>OX101822.2:61239634-62439634 GCA_944452925.2 Chrysolina oricalcia
ATGACCATGCGAAGATCTGAACTCTCGACCTTTCGCTCCAAATGCGAACGTTCTACCAGCACGGCCACCACGGCCCGTAAGGAAGTTCCCCTGCATTAAAATGGCGTCAAATATTCATGTTTGTAACTAATCACGCTAGATGACACTTTTGTTTGGATCCAATACCGATTCCACAGGTATTGACTATTATTAGTGTTTATAGAGAAAGAAGACTCTATAAACAATGCTATTCCATTTAAACAATGCCTTCTATTCAAACAATGGTACAGCATTAAAATGAGGGTTTTTTGAAGAACTCTGCATTGAAATGACGTCAAATATTCATGTTCGTAACCATTGTTTAAAGAGAAAGAAGATTCTCTTTAAACAATGTCGTAAATAATCACGCTAGATGACACTCGCATTTGGGTCCAATACCGATTCCACAGGCATTGACTTACTATCTTACTCATTGTTTAACATATTGCTGCTATTATTAGATTTATGTGAAGTTAGCCACACTTTTCCAGTCACGGTTTCTGACGAAGAGACCGTCGAATACGAGATGGAGCGTTATTTACTGGCAGTGTTGCCAGATCTATTAAAAGCCTATTCTTTCGATAATAAATGTCCAACAACACTTCCTGACTGAAACTAAATAAATACTGCCAAAGTACGTCAAAAATAAGTGTGAAATACTTCTTCATGTGAAATTTGGACAATTTTGAAAGAGGTAGATAAAATATGCTGAATCAAATCTATGGTGTTTGGAAAAGTATATTTATCTGTATGCCAACCAATATGAAAAAACAGAATATAGGTAATATTCCAGATTATGAAAATCCAGAAACTGTTGAGCTGTTACAAAAATAAAAATACCATTGGGAAGAGGAGATCTGATTGTGCAGTAGACATCGTTCAGATTTCTTTGGACTACCATCGAAACAAATAAAACAACGTAATTTTGCAGTCTATAGAAACTGAAGAAAGAAACGCGCTGCCCAAAACAAAATTAGTAAAGGTACTACACCGGATCCAGCACACCTTCAAATTTTCTAAGTCCGTTTTACCTAGATCTCCGGAAAAAACAGAGCAAATCTCAAGAATTACACCTATAAATACATGTGAATATATGAAGATTTTTCCCTAGATCTAGGTACAGAATTTCAGAATTTTAAGGTCCATGCTAGTCATTTTTGTTCCCGAGCCCCTAGCGCATTAGCAGACACGTCGAGCGTTATTTGTGGCTTTTAAATGGAACTCACCCGTGTATGGCGTATATGTAAGATGTTTTTGTGTTGTTTTTCGGATTGAAATTAATCGTAGACTAGTGGGATGTATGTCATTAGTTCATCTATTCATATTCTGAACATGGAACAAAAGAATGTCACCTTGATTTGGCTATTTCATCTGCAATTGCAGAAATCACGGCTGAGGCTCAATAGTTGTAATAATATAGATTGCTGGTTTGTGTTTAGTATTATATGATATTTGACAACATCTAGAAAAACTTGAAGTTGCTCAGACATTTCTCGAATTATTAGTGGAGACATATGAACTGACAAAAAATTATGAGAAGGCGCGCGGTAGAAAACATTAGTATTCTATTGATAAATGGTATTGAAAGGAGCAGGGGCAAAATATGGGTATTTTATTGATGTAATATGGTGCGTTGAAAGGGTGCGGGATGGATATATTATAGAGTGTTGAATGATGGACGGCATACAGTTATAAAGACTGAGATGACTTGCAGGTAAAAAGGTCATATGTGCTGCTTATGCTTCATCTGATATAATTCAGGCCTCACCGGGAATAATTATTTGAGGTTATGATGTAGTTGGAGTGAACGAAACAACGTAGATATATGTAAACATTATATTGTCGTCGTTTAGAATCCCGCTTCACCTGAGGGGTAAGTATACACAAGCTGCTATAAGATGGAAAACATTATTTAGTATGAGAAGGAGTTCACTGAAATTCAAAGTATCTTTTGGCTCGATAAGAATGAATAGCTGGAATTTGTGTGCAATACTTTGTGTCTTTGTACAGCATCATAGTCCTAATCATTATATTACGGAATCTCATATACATTACTGGAGGATAATAGTCTCTTATCATGATGAATATTCGTGTACTTATGAGAGACCTTAGCTGAATCATCACGCCTGAATATACCTTCCTTACACACCAATATGATTTTCACAATTTGTGATTTTTACCTTTTTTACAAGAAAAAATAGACCGAAAAATATAATTCATACACCACACTCCGTCCGCCTGTCCATTCATACAAATAGCAGCTTCCTTATGATTTCACTACGTGTGTACTAGCACCACATAAAATACCTGTAAATCCATCATTTATACATTTATATTTCAAGGTGATGGGGAGAAATGAATAGGTTGTTTGAAAAAAAAAAAAATAGAAGTCTTATGGAATTTTCGACATTTCGGTACTTTCAGGATATTAGTCAGAATGAATGAAATATGAATCATGAGCTAGCCAGATTATGTTTTAAATATAAAATACTGAAATATATGTGAAACTACCGCTATGATTTTTCATGAGGAAATAAGAATTCTCATTCAAGGCATCACTTCTCAAATGAAAAAACTTTATATTGATATAAAAATATATTTTATACTGACCTTCAATTGTCGACTATCAAGAGAAGAGACTCTTTCAAGAATTATTCAGTGACTTCGAGCAGCATATCAATGTTGGATACATCATATTAAGGAATTTTCTCAGCATTTTTCGACTTGGGTAGAAGTCTTCATGACAATCAAATAGCCTAGCAGAGATTCAACATTCTGGCAAGCCGACTCTTCAGCTATCTTGGTAAGTTTACCAGCTTTGAACAATCACATTGAATGACTTTCTACCTGAGAGTCTGTTCAGCTCTATATTTGTGCAGCTGAATATCTGTTCAAACCGTCCATTGTCAGCGTTTCCAGATCCCTATTTTGTAAGACTTCAGACAAGCCCTCTCTCTAGATATCCATCCAATTATGCTGACTTCCTGGCCGTCTGACTACATGGCAAGCTTGCTTTCATCTGCACCTACCCGGCTGTTAGGTGTCATAGCTGTTAGGTGTCATAGCTGTTTGCATGTCTTAATGCCAGTCTACCTGACCATCCAGCTAGTTGGTCTCTTGTCTGTCCAATCATTACGCTGATCTGATCTATCTCCACCATTGTGGAGTTGTCATGGTTAGCTAATTAATTATATGGCTTCTAAGACTTATGAACTCATTTTCCACACCACTCAAGATTGAAAACATCAATCAAGAAGTATGAGTCGCAAGCGCGTTGTCTTTTTTTTATTGTTTCATAGTGAAAGACTCCCCTGTAGGCCTATCAAAACCACTATTTTCTTCATATCTTGATTTGTTTCGAAATGATAGATTGTTTAGTTGTACACTACATCATTTTCATCCAGATCATCCCAGTCCATATATCCTTGTTCATTTTCGGTTGATACGGAATAGTAACCCCAGGGTAGTGTTTCATGTGTTTCTGGTAACAGTCCGAAAATGAAAAAACGTTGAATCAAGGATATTTATACAAGTGTAGAAGGTTACGTTTATCAATTTGATCCGATAAGTTACTGAGTTTACAAAACTGTTGTCTTCAGAGAAAGGTTCAATTTCAACAGTAATTAATCGAATGTTTGATAATGCTATCGATTTGTGGATGAATGTTATCGATTTGTCATCAATATATTTAGTGTCTCTTCAAAATCTAACAATTATTTTCAAATACCAGTTTAGTTGAATTTATCGAAGGAGAAGTGAGCTTCAAAAGGGTTTGATGATTTTTTAAAACACAAAGAAAATAAATTGTTATCTTATGTGACAGAACACCTACGAAGAAGAATGTATTCATTCTAGTAATAATTTCCGCAAGCAGACATTACCCGAGACCTGCAATTTCGGAAGCTGTTGAGATGATCTTGTTAGACATGTAGGAAAACTCCTGCTTTCCATTTAAAGCAATGGAAAATAATAACATTTCAAGAAGATCGTTTTGAACAATTCGAAACGTCTTGGGAAAAGTCGACGTTTGGACAGAAAAAGTCTATGGTATGATTTTCAGGCTCATTTTTATTATTGAGCCATTATCACGTTAGACATATCTAGAGCTATTACGAGACGACCAGTTCCATTCAGCGTTGACAGTGCTGTTCTCCAATTGAAAAGATCTCATCCCAAATAAAACACTTGGAATGTGAGTACAAGTGAGAAAAAATTATTGTGATTCTGATTGTTTTCAGAACTGACAAAAGACAAACTATTAACGTTATTTGGCGAAATAGATGAAAACAGGAGAGAAATATTGATAAGAAGTTTGATTTCTTCGTGTGCGAATTTATTTTAATAATAATTATCCACCAACATAACCTCTTCTTGAAACGTTTGGTAGTGAAATTTAAAGAAGATGGGGTATGCTAGAGATCCACCGAGGACAGGACATCCTGCAATTCCGGAAGTTGTTAACATGAACTTGTTGTTAAAGTTATAGGAAATCCCTCATCTTCATTTGAAACGGATGCAGCAAATCATAGAATTTCAAAAAAAATATCTGTTTTGAACAGATTGAAACGTTGCAGAAAAAGTCAACGTTTAGACACAAATAGCAGATCACAGGATTTTCAGGCTTATTTTTGTTGAACATCTGTTTATAATATTATCCTGTCATGATGTCGTTTGGCTGTGCCATTTCTTTAATTTAATTGCTTGCCACTAGGAGGTTAGGTGTAAGAGTAGCCTTAGGCTAAATCTCGCCTCTTTCTGGTCGAATAAAATGTATAACTGATTCCTGTAAATATTTTATGTAATCAAAAATAAAGACCATATTATTTTTTTTTTTTTTTCCTTGGTGTTTTGGCATCGACTGCTATGGTCATTAGCCATGTGTTCTGGATAGGCCTTGTTACTAACTCCATACGCCACTTTAGGAGCAGCACTGTTAATTTTTAACGCAACAGTGAATCGTGGAGGATTATTCCAAGCCGACACGAGCCTCAGTCATTCAGACTTTCACATCTGAAAATGAAAAAAGATCGCACCGTCTGGGAATCGAACCTGCAATCTCTCGATTACCAGGCGAGCGCTTAACCACTGCGCTAATCCCCGCCCTAAAGACCATATTATTATTATTATTATTATTATTATTATTATTAATATCCCGAACTATTGAAATACGCCCTTCTCTATCCAGCTTTGATAGTGATGTTTGCAAATCAAAGAGATCTATGAATCTCAATTAAAAACTTGTGATTTCAGTACAATCTAATTTTAGTTAAATGGTGCACCACTGTCCCGCCGAAGTCTTCCAAATCAGGTGTACTGGCTGTGCAGTTTTTTTTTTTTTGAATAGCCAGCACAGTGAATTTGCCACTTTCTCAGTGAAAATAGTTCCGTGTTGTGACCAGCCCTGGCACTCTTCAAATTGGATGAATTATTTTCAATTGAATATCTTTTCAATGAATTGTCTTACCGGATTAGGCTCGAGTCGTTCATTATTTCACAGCTACCAATAAAAAATCACTCATATTTCTCTGGGACGCAGACTTAACTAATTTGCTAGGTAATTGAATCATTACCATAATGTGCAGTTACCCTTGAGCTTTCGTGTAATTATAGGTGAAAAACGAGAAAAAAAAATTGTGAATTTTCGTTTGAGAAAGAGATGGAATATTTGTTATGTTACAATCAACTTTTGCATCAATAACCTTTAATTGGGAGTTTAATAATGTTACGATTTGTCTAGAATGTATTCGATTTGTCATCAATTGCATTTCTCTGTCCAAAGTTTTATAAAAATACACTAACAACCTGCAGTCAGATTCGCTTTGACTGATTTATCATATCAAAAGTGAATTTCAAAATGGTTTATAGTTTTTAAGAGACGAAAATCTTACATTTCAGAACACCTACGAGATGTGCGCATTTATTTAAATAATTATTATACGCCTAAAAAACCTTTTTCTAAAATTGCTTTTAGTATGAAATCATAAAGAAATTTGAAGAGATGAGTTGTTAGAAATCACCCAAGAACTGGAAAGAAGCATTCAAAACTGTTACGGCAAATGATCTGATTAAAAATAAATATCTGTCTGGATCAAATTGAAACGTCATAGTAAAAGTCAACATTTGGACAGGAAGAGTCGGCGATTGGATTTTTCGGCTTAATATTCATTAAAGAGATGTTGACAGGACAAATATTTGTTGAAAAAAAAAATTGTTCAAAATTTGTTCTGCACCCAAAAGCAACCCTCAGAAGTATTCGAGAAACTTGTGTGATATTTAAGGAAATCCTGTTGATGTTCTTTGATAGTTCAGTTTACAAATCAAAGAGACCTCGGAATCCCAAATGAAAACTTGTGATTTCAACAAGGTAGGTGCCTTATAATTATAGCAAAAAAAATAATGGTGCAGTACTATCTCACACTTTGACAACTGGAGGAGAAAATACATCATGATATTAGTTCTGTAACGAGTTTTATTTTTCATCTTTGAAACTATTTTGGGAACTATTTGCCAAAACTGATATACATATACATATTACTGAAATCAAAATACCAAAACATAATTGTATATTACTGAAATCAAAATGAGATGTATTGTAAAACATTTATGTGACATGGAGAGAGGTAAAAAAATAATTGAATGACGAAGTGATTTTCAATGCAGATGACTCGACAATAATAGGAATATTAAACACGCGAGGGGAGTTTTGGAATCGGAATTTTCATCGCGAATCAAAAATTGGTATCTTCGATATTGAAAGTTCAAGAATTTGTGGTATAAAATCGTTGTTATTCCATAGGCTGAAAGGTTTAATTATCAATAGCCCTGCAGCATCTCAAAACCACAGCGAGCAATGTTGGATTAGCATGATTCACATTGAATCACATTGATAGAAATCTCATAGGTACTCTTATGTTTTATATCCGCTACATTTATGATAGCAAAACGAACCATATTGCTCATACTGGAATAATGCTCCCAAAAAGTATCAAGGATTGTTCAATTCAATTCAGATATAGAAATAGTCTTAGGATTGACCAAGAGGCAAAACTAAATAAAAGTACTGTACATCAACTTCGCTGTCACTTTAGTTTGAGAAAACCAAGATGCCAGCAATTTTCTGTAGGAACAAAGGTAAAAACAATGCTTATTAGTGTTCCTGAAATCAGGATTCTCAAATGAGAAGTCAGAAACTATAAACGTAATATATCTATTTCGATAATTTTTAGGTAGTTTTCAAGATTTTTTCTTCGCCCTATCAGGAATGATTTATCGAGATTAGATTTCTTAACAAGCACCGTTTGAAACTTCAACAACGTGGAAATCATTTTTGATGCTCAAAATATTCTGTGATTTTGCCAAACGAATGAATGAGCCAGAGACTATAGCTTTATCGATCAAAAACTACTCAAAATCATCACCGTTTTACGGTGCGCTCCGGTGAAACACGTCCTCTCCCATTCCTGATTCATTTTGATAATTATTTATTGCAATTTTGATACCACCACGACCCATTTAATCTCCTCGACAGTTCCGAGCGCCTTGTACACTCTTAAATTATTTTTATGTATGAAGTGTTTTACCTACCCCAATGAAGACTTATTCGACTACCTACAATTCAATTTTAAATTGAATGTTCTTGTTAATAGTTGTTGATACTTGTTGAAAAATCATAATTACTGCTTCCTTGTTTTCAATTCAAAAGCAAATAGGTATATCTATAACACACACCATCCGTAGACTAAGAGAATAGTATTTCATGGAATATACTGGGACGGATCATTTACAGATCGACAAACATTGCTGAAATTATGAAATTCCCACTTCTTTCGCGAACGTTTGGTGCTATGTCCCTTATCTCAGGATATATCACGACAAATGCGCATCAAGGGCGTGCATATTTTCACAGTTTCAGCTGTTTGACGAAGTGTAACTTCGAATGAGATTCTGCTCACAATCCATAGACTTCATGAGTCTTTTGAATTCAAATTACGCTTTATAGGTGAAATTGTTTACCTGTAACCATACAATCACATTGAATGAAAAGCAGAAGTGTTGAATAGGGTTTTAGTGATTTTTTGATATATATAAGTAGGTGGTATATTTCATGAAAATTAGTTGAGCTTATCTTTATTATAAGAGTTAATACCGATTTTCATCAAATATCGGTATCAATTCAAACAGGCCTAGTAAATAGGTTTTTCGTCTATGCTATTTCCCGTCAAACAAGCAACGTTATTGCTAATAATAAAAGGAATATATTCTTTTTACGCACTGATAAATTCTCTAACAAAAGTTACGAATAAAAAAGTTGTGCTGTTTCTTACGGGTACTCAGTATAGCCGTTAATTTATCATATACGTGTCGTCTATTGAATTGTGAAGCACCATGACCTGTGTGATACATTTCGTACGTTTTCAGCATATTTTTCAATATATGAACCCCACAAATTCTCAGAAAAGATATTCCTATACCCATATATTATGTCCCATACGGAAAGATACGGTTGACATAAAATTAGCACTAAATTTATTATACGCATTTCTACTTTCCAAAATCCATTTTGCATGAACAAGTAAATTCCGAGCAAGGCTTTGGGTACCCTAGATACTGAAATCAAGAAAAACAGAAGCATATTTGTATACATAGCTTTCCAATTATCACTGTCTATATATCAATGGAATTACCTACTACTCCAAATACAAGTTGAAAATTGAAGAACTTCTTTATCAGTCATTCAGTATGAATTCAAAAATGATTCATAGAAAATTATAAAACTATTACGTTATTATTCAATATGTCCCCTAAAAACTGATTACTTATATTGAGAAATGATGTTTTACTACTTTTCTAAGTGAGCGTTTCATATTCATATTCAAGTAAAATATAAAGAACTTTTAGACACCTACCGTAAAAATCTAATCGATCAGCCGAAACACTATCAACCACTATCGCCTAATGGGAATACTGAAATGGGGTTGATTTTTTAACGCGTTTCTTTGTACCTACCTAAGAACATCTTGCCACGCATTGTATGTGATATGAGTAGGAGGAGTGCCACCTGCATTATTTCGTTCGTTTCATTCCTGTTCAGACCTGCATGAATCCAAATGAGTATTAGATTAAATGGGTTGGTTGCATTCCACTAAAATGAATGTTAACGATAATAATATATTCAATTTAATTTCGAGAAAAATTAATAAGGTGTATTCAAGTTTCTGATATGTGTGACTTTCATAACTTTTCTGTTCTACAGAGATATACTATACTCTTAGACAATGGACATACCTATAGTATGTAGTGAAGAATATGTAAAAAATATCTACTTGAATTTTAGGTGAATGTATAAAGCTAGGTACTTAAAATATTTTTTAACTTATTCTGTGTGTAATTTGTAATATGCAGTCAATATAGGCAATACCTATACAGTGTATGTCCATTTAAGTAGGTATGGAAATCTTTTTTATTTCTCATTTCAAGAGAAAAATCATTCTTCATAAAACGTCCAACATGTTGTTGAACCTTATACCCACATGTAGTGAGAAAAATACGAATTTACGGTAATTTAGGGTAATTTAGGGCAATTTAGGGTAATTTAAGAAATTTAGGGGAATTTGGTGTAATTTAGGGTAATTTAGGGCAGAACTTCATTTGCTACGGGCTACGAAAAGAATACACATATTCATTGACACCACTTTATGACAACAATGTACTAACAGAGTTTCTATCAGCAGCAATAATAAACATTTTTATTAAAAACTAGCTGAGCTGTGTTCTCTTTCTCTTTACTGCCTGCGAGAGTCATTATTTGAATGGGTAAATTTATATATTTATGAACGATTTTTCAACATATGCCACGTAGTTTTTTCGGACCTGAAATTGGTAATTCAATTTGGTAGGTTTCTTGAAATTATTATTGATATGTTCTAGCCAGTAATTATCTATTAGTCAGTGTTCATAATACTGCATTTATCAACAGTAAAAATATTGATTTTTTTTTAAACGAATAAATTTCGTTTTCTAACGGAATAATTTTGACAATCAGTAATTTCTAGAGAAAAGCCGACATGAAAAAATTGCGATAACAGGATGAGAAGTCTGACTTGTGTCAGTTTTTCGACTGAAGTTACTGAAAATTTTTTTTTTTGGCAAGATAAATCAACAACAGGCATATAAATGCGCTACAATAATAATCATCTTCATTGAAGCAATTATGTGAAGGAGAAGTTATTAAAAACATGATTGTTTTCATTCTTTTGAGATCTATTCAGACGAAACTTGCCCAAAACGACTCATATTGTGTTAACAAAACTGAACAATCAAGACAGAAATAAAAGTGACGGACGCTGACTAGATAGGGTCTAAGAAAACAAAGTTCTTTGGGAGATCGTATAATATCGAACAGTCGTTACCGACCGATGATGAACCCTTTACTCCCATAAACACCTACTACGTAGGCTTATTATGGCAAGTAACTGTTAGAAAACAACTATTCCCCTGGCTAAGACCACGACGGGTATTGAATTGAATCTAACAGACGGGGAACAGATTGCCTCATTGCTGTCTGTGTTGACCTGCCCTTGCACTGATGAGAGGCAACAACCTCGAAACTAGTCTGCAGGTGGTCACCCTGTCCAGATCAAAACATAATTCTGCTGGTTGGTCACAGAGGGCACTTGCAGTTGCGTCCTCTGATGCTTGGAACGTTGCACAAGTATCTGTTAGATTTAATTCAATACCCGTCGTGGTCTTAGCCAGGGGAATAGTTGTTTTCTAACAGTTACTTGCCATAATAAGCCTACGTAGTAGGTGTTTATGGGAGTAAAGGGTTCATCATCGGTCGGTAACGACTGTTCGATATTATACGATCTCCCAAAGAACTTTGTTTTCTTAGACCCTATCTAGTCAGCGTCCGTCACTTTTATTTCTGTCTTGATTGTTCAGTTTTGTTAACACAATATGAGTCGTTTTGGGCAAGTTTCGTCTGAATAGATCTCAAAAGAATGAAAACAATCATGTTTTTAATAACTTCTCCTTCACATAATTGCTTCAATGAAGATGATTATTATTGTAGCGCATTTATATGCCTGTTGTTGATTTATCTTGCCAAAAAAAAAAATTTTCAGTAACTTCAGTCGAAAAACTGACACAAGTCAGACTTCTCATCCTGTTATCGCAATTTTTTCATGTCGGCTTTTCTCTAGAAATTACTGATTGTCAAAATTATTCCGTTAGAAAACGAAATTTATTCGTTTAAAAAAAAATCAATATTTTTACTGTTGATAAATGCAGTATTATGAACACTGACTAATAGATAATTACTGGCTAGAACATATCAATAATAATTTCAAGAAACCTACCAAATTGAATTACCAATTTCAGGTCCGAAAAAACTACGTGGCATATGTTGAAAAATCGTTCATAAATATATAAATTTACCCATTCAAATAATGACTCTCGCAGGCAGTAAAGAGAAAGAGAACACAGCTCAGCTAGTTTTTAATAAAAATGTTTATTATTGCTGCTGATAGAAACTCTGTTAGTACATTGTTGTCATAAAGTGGTGTCAATGAATATGTGTATTCTTTTCGTAGCCCGTAGCAAATGAAGTTCTGCCCTAAATTACCCTAAATTACACCAAATTCCCCTAAATTTCTTAAATTACCCTAAATTGCCCTAAATTACCCTAAATTACCGTAAATTCGTATTTTTCTCACTACATGTGGGTATAAGGTTCAACAACATGTTGGACGTTTTATGAAGAATGATTTTTCTCTTGAAATGAGAAATAAAAAAGATTTCCATACCTACTTAAATGGACATACACTGTATAGGTATTGCCTATATTGACTGCATATTACAAATTACACACAGAATAAGTTAAAAAATATTTTAAGTACCTAGCTTTATACATTCACCTAAAATTCAAGTAGATATTTTTTACATATTCTTCACTACATACTATAGGTATGTCCATTGTCTAAGAGTATAGTATATCTCTGTAGAACAGAAAAGTTATGAAAGTCACACATATCAGAAACTTGAATACACCTTATTAATTTTTCTCGAAATTAAATTGAATATATTATTATCGTTAACATTCATTTTAGTGGAATGCAACCAACCCATTTAATCTAATACTCATTTGGATTCATGCAGGTCTGAACAGGAATGAAACGAACGAAATAATGCAGGTGGCACTCCTCCTACTCATATCACATACAATGCGTGGCAAGATGTTCTTAGGTAGGTACAAAGAAACGCGTTAAAAAATCAACCCCATTTCAGTATTCCCATTAGGCGATAGTGGTTGATAGTGTTTCGGCTGATCGATTAGATTTTTACGGTAGGTGTCTAAAAGTTCTTTATATTTTACTTGAATATGAATATGAAACGCTCACTTAGAAAAGTAGTAAAACATCATTTCTCAATATAAGTAATCAGTTTTTAGGGGACATATTGAATAATAACGTAATAGTTTTATAATTTTCTATGAATCATTTTTGAATTCATACTGAATGACTGATAAAGAAGTTCTTCAATTTTCAACTTGTATTTGGAGTAGTAGGTAATTCCATTGATATATAGACAGTGATAATTGGAAAGCTATGTATACAAATATTCTTCTGTTTTTCTTGATTTCAGTATCTAGGGTACCCAAAGCCTTGCTCGGAATTTACTTGTTCATGCAAAATGGATTTTGGAAAGTAGAAATGCGTATAATAAATTTAGTGCTAATTTTATGTCAACCGTATCTTTCCGTATGGGACATAATATATGGGTATAGGAATATCTTTTCTGAGAATTTGTGGGGTTCATATATTGAAAAATATGCTGAAAACGTACGAAATGTATCACACAGGTCATGGTGCTTCACAATTCAATAGACGACACGTATATGATAAATTAACGGCTATACTGAGTACCCGTAAGAAACAGCACAACTTTTTTATTCGTAACTTTTGTTAGAGAATTTATCAGTGCGTAAAAAGAATATATTCCTTTTATTATTAGCAATAACGTTGCTTGTTTGACGGGAAATAGCATAGACGAAAAACCTATTTACTAGGCCTGTTTGAATTGATACCGATATTTGATGAAAATCGGTATTAACTCTTATAATAAAGATAAGCTCAACTAATTTTCATGAAATATACCACCTACTTATATATATCAAAAAATCACTAAAACCCTATTCAACACTTCTGCTTTTCATTCAATGTGATTGTATGGTTACAGGTAAACAATTTCACCTATAAAGCGTAATTTGAATTCAAAAGACTCATGAAGTCTATGGATTGTGAGCAGAATCTCATTCGAAGTTACACTTCGTCAAACAGCTGAAACTGTGAAAATATGCACGCCCTTGATGCGCATTTGTCGTGATATATCCTGAGATAAGGGACATAGCACCAAACGTTCGCGAAAGAAGTGGGAATTTCATAATTTCAGCAATGTTTGTCGATCTGTAAATGATCCGTCCCAGTATATTCCATGAAATACTATTCTCTTAGTCTACGGATGGTGTGTGTTATAGATATACCTATTTGCTTTTGAATTGAAAACAAGGAAGCAGTAATTATGATTTTTCAACAAGTATCAACAACTATTAACAAGAACATTCAATTTAAAATTGAATTGTAGGTAGTCGAATAAGTCTTCATTGGGGTAGGTAAAACACTTCATACATAAAAATAATTTAAGAGTGTACAAGGCGCTCGGAACTGTCGAGGAGATTAAATGGGTCGTGGTGGTATCAAAATTGCAATAAATAATTATCAAAATGAATCAGGAATGGGAGAGGACGTGTTTCACCGGAGCGCACCGTAAAACGGTGATGATTTTGAGTAGTTTTTGATCGATAAAGCTATAGTCTCTGGCTCATTCATTCGTTTGGCAAAATCACAGAATATTTTGAGCATCAAAAATGATTTCCACGTTGTTGAAGTTTCAAACGGTGCTTGTTAAGAAATCTAATCTCGATAAATCATTCCTGATAGGGCGAAGAAAAAATCTTGAAAACTACCTAAAAATTATCGAAATAGATATATTACGTTTATAGTTTCTGACTTCTCATTTGAGAATCCTGATTTCAGGAACACTAATAAGCATTGTTTTTACCTTTGTTCCTACAGAAAATTGCTGGCATCTTGGTTTTCTCAAACTAAAGTGACAGCGAAGTTGATGTACAGTACTTTTATTTAGTTTTGCCTCTTGGTCAATCCTAAGACTATTTCTATATCTGAATTGAATTGAACAATCCTTGATACTTTTTGGGAGCATTATTCCAGTATGAGCAATATGGTTCGTTTTGCTATCATAAATGTAGCGGATATAAAACATAAGAGTACCTATGAGATTTCTATCAATGTGATTCAATGTGAATCATGCTAATCCAACATTGCTCGCTGTGGTTTTGAGATGCTGCAGGGCTATTGATAATTAAACCTTTCAGCCTATGGAATAACAACGATTTTATACCACAAATTCTTGAACTTTCAATATCGAAGATACCAATTTTTGATTCGCGATGAAAATTCCGATTCCAAAACTCCCCTCGCGTGTTTAATATTCCTATTATTGTCGAGTCATCTGCATTGAAAATCACTTCGTCATTCAATTATTTTTTTACCTCTCTCCATGTCACATAAATGTTTTACAATACATCTCATTTTGATTTCAGTAATATACAATTATGTTTTGGTATTTTGATTTCAGTAATATGTATATGTATATCAGTTTTGGCAAATAGTTCCCAAAATAGTTTCAAAGATGAAAAATAAAACTCGTTACAGAACTAATATCATGATGTATTTTCTCCTCCAGTTGTCAAAGTGTGAGATAGTACTGCACCATTATTTTTTTTGCTATAATTATAAGGCACCTACCTTGTTGAAATCACAAGTTTTCATTTGGGATTCTGAGGTCTCTTTGATTTGTAAACTGAACTATCAAAGAACATCAACAGGATTTCCTTAAATATCACACAAGTTTCTCGAATACTTCTGAGGGTTGCTTTTGGGTGCAGAACAAATTTTGAACAATTTTTTTTTTCAACAAATATTTGTCCTGTCAACATCTCTTTAATGAATATTAAGCCAAAAAATCCAATCGCCGACTCTTCCTGTCCAAATGTTGACTTTTACTATGACGTTTCAATTTGATCCAGACAGATATTTATTTTTAATCAGATCATTTGCCGTAACAGTTTTGAATGCTTCTTTCCAGTTCTTGGGTGATTTCTAACAACTCATCTCTTCAAATTTCTTTATGATTTCATACTAAAAGCAATTTTAGAAAAAGGTTTTTTAGGCGTATAATAATTATTTAAATAAATGCGCACATCTCGTAGGTGTTCTGAAATGTAAGATTTTCGTCTCTTAAAAACTATAAACCATTTTGAAATTCACTTTTGATATGATAAATCAGTCAAAGCGAATCTGACTGCAGGTTGTTAGTGTATTTTTATAAAACTTTGGACAGAGAAATGCAATTGATGACAAATCGAATACATTCTAGACAAATCGTAACATTATTAAACTCCCAATTAAAGGTTATTGATGCAAAAGTTGATTGTAACATAACAAATATTCCATCTCTTTCTCAAACGAAAATTCACAATTTTTTTTTCTCGTTTTTCACCTATAATTACACGAAAGCTCAAGGGTAACTGCACATTATGGTAATGATTCAATTACCTAGCAAATTAGTTAAGTCTGCGTCCCAGAGAAATATGAGTGATTTTTTATTGGTAGCTGTGAAATAATGAACGACTCGAGCCTAATCCGGTAAGACAATTCATTGAAAAGATATTCAATTGAAAATAATTCATCCAATTTGAAGAGTGCCAGGGCTGGTCACAACACGGAACTATTTTCACTGAGAAAGTGGCAAATTCACTGTGCTGGCTATTCAAAAAAAAAAAAACTGCACAGCCAGTACACCTGATTTGGAAGACTTCGGCGGGACAGTGGTGCACCATTTAACTAAAATTAGATTGTACTGAAATCACAAGTTTTTAATTGAGATTCATAGATCTCTTTGATTTGCAAACATCACTATCAAAGCTGGATAGAGAAGGGCGTATTTCAATAGTTCGGGATATTAATAATAATAATAATAATAATAATAATAATAATATGGTCTTTAGGGCGGGGATTAGCGCAGTGGTTAAGCGCTCGCCTGGTAATCGAGAGATTGCAGGTTCGATTCCCAGACGGTGCGATCTTTTTTCATTTTCAGATGTGAAAGTCTGAATGACTGAGGCTCGTGTCGGCTTGGAATAATCCTCCACGATTCACTGTTGCGTTAAAAATTAACAGTGCTGCTCCTAAAGTGGCGTATGGAGTTAGTAACAAGGCCTATCCAGAACACATGGCTAATGACCATAGCAGTCGATGCCAAAACACCAAGGAAAAAAAAAAAAAAATAATATGGTCTTTATTTTTGATTACATAAAATATTTACAGGAATCAGTTATACATTTTATTCGACCAGAAAGAGGCGAGATTTAGCCTAAGGCTACTCTTACACCTAACCTCCTAGTGGCAAGCAATTAAATTAAAGAAATGGCACAGCCAAACGACATCATGACAGGATAATATTATAAACAGATGTTCAACAAAAATAAGCCTGAAAATCCTGTGATCTGCTATTTGTGTCTAAACGTTGACTTTTTCTGCAACGTTTCAATCTGTTCAAAACAGATATTTTTTTTGAAATTCTATGATTTGCTGCATCCGTTTCAAATGAAGATGAGGGATTTCCTATAACTTTAACAACAAGTTCATGTTAACAACTTCCGGAATTGCAGGATGTCCTGTCCTCGGTGGATCTCTAGCATACCCCATCTTCTTTAAATTTCACTACCAAACGTTTCAAGAAGAGGTTATGTTGGTGGATAATTATTATTAAAATAAATTCGCACACGAAGAAATCAAACTTCTTATCAATATTTCTCTCCTGTTTTCATCTATTTCGCCAAATAACGTTAATAGTTTGTCTTTTGTCAGTTCTGAAAACAATCAGAATCACAATAATTTTTTCTCACTTGTACTCACATTCCAAGTGTTTTATTTGGGATGAGATCTTTTCAATTGGAGAACAGCACTGTCAACGCTGAATGGAACTGGTCGTCTCGTAATAGCTCTAGATATGTCTAACGTGATAATGGCTCAATAATAAAAATGAGCCTGAAAATCATACCATAGACTTTTTCTGTCCAAACGTCGACTTTTCCCAAGACGTTTCGAATTGTTCAAAACGATCTTCTTGAAATGTTATTATTTTCCATTGCTTTAAATGGAAAGCAGGAGTTTTCCTACATGTCTAACAAGATCATCTCAACAGCTTCCGAAATTGCAGGTCTCGGGTAATGTCTGCTTGCGGAAATTATTACTAGAATGAATACATTCTTCTTCGTAGGTGTTCTGTCACATAAGATAACAATTTATTTTCTTTGTGTTTTAAAAAATCATCAAACCCTTTTGAAGCTCACTTCTCCTTCGATAAATTCAACTAAACTGGTATTTGAAAATAATTGTTAGATTTTGAAGAGACACTAAATATATTGATGACAAATCGATAACATTCATCCACAAATCGATAGCATTATCAAACATTCGATTAATTACTGTTGAAATTGAACCTTTCTCTGAAGACAACAGTTTTGTAAACTCAGTAACTTATCGGATCAAATTGATAAACGTAACCTTCTACACTTGTATAAATATCCTTGATTCAACGTTTTTTCATTTTCGGACTGTTACCAGAAACACATGAAACACTACCCTGGGGTTACTATTCCGTATCAACCGAAAATGAACAAGGATATATGGACTGGGATGATCTGGATGAAAATGATGTAGTGTACAACTAAACAATCTATCATTTCGAAACAAATCAAGATATGAAGAAAATAGTGGTTTTGATAGGCCTACAGGGGAGTCTTTCACTATGAAACAATAAAAAAAAGACAACGCGCTTGCGACTCATACTTCTTGATTGATGTTTTCAATCTTGAGTGGTGTGGAAAATGAGTTCATAAGTCTTAGAAGCCATATAATTAATTAGCTAACCATGACAACTCCACAATGGTGGAGATAGATCAGATCAGCGTAATGATTGGACAGACAAGAGACCAACTAGCTGGATGGTCAGGTAGACTGGCATTAAGACATGCAAACAGCTATGACACCTAACAGCTATGACACCTAACAGCCGGGTAGGTGCAGATGAAAGCAAGCTTGCCATGTAGTCAGACGGCCAGGAAGTCAGCATAATTGGATGGATATCTAGAGAGAGGGCTTGTCTGAAGTCTTACAAAATAGGGATCTGGAAACGCTGACAATGGACGGTTTGAACAGATATTCAGCTGCACAAATATAGAGCTGAACAGACTCTCAGGTAGAAAGTCATTCAATGTGATTGTTCAAAGCTGGTAAACTTACCAAGATAGCTGAAGAGTCGGCTTGCCAGAATGTTGAATCTCTGCTAGGCTATTTGATTGTCATGAAGACTTCTACCCAAGTCGAAAAATGCTGAGAAAATTCCTTAATATGATGTATCCAACATTGATATGCTGCTCGAAGTCACTGAATAATTCTTGAAAGAGTCTCTTCTCTTGATAGTCGACAATTGAAGGTCAGTATAAAATATATTTTTATATCAATATAAAGTTTTTTCATTTGAGAAGTGATGCCTTGAATGAGAATTCTTATTTCCTCATGAAAAATCATAGCGGTAGTTTCACATATATTTCAGTATTTTATATTTAAAACATAATCTGGCTAGCTCATGATTCATATTTCATTCATTCTGACTAATATCCTGAAAGTACCGAAATGTCGAAAATTCCATAAGACTTCTATTTTTTTTTTTTCAAACAACCTATTCATTTCTCCCCATCACCTTGAAATATAAATGTATAAATGATGGATTTACAGGTATTTTATGTGGTGCTAGTACACACGTAGTGAAATCATAAGGAAGCTGCTATTTGTATGAATGGACAGGCGGACGGAGTGTGGTGTATGAATTATATTTTTCGGTCTATTTTTTCTTGTAAAAAAGGTAAAAATCACAAATTGTGAAAATCATATTGGTGTGTAAGGAAGGTATATTCAGGCGTGATGATTCAGCTAAGGTCTCTCATAAGTACACGAATATTCATCATGATAAGAGACTATTATCCTCCAGTAATGTATATGAGATTCCGTAATATAATGATTAGGACTATGATGCTGTACAAAGACACAAAGTATTGCACACAAATTCCAGCTATTCATTCTTATCGAGCCAAAAGATACTTTGAATTTCAGTGAACTCCTTCTCATACTAAATAATGTTTTCCATCTTATAGCAGCTTGTGTATACTTACCCCTCAGGTGAAGCGGGATTCTAAACGACGACAATATAATGTTTACATATATCTACGTTGTTTCGTTCACTCCAACTACATCATAACCTCAAATAATTATTCCCGGTGAGGCCTGAATTATATCAGATGAAGCATAAGCAGCACATATGACCTTTTTACCTGCAAGTCATCTCAGTCTTTATAACTGTATGCCGTCCATCATTCAACACTCTATAATATATCCATCCCGCACCCTTTCAACGCACCATATTACATCAATAAAATACCCATATTTTGCCCCTGCTCCTTTCAATACCATTTATCAATAGAATACTAATGTTTTCTACCGCGCGCCTTCTCATAATTTTTTGTCAGTTCATATGTCTCCACTAATAATTCGAGAAATGTCTGAGCAACTTCAAGTTTTTCTAGATGTTGTCAAATATCATATAATACTAAACACAAACCAGCAATCTATATTATTACAACTATTGAGCCTCAGCCGTGATTTCTGCAATTGCAGATGAAATAGCCAAATCAAGGTGACATTCTTTTGTTCCATGTTCAGAATATGAATAGATGAACTAATGACATACATCCCACTAGTCTACGATTAATTTCAATCCGAAAAACAACACAAAAACATCTTACATATACGCCATACACGGGTGAGTTCCATTTAAAAGCCACAAATAACGCTCGACGTGTCTGCTAATGCGCTAGGGGCTCGGGAACAAAAATGACTAGCATGGACCTTAAAATTCTGAAATTCTGTACCTAGATCTAGGGAAAAATCTTCATATATTCACATGTATTTATAGGTGTAATTCTTGAGATTTGCTCTGTTTTTTCCGGAGATCTAGGTAAAACGGACTTAGAAAATTTGAAGGTGTGCTGGATCCGGTGTAGTACCTTTACTTATTTGTATTGATTTTTGAGTGAATAAAGTTATATTATTATAGTGTTTTCAAATAGGTATAATGAAAAAGTACTTTTCGCACTTGTGTGTTTGCGGCACTCGCCCTCTAGGCTCGTGCCAGAAACTACCACACTCGTGAAAAAAGTTGGAATTTCCCCATTCGTTGCACAATTTCCTACTTTGATTCCATTAGTCAGGCTATTTTGATTCGATCTGAACATAAGCTATATAATACCGAAAATATCACCTCGAAATATTGTTGCTCGAAATTTCATGAATTATAGTTGGTTAAAGACTCCCCAAATAATTTGCATTTTTAATAATGCATCCGTGAATTTATAGGTTCCTGACAAAACTCTAAGAGGAATATATTTGCCTCTGCTCTGGAGCATTACTAAAAGCTTTATGATACCTTTGGGAAAGTGGTATACGTCGTCCCAAAGGTATCACTTCCGCGATAGGAACAGAAAGAGGAGTCAAATATATAATGCTCGTATATGTTAGTTGCACAAGACGAAAAAGATATGGCAATGAGTCTCGACTTTTCAAATGGAATCCAGCTCAATTGTGAATGGGGACGGTTGGAGTTTTATTGAGAGGAGAAGAAAACTGTAGTTCACAATGAGCTTATGACTTGAGGCTTAAGATGTCCAGAGAGCTCATTGCTAATATCCTATACAATAGGAGAGCATCTCTCACCTGAGTTAATTGCTTTGTACACTGCCTAAGCTGGGAAAGTGAAGAAGGTCAAAAGTGAGTTTTGTAAAGAATCTGACAACAATGGTGGCAAATTTTATTTGTTTTCTGTGTTTTCTGGAAAATTACTCCCTGCATTCCCGACAAATTCAAAAAACTTTTGCATTATTTCCATAATCAAATCAAGTGGCAAATAAGATTTTTTAGTGTGAAATAAACAAGAAAAAATATGTTGCCGTCATCGGAGGAGATGGAAAAGTTTTGGCGAGACTTATACAGTGCGGCTTTTTTAGTCCCCCCCTTTAACTTTTGAACGGAGCGACGTACAAACATGAAAAAAAATACCGTTCGGAGGGTTTCACCGATACAACTTATTGAAAAAAAAATTTGGTGATTTCTCGACAGGGGGCGCGGGAGGGCACATCTACTCAAAAATTTTAAATGGCTGGGGGTTCAAGAGTCACATCTTTGGAAAGAGAATTCAATTCTCCTTACAACCATTCAAATATTTTTGAATTTTGTTAAGAAGTTTTTTACCAATTTCAATTTTTATGCATTTCGAAATTTTCAAGTTGATGTGCCCCCAGCGTCATCTGTTGAGTAATTGCAATGTCCCTTCTTTCAAAAAGTAGTATCGGTAATACCCTACAAAATATTTTTGGTTTCATTATTCCACATCAAACCGTTCAAATTTATCGAAGTCAATCAAAGATATGATTAGACATAAAAGACTTCAAGATAGTAAACAAACACGATACAAAATTATGGACAGCACTAATAAACAGGGTGGGTCACGGTCGATGGTACCTTAGACGTTTACGAAGAACGGGACATAGGATCATTCTGAAAATTTGGTGTATCAAGTGGTTGCTCTTGGTCTACCGATCTAAAATATTTTCAGCAATGCAACGTTGCCGTTTATACCAGAAAGTAGCAGCATCTTTGTTATTTAAAATGGGTCACCCTGTATATTACCGCATTTTTGAACTTGTCATTCCTTTCTGATTATTTCTGCCTCATACTCCCCTATACCTATCTCTAACGGTTTTTGAGATATTGGTTATTTTCCATATTTTTTATCCAAAACATAGCTCGAATTGAATGTTTATTTCTGCGGTATTTGGATTCTTAGGAAGTTGCAATTTTGTGTTTAGTTCATCAAGATCATGTACATTGATTCTGTATAGAGAAGTTTGTTCTGCGTTATACAGGGTCGTTCAAAATTCATGATCTTACTGCTAGATACAAGAAGGGTTGAAAGTGCGTTTTTTTAAATGGAACATCCTGTATATTATGAAATATCCTGAAAGATGACTAAATTCCCTTCGAATTGATATATCATGTTCCTATACCTAAAAAGCCAGAATTCCGAGATAATAGCAATTTTCACTTGTAATCTCCCAAGTGCTTGAATTATTGCCGGAAATTTTTCGAGTTCAAGAAAATTCATGTACGAGATAAATTTACGGCAATTAATTCAAGCACGAGGGGGATTCGGTAAGAAAATTTCACACCGAGAAATGAAAATCATCCAACAATTCATTACAATTCAATACTTGACAAAATTTTCATCAATAAATGTGTTTAAATTTGGAACAAAAAAAATAAAAAAGTTATGTTCCTATCGTAGATTGAACCATCGACCTAGCGACTCATAGGCCGCAATAATCGTGGAGAAAATATTTTCAGACATATTCCAAATATCTAGTAATTACATAATTATCTCCTTTCATATGAAAACTAGACCTCCATTTGTACATTAAATCAAAATATTAACTTGTCACATGTCACATATCAAACATGTATTGATGAAAATTTTGTTAAGTATTTTACATATCACTATTTCAGTGGTTATAAATAGTTCAGGTGAAACCATCGTTAGTTATTTCTTATGAATTGTTGGATGATTTTCATTTCTCGGTGTGAAATTTTCTTACCGAATGCCCCTCGTGCTTGAATTAATTGCCGTAAATTTATCTCGTACATGAATTTTCAAAGAAATTTTCAAAGAAAATTCATGTACTCGAAAAATTTCCGCCAATAATTCAAGCACTTGGGAGATTACAAGTGAAAATTGCTATTATCTCGTAATTCTGGCTATTTAGGTATAGGAATATGATATATCAATTCGAAGGGAATTTAGTCATCTTTCAGAATATTTCATAATATACAGGATGTTCCATTTAAAAAAACGCACTTTCAACCCTTCTCGTATCTAGTAGTAAGATCATGAATTTTGAACGACCCTGTATAAGGCAGAACAAACTTCTCTATACAGAATCAATGTACATGATCTTGATGAACTAAACACAAAATTGCAACTTCCTAAGAATCCAAATACCGCAGAAATAAACATTCAATTCGAGCTATGTTTTGGATAAAAAATATGGAAAATAACCAATATCTCAAAAACCGTTAGAGATAGGTATAGGGGAGTATGGGGCAGAGATAATCAGAAAGGAATGACAAGTTCAAAAATGCAGTAATATACAGGGTGACCCATTTGAAATAACAAAGATGCTGCTACTTTCTGGTATAAGCGGCAACGCTGCATTGCTGAAAATATTTTAGATCGATAGACCAAGAGCAACTACTTGAGAAACCAAATTTTCAGAATGATCCTATGTCCCGTTCTCCGTAAACGTCTAAGGTACCATCGACCGTGACCCACCCTGTATATCGGCAATGTAACTATGAAAAAACTTATATCACACCCAAGAAACGAAGATAAACAAAAATCGTATTTAGCTATCAAAACTTTTCAGCATGCACAATCAAGAGGAATGAAGTATGTAATGGCATGGCGATCAGAAGTTCATCAACACATTGTCATTTAGAATATTTGCGTAGTACACAAGAAGAAGATGATACAAAAATTATTCTTAATGTTTTGATGCTGCAGAAATACTGATGTTTTGGTACTTCCCATCAGGCGATACCCGAAACTTCATCAAAACTATTATCTTGTACCAAATTTGAAAAATATATCCCTATTGGTGATATTTCCTCATCAATAGGCCCTCAGCAAGCTTTTGCTTTCACAGGTGTTTTACGGGGAAAGGTAAAATTTCTTACTGGAAAGCATTCAACGCTGCGAATGGAGAGCCCCTCTCGGTATTCAAATCCCTTGGGATGAGTGAAAATATTTCCGAGGAAGTATTACTGAAGCATTTATTTGCAAAGTTAATCAGCCAGCGACAACAGTAAGTAAGTTATCAGATCTTCGATGGTTACCATTTCCGGTTGGAAATGGGTAGACTTTGGAAAATGAACATACGAGGATGTATTGATATCTAGTTAGCCTAGACCAGTTTCCTGCAGAAACAAAATATTGCGTTACTATAGCAACGAACAATAACTTATTAGGTACGTGAGTAGAGTTTATGCGAAGTCGTATCGAAAATCCAAAATATACATTTTGTAGAACTCGAAATTCTAAGATATATGACGAAAATTTCGGGGGGGGGTGGGGGGGTAAAATGGGGGGGGGGGGTGAATTCTGTATCTCCGACACCAGAAGACCTATTGGGAAACTTTTTGGACAGTTATAGAGAGATGGCGTTCCGATTTTGAAAAATTACCCCCACCCCCCCCCTACCCCCCCCTCCAAAGCTACTTAGCGAACGGGTGGGAATTTTCGAAAAAAACTGGTGGCAGCGGATGCAGAAAATTAAAAAAAAAAGTGTTGGGGGGGTTTCTAGCCCCTCCCCCCAAAAATAAAAAAAAATGAAAAAATTAGAAAAAAAGATATTAAAAAAAAAACAAAAAATATGGTATTGTAGAAGACCGTTTTTGACTTTTTTTTTCGGGGGGGGGCAAAAAAAATTTGGATTTGAGGGGGTGAAATAATAATTTTTTATTTTTTTAAATAGCCCTTGGCACACCTTTGGATGATTTTAGAAAGATTTGTATTCTGCACTTTTTTTGATACGACCCCCCGTTTAGAATGTGCGCGTGTCCGCGGATTTTCAAAAAAAAAATTAAAAAAATTGAAAAAAATAGAAGAAAAAATATTTAAAAAAACAAAAAATATAGTATTGTAGGGGCCTTTGACTTTTTTTTTCGGGGTGGGAGGTCAAAAAAAAATTGGATTTGAGGGGGTGAAATAATTTTTTTTGATTTTTTTAAATAGCCGTGTGTACGTCCTTGATTCATTCTAGGAAGATTTCTAAGAATAACTTTTTTTGATGCGACCCTCCGTTTAGGCTGTGCGCGTTCCCGCGGATTATCAAAAATGAAAAAAAATCAAAAAAATTGGAAAATAAAAATTAAAAAAAAAACAAAAAATAAGATACTGAACAGGACCAATTTCGACTCATTTTCGGTATTTTTTGATTTTTTTTCTGGAGAGGGGGTGGAAGGAACAAAAAAAAATGGATTCGAGGAGGGGGGAAATTTTTTTTTTGATTTTTTTAAATACCCGTGTGTACGTCCTCGATTTATTCTAGGAAGATTTCTAGGAATAACTTTTTTTGATGCGACCCCCCGTTTAGGTAAAGAGGTAAATTTTCCATTGAAGATGAAGACCGATCGGGAAGGCCAGTCCCCGAAAATATCGATGCAGTTCATGGCATGACACTGAATATTTCATACGATCGCGTTCATCATATAGTTCACGTCAATTTGGACATGAGAAAAATTGCTGCAAAATGGATCCCCAAATGTTTGAATGTTGACCAAAAGCGTGCAAGGGTAGTAGCATCGCGTTCGATCTGTGCTCGATTAGAAAACGATGTAGACTTCTTAAACCGAATTGTTACTATAGATGAGACTTGGGTACATTTCTACTATCCAGAAACAAAGCAACAATCGATGGAATGGCGACACTCCGGTTCTCCAAGACCTAAGAAGTTTCGTGTCCAAAAATCTGCTAGAAAAGTTCTTGCTTCAGATTGCCATGGAGTAATCATTGATTTTTTGGATAAGGGTAGAACAATAACTGGAGATTACTATTCGACATAACTGACCACTCTACGGGAAAAAATTGAAGAGAAAAGACGCGGAAAGCTATCCAAAGGTGTTTTGTTTTTGCATGACAACGCCCCTGCTCACAAATCTCATGTTGCCATGCAAAAAATTCGTGATTTAGGGTTTGAATTACTAGAACACCTCCCTTATTCAATAGATTTGGCTCCGTCCGACTATCATCTCTTTCCTCAACTGAAAAAAAGTTTAAGAGGTCGTAAATTTTCTTCCAACGAGGAGGTAATAAAAGCTGTGGAGGTCTGGTTTGCAGTGCAAGAAGAAAAGTTTTTTTTTAAAAGTCTAGAGACGTTGCAGGTTCGCTGTAATAAATGTTTCCAATTAAGAGGAGAATATGTTGAGTAATAAAATATTTTGACATTGAAATTTTGTTTGGTTCTATTGTAGGCTAAGAATCTTTCAATATATCCTTGTATGATCCTGTTCTGTGCACAATGCCATGAGCACCAGAATCCATTTTGCAACTTGTAAAATGCTCATTGGTCTACATAAGTTAATTTTAAATTCTGGTCGAAATTTCTCTTTCTTATATGATCATGATTCGACTAATACATGAAGGGAGATATAAAAAAAAGACAGTGCAGTATTTGTGTGTGTGAGATGTATGAATGAAATCTGCCTACCATCGAAGTTTTCTACGTAGATGGACCACTCACCGAGTAGGAGCGCCTCTCTGATGGGCACGCTCTGGGTCTGCACGACGCTCTCTTTGTCGCTCTGGTACAGAATCGGCGCAATGGAAGCGACGCATTTCACTCTCATGGACCCCCCTCGGAAATGATGGTTGCTCAACTTGAAGGTGAGACCCAGCGTAGAGGATATGAGGTCCTTGGGATGGTGGGTGCTGGGATAAGAGATGAGCGCTTCTTTGGTCTGGATCTGAAAACAATACAGAATTGATTGATAATAATTTAATCTTTGACTAATTTTAAGATAAAAAGTTTGTATGAACATGTTTCCGCAAATGCATTTGTCGAATAAAAACATGAATAAAATCTTTTTTTACCCGCTGTTCGTTGATGTACCAGTGAAGAATAGAGGCTGGATGACTTCTTCCTGATGTGCAGTTCAAGTTTATCTCATCGCCAATTTGATATTCCATTTCAACTCCTGTGATGATTGGGTCTTCTTCAGGTAGTGCTGAAAGAAAAAAGATGATTTTAGTTTTGCTGTATACGCCTGACATTTGACAGTAAATTTATCCAAAAATCATGAAAGATCTAGAATTTATCACCTGCAATTAGCGGGTAAATCATTATTTTATAGACTGAGAGATGGTGACAGATTTTAGTTGAATATTTTCTCGTTTATGCCTTTAAGACCAGTGAAAGATATGAAAATTCTGACCAAAATGATGAAAAATTTGAGCGGTCGCGGCGTGACCTTCATATAAAAATTCAATTCCAGCACTTAACCTTACTTCGACATCCGCAAACCTTATGCGACATTTTCATGGGACATTCATGATGGAAACTTCCATTATTTCTGTTGGCAGCAACGAGAAAATCGTCTAAAATTTAATTATCAGCAAAAAACAAATCTCAAGCTAGTTGGGAGGTTCTAAATTTCGAGAGAAACAAAACCAAACCATCTCCACAAACGACGGAAATGTTTCAATGACCATTTTGTAGAAGTGGCAGAATCTATTATCTTATCTCTACCTGATATCCCCAAAAATCAAATTTTTAATTTTTCAAAAACTCTCCCGCTTCTTTATTTTTATATCCAGTAACTCCATGTGAAGTTATGGATACTATAAACTCTCTAAAAAATTCCTCATGTGTTGATGTGTATGACTTAAATTGTATGATTATAAAAGAAACAGATAGGTATTTACAAAAATTTTATTTCAGTTTATTATTTCAGTAAATTCCGGTTCCATCCCAAGTAGCACACCTATATTGGTAAAATATTGGTACAATATTGTGAACATATTGGCGAAATATTTGAAATGCAATATTGGCGAGAAAAAAATGTGAACATTCGGCGATATTGGTACAATATTACTTGAACAATATTGGCGAAATATTCTCGAAGCAATATTGGCCTCAAAATATTCGGCGACGTTGGTACAATATTGCTGGTACAATATTCTGACAATATTGGCACAATATTCAAACGTTATATTGTGGAGAAGTAAAATGTGAATATTTTGCGATATTGGTCGAATATTGTTTAGGCATTTGAAAAATAGTATTGGTGAGATATTCTTGAAGCAATAATGGCCTCAAATCATTTATCGATATTGGTTCAATATCATTTGGATATATTGGTGGAAGTGAATATACCTTGGTAAATTATTAAATGTCTTTTAGTTGATCAAGTTGACACTAGAGTCTGCCTTTTGATCGCCATAACCATTGAGTAAGTTATCTTGAAAACAAGTCATGGGAAGTATTTAATATATCATTGTAAGTTTTAGAAGACATTCTATATGTAGAGCCATCTAGCGGATTTTTATCCAGGTTTTGTCATGAAATGATTTTAATTTGTTTCATTGAATATTCGGCCAATATTCAAAATTCATCTTAATCTAGATGTGGGAAACAATATGGAGACAACATTGTTTTAACGATATCGGTAAATATTATTGAACCAATATTGACCCAATATTGATTGATAAGATTTGATTAATATTGGCGAAATAATATTCAACCAATGTGTGATCACACTTGGATATACAATATAGTTTTTATTCCTTGAATCGATATGAAGGGAATAATGGGATTGCAATATTCATTTTAGATGTTGAAAACAATGTGAAACCAATATTGTTTTATCGATATTGGTGAATATCATTGAACCAATATTAACCCAATATGAGTTATTACAATTTGTTAAATAAAGTTGAAATGATATTCAACCAATGTGCTGTCAATCTTGGAACTACAATATAGTTTTTATCCCTAGATTTGATATGACTGGAATATTGGGATTGCAATATGTATTCTAGATGTGCAAAACAATATAAAGACAATATTGTATTATCGATATTGGTAGAAATTATTCAACCAATATTGACCCAATATCACGTGTAACAATTTACATTCAAAACAGGTTCAACCAATATTCCACCAATATTTTTAATATTATATTGCTTTTTGAATATTCACCCATATTGGACCAATATTATTTTTTCATATACAATATATCTATATTGGCTCAATATGGAACCAAGATTCAGCCGATATGATGTGCTACCTGGGATGTTCCTGCAAACATACAGAACTGGCTGGAAACCATGTCAGACCAAGTCAGAATAATACTGTTTCCTGTACATATATACATACAAGGATTTGCAGGAAAAATTCATCGGTTGGAAATTCTGCTAGAAGAGAACGACATAGATATACTGTGTATATCAGAAACATGGTGCAAATCGGGAATGGAAAATCTAAGCTATGGAAACTACAAAATAGTGAACTTTTACTGTCGAGAAGAATATAATCACGGTGGTGTTTGTTTAATTGCACGGAAAGACATTACATTTCAAAAACTGGAATATAGTAAATTCTGTTCAGAAAAAGTATTCGAAGTGTGTGGTGCAAAATGCACACTAAACGGTATCGGAGAAACTATAGTATGCGTATTATATAGATCACCAAAATCCGATTTTAAAATTTTTATTGAGAAATTCGAAACTTTCATGGAAACAATTTATGTGAAAAACTACTCCTACTTGATATGTGGGGATACGAACGTGGATATCCTTCCTACAAGCTCAGACAAAAATAGTAAGAAAATCCTTTTGAATTCTTTCAGCGAATATGACTTGAGAGAATCCATCAGCCAGCCTACTAATTACAAGGGTTACTAAAACATGTATTGACAATATATTTACAAATGTACAAAATTACTCAACAATAGTTCATGCCACAGAAATATCAGACCACACTTTTCAAATAATGACTTTGAACATTAACCCAAATATCGAAATTTCCAAAAAATCAGGCAGAATATTCAGTCAAACCAACATTCAGAATTTTAGGCAAGATCTGATGCTGGTGGACTGGAACAACTTATTCAGTATAGTTGTCGTCAAACATAAAAGATAAATAAAAAAAGGCGCAAAAAATGGTCGATTAGCATGAAATTGACTCCCATGCCGCCAACCAGGGTCGGACTTGTACATATGCCGCTAAATATTGTGATGCGTGCAGATTATTCAAGTTAATTTAACAAAAGCACTGTAACTTTTGTTATTAGTATCCTTAAGGTACGGTTCCTTCCATGCGGCCGTCATACACGGCGGCCGCAGTGCGTCGACCGGATGCGTCAGCCGGTCGATCTCATGGTTTCTTCCATGCGGAAGTCGTGTACGGCGGACGGAGCCGGTTTTCCGCCGATGGTGCTAGTAATGCTAGTTCATAGTAGTTGAAGTGAAGATGGATGATCTTTTCGACCTTATTTATTGTTATTGGAAGTAAATGACGATGAGGAAATCCTGCAGTTAATCGACTTGGAAAAGAGCAATGCGGATATAAATCCAATGTTCAAAAAAGGCGTGAAGAGGGGTGTTCTGTTACATTAATTAATCGACATCTACTCGGGAATGAAGTAAAATTTAGGGAATAATTCAGATTGAACAAGGTGCAGTTTGAGTACATCTTCAACTTGATGAAAAATTATGTAAAATCAGAGTCATACAACCGAGTTTGGTACGTTTTAACCCCAGAGGAATACGAAAGCTCTCTTGCGGCTGCGACTACACTGCTTCTGGAGCAGTACCGTCGCAACGGTCGCAGTCGTTAACGGCTGACGTGTCCGGCCGCCGCTTGGAAGGAAACATGTACATTCAAAAACACGTGTAGCAGTAGGTTACGACCGCCGCACTGCGGCCGCCGTGCGCGGCGGCCGCATGGAAGGAACCATACCTTTAGATTGGGTAAACAACTGCCCCGTCGAAATCTAAATTGCTAATAGCTGGGCGTACCGCAAACAGCTGTGATTTCTATTATAACTACGCCCGACCCTGCATGGAAAAAAAACGTACCTAATTGCTGTGCGGGCCTTTACATCTTCCGCGCTAAGTGTTACGTGGGGGCGATAGGTGGAATAATTTGAATAAAGGTAGAGATGTCAATAATTTTATTTATTGATTTAGTGCGATTTTAGTCTGAAAAACTGTTTGGTTATTGACAAAATAGGAATTAATTTCCTGGTAATTTCCTGAAGTTATGTAAGTATTGATATTGACTCACACTGATTTTAGCCAATATTCTCATGTGATTACCATATATGAGATGCACGGCGTTAAAGTTGAAAATTAATATTGAATTTACTATAATTACTGAAGGATCACCAATCACATACTATTCAAGATATCCAACGAAGGCGATCCATTACATCCAGTGGAAATGAGACATAACCGGGTGGTGGGAGTTAGACTGTATGTTTTTCACCCACCCAGCTATTCAGAATATTTTAGGGAGTCACAAAATACCCAAGAGCAGATGAATAACAATATAATTGTACGAAATAGTATGCCAGTGTCCAATATTGATTATATTCCCAAATTTGATTTTAGGATATGAAAGTACATTAAATTTTATGTAAGAAATAAATATATGATTGCACTAAAACTTGATAGAAATCACCGATAAAAATCGAGAAAACTATATTTGGCACCAAAATTTAATGTAATTGTGTCGGATGAAAAGTCCGTTCAAGACACCCATATGATAAATATAATTTTGGAATTTTAGCACAATTGATCATTGACATACCACACTGAGAGCTTCAATCAGAAAAAAATCACACATTGTGCATATCATCTATTAGAAAATCTTCAAACACGAAAGTATTATTCCAGTTCAAAGTGAAGTGATTTTTCGCAATAAAATCTGTATAAATAATGATAGCGTGGCAACGCACTATTCAATCTGAAAACATAGAATTACAGAGAGTTCATATAAATGAAACACAGAGCGATCAATTGGAAAGTTGAAATTAAGTGGGCCCTTCACGTGCAGTTTTTCGTGACTTCCAAAGTGACACTCCATCGCTCCACTCCAAATTCGAACGTGAAGTGTCAACATGCGCCTGGCGCTTCTCGCATCTGACGCGGCGCGAGACGTTCCAACCTTCTTAAACTTCTAGCGCGATTCGAACAGAGGAGTCATCCAAAACTGAAAGTGATGGGACAATTCCCGCGCCGCTCCGACTGTAGAGAAGAACAGTCGAATTGAATTGTAACGAGAAGACAGGTATAGTTGCTTCGAGTAGTCTTAAAGTGATTTCGGCGCAAGTACCATTTTTGGACCAATACTCTGTGTCTTTCTTCTGGAATCTTCATTTTCTAATTTTATACATGCAAATTTTTTCTTTGAATGTAAAGAACACATCGCGAAAAAAGGGCCACTAGCTATCGAGAAGCTTCGAGGAATGAAGTTGGCGTACTATATTTGAATGTGCGTGTAGTTTGGCATGCAACTTCGCTCCGAGAGTGACGCGAAGGGAGTGCGAGTCGGGAATCGAAAAATAATTGCACGTGAAGCTGGCCCTTTTTATTTTCATGGAAGACCATGTTGGTATATGCACTTATTTGAGAATTCCCTTCTCTAGATCAATTTTAAATTATCTGAACAAAAATATCTGAATTCCTGACAATCCAGATGTTGAGTCGTGAAGAATGCAGTACTGAATGAACACCCTGTATATACAAGAATGTCTTTTATTTGTAATTTTTTTGTTGAATAACTTTTACATTAATGATAAATTAAATCATTATACTGCATATATTTTTTGAATTACTCGTATCTATGTACTTAGTATCGATCTCTAGTATACTCATTAATCTAAATAAAATTGGATTAATTAATCCTCTGTCAATAATGAATTTGATGCAATTGAAAAATTCATTATGTGGCACGTTCCAGGAAAAGATAAGACCATTTTTTGCGGCTTTTTTTATTTATCTTATATGTTTGACGACAACTATACCGCATCTGATAGTCAGTCACTTTTCAAAATATTTTATGGGAAAAGCATACAGTATTTCGAATTTTACTTCCCACTTAAACCACTTCATTCCAATGAAAAAAAAGACAAAAATCACTGGATTACACCAGAAATTAAAGAGTTATCAAAACTAGTCAGAGAAACAGCCCAAACATCAAAAATATTGAATGCTGATAATTACACAGCAAGATACAAATGTTTCAAAAAATCATACGAAAATAAAGTTAATATCGCCAAAAAAACCTTTAATAATGATAGAATAATAATGTGAACAGGGAGTGCTGGGACATAATAAAAGAAAATAGTAACAAACAAAACAAAAGTAAAATATCAGCAATAAAAACAACAATGGTGAAATTACCAAAAACGAAAAGGATATGAGTAACTTTTTTAATTCATTCTTTATCGAAACAACAAAAAACAGCATACCCAAAAATGAAAGTCAAACGCGGAATATAACATCCCAACTTCAGTCATTTTACTTGTACCCCACAGACCCCATGGAAATATTTACCGTTATCAATAAAATATGCTCAAAAAAATCCTATGGAATAGATAATATAGCCGGACACGTTCTGAAGGCAGTCGGGGATATTATATCGCAACCTCTTAGTATTCTAATCAATGAAAGTTTTTGTGAGGGGAGATTTCCAGACGAACTCAAGTATTCAAAAGTTGTTCCAGTTTTCAAAAACAAAGGGAATAAGGAGGAAGTGAAAAATTACAGACCAGTTGCGGTCCAATGTCACATAGGCAAAATATACGAATATTGCTTCAACACAAGACTCAATGAAAAACTGGATATTCTTGATAACTCACAGCACGGCTTCAGAGCAAAGAAATCCACCATGACAGCTCTCGATGAGATGATAACCCATATTCACGATTCCCTGAATAAAAAAGACCATATTATGGGATTATTTTTCGATATGAGCCGCGCATTCGACACAGTTGATCACGGCCTGTTGGAAAATAAACTTTACCAAATCGGAGTAAGAGGTCCATGTTTAGAATGGTTACTTTCATACTTATCTGACAGAAATCAACAGGTCGAGATCAATGGTGTAAGATCGGATCCTATGAAAACACACACTGGTACCCCACAGGGATCATGTCTGTCCCCTACTCTGTTCAATATATTTATAACAGACCTTCCAAGACTATTGCAAGTAAGTGGATCCCCGATTATTTATGCGGACGACACAAACTTGATTATCAGCGGAAAATCCGATCAAGAAATACAGGATAAGTCGCACAAATCAATCAAAACCATATCAAAATGGTGTTCGGAAAATATGATAAGCCTGAACACCGATAAATCTGTAGCTGTTCAATTTTATACAAAAAATATCGATGTTAACCATAGCTTACTTCTTCATACAGGCGGAAAATCATTAGAGAACTCGGCCTGTACGAAATTTTTAGGGATCTACCTAGACCACAAACTAACGTGGAACAACCACATAGATAAAACAGTAGCAAAATTGAGGTCTTATTGTTTTGTGATAAGAAACTTACATAATACAGTATCAATTGAAGTCCTCAAATTACTATACTTTGGACTCATACAGTCTGTACTTTCATATGGTATTGTATTCTGGGGACAAGCTCATAACTCGGGCCAACTCATTAGCGCTCAAAAAAAAGTCATACGTTGCATACTGAAATTATCTAGATCAACATCATGTAAAAATCATTTCGTTAAACTGGGCTTATTGACACTACCATGCCTATATATTTATTCAGTTATTATGTATATAAAAAATAAGAATAAACCACTCTTAGCAAGGAAGGATATCCATGATCACCACACTCGTAATAAGGAGAAAATTGAACTGCCATTCTCCAGACTGTCAATTGGACAAGAAAACCCCAATTATATCGGGATTAAATGCTACAACAAAATATGTACCATGAGAGAATATAGTTGCTTCAACACCACCCAACTCAAACATAATCTAAAAGCATTTTTGAAACAGAAAAGTTACTATTCAGTGCAGGAATTCATGGATGATAACCTGATTGCATAACTCTCAACCCATCACAGTTTTTAATTTATTTTAAAATGTTAGTGTGTACCAAAATTTTATATTTAATATTCTCACAGATCTCTTAGACGTTATAAGTTTTGCATTAGCTGAATATTGTATTCATTACAATTTTACAACCAAGTTTTAATATAATTTTAATTTTGTACCTAGTCTATAAGCTCTTAGATAATGTACTGACCATCAATATTTTGACGATTCCCATTATGTGCTGTACCTGTATTGTAACATTCAGAGGAAAATAAATTATGTAAATTAGGGTAGAATCATCATCGGACTGTGCTTTTGATCTTTATCAAAGGGTTTATATCATATGGGTAAGTCTTTTAGTATGATCTGATTATGTTCATTTTTTGTTTCACCATTCCATAACACAACAATACAGGTTGTCAATTTGAAAACTTCCCACCCTTAATATTTCCTTCCAGTAAACAATATGAGTAATCGAAAAAACAGGTCAATTTTATTGTCAAGGGGGACACTTTCACGGACTATTTGTAGCCCTCGTGGTTCAACCCCCTAGGAGGGGTAGATGTTACCCTTAGAATTTTAAATGGGAAGGGGGGTCAAGTGGCACATCATTTTGATGGGCGTTCAATTCTTGTTCCAATGGTACCCTGACTTATTATTTTGTGATGAGCATTTTCCGAAAAATTGCGTTCTAAACTAACAGAAGTAATTATTAGAACGCCTATACTGAGATGCATTATTGTATTGACTCCCTTTAATAAAAATGGTTAGAAGAGTAGGTGGCACCGCTCCAACCCTTGAATGACAGGAATAAATTTATTACGCATGGGATTTTTTATTTGGTGGTTATTTTCCTTCTACACAATAAAATTTAATTTGCGAGAAAGACATTTCCAACATAAAATCTACTTACGCTTATCTTATTAGCTGTTCGAAATGTTGTCCATTTTGCTCTAAACAGTAATACAGTCTGTTTTCGAACTCCCCTCTAACATTACGGAAAACTTCACTAGGAATTGACCGGCATGCTGCTGTAATTCGTCTTTTAAGTTCGTCAATATCAGAAGGTTGTGTTTTATAAACAACGGATTTAAGATGCCCCCAAAGAAAGAAATCTAAGGGTGTTAAATCCGGTGATCTCGGAGGCCATTCAACTGCTCCCCTTCTGCCAATCCATCTACCCGGAAATCTCTCGTTTAACCACTGTCGGACGGGAAGAAAATAATGAGGTGGAGCACCGTCCTGCTGGAAATGTAACAGATCCTCCTGCAAAAGTTCATTACCTTCTGCATCAATTTGAGTTTCTAGCTCGTGACTTATAAGAGGATCGATAGTCTCTTCAAGCATATCAAGGTACAGATTGCTAGTCAAGTTTTCTTCCAGAAATAATGGACCAAGAATGGCATTTCCAAGAATACCAGCCCAAACATTAACTTTTTGTGGGTGTTGTGTATGCCCTTCCCGAAAAATATGTGGGTTTTCGTCACTCCAATAGCGACAATTTTGTCTATTAACATTGCCATTCAGAAAAAATTAACACTCATCGCTGAAACAGATGTTTAACAGAAGATTAGGGATGGTATTGACTCGATGAGACATGATTTCACAAAACTCTATTCTTCTATCATAATCATCCTCGTGGAGCTCTTGAAGAATCTGCATTTTATATGGATGGAATTTATGCATTTTCAATGCTTTTCTTATAGTCTCGCGTGACATTCCCGTCTGTTCTGATACTGATCGTAAGGAGCTCGTGGGCTCTGCAGCAAATGTTCCCAAAACTTCAATTTGAGCTGCTTCATTTAGTACTCTGGGGTTATTTCTTTTTTTATTTGTCACTGAACCAGTTTCGTAAAACTTATTCACCAAATCAAGCACATACCGGTGACTTACATTACAATTTGGATGTCTTTAGTTAAAAAGACATGCCGCCCCTCGTGCGCACTTTCCAACTTCGCCATAAATTACAATAATTTCAATTCTGTCTTGAAGAATGTAAACCATTTTTACACTTTTATACACTTATTAAAGTAATTCCTAAATAGCCCAACAGGTACAACGGTATTCACAATACTACCACATAGTTCAAATTTGCTAACCAATTTTTTGCCGGAAAACAGAAACTTTTTACAGCAGAAGTAGCAAAAAGGAAGGCTACAATTTCTGCGATGACACTTAAAAATTCAGCATTTAATAAACACAACTTTACTACCATCTACGTTTTACTATTAGACTACTTTTTTATGTAAAGTGTTTGGAGCTAATGGCTAATGTTACCCCTAATAAAGGGTTGGAACGGTACCACCTAATATTCTAACCAGTTCTGGCCAAACTATGCATCTCAGTATAGGCGTTCTAATAATTACTTCTGTTAGTTTAGAACGCAATTTTTCGGAAAATGCTCATCAAAAAATAATAAGTCAGGGTACCATTGGAACAAGAATTGAACGCCCATCAAAATGATGTGCCACTTGACCCCCCTTCCCATTTAAAATTCTAAGGGTAACATCTACCCCTCCTAGGGGGTTGAACCACGAGGGCTACAAATAGTCCTTGAAAGTGTCCCCCTTGACAATAAAATTGACCTGTTTTTTCGATTACTCATATTGTTTACTGGAAGGAAGATATTGAGGGTGGGAAGTTTTCAAATTGACATCCTGTATATTCAAAGATTTTGAGAACATAAAAATTGCAAATAAAACAATATCAACAATTAATTCCATTTTTACCAAAGTTAAAGATAAAACACCTTTCACTTCACATTCACAATTGGTGTATTGTATTCCTTGCAGGGCGTCTAGGGCTGCCTAGGGGTCGCTATCATAGACTTCTTACGCAGGATGACTTATCACTTATTATTGAAACCAAATTTCTCTTTACAATCACCTGTTCACAATATACTCCATACTTTATATTTTGTTGCGTAGTTTTATCAAGATTTCGCTTATTGAAATAATGTAAATCACGTTCCTTGTTCTTTCCGAAATTCTGACACTGCGTTATGAATGATTTTCTTCCGTGAAATATCCCCGACGGATATTTCAGCCGGATTCCTTTGAGATCGTTCCTCACTGACTTCCTGACAGCAACAATTTTGACAGCTGCGCTACAGTTTAGTAAATGCGTGTCACGTGCGTGAGAAAATATCGCCAACGATCAGCGAGCAGAACAGCCTTTCCATTTTCCGAATCAATAAGTGATTTCGGCTGCAATTCGCAGGTATTGTAGTCGAGACACGTACAAAAGTATATTCTGAAAATGTAGGCTATTCATTATTCATGGTTGGAAGGCTAGGGTTGGGAACTTGTAGATCATTTATCATTGGAGGGAAATGGAAAAAGGGGTTGATAAGATTATGATGTATCAACTCCTAATTTACCAAATTCTTGAATTTATTACAGTTCGAATCTCCAGTTGTGCAAATGGTAAAAGTAATAAGCTCAGTGGACTTCAAGCTGAATAAGAAAAGTGGCGTGACTAACATATTCTTATCTATTTCGAAATAAATTAAAAAGATATCTATGAATTAATAAAGATCATCGGAAGATTCAATTATAAAAATAAACTCAGGAATTTACTATATATCGATAAAATTATTCGAAAATTAACCAGTTTCAACTCTGCATGCCTTAGTTACCGTAACCGTAGTAACTGCGGCGTTCCACAGGGATCGGTGCTTGGTCAAATACTATTTGTTCTTCTTATTAATGATTTAGCTACTGTAGACATTAGAGGAAAATTTACTTTATTCTCGGATGACACCACAATATTATGGTACAGCAAAAATGATTTACACAAAAATATATGCCTTGACTCCGAAAAAATAAAAATTGTTACGAACCCAACAAATTAACCTTGAATATTTCGAAGACTAATATAATTTGTTTCCAATGCTATCTAGTTGCCATACAACTGAATGAAAACATGAAATTAGAACATCCACAATCCAAGTTTCACATAGGATCACATTATGCAACGATCAATAACCATTATATGAGAATTACATACGCTATTTTTTGTACACCAGATAAATAATGATTGAGAACTATCAATTTTATATTTATGTTTGTATTGAACACAATAACAGTAATACTCGTATTTCTATAAAAAAAAATCTACAAAATTGTAATGAATGAATTACCTCGGGTATTACCATGGATATATGAAATCTATAAACATCCTATTTATATTCATATTGAACATAATAATTGTAATTAATCCGATTTCTTAAAAATATTAAGATTATTTATTGTGCAGTTTGAAAAGTTCTTTCTGAGTCCCACTGATCTGGAAGTGGAAGGAATATTTATATTTATTTCATTATTGCTAGTCTCAATAGAGTTCAATATTGTATTGGAGAAGCTGATTTTATTCTGAACCGAATTTTCAATGTTGCCTTCTGCCACTGAATTGGATTACCAGCCACCATTACGTTTTAATGCAGTTATATCACTACCGGCATCAACTAATACGGTTGCATTCGAAAACAATGCCCTGTATATAAATTCGGATCAGGCAGATTTAAATATGTTGCTATTTGCTTCCCTAAATAACCATTTTTTTTGGTTTGAATAGTGCATTTTCTATTGATTAAAAATCTGTATCGTTATGAAAAATCTATAGATAGATAGGTAGATACTTATTGGACAACTTTACATTTACACGTTTACTGCAAGTCAGGCGTTCAACAAAAAAAATAGATAAAATAATTCAAAAATAAATTAAAAAGTACATGGTTATATAAAACATAGAATACATACACACACATATAGCAACACGTGTCTACGGTTGCACAACATTTTGAGGGTTATACTCAATAACTTTTCTAGTTATATTTTCATATATTGCCCCTTGCTAAATCCATCCTTATATACACATATATAAAAAATTACGGAAAAGTTTAAAAATATTAAAATGTCAATTGAAAACTTTTACATGAAAAGACTCAGAAGGAAACCTTAACTTTAAACTGTACCTTTTGACCTTGACAAGTTGACAAAAAATTATTGCGTAAAATTTGAGTTCAGATACTCCTGAATGTCATAAAAACAATTTTTCAACAAAAATGATTTAATTTTAAGTTTGAACAATTGAGGGTTGAATATCTTAATATAATCTCGTATATGATTATAGAGGTTTAGATTCAGGGAATGTTTCTGAGACTTTGTTAGTCTATACCTAGGTTATAGAAGCATTTCAGCATTTCTTGTCTGATAATGATGTATATCCAGGGGTGGGATTCCGTGAGCCATAGAATTCTACTTTTCATCGAATAAGTGAGGTGTCATTATGGTTGATTTCACGGGAGAGACAGAGACATAACTGTCGACTATAGAATTCTATGGCTCACGTAATCCCACCCCAGATGTTTAGTGAAGTGCGATTTTCTATTATGAATTTCAAGAACTGTTTGGTAAATGAAGAGGGATGGTAAAAGTAAAATTCCAATGACTTTGAAAAGTGGCTTGCAGTGGTCTCTGTACGCAGCGTTCATTATTATTCTCAGAGCCTTCTTCTGTTGTCTGAATACTTTGATGGAATCAGAGGAATTACCCCACAAAATTATACGGTAATTGATGTGTGAATGGAACATAGCGAAATATGCACTTTTCAAAGCATGTAGATCCACTGATTTTTTGAGTTGCCTAAGAGTAAAAATCCCCCTAGAGAGTTTCTTATTCAATTCGTTTATATAATTAGCCCAAGATAAGTTGCCATCAAGAACTATGCCAAGTAATTTTCCATTTTCATTAATCGAGATTGTAGAGTTTGTGGAGAATAAAATTTCCTCTGTCTTTTCTTCATTTAGTTCCAATTGATTTACTGTGAATCATCGCGAAGCTAATTTCAATGTTTTATTCTTATTATTTGATAATTTGTTTCTATATTTTTGCCGGTTCATCTGCGAAAAGAACACATTTCTCCCTCATCATGAAATTACTAAAGTCATTGACATAAATTAAAAATAACAATGGTCCCAATACAGATCCTTGGGGAACACCTTGTAATATATTTTTGACGCCAGAAAACACGTCATTCATACAAACAGACTGAGTTCTGTCTATCAAATAGGATTTGAACAAATTCAGAGGTAATCCTCTCACACCATAATATTCCAGCTTTTCAAAAAGAGAATAATGAGAAATACAGTCGAACGCCTAGGATAGCATAGTCACGAGATCACCTCTTTCAAGGCCCTCAACTGTGCAACTTACGACCTTCAACAAAGCATCAATTGTGGACTTTCCTGCTCTGAACCAATACTGGTCTTTGCTGAGAAATTTATGTACACTGATAAAAATACCCGATTAGAGACAAAAGAATCATGCTTTTGGATTGTTTCTCTTCTAACAAAGAAATTGTCTTCGTCCCAAATGTTTTGCTCTTGAATGAAAATCATTGTTGCTTTTGTAATAAATTTTCTATTCTTTTGGCTTCAAATGCTTTTGAGAGAACATTATTAATTTTGTCTCCAGTCCTGCTTGGTTGACTCTTGTCTCAAAACCATAACCACTTGATACAAGGTCCAAATGTGTTTGGTTGACATAATCTACCTCAGCTATCTTCGCCATGCATGAACCCGAAGTTTGCCGATACCCATTTGAATTTGAGCAAGTCGCAACGACCTGCGCCCGCGCAGCGGGCGCAGGTGCAGGGTGCAGGTGTCAGCGTATCAGTTCACTGGTCACTAGTTAGCGCCATTCTGCCATTGTATTTTCTTATGTCGAATGTCGATGAGTTGATGTTGATAAATGGTGTTTGCCGGCAAGATTTGTGTTGTGAATAGGTATGATGAGTGAAACCGGTTTAAAAAAAAGTGGTATCGGTGATACTATTCAAAACTGTTTTTGTCCCATGTGTGTACGTCATACCGTTTAAAAGTTAACAGGGAGGGACTATTTACGTCCATACTGTATAATATTAAAATGTTAAGCTATAATATGAAAATTCGTCAATGTAGGTAGAAATTTATTTGTTTTACTTCCTTTACGAGTTTAGAGTTAGTTTTGTTTTGTTTTGTTCCTTATTCACCAGCAATACCAATTTTTCCCTGATTTGTGTTCAGTAACCAAAGTAACGTGTTATGGGTTATTATTTAAATAAATACGTTTTTATTAATATTTGTGTTTCTTAATATCCCTATAAGTTTTTATGAATATTTAAATTTCAATTTTGAATTTGATTTTAACCAATGCAAGTTTGTTGCTTTAAAACTCTCCAAATTTTCACATGAACTATTATTATCTTTTAAAAAGATCCTCAGGAAATTTGGCCTAGACCATACACATTTTGTCACAAGACCGTTTTAGATCTTTTTAAAAAAGAGTAAATTTTTCACTCGAGGACGCAAGGTTTCAAAACAAGAATTCAACATAAACCTAAGATTTTAAATGAAGCAATTGTTGGTTTTATATCAAAAGCCTGTTATTTCAAGACAATGACATCATGTCTATTATTTTAAGCACGTAATTTTCAAACAATCTCTTAATGAATTTGATCGAAAACTTAGGCTCTTTTGCTTTAAGTTCACATGACTTTGAGCTAGAAAACAGATGACATTTCCCTCAAAGCTTTTCACAATTTCGAAAAATAATGATTTTGAGACAAAATCATTTTATATTATGACAAAACTAAGGTTTCTTGCTTGACATTTATATAACTTTGTGCTAAAGAAAATGATGCGTTTGCCTCAAAGAAATTCAAATTTTGGTTCCAAATATCCATGCATTTCGCCCATATCAAATGCTGGGCACCCTTGAGGCAAGTTCAAATTCTTTCAAATCAAGGAATCCTTTTTATCCGTGTATTGAAAAATAATGGACCAATCTGTTATTCAGGATGATTAAATTGCAACACACTGTATATAACTTGAAAACGCAGGATATTATGCTTGAACACTATTTGACAGGTCAACTTTGAATTGGTGGGTTCGCAAGTTTCAGCTAACTTCAGCCACATTTTTCAAATCGTTGAAGGTGTTGTAACGATTCTTAAGGCCTGTCCTGACCGCGCGCGGTCACAATCATCGATTTAGAATGTTGGACAGTTCGAATAATATTCGAGACGCAGCTGGTATTTATCGCGTCGCTTCTATGAGCGTTCCGATGTATTCGACGACACCTTTCGCCGCTTCTCGAAAACTCTAGTCGACCAAGTGTAGGTAGCTGTGAATAAAAGAGGAGGTCCTCTGCAAAGAGATGGTAGTTCAAGTACCGCCGCAGCATTGTTTATATAGAACATAGTTAGTCAACCTCATGGTATTATAATTGGATCAAAATGGATGGACATGTAGATGGCGATAGTGAGCTCGTCATGTCTTAACTTCAGTGATCTGGCCTCCAAGTCATATCGTAACTTGATTGAAACAATGGGACAGCATTAAAATCAGGGTTTTTTGAAGGAACCTGCATTAAAATAACGTCAAATATTCATGTTTGTAACTAATCACGCTAGATGACACTCGCGTTTGCGTCCAACACCAATTACACAGGCATTGACTATCTTACTTCTATATAAACAATGGCCGCAGTTAGTTGCAAATATACATAACCACAGAGTTGGCTTAGCAGTAGTGACATACATTAATGAATTAGGTGTAAATGAATTGAATTTGTATTTTTACATGATTAAATAAATTTTTATTACAGTATTAACAAACTTTTCTTTTATAATAAACGTGTAAATTCATTCAAACTGGAATGGAATTATTAAACTGGGTTATCAGATGATTGAAAAATACTTATAGCAAAAATTATTTATCAACTGTGGTATGCCTACTGGAATCATATAATATCATGTTCCACACACTTCAGATTTCTCCACTTTGTCATGATGAGTTAATATTCTTGAAATAAATATGATCTACGGCCTCTAAACGTGAAGCGTGACCGAAGTTTCCACCAAAACTAAACACTGTAGGACGTGTTGATAGATGAGTTTACTTGTTTTTCTCTAGCATTGGGATTTCGAACATAAAGTCCATAAAGCTGCGTTATCTGGTTATCCGCCTCTACGTGACAGTAGAAGTCACGGATGTTTCGGTTCAGTATACATACTGCCAACATTTATCTCCAAGTATGTCAATGGTGAATCTCCTAGGAAAACAGGAGAAAGAAAAGGGGTAACTGAAAAACGGCATTTATTTCGACGAAAAAATGCACTTATCTAAAAAATTGACCTTTTCTGAATGAATTATCTTTCTGATTCGAAAAAAAAATTACATTTTCGGATTCAGAAGGAAATTTTCTATAAGATGAAATAATACTCGCGGGATTCCGCATTTTTGGAATGTTCCTAGGCGATCAAAGTTGAAATATACAATATTCAACAGTGTGACCCATTTTTAATGGAAACACCCCCCTAAAAATTGAAGTTGTAAACCGATTTCAATAATTTTTTTTGAATTGTCAAGTACTAAAAGGTCTACCTTGGGACAAAATTTGAAATGTTTATTCCAATTTTCAGGGCATACTACGATATTTTTTCTTAGTCGAAAATCGTGATTTTTTATTGAAAAAATCACTACGCCACTGGATTCAGAGTGCCTCTAAACAGGTGTGACCAAAATTTCATGAAAAAATATTCATTAATATCAAAGTTAGGACAACTGAAAAATTCGAAAACTCACACAGCTAACAGTCACAAAAAACACCCTATATCAACAATGATTATTTTTGTACCATCGCAGAAAACCTGATCGAGACAATCAATAAGGATGACGTTGATCCAAACGATTTTCTACAGGGTCTGCCTACACCGTGTTCATCCTTATTTCTAGAGCCGGTGACAAGTCACGAAATCATTGATGCAGTACGTAACTTGAAGAATTCGAAGTGTACTGACGTATATGGGATGAACAGTGAACTTCTGAAACAAACATTGGACCTGATTATCGATCCGCTTGTTACTCTTTTCAATGCATGCATTTCAAAAGGAGAATTTCCTGATATATTAAAAGTTGTGAAAGTAATACCGATATTCAAAAAAGGGGATGCTACACAACTATCAAACTACCGCCCAATATCTATAATTCCCATTTTTTCCAAAGTTTTTGAGATTATACTGAAACAGAGAATTATGAAATATTTTGAATCTAATAAATTTCTCAACTGCGGCCAATTTGGTTTTAGAACAAAATGCAGCACCACACATGCTGTTTTCAAAATCGTGAGTGAGATAGTCGAAGGCATGGAAGAAGGCAAGAATACTTCCATTACTCTATGTGATCTATCAAGGGCCTTCGACTGTGTCTCTCACTCCACTCTAGTTAATAAACTGCGGTTTTATGGCGTCAGAGGTATATCTCTTGATTTGATACAGTCCTACCTGAGTGACAGAAAACAAGCAGTATATATAAATGAGACATGTTCTAACTTTCAAACTATTTCACATGGGGTACCTCAGGGATCAGTTCTTGGCCCGTCACTCTTCATTATATACGTAAACGATCTCTTTCACTTCATGTACCCTAATAAATGTATTGCTTACGCCGATGACACGACATTAATACACTCTTCCACTCATGCAGATAGTCTTTTAAACACCATGACAGATTCTTTGAATAGGGCACAGAACTGGTTTAATGCAAATAACCTCAAATTAAACAACAATAAAACGCAAAAACTGATTTTCAATAAAGGCATTGCGGGCAATGAAAAGAGTGTCAAGCTTCTCGGAGTACTTATCGATGATAGACTATCATGGTCATCACATATAGAACAGTTATGTCATAAATTATCAAGTTCAATATTTCTTTTGCGCAATTTGAAAAATCAAATCTGCGACAACACTGTACGGTCGTGTTATTTCTCTTTCTTCCACACACATATTAATTACGGCATACTGTTATGGGGAAACTCTGTTCACTCATGTAAAGTCTTTAAAATGCAGAAAAGAGCAATAAGAATCATTGCTGGTGCTGGTTACAGGGACCATTGTCAACAATTCTTCAAAGATCTCGCTATTATGCCTGTTCCTTCCTTATTTATTTATAATACTCTTCTAGAAATTCACAGAAATAAAAATAATTTTTGTTCCAATTCTGATTTTCACGATTATCAAACTCGTGCAGCGCACGACATAAGACCTTCCCGATATAGGCTCAACAAATCTCAGATGAATTCTCTGAATGTTAGACTCTACAATTTTTTGCCTCAAGAGTTCAAGATGCTCAATTACAATTGTTTCAAATTAAAACTCAAACGACATTTACTGTTCCACTGTTTTTACTCTATCGACGAATATCTGAGAGCACCCCCACTTCTCAATCTTGTGTCCTGACTCTGATTTCGACATTAAGTCATGTTTTCGATTTTATATATTGTTATGTCTGTTTGTGTTATTTTAGTTGTATTTTTAAATGACTTTTAATTAATGTTTTGTACCTGATTGACTTGCCAAAAACATAATTGTAACTTGGTCAAATAAATTCTATTTGTCAACAGATATAGCCATGAGAATATTTTTTTTTATGATTTCAACAATAAAGTGCCACCATATGAAAAAAAAATGATAGTGTAAATTTTTTCAATGAAAATAACGGAATTACATTCACACAATTCAACTAATAATGAAGCAAAAAATTTTAATAAACCTAACTATGATAACTAATTATTGAAATGTTTCGATTCAGTGCAACAATTAATTCTAACTCATATTCTAGTAGCCTCTACTAATCCACCATGTATTTCGATACATTTGTCGTAGCGCTTACGAATGTTTCTGATTACGTTCCTTAGTTCTTGAGAGGTAATATCTGCACATACCTGTCGAATTCTTGCACAAAGTTCATTTCTATCTCTTGAGCGGTTTTTGTAAACCTTTTGTGTGAGAAGTCCCCAGAGAAAAAAGTCCAAAACTGTGAGGTCTAGAGATCTGGGTGGCCACTCTACCACGGCCTATCCATCGGTTTGGAAAATGTTCGTTAAACCATTGCGTCACAGCTCTCGCATAATGGACTGAACACCCATCTAACTGGACAATTGAATTTAATCGTTCATTGATTGGCAGCTCGTGAATAGCATCCCAAAACTCTGTGTTTAAAAATTCTAGAAACCTCTGCGCATTAATGTTTTTCTCAAAAAATAAAGTACCAATAATTCGTTCGTTCAATATCCCACACCAGACGTTGATTTCTTGGGAGTACTGTCTTTTACAGTTTATTACCCAGTTACCCAATTCTGTGATGACACTACTCCATTTGTAGTGAAAGTGGCTTCGTCAGTATATAAAATATTTTGTAGGAAATTTCTATTGTTTAAATATTCCCTTGGGCCCAGAAACAATATTCCAGACGTCTTGCTTCGTCGCCTTCTTGCAGTGTGTGTAAAACTTGTGGCTTGAAAGGTTTAATATTCTTCGCCTTGAGACATCTCCGAATAGTTTCTCGTGGAATATTCAAATCTAAAGTGGCATTCCTTATACTGGCATTAGGATTATTTCCGAAATAATCTAAAATGATTTGATCATTCCTGCCATTCCTGTTTCGTCTTTGTACAGGATTACTTTTTAACATCATTTTTCATACTGCACCAGTTTCATTGAATATTTTATTAATTTTATTAACCGTACCGCAGCTAATACGAGGACTATCTGGATGTCTCTCATTAAACAAACCCCTCTAGCACTTCTAACGTCATCTCCCGAAAGGCGTACAATTTCAATTTTCTCTCTTACGCTCAATCTTGCAGCCATGACACAAAATAATTCGAAGAACTGTAAGGTGAATATTGTTGACAATAGTACACTTAAATCTTTCACAAGTGTCAAACTGTAATATCATTTCCATGGCAACTAAGATTTAAATTGAAAGATCTATTAGGTCTTAGTTTAAGTTAATTTGCGTGAAAACTTGAATGTAATTCCGTTATTTTCATTAAAAATATTTACGCTATTTGTTTTTTTTTTCATCTGGCAGCACTTTATTGTTGAAATCATAAAAAAATATTCTCATGGCTATATTTGTTGATATAGGGTGTTTTTTGTGACTGTTATCTGTGTGAGTTTTCGAATTTTTGAGTTGTCATTACTTTGTTATTAATGAATATTTTTTCATGAAATTTTGGTCACACCTGTTTAGAGGCACTCTGAATCCAGTGGCGTAGTGATTTTTTTCAATAAAAAAATTGCTAATAAAAAATCCCGATTTATGATTAAGAAAAAATATCATAGTATGCCCTGAAAATGGGAATAAACATTTCAAATTATGTCACAAGGTAGACCTTTTAGTACTTGACATTTCAAAAAAAAATTTATTGAAATCGGTTTACAACTTCTAATTTTAGGGGGGTGTATCCATTAAAAATGGGTCACACTGTATATGGAAGGAATCAAATTTTGCCGAAAACTTCATTTTTCATTTTAACTGGACGAGAATATTCCCTCAAAAATTGAATACAACAGAGGGGTTACTGATAAAGGACACACTCATCTTCAAAATCGACATTCCCTGAATGAATTATCCTTTTGATTAAAAAATCGAGTACATTTTCGGATTCAAAAGAAAATTTTATTTGAGATAGATTATTATTCTCGGGATTCCACATTTTTTAAATATTTCCAGGCGATCAAAGTCGAAATATGCAATATTCAATATACAGGGTGTTTCTTAAGTACGTGTAGAAACTTCAAGAGCATTTTGATGACGTCGAAATAAGAAAAAAAGTTCCCATAAACAAATGTCTGCAAGTTATTCGTTTCTAAGATACAGAGTGTCGAATTTTAATTATTAAATTTGTTTTTTTGTGAATAAATGCCAAAATATTTGTGATATTCGAGTAAAGTTTGGTATCTTGGATTTCTCAAATTCAAAATCAAATTTGGTGTTAATTGTGAAAAAACTAATTTCTAATTGAATTTATTTTGAATTAAAAAATCTTGTCATTCAAAATTACTTGCATCGATTCTTTCAAATCTCAATAACTCGAAAACAGTTGCTCGCAGTGACCTCTATCAGGAATATATTTTTTACACAAACTAAATAATAATTATTCCCAGATACCAATTAAACTTTACCCAAATATCAAAATTATTTTGAAATTATTCACAAAATATAAAAATAAGAATTAAACTTTGACACTCTGTATCTCAGAAACGAATAACTTGTGGACATATGTTTATAGGAACTTTTCTTCTTATTTTGATGTTAGCAATACGCTCCTAAATTTTCTACACGTACTTAAGAAACACCCTGTAGAAAGAAATCGAATTTTGCCGAAAACTTTATTTTTCCTTCAGAAGTAAACTGAACGAGCTGATTCAGAATATCCCGTCAAAAATTGAATACTACAGAGGGGTAACTGAAAAAGGGCATTTTTTTTCGACGCAAAAATGCACTCATCTACAAAAACGACGTTTTCTGAAAGAATTATCCTTTTGATTAAAAGATCGAGTACATTTTCGGATTCAGAAGGAAATTTTATTCTGGACAGTTTAATATTCTCGGGATTCCGCATTTTTTGAATATTGCCAGGCGATCAAAGTCGAAATATGCAATATTCTACATAGAAGGATATCAAATTTTGCGAAAAACTTTTATTTTTTATTTTTAGAAAAATCGCAAACTCCTTCAGACGTAACTCGGCGAGCTGATCACGACAAAAATTGAATTCGACAAAGGGGTAACTAAAAAAGGGGAATGTTTTCGAAGAAAAATGCGAACGTGGACGGGAGGTAGCGAAATATGAGAGTGTTTTTCAAAAATAAACTCACCATTTTCAATTAATAACAGTGACAAAGCACTAAGAGATGTTTCCTCGTCTCCGACTATCGACGTTATCCCAGTATCCAGTGTTTTCTGTATAGGAACTTTTATATTATCTGACGTTTATATAGAGCAACGTACCGTAGAGCAACGTACCGACAGAACCACGCCGCTGTACACTATACAGCGGCGCGCTAGCTGCCGCATTGACAAGGTCCTAAGCCGATATTTTTCAGGTTTTAGAATCTCATTGAGTTTAATGCAAGTACACTTCGGGACAGTTTCCTTTGGTGCACTGTCTTCCTCGGTCTCGAATCCCCATATTCCATCAAGGACTGAATTTATGTTTCTTTCCATAGAACAATAATGCGATCAAATGCCTATTTTAAGTACTTAAAAGATTGACTGGATTGCATTTAAAATTTGTACAAGTGTACAAATTCGTATGAATATTTTCAATAAGAGCAGGGTTTTTTCTGCAAACTGGCTTTTCATTCATGTTGATACGTGCTTTTATCTCTGAGTTATTAGCATTTGAATTTATGAACTCCCTCAATATTTTGTAACCTAAAATATGCGAAGAATTGAAAATACTCGTATTTAAAACCAACATTATTTGGACCGGTTAAACGTTATGCAATTTGACAATGAAGTATTCTTCAACTGTTCATTTCACTTGCTACAAGTGATAAGACATTATTTCAGTAATCACAAGCCTTTGCATACATCTTTTTTTTATGTCTAACATATTGTAATATATTTATAGTCCAATTACCTCTAAAATAATTTATTTTACGAAATAAAATGATACAATAACACAAAACTCTAATTTACATAACAATCACGGGACTAGGTATTTATATTCGACTTTCACTTCACTGACTGTCCGACTGTCCGCTGCGTAGTTCTTTTTATATCCGACGTTGACTTCTCTGAATGCTCCAGAATTTTCCTTCGAATCGCCCAGACTCACCGAACCGTCCAGATTCTTCTCGGTGCAAGCGCATCGACAGTCTCCCGCGGTTGATCGCTAGCTATACGTGAGAGTTCAGGTCCGGCATCGCCCGCAGCTTCGCCACAATATCTTCGTTTTAGAAATATGTATGTATCTGTTGTGTATGTATATATACATTTATATTTAGTATTGTGACATTTTCCTTGTTATTGTACCTTTGACGTCATCTTCTATTTTGTACTTTTCAACAAGAAATAAACATATTATTATTATTATTATTATTTTTTACTCAAAAACTTTAATTTTATAAGATTTTCAATTGCAATTTTGCAGCTGGCAACTGCGCGTATAAATATAAATAATATCAGAATACAAAGCTGCGATCTTTATCTTCAAAATGACGTAAGATTTATCCGAATTGAATATTTATGTGAGAGAGTTATAGAACTTTACTTCTACTTTAAAAAAATGCAGGTTGGCGGGAGCCGGCGCAACTCCTGCCCCATTGCGAAAGCATGTAACTTCAACAATATTTTTCAAGAATACCATGCGATTTCTCAAAATTTTGGTAGAGACAGTTATTTTGTGAAAATTTGTGCTCTCTCTGAATATCAAGTTATTTTTTTGATTTAAAGTAAATTTTTTGAGATATTTCGAAATTACCTCAAAAATTACTTTCAACGCGTTTTTTGGGGGGGGTTCCATCCCCCCTGGAGGTGATAATTTTTCTCAGAAGTAATGTTGCACACTGTGTTCTACAATTTGAAAAAAAATTATCGGCGGAGCAATTTAAGTTGAGGTTGAGAGCCCTGTTGATTGGCCTAATAGAGAAGGATATCAAATTTTGCAAAAATTTATATTTTCTATTATTCGAAAAATTGCACTTCTCGTTCACTTCTAGTTTTTCGATGGAAAGATTCAAATGAAACAACAATTTTTGCGCAAGTTCTTTAGCTTTCGGAAATCGGAGAAATGTTTTTTTTTTCTGTATAATCCTACACATTCTAGCATAATGGAACAGAACAGGCTCGATGAAATTTTATTGCAATTATTTATTCAATAAATTAAATAAAGTAAATTGAATTTGGCAGTGTTGATACATGTCAGTGCATCAATTCAGTGTTCCAAACATTTGAAAACAAAATTTATAACAACTTGACAGTACAAAAACAATCACAATCACAATAATGTCAATTATTGAAGATTCGAAATCACGCTGTTTCAGCTCTTCTCTGTATCAATAAATAGGGAAAAAACTTCGAGGGGTATCCGTACTTCATCAACACACAGTATAGTACATCGCCCCTGGAATATTTCATACACTTTGTCCCAAGGAAAATTTCTAATGTTGACTGTCGCCCTAAAACGCGGTTTCGCCTTGCATATAATGAATCCAATTTGAAATATATCCTCTCAAGTGTATGCTCATGAGTGGAATGTTGTCCGGTATAAATAAATAACCTCTTCTCTTTACGGTTCATTGTTTCGGACACTGGACAAATAGATGTGGTTTTATATAGCATTCTGATTGTTTTGTTTGGCGTTTTACTATTTTTGTTTTCGTGTAGCTGCCTCGCACCCTTGTTTTGTGGATTTATATGTGGTCACGTTTCCGTAGCAACAATTCTGGCAAGAACCGATGCGGCTCAAATATTTCGAAAAGTAAATACCTACTTGTTTAAAGATCGATATATAGGTGGTCCGAATGTTTCGATGAACATTCCCATGCAACCAAGCAATTGCAGAGAGAACCTTGTAGGAACTCTGCACGGAAATTTCATCAGATGTAATTCAATGTTCGTCGTGGCATTAGCCAGGAAAGTAGTTGTTTTCTGATGGATTTTCGACCCAACTTTCCTATTGTATAGGATATTAGCAGTGAGCAGTCCTCCGGACATCTTATGCCTCTTGTCATAAGCTCATTGTGACCTACAGTTTTCTTTTCTATTTCGATCAAGTCTTCTTTGGAGAACAAAACACTCACTTAGGTTATGACAGTGACATAAGCTTTAAGAGCAGAAGGTCAAATTTTCTTGATTTTTGTGATATCCACAAATGAAGAAATCTAGCACAGTCAGATCCGGTGAGCGGGCAGGCCACCGTACTGGACCATTGGTTGCAATAACTAAGTAATCAAGAACGTATCTGGTATTATGAGGGGGTTCTCCATCTTTTTGGAAGTAAATTTGCCGTAAAACTGCTAAAGGTAGATTATTAAGATGATCCTCGATTTCATTTTGAAGAAAACCTAAGTACCTAGCCCCTGTTAACAGACCTTGAAATAATATTGGTCCAACTATTCTGTTTTCAACGATACCAGCCCAGACATTGACGCCAAACCTTTCTTGAAAATTGCCCTCTCTCGTTGCATGTTGATTTTGTTGGGCCCAGTATCGACAATTTTGCTTATTAAACAAGCCATTATTTGTAAATCGTGATTCGTCGGAATAAAGTTGATGAAATTTGGGTTAACTCTATGATTTTGAAGCAACCAATAACAAAACACTACTCGTCTATCGCCATCGTCAGCATACAAATGTTGAAGTAACTGATATTTAAATGCTCGATAACCGTGCTTATTCAATATTTTTCTTGCCTAATCGTGACTAATCTACATTTCTCGACTAATTTCTCTTAAAGACACCGTTTTGTCAACCTCAACCATAGCAAGAACGTTAATCTCAGTCTCCTCATTTATGATAAACCTCTGTTCTGCCTCTCGATTTCCCTCTTGCCTAAAACGATTCTCAACATACGGAAAATACTGATGGGATGGATGTTGCCGATTGGGATATCTCTGAGCATACAACTCAGCAGCATACCTTGACTTTCTGTGACATTCTCCAAACAATAACAACATATCCACTTTTTTACTTTGAGTATACATTATTTTGACGGACAATTGAACTAAAATTTAACGAAAATCAAGAAAATATTACCTTCTGCTCTTAAAGCTTATGTCACTGTCATAAACTAAGTGAGTGTTTTGCTCTCCAAAGAAGACTTGATCGAAATAACTGCAAAATATTATGCATCATGCCTATCCTCGGCACACTTGACAAAAGTAAATAAATTATTATGAAGTATTTTCCTCAGTAATATTTAAGGTATTTTCTTATTTGTAATCCAATCGCAAATAAATTAGTATCGTTAGATTCGTCAAAATATCCTTTTTTCGGAAAGTGCTTGTCAAAAAATGGTCGCCATTTGAAAAATAATAGTTAGACACGAAAATGTAATTTTGCCAACTTGTCTTATTCATATCTATCATACTAGTCACTAAAACTTCGCGATTGTAATATTTTGATATCACCTGAGGTCCTTAGATTAGTTTACTTCCGATCATGGCCACCTAGATGTAATTTCAAAAGTGACTCCAAAAATATTAAGAAGACATAAAAACTTTCGAAAATGTCACATTCTGATCTAGAACTGTCTCAGAAATCCAAAAATGTTACAATATACACGGTGTTCCATTTAAAAATTTAGAACCGGAGCCATTTCCGGTGAAACCGGAAGTGACCGGAAAGTGAAAAATATGTGAAAACTCTCCTCTTCACATACCATTTACCTGAACCAAATATCATTTTGATACCCCTAATATGGAAGTTATGACTCGTCTAATAGATTCGTTGACACCCGGTATAGAAGGATATCAAATTTTGCAAAAAACTTTTATTTTTCACTTTTCGAAAAATCGCAAACTCCTTCAGACGTAACTCGGTGAGCTGATTACGACAAAAATTGCATTCGACAAAGGGGTAACTAAAAAAGGGGAATTTTTTCGACGAAAAATACACCCATTCACGATATCGACATTTTCTGAATGAATTAGACAATGATATAAAAACAATTACATTTTAGGATTCAGAAGGAACTTTTATATAAGATGAAGTATAGAGAAGGATATCAAATTTTGCAAAAATTTATATTTTCTATTGTTCGAAAAATTGCACTTCTGAACGTTCACTTCTAGTTTTACGATGGAAAAATTCAAATGAAACAACAATTTTTGCGCAAGTTTTTTAGCTTTCGGAAATCGGAGAAATGTTTTTTTTTTTCTGTATAATCCTACACATTCCAGCATAATGGAACAAAACAGGCTCGATGAAATTTTATTGCAAATATTTATTCAATAAATTAAATAAAAAAATTGAATTCGACACTTGGCAGTGTTGAGACATGTCAGTGTATTAATTCAGTGTTCCAAATATTTGAAAATAAAATTTATAACAACTTGACAGTACAAAAACAATCACAATCACAATAATGTCAATTATTGAAATTTCGAAATCACGCTGTTTCAGCTCTTCTTTGTATCAATAAATAGGGAAAAAACTTCGAGGGGTATCCGTACTTCATCAACACACAGTATAGTACATCGCCCCTGGAATATTTTATACACTTATGTCCCAAGGAGAATTTCTGATGTTGACTGTCGCCCTAAAACGCGGTTTCGCCTTGCATATAATGAATCCAATTTGAAATATATCCTCTCAAGTGTGTGCTCATGAGTGGAATGTTGTCCGGTATAAATAAATAACCTCTTCTCTTTACGGTTCATTGTTTCGGACACTGGACAAATAGATGTGGTTTTATACAGCATTCTGATTGTTTTGTTTGGCGTTTTACTATTTTTGTTTTCATGTAGCTGCCTCGCACCCTTGTTTTGTGGTTTTATATGTGGTCACATTTCCGTAGCAACAATTCTGGCAAGGACCGATGCGGCTCAAATATTTCGAAAAGTAAATACCTACTTGTTTAAAGCTGTTACATACGAGGATATATTGAAAAATGCTTAGCCTACTATAGAACCAAACAAAATTTTAATGTCGAAATATTTTATTACTCAACATATTCTCCTCTTAATTGAAAACATTTATTACAGCGAACCTGCAACGTCTCTAGACCTTTCAAAAAAAAAATTATTCTTGCTCTGCAGACCAGACCTCCACAGCTTTTATTACCTCCTCGTTGGAAGAAAATTTACGACCTTTTAAACTTTTTTTCACTTGAGGAAAGAGATGATAGTCGGACGGAGCCAAATCTGGTGAATAAGGGGGGTGTTCTAGTAATTCAAACCCGAAATCACGAATTTTTTGCATGGCAACATGAGATTTGTGTGCAGGGGCGTTGTCCTGCAAAAACAAAACACCTTTGGATAGCTTTCCGCGTCTTTTCTCTTCAATTTTTTCCAGTAGAGTAGTCAGTAATGTCGAATAGTAATCTCCAGTTATTGTTCTACCCTTATCCAAAAAATCAATCATGATTACTTCATGGCAATCCCAAAAAACTGAAGCAAGAAATTTTCCAGCAGATTTTTGGACACGAAACTTCTTAGGTCTTGGAGAACCGGAGTGTCACCATTCCATCGATTGTTGCTTTGTTTCTGGATCGTAGAAATGAAACCCAAGTCTCATCCATAGTAACAATTCGGTTTAAGAAGTCTACATCGTTTTCAAATCGAGCACAGATCGAACGCGATGCTACTACCCTTGTACGCTTTTGGTCAACATTCAAACATTTGGGGATTCATTTTGCAGCAATTTTTCTCATGTCCAAATTGACGTGAACTATATGATGAATGCGTTCGTATGTAATATTCAGTGCTGCAGATATCCGTTTTAGCCCAATTCGACGGCCTGTTAAAATCATGTCATGAACTGCATCGATATTTTCGGGGACTGACACAGATACTGGCCTTCCCGATCAGTCATCATCTTCAATGGAAAATTTACCTCTTTTGAAGCTTGCAGTCCAATTTTTCACGGTCGCATACGAAGGACATTGATCACCAAGGGTAGTAAGCATATCTTCGTAAATCTGCTTACTTCTTAACCCTTTTAAATACAGGTACTTGATGATGGCTCGATACTCCAATTTTTCGTTTTTCACAATTTCGGTGGACATATTTTTCCTTTTAATTTATTGCGTAACTCTGGTTTACTTTTTTGACGTCAAACTTTACACTGACACTTCTAATAAGTTATTGTTCGTTGCTATGGCAACGCAATATTTTGTTTATGCAGAGAACTGGTCTAGGCTAACTAGATAACAATACATCCTCGTATATCTCCTTCATCGAAGAGCTAACTCATCGATTCGACTTCAAGTCTGCTCATCGCTATTGAAAGAGTTGATATGTGTTTTGAAAATCATGAGACTTTGGAGTCCAGTAGACGCACTTTTCTAGATTTCTTTTTTCTTTCAGTGTCTTTGCACGAGATAGCAGTTTCACACAGGAAGTTATTAGCTCAACGATTTATTTTTGTTGAAGCACGAAAAAACTATTCGACAACTGAAAAATTAATGTTAACAGCCTCCGCCCGTTAGGATTTTTAATCTCCAAGTTCTTTCACCGATAGTAGATCGCCACCATTTTCTACAAGCATAGTAGCCGAGGATCTGCAAAACGAGTGCCCTGTGTAGAGCTGAGGATTTTCCAATTTTAAGAAAGCTGCAATTTTCTTTGGGACAGCTCCAACAGTATGAATGCCAACAACTTGTTTTACACATTTATCTATTTTCTGTGAAGAAAAAAATTTCGAAATTTGTGCTATGAAGTATATAAAAGGTATTAATAAGCGATATATCGTTATCAATTGTTATAGATCTCCTTCAGGGAATAGTGACATATTTATGGATAGGATATATGAGGTGTTAGATTATTTGAATAAACCCCATAATAATATCATTCTCTGTGGAGACTTTAATTTTGACGTTTACAAAAATAACAAATTCCATGAGCTTAACAAAATTCTGTCTATTTTCAATCTAACTCCGATAGTAGAATGGCCAACAAGAGTGACAAATGAAACATGTACTATTATTGATCAAATATTTGTGAATACAAATGAGAAGGGAATATGCTGTGTGGTTGACAATTTCTACTCTGATCATAGAACAATCTTTTATGAATATCCATTACATAAACAAAATCATAGGAAACGTCATATGATGAAGCGAAAATACACGCAACAAGCGATAAATAATTTTGAAACAGTTCTGATGACAGAGAATTGGTCTGATTTATATAATATAAATAGATTATTTTCATTCAATATTCATGTATCATTATAACATTAATTTTCCAAAAAAGAAAAAAATACATAAACAAGAAAATAGAAAGAATTGGATTACTGAAGAAGTTCGTTCTTCTAGTGAAAATCTCAAAGATCTCTACACCCTCCAAAAATGTAACCCCGTTTTGTCAGAAGCGTACCGAATGTCTAAAAGAAAACATAGAATCCTAGTGGAAAAAACTAAGAAAGAACATTATCAAAATAGAATTTTTGCTTCAGACGATCCTGCAAAAACATGCTGGAGTGTGATTGCAGAATTGTCAAATAAATCTAGGGATTTTCAAAATATAAAAATAAAAATAGGGGAGGAAATTAAGGATGATCCAGCTGAGTTAGTGACACTTTTCAATAACTCATTTGTTTCAGCTCCTAATGATTTGGTTTCTCAAATAGACAAAAAATGTATAAGATCAATGGGAGTAAATACAGTTTTTAATCCAAACTCACTTTTTCTTAATCCATTTCAGGAAGATGAGTTATTCAATCTCTTAATCAATAAAATCAAAAATAAATGTTCATCAGGACCGGATGAGGTCCCTCCTTTCTTGATAAAGAAAGTTATGAGAGCAATAATGACTCCTCTCACTTTTATGGTTAATTTGTCGTTTACAACCGGAGCTTTTCCAAGAGGACTAAAAAGCGGAAAAGTGACTCCTGTTTACAAAAAAAATAATCGGCAAATATTGGAAAATTATAGACCAGTAATGATACCATTCAGTTTTCAAAAAATATTTGAATATTCTCTTCTAGATCGTCTTACGAACTTTATCAAAAAATTTGAAATTATAAATGAAAATCAACATGGTTTCCGAGAATCAAGATCTACGATAACGGCTTTAGTTTCCTTTTATAATACGGTGGTGGAATATATTGAGTGTGGTGAATGTCCTGCCATGGTTTTTTGTGACCTAAGCAGGGCATTCGATTGTGTGAATCACGAAAGATTATTGTCAAAATTGGAAACATTTGGTATTAGAGGAGTAGCAAATATGTGGATATCATCCTTCATAGAAAATCGTACACAGTATGTTAGCATTACCCAAAACATCAAGAACATATCTCAGATTTTTTATTCACAGTTGAGAACTATTGAGAGGGGTGTCCACCAGGGCTTAATATTGGGCCCTATACTATTCACACTGTATGTGACTGACATTGATCAGAGTATTCTCTCAGGCAAATATACTGCCTATGCAGATGATTTCTCCTTGACAATATCGGCTCCTACAACATCAGAAATTGAAAAGGCAGGCACCGACGTTATGAAAAATATTACTAGCTATTTCAATAAAAATGACCTTTACTTAAATGTAGATAAAACAACTTTATATAGATTTCACAATAGGCAAAATACATGTAACACAATAACGATCAATGTGAATGGTAGGCCTTTATCTAGCTCTAATGGGACAATTAAATTTCTTGGTCTTTATATTGAGGAGCACCTTGACTGGAAAGCACAATGTGGTCATATTATCTCCAAGCTTCACTCCATGAACTATTTATTCAGGAACTTGCGGAATATTTTAAGTAAAATTCAGTTGATATCTCTTTACTATGCATACGTTGACTCGCAAATCAGATACGGAATTTTATTGTGGGGTATGTCGACAAGGATTTCTGAAGTGTTCATAGCACAAAAAAAGATTATTCGTTGCATAGCAAGAGTGTCGTACACTCACTCGCAAACAATTGTTTCCAAAGTTTGGAATACTGACAATGCCATGTGTTTACATATATGAAGCATGTTTGTATGTTTTTCGCAACAAAAGGGAATTTACTCTCAATGATGATGTGCATAATTATCATACGAGACACAAGAAAGATATACATTTTCAATTAGCCCGCTTAAAGTTGAGCAATCAATCTCCGAATTACATGGGCCCTAGGTTGTTCAATAATCTACCACCCCATATAAGAATGAATGACAGTTTATATGAATTCAAAAAAACCTTAAAACAGTTTCTTATAGAAAAGTGTTACTACTCAGTTAGTGAATATCTTAATGATGTTAACCATTCGATTTTGAGTTTTAATTGAAGTGTTTTTAACAATTTAAATTTTAGTACTTTAACAACTTTTGAACCAATTCTATAATTGTTTCTTAGAATTTCTCATAGATAAATGTGATTACTTAGTACCTGCATATCTTAGTGAATGTGAATGTGTAACTGTTAAAAATTTTAATTTTTAATTGTGGTTTTTGTGACTGTTGTAATTTTAGTTATGTGACAACTTTCAATGCAATTTTATAATTGTCAAATTAGAAAGAATAAAGAAATGAAATGAAATTTACCATTCCTATAACCAATGAAGAATCGCCGATTTTCCAAATTTGAAGGCCACAAATCTACGTATTTTTGGTATAAATCATAGGCATCAAAAGGAGGTCTTTCTTTGGGAGTGACAAATACCCTGTTATTTTTGTTTTTAGTATATCTCAATGTAACCAAATCTCTGGTACTGGTGCTTTTAAAATCATCCACAGTCAGCTTAACAAGTTCGTCACGTCTACAGGCGCCAAAAATACCACACATTAATACAACCTTTTCAAGCAACCATGCATGATCATCTGCCTCGAACAAAAACTTATGTTACTTCTTCTTCAGACAAAATGTTTGCTTTCTTTGGTGTGTATCCATCAGACTTTCGTCTCAAGAAAAAAAATAATTTTCCAAATCTGAAAATACCATTTCTGTAGGTAATACTCTAATATGGTGTACGATTTAAAATAACTAACCTTGAAATGTCAATGTTGTCATAAACTTTCATAGCAAATTTCAACATTGAAATCTTGGTCCTCAGCGAGTTAGGAGAATGAACCTCTGATTTTCCTTTCTTATAGGTTGATAATACATCTTCATTAACTACATTCTTGCTTTAACGCCACTCTTCAAAATTTCCATATTCTTTTTGATATCGCTCTTGAGTTATTTTCGGCAGTTATTCAACACTCGCTGCACATGATTCTTTCAATATTTCCAAGGAAATTACATTTTGTTCCTCAATTTCTTCAAATGCTACTTTTTCAAAGAAAAAGCGTCCGGGAAGTGGGTACTTCCCAGACGGTTCCCGAAAAAAACGTTTTTTATCAATGTGTAATAAAAACTTCCCCCCAAATGATACTTTGCATGGACCCATTTTATCTTATTTCGAAACGAAACTGAAAATAATGATGTCCCTAAGGACACTGTATTACAAAAAATAACATTTCACAGATCAAAGGTCGGGCGTATCAGTTTCTACAATGATAATTATCATTTCTAGCTCTTCAAATGACGTAGCACTGCAGGTTTTGCCTGTTTTACCTGCAGCTGTGTACGCAAATACACCAACTTATCCCAGTAAGTCGCCCTGGAGCCCTGATTTCCTTTGCTTTCTCGTATTTTTACAATACATGCCCCGACTTTCTTATTTGAAATTGTATACCGACATTTTAGGCCAATCAATAAAATAATTTTTCGTAACGGAAATACCAGTAGAAAACCGACTGTGTCATCACATGAAAGACAGTTCGTATTCTATTATTTTTTGGACTCGTAACTGTCATTCTTTAATTTGTTATAAACATTTGAATACAGAAAGCGTGTTTTTTCATTGTTTTGCTTATAAAATGAAAACTTAAGGTGCATTTAGTCAACATAAACGTACCTTTAGCACAAGCACTGACATAAACATAACTTTAAAAGTAATTTTGTATGAGACCTTATATTACACAAATTTTAGATTTAGGCATAAATTTAAGATGTTTGTTGAGAAACACAATAGGAGCGTTTTATTGTAGGCAGAAATGTTTTACTCGTAGAAGTAGAATTTGACTCAGCTGTTTTTTTGACACCAAATATATATAGTTCCTCTACCTTTCCTATGATCGATTTTGATGGTAGCAAATGTGCATAATTAGTTGAAAAATGAAACTCCCTAAATCATAGCAGAAATTGACACTATTGACATTGCATTAAACAGAAGTTTATCTGTTCATTTGTTGTATATTGAAGTTCAAAAAACTTCATTTACTCACATTCAAAATTTTAGTAGTGAAGAGCTTCTAGTTATAATAAATATGAGTGTTATGGACGTTATTGAAGTTAATGATGGAATTGTTAAACAAATAGGTTGTATAACGAGTTTTATTTATATAATATAGAAGGTGAGTTCATATTCTCCAATAATATATGATACTGCTCGCGTCTTCTTCCATTGTCTGTGTGGGCTGTGGAAGTTGTCAGCTCAAAAAAGGTATTCATAATGTCTGTGTCATTTATAATAATAAAACATATAAGTTTCAAACTTTTTAAAGAGATTTGGTGAATTTACGAATCATTTGACTCCTACTGGAAACTCCTACTGGAAACACTGAAATTACGTTTTTATGATACTCTACTTATTCTACTTGTAGATATAAACTCTAGTGGTGAATAAAACGCGGGTAATGAGTATTTTTTTTGAAAGACTCACAGTGTTGAAAAATTGCAAACACCTGACTGAAAATAAAAGTTAAAAAGTGTTGCAATATATTTCTTACAATGAATTTTGTGTATGAAAATACAAAATACCATTATGCACACAGATCAAAGTCAGCTATGCTTCACCTCAGGTCAGTCCAAAGTTTTAATTTTGTTATAAACTATATATTATTGAAGGTTTCGTTCATTACGTATCATTTCGTAGCAAAAATATTTGTAGCGGTTTGTAGTCTAATATAGTCTTTGTCAGTCGCTGAAAAGAAAATGTGCTTGTTTCTGCCCCTTTTCTAGAAAACATTGAAAAATATGCACGTTGCACCCAAAATTATCCCATAATGACTTTGCACCGCTTCAATGGGAAATTGGACTTCAGTGAATTGGCTCGAATTTTCCAAATATTATAGAACTTGTGATGCATATCAAATGCCTTAATTGCACTTATACTCTGAATTCAACAGTTTTGATTATACAGTGTGCCGAATTTAACTTTTCCAGAATTTCAAATGGCCATTGTGAAGATATATATTTTTTTTAATACATGACTCAAATGAACAACGCATCAATTGCTCACATGGCCGATACAAATCCACTATAGAATATAATAATCCCTGCACTTATCCGCGATAAACAAAGCGAGTCCAAAAATAGCAAGTTTTTCAGTGATTTCCGAAAAATATCATTCATTATCAGGTATTCCTTAGGATACCAATATCATTAACAACGATTGCACCACAAAAATAATAATAAAATCCGTTCCTACTCCGCACAGGCCTTGCCTTTTGGTATTCACCCTTGACAATAAGGAAGAGTAATATTATTACAATTACTATTATTATTCTTGAAGTAACCTGATTTATTCACATTTATAGTGGCCTCATTTAGCCTCGTATCTTCAATTCGTTCACTTGTATCTCGAATTCACACTGAGATATCCCGAAAACCTTATACAACCAATTTGGATATAAAAAAACTACATTTTTCATTCAGCAGCCGCCATATTCGATTCGCCATTGTGAATTCTTCAGTTGTGATGACAAATTCGTATTCAGCGACCCCAATAACAAACTCACAAAAGCTTTGGAAGATGTATATTTGTTACTTGATTTTTGGCCAGGATTTCGAGAATTTTCAACACTGTGCGACTGTTCAAAAATCTTTGAGAAATTATTGATCACTGAGATGGGGCAATAGTTACCCATTTAATTTTTTTTCCGGCTTTGAAAATTGGAGTGATTCTTGGTTCTTTCCATTGATGCGAGTCGAAAGTATAACAGAATATAACTACGGCTACGGACTGTCTTTCATGTGATGGCACAGTTGGTTTTCTACTAGTATATTTGTTAGAAAAAAATGCTGTATCGATTGGCCTAGTAATGGCACAGTCCTTTTCCTATTAGTATTTTTGTTACGAGGATCTTCTATTGATTGGCCTAACTGACATTTCTGATAAGTTATTTTCCTTGCGATGGATTCACAATTTTCCATTACTCAACGAAACGGAGGTGGAGTTCAGTGCTTTTTTCCTCTCGTTAAGCGAAGAATAAATCCAAAATAACCTCGAAGCAATCTCAGCGTCATTCCTGTGCAGCTCCGAGAATATTTTCCTAATTACAGGAATATGGACGAGAATTTATGGTTGTTCGAGAACTTCTCCAGTTTAATAAATGAAGCGGGTTTGTCGGAAACAGTAAAAATGTATCACGATTCATTAAATTTTATTTGAAAAGTTGCAAACGAACTGGAAAACGTTATTCTGTTTCCTTCCCCTGACCGTGATAACCAAATGAATGAGGATATAAATGTGATTTCGGGATACTTGAGGCCGGAAAAAATCCTGTCTCGGTAGGTATTTTTTATAACTTCTTATTGCGGAAACAAACACTGGAGGAAAATCATGAGAAATAGCTTTTTGGGTCGTGCTTTCAAAGTTTTGGAATGCATTGCCCCAATAAATTTTCCTGGTAATCACGAGCATTTGAATGTAAATCGGTTGAAAGTTTGATTTTGTGGAGGAAATTCACTTATTGATATGCTTTTTTAGCCGTTTCAACCTTCCTCAGACTGAAAATGAATAAAATTTGAATGCAAGGAAATCTATACAACTATAGAAGAGAAAATTAATCAATTTTCACGGTGTTAGTCATAGAGCTCCTAAATATATGAACGATAGCTCACTGGATTCGGAATGACGTATTGTAACAACCGTTAATAGTACATCAACGATTGTATAATTTTTTTTTTCATTTTTATTCTTCGACACATTTTAAATTCATTAACACTATAATTATCTTTCGTCAAAATATCGGACTGCTTGAATATAGATTGTTATGTCTACGAGATTTTCGTGTGGGTACCTACATACATTGTCGTGAGGAAAGATAACATTGACTAAATCGGACTTAAACCAGGACAGAGCAAAATTGCAATATGAGTGTTATTTTAACTGAATGAATAGACTGTTTTGGTCCAAACAGTGAATTTTTTTCTGACCTCCGTTTTCACAAATGGCGACATAAAAGTTTAAATAAATAATTATGTTTTTAGTTTTTGCTCCTTGGAGCCCTACTTATACATACCGGGTGTCCGCCGAAAGTGGCTCGCCCCGTAACTTTATTGTTTTTGAAGATTTGGAGGTTCTGTATACGAAATAAAACTGGATATTTTGGTTTTCGGTTTCACATACTGAATACAACCATGTATCACTTGTCACATTTCATAACCAACTTTTCTATTATTTTGAAATTTACTTTTTATTCTAAAATTTGGGGGAAAATACAACTTTTCTGTTTTCAGCCAAAATGTATCGGCTGTGTTGAATGTAATTTTGAAATTTGTTTTGATATTTTTTGTGAAATGGTGGCTCGTCGGGTGACGAAAACACAGCATTTTATTACGAATACCATTTAGTTGTCATGGCAAAATGATGATTAAATAAATGAAATAATTCTTTAACATGTTTTTGCCTTAAATTTTTTATCTGGAATTTTTCAAAAATTACAGAAACAGCTGTATGCAACAAAATATTGAAACATTTTTAAACGACACTGTAAATAGTCCATACATGCTCAGCAACAAAACAGGTAAATTCTTAAATACTTAAATACTCAAATACTTAAATATTCAAATACCTAAATACTCAAATACTTAAATACTTAAATACTTAAATACTTAAATACTTAAATACTTAAATACTTAAATACTTAAATACTTAAATACTTAAATACTTAAATACTTAAATACTTAAATACTTAAATACTTAAATACTTAAATACTTAAATACTTAAATACTTAAATACTTAAATACTTAAATACTTAAATACTTAAATACTTAAATTCTTAAATACTTAAATACTTAAATACTTAAATACTTAAATACTTAAATAATTAAATACTTAAATACAATACTTGAATACTTAAATACCTAAATACTTAAATACCTGAATACTTAGATACTTCAATACTTAAATACATGAATACTTGAATACTCAAATACCTTAATACTTAACTACTTGAGTACAGGAATACTGGAATACTTAAATCCTCAAATACTTGAAGACTTGAATACTTAAATACTCAAATACCTCAATACTTGAATACTTAAATACTACAATACTTGAATACTTAAATACTTAAATGCTCAAATACTCAAATACTTGAATACGCAAATACCTAAATACCTAAGTACTTAAATACTCCAATACCTAAATACTTGAATACCTAAATACCTAAATACTTAAATACTTAGATACTTGAACACTTAAATACATGAACACTTGAATACTTAAATACTTAAATACCTAAATACTACAATACTTGAATACTTAAATGCCTAAATCCTCAAATATTTGAATACTCAAATACCTAAATACTTAAATACCTAAGTACTTAAATACTTCAATACTCAAATACTTGAATACTCAAATACCTAAATACCTAAATACTCAAATACATAAATACTTAAATACTTGAATACTTAAATACTACAATACTTGTATACTTAAATACTTAAATGCTCAAATACTCAAATACTTGAATACTCAATTACTTAAATACCTAAGTACTTACATACTTAAATACTTCAATACCTAAATACCTAAATACTCAGATACTTGAATACTTAAATACATGAATACTTGAATACTCAAATAACTTGATAATTAACTACTTGAGTACTAGAATACTGGAATACTTAAATCCTCAAATACTTGAAAACTTGAATACTGAAATACCTAAATACTTAAATACCTAAGTACTTAAATACTTAAATACTTAAATACTTGAATACTTAAATACATGAATACTCAATTACCTTAATACTTAACTACTTGAGTACTGGAATACTGGAATACTTAAATCCTCAAATAGTTGAAGACTTGAATACTTAAATAATCAAATACCTCAATACTTGAATACTACAATACTTGAATACTTAAATGCTCAAATACTCAAATACTTGAATAATCAAATACCTGAATACCTAAATACCTAAGTACTTAAATACTTCAATACCTAAATACTTGAATAGTTGAATACCTAAATACCTAAATACTTAAATACCTAAATACTTAAATACCTAAATACTTAGATACTTGAACACTTAAATACATGAATACTTGAATACTCAAATAACTTAATACTTAACTACTTGAGTACTGGAATACTGGAATACTTAAATCCTCAAATACTTGAAGACTTGAATACTTAAATACTCAAATACCTCAATACTTTAATACTTAAATACTTAAATACTACAATACTTGAATACTCAAATACCTAAATACCTACTTAAATACTTAAATACTTAAATACTTAAATACTTAAATACTTAAATACTCAAATACTTGAATACTTAAATACCTAAATACTCAAATACTTGAATACTTGAATACTTAAATACTTAAATGCTCAAATACTCAAATACTTGAATACACAAATACCTAAATACCTAAGTACTTACATACTTAAATACCTAAATACTTGAATACCTAAATACTTAGATACTTGAATACTTAAATACATGAATACTTGAATACTCAAATAACTTGATACTTAACTACTTGAGTACTGGAATACTGGAATACTTAAATCCTCAAATACTTGAAGATTTGAATACTCAAATACCTGAATACTTAAATACCTAAGTACTTAAATACTTATATACTTCAATACTTAAATACTTGAATAATTGAATACTTAAATACCTAAATACTCAAATACCTTGAATACTTAAATACATGAATATTTGAATACTCAATTACCTTAATACTTAGCTACTTGAGTACTGGAATACTCAAATCCTCAAATACTTGAAGACTTGAATACTTAAATACTTAAATATCTAAATACTACAATACTTGAATACTTAAATGCTCAAATACTCAAATACTTTATTATTCAAATACCTAAATACTTAAATACTTGAATACCTAAGTACTTAAATACTTAAATACTTAAATTCTTAAATACTTAAATACTTAAATACTTGAATACTTGAATAATTGAATACTTGAATAATTGAATACTCAAATACTTGAATACCTAAATGCTCAAATACTTAAATAATCAAATACTTGAATACTCAAATACCTAAATACTTAAATACCTAAGTACTTGAATACTTGATTACTTAAATACTTAAATACTCAAATACTTAAATAATTAAATACTTGAATAATTGAATACTCAAATACTTGAATATTCGAATACCTTAATACTCGAATACTTGAATACTCAAAGACTTAAATACCTAAATGCTCAAATACTTAAACACTCAAATACTTGAATACTCAAATACCTAAATACTTGAATACCTAAGTACTTGAATACTTAAATACTCAAATACTTAAAGAATTAAATACTTGAATAATTGAATACTCAAATACTTGAATACTCAAATACTTAAATACTCGAATACTTGAATACTTGAAAACTTGAATACTTGAATACTTAAATACTCAAATACCTAAATAATTAAATAATCAAATACTTAAATACTTCAATATTCAAATACTTAAATAACTATTCAGTTACTTCAATAACCATGACAATAACAATTTAAAGACGTGTGAAGATTCGAGGTAAGCGAGTACGAGCTGAGGCAAAGCCGAGGCTTCTCGCTTGCCGAGGATGTTATCAGTCGATACATTCCGTGTTACTTGTTACGTTTTTCTCGCTGCTTGTTGACATTTCTTAAAATTTGCCTTGATTGAAGTTTGTTTTCTTGCCCTTTTTTCTTGATTTTTCGTTCCGCTATTTTATTCTAAGTTGCTTGTGCATGTAACTGAGTTACCGAATAAACGGACAACAAAAATATTCAAAAAGTCTCATAACCTAAATATTGATATAAATGAAGCTGAAGGTATTTCTTGTCAAAGTCAAAGTCATCATTACCCTAGGCATGTAAATGACACTATTTATATTCCGTTGTCAAGATGAATGAGTAAACGACTGATATAGGCCATTTTCCTGTTTTGTTGCTAAGCATGTATGGACTATTTACAGTGTCGGCAGTGGGAAAAAGTTTTTATTCATAAATGTTCTTAGTTGATATAATTTGAGATCATTTTCCGTATTTTTTGCTTAGAGAGGTTACATGATAATGCAATTTCAAATTTTTGTCCATTGTGATTCCTTACCCTAATAGCACACCATTTCCCAGGGACGTCCCTATTTGGTACAAATCATGTCCGAATGTCCGGGACTTAAAATCATTGTCCTTGGGACGTCCGATTCAGTGCATTTTCATGAATTTCCCCAAAGGACTTCCTATAGATGTTCCAATCGGTACATCGTATAAAACATCTCTGCGAGGACGTCTTTGGGTTGTCCTAGGTCGGATATATTTTGTAATGTTTCCTAGGACATCCATCGGACGTCCTTGGTAATAAGTATCCTGGCATGTCTTTGAAAGGACGTCCCATGGTTGTCCTGGTACGGGACATTTAGGAACATGAATGAATATTGGACGTCCCAATTGGTTAATCTTAGAATATCTCCCTGCGAGGACTTCCTTGGGATATCCTGGTTCGGATATATTTTGTAGAATTTTCTAGGATATCCATTGGATGTCCTGGTTGGCATGTATTTGGCATGTCTTCGAAAGGACTTCCTATGGTGGTCCTGGTACGGGGACATTCTGGAATGTCCTTGATGGATGATCGGACGTCATCCCAATCAGTGAATTTCAGAAAATGTCCCTGTGATGTCCTGGATGTCCTGGATTGAACATTTTTCGGAATGTTTCCTAGGAATGTTTCCTAGGTGCATCCAAGGATGGATGATCATAAAAATTAAACAAAATTCGAAAACAGTTACAATAATTAGGCCTCCATGTGTACCCAGTACCCCTGTACACATCCCAGCTAGTGGTTTTACAGAAGAGGTATAAAATGGATCGCATATTTACAATAGGGCTAAACATTATAACAAAAACAACCCATCTAAAATAAAACCCTTTTCACTATCATTGAGGTCATCAGGGGCCATATTCTCGAGTTTTTGCGTATGCCAATACGATTCACTGTTTCACAACAATGAAAATAAAAAATTTATGTTTGTCTCTCCTGTTCGTATACGGATTGAAACCGAACCATTCCTCTATGTATGGATTCCGTGCATAAAGTTGTTTTCTGTGTTTTGTCTTCTGTGTTCAAGTGAAGTGTTGACGAATTGACAGAGAATTGTTTAGTATTTACCAGCTTTGGCGGCTTTTCTATCGTCTTTTGTGATTAATTAGTTTAGTGACTGTTCTGTAAGTTATTTTGTGTTCATTCAGTGTTGCACTCTCCGAATATCAACAACATATCGACCTTTTCGTTCTTTGAATACATATTTAGTATCTAATTAAACGATGCAATTTCAATCAGCATAAAATTGACGGACATAATCATTGCAATCAAATGATGTTTACCTGTCAAACACAAAACATTTTGTGTACACCGTCTACTAGGCAAAATTTTATTGCAAATATCTAGACTTGTGAATCGGTGGATCAGGGGAACAATTTTAATTTTGTGTTTCCAAATGGAATGATCATGATATGGCTACACGGCCAAAGAGAAAGGCAGATAGTTTCTCCACAAGTAGCCAAATTGAAAAAAATATGTTCCCACCTCAGTTTTCGCAATATCGTGAGTTATTTTCAGATGTTTTTTCTATTTATTGAAGAAATTATTGACAATCTGTAGGAAGTGATCAGGTATGGAAAAAACTGAAATTATATCGTTTAACTGATACCCTTTGGATTTCCAAGCCTACCAAGCATCGAAAGATTATCGAATTCGGGTAACAGCCAACTTGATGTTTTTCAATAAAATGCAATTCATCTGCGAATTGAGAAACGAATGCCACTTTGTGATACACGGTTGAATAGTGAATTTCAAGACAAATAAGATAGGCTAGAGATACAGGGTGTCATTAAAAAAAAAGAAGTTGGAGTTACTGCCGATGAAACAGGTTAAAAAAAAAATTGTTAAAATTGTTGTTTCCGTCAACCGATTTCACCCCTACGCGCAACCCTCGGAAGTCTTCGGGAGACTTGTGTGAGCTAGGGAAGACGCAGCCCTTACCTTTTAACGTGTGATGCCATGCACGAGACCGGTGAATCGGTGGATCGAACCCACGACCCCACGCTTGCGAGGCGTACGCTTTTACCAGCCGACCACCACGGCCCAGGTAGTTGAAAAAAGTTGTAGTTAGATTCAAATGAAGCGCTATCATTGATTACGTAACTTCTGCAAATTTCAAATTTTTATCTCTTCAAATAAAAAAACTACAGGCTGCTACATGTCTGCTTTGTCACCCGGTATAGTTTTGTTGGGAACCGTGCAACAGGCGTACTCTATAATCCTAGATATGCCTAATTCTAATAAACGACACATCTCAATATCCTAGACGCAGTCTCTATGGAATCGCCGTGTTTCGTTTGTTCAGCATGCTGCAATTTATATAATTCACTATGCCAGTTACGAACAACCTAAGGACTACGACTACGACCAATGTATAATTCAGAAATTCGGAGGAAAGTAAAGAGAACCGTCGAAAACTTGGAATAGTTCGGGAGAATTTAACGATTTCTCTTCAATTATGGATGTCACTCGTCAAATGCGGCTTCAAATATGTTCCCGTTGAAATAAAACACGAGGTATTTTCTCAACCATTTCTCTGTGGATATAATTGAGGGTAAATGTTGCGCTGTACACACCTGAAAAACATATTTTGTCCGACTCAAGGTAAAAAAAAGTATTACACAAAATATCTTGTTTATGTTTTGAAATTGATTATCAACTGTCGTTTTGTCATCAGTATCAACTCAAATAAAAAATGTAATAATAATGATAATAATAATTTATTTACATAAAGGATAATAACAGTGAAAATATTACATGATATAGGAGATAAATGCAGGAGAGATCCACATAAGGACTTGTACGTGAGTACTTTCAATAATTTACCACCATGAATCAATGGTGTGAGACTTCAATTAACATACATATAGACATATTTCGAGGAAATATACAGGGTGAGTCAGAATAAGACCGACAAACTCCGATTGCAGATTCCTTGCCTCATTTTGAGATGAAAAGTTTCTATCAAGGTATGTCCTAAAATGCATCCCATCTGAGATACAGGGTGTCAAAAGTGCGAAAACAATTTAGATTTATTTATTTTTCTCTAACACTCCTGGAGAAAAAAGTTTCAAACTTGGTGCGCTAATCAAGGTTTATCAACGTGAAAATGTGAAGTTATAATTTTCAATTTTCGTAAACCAGTAGCATAGTTACGATGGTATGTGGTCATATTTTCCTTCATATTTTCTTTGGACAACTGAATTGACAAATGAGCGTTTGACATCAGTTAGGCTCATCCATATTCAACCTAAAAGTCATAACATTCCATTTGCCTAAAAGTGAAGGTTTCTGAGATATTTGCGAAAAACTGAAGATATGTCCTGAGAAGAGACATAACATCCTGTGTGCTATAATCGCATGATGCAACTTTATTGTAACTTATAGGAATAATTGTCAACCTCCTGAACATTTTTCAATGTTGGGAGTATTCATAACATAGTACAGGTAAATCAGAAAGAGACCGACAAACTCCGTTTTTTTATTCGTCATATTATTTGAACGAATTTTCTTTGGACAACTGAATTGATAAATGAGCGTTTGACTTAAGTTAGGTTTCTGAGATAATTGAGAAAAACTGAAGATATGTCCTGAGTATCAACGCAATTTCCTATGTGCAATAATAAAAAAACAAACCCAACTTCAAATTAATAACACTCCACTCAAATAAGAGTTTAGATCTGAACCAATTTTTGCGAAAAACTGAAGATAAGTACTCTTGATTTGTTGAATTTTATGTTGGAGTATCATTTTTAGAGCCTTTTCTAATTGGTTTATCGAAGAAAATTAATCCATTCAGCATATGGTTTTGAAAAAGAACAAGAATAAAAAATTTGTGTTATAATAAAGTTGCATAATGCGATTATAGCACACAGGATGTTATGTCTCTTCTCAGTACATATCTTCAGTTTTTTGCAAATATCTGAGCAACCTTCACTTTTATGCAAATGGAATGTTGTGACTTTTAGGTTGAGTATGGATGAGCCTAACTGATGTCAAACGCTCATTTGTCAATTCAGTTGTCCAAAGAGAATATGAAGGAAAATATGACCACATACAATCGTAACTACGCTACTGGTTTACGAAAATTGAAAATTATAACTTCAAATTATCTCGTTGATTAGTGCACCAAGTTTGAAATTTTTGAAAAAAAATAAATCTAAATTTTTTTCGCACTTTTGACACCCTGTATCTCAGAGGGGATGCATTTTAGGACATACCTTGATAGAAACTTTTTATCTCAAAATGTGGCAAGAAATCTGTAGTCGGAGTTTGTCGGTCTTATTCTGACTCACCCTGTATATTGATAAATCACTACAAAACCTAAAACTTGAAGTATCAAATTCAAACATATCTATCTGTGATTGATTCTATCCTTTATAATCTAGTGCAATTATGTTTTGGGTTCAAGATCGGTTGTAACAGCAGAAAATTTAAAATGCTAGTATTTGGAACCATGACAAACAAGAAAAAACTTGTCAGTAGCACCAAATTTGGCATTCTAGTTGTTGAAACCATAATAAACAAGGAAAAAATGGTTTTTCAAAATCCAGGAGAGGAACCCAAAAAAAATTTCGTATAATAATAATACTCTCCTTCGGAGTGATGAAGTGGAATCATGCTGCGACAACTCGACGTTAAAAATCGCGAAATTATGCAACTTAATAGGAGTTTGCATCCTAAATCGTCCGTTCCACGGTTATACTTTCCCAGACAACGAGGAGGCCGTGGACTTTTGAGTTTGGATTGTCAGTAGTAATACCACAAGTGATTGAATTTTCGATTCTGAACGAAACTGAATTGCTTCGAGAAAACACCACGAGTCCACAGGACGAGTGGAACAAAAATTAAACACTGAAAAATCGGTTTTTCGCCATTTTGACGGATAATTTGAGGTTATGTCGGAAAGTATTGAGTATAGTTGTCGACAAACATATAAGATAAATAAAAAAAGGCGCAAAAATGGTATTATCTTGTCTATCTCTGCCTGGAAAGGGCCACATAATATTGGGGGCAAGTGGTGCAAGAGTTTGAAATAGCTACTGCATTAAAGGTAAATTCGCCATGGGTACATCGTTTTTCAATTGCATCAAATTCATTATTGAGAGAGGATTAATTAATTCTTTTTGTTTAGAATAACGAGTATACTAGAGATCGATACTAAGTACAAAGAAACAATATAAAAAATATATGCAGTATAAAGCTTCGATTTATCATTCATTAAAAAGTTATTCAACAAAAAGAATAACAAATAAAAAAATTACAACATTCTCATATATACACAGTTTTCATTCAGTACTGCATTCTTCACGACTAAACATCTGGATTGTCAGGAATTCAGATGTTTTTAGTCAGATAATTTAAAAATAATCTGGAGAGGATAATTCTCAAATAAGTGCATATACCAACATGGTCTCCCAGGAAAATAAATTCAACTTTCCAATTAATCGCCCTGTGTTTTATTTATATGAACTCTCTGTAATCCTATATTTTCAGATCGGATAGTGCGTTGCCACTTACTCACTTTGAACTGGAATAATACTTTCGCGGTTGAAGATTTTCTAATAGATGATTTGCACCTTGTGTGAACTTTCCCGATGGAAGCTCTCAGTATGGTATGATCAATTGTGCTAAAATTCAAAAATTATATGTATCATATGGGTGTCTTGAATGGACTTTTCATGCGACACAATTACATTAAATTTTGGTGCCGAATATGGTTTTCTCGTTTTTTATCGGTAATTTCTATCAAGTTTTAGTGCAATCATATTTGAAGAACCTAGTGGAGGTTCCATATTTTCCGAAATCGACATTTTAGCGGCATCTGGTTAGCTTATAGCTCGAAGTACCAAACCTTACTGGGGACAAACAATGACATTCCATAAAAAACTGCGGACGAAAGTAGGCAGCACAGTGTAAAAACGATGACACTCCCACATTAGATTTCGCTTTTCTCGATTTTCTAAAAAGTGGAACCTCATCGTTCTTCCACTGGACCATTCATTTATTTCTTGCATAAAATTGAATGTTCTCTCATGTCCTAAAATCAAATTCGGGAATATAATCAATATAGGACACTGGCATTCTGTTTTGTAAAATCATATTTTTATTCATCTGCTCTTGGGTATTTTGTGATCCTCCAGTAATAAAAGTAAATTCAATATTAATTTTCAACTTTAACGTCCTGCATTTCGAAAACGAATTGTTGTCTTTTTCATGTTCACCCATAGACATTATTTTCCTTGTAATGTGAGAAATTAATGAACGGACCGGTCCACCTTAGGAATCATCCTGTATAAGCAAATATTGTGCTAGTCCTCACATTTCCTTCAAAAAAATTAAGCAAGTTATCAATTAAAAAGAATATATTTCTGCCAAAAATGCATAGTACCACGCCATACACACCTTATATGGTAATCACATGAGAATATTGGCTAACTTCAGTGCGAGTAAATATCAATACTTACATAAGTTCAGGAAATTACCAGGAAATTAATTCCTATTTTGTCAGTAACGAAACACAGTTTTTTAGACAAAAATTGCAATAAATCAATAAATAAAATTATTGACATCTCTACATTCATTCAAATTATTCCACCTATCGCCCCTACGTAACACTTCGCGCGGAAGATGTAAAGGCCCGCACAGCAATTAGTTGTGTTTTTTTCGATGCAGGGTCGGGCGTAGTTATAATAGAAATCACAGCTGTATGCGGTACGCGCAGCTATTAGAAAATTAGATTTCGACGGGGCAGTTGTTTACCTAATCTAAGGATACTAATAATAATAAAAATGGATTATTCTGAATACGAAAGTTACAGTGCTTTTGTTAAATTAACTTGATTAATCTGCACGCATCACAATATTTAGTGGCATATGTACTAGTCCGACCCTGGTCGGCGGCATGGGAATTAATTTCGTGCTAATCGACCATTTTTGCGCCTTTTTTTATTTATCTTATATGTTTGACTACAACTATACCAAAGTTTTCGATTTTTTCATTATCTACAACTTTTTCCTTGAACATTTTCGGCGAAGAGGTCACGTTTCGTCGGAAATCTCAAGAAACCGTTGTCCTGGTTCTTGCCTGTTACTTTTTTCTTATTTTAATCGTTTATAATTCGTTTTGGCACCAGCCTATTAGGACAAGAAAAGCAAAAACCAGAAAATTATTGAATCAGTCACAACAATATGTACGAAACGCATTTCCAGGAGTATCCATCTGTAACTGTCGGTCTCCTTGATGATACCACTCCATTGTCGAGAGATCACCATTATTCTTCCAGAGTATTCCAATTATTGTGTACGTTATTTACTGAAACAAGTGAAAAGGGGTTCGCGTGGTCGCGTGTTCGCAGATATAAGACACAAAATAAAATGATCGGTCATTCTCGAGATTAATGATTGTGGCTTTGAACAGAACACAGTACACGAACGGCAGTCGCTTGTTTGTTTTTAGTGTGCAGCACAGCCTAGGTAGTGCAGTGGCGGCGGCACTGCACTCTAGTGCAGGGTTACTCAAGTAAAAAAAAATTCAAATTCGCCGTTGGAATATTGAAGGACGCTGGCAACGCAAAGTGGAAAAAGAAATACTCTGTGAAAGTAGCATAGACGCAGTATAGACGATATTTTTTATACGACTCCAAACAAAAAAGTCTATTGGAGTGATATCGGGCAAACGAGGAGGCCATCGATAGGGTTCGTTCTACGCTATCCAACGATCTTCAAAATGATTGTCTAAAAAGTTATTCACAGGTGCAATTTTATGAGGTGAGACTCAATCGTGTTGATGCCACAGCTGATTACAGTTCAAATCTGATGGCTGTAAATGATTTCATAAAATTTCGAGATATCTCTGACCTGAAAAGTTGGATTTGTTTCACATCAGACTACGCACCGTCATTTTTATTACAGCAAAAAATTGAAATTCCAGTAACAAATATCTCGGGGTGATTTTAGACTCGAAACTCACCTGGAATAAACAGCTGGCAAAAGTTAAGAAGAAAGCCGAAATGACACTGATGTTAGTCAGGCGGGCACACGGAAAAACATGGGGGCTAAATCCCAAAATGGTGTATTGGATATACAACATTGTGGTGAAACCCATGACTACATATGCATCTTTGTTATGGTGGACAAAGATAACACAAAAAATAGCCGCGGCTGAGTTGAGCAAGGTACAAAGACTTGCATGCCTCAGTATAACGGGAGCTATGAAAACAACACCAACATTAGCCATGGAAGTACTGTTGGACCTCCCACCGATTGACATAGCAATCATGGGAGAGGCAAGAATGGGACTCCTAAGGCAACAAAATACGAGCAACAGATCGGATCACAACAAGATAAAGGAAATAGTGGGAGGCAACATTCTTGAAATGAAACCAACGGACCACATGACTCCTAGATACTTCTTCAACATCAACTTCGAGGCTATCCTGCAAGATCGAAGGGAATGGACACACGACAACACCAGGAGCAAACCTGGAGAGAGGATCTGGTACACGGACGGATCCAAAACCAGAGAAGGAACTGGTGCTGGAATATACAGTGAGGGGAGGAACTCCCAAATAAGCGTCTCACTAGGAACAAACACCTCTGTATTCCAGGCAGAGATGTACGTCATCTTGCAATGCGCGAGAGAAATCAGTATGAGGGAAATGCACAATGCACGGATCAAAATATGTACCGATAGCCAGGCGTCACTGAAGGCTCTTACGAACCCGAAAGTGACATCAAGACTGGTATGGGAATTCTCACAGAACACAACAAATTAACTTTGATGTGGGTTCCAGGACACTGCGGTATCGAGGGCAATGATAAAGCTGATGAGCTAGCTAGAAAGGGCTCATCAACTCCATATATTGGCCCAGAACCCGCACTCGGGATTAATAAATCCGGCATTCGAGGATGCATTCGGGACTGGGTCAAGCGAAAACAAAAGGAGAGGTGGCACGAAGCCCCCTCATGCACCACGGGAAAACATACATTAAAGAACCGTCAAAACACAAAACTGAAGAACTACTCAAGCTGAGCAGGAATCAAGTTAGAACAATAACGGGTCTTCTCACTGGTCACAGTCCAATGAGAAAACACCTGCACAAAATGGGTCTGTACAACGGAGAACTTTCCTGCAGACAATGTGGTAAAGGGACAGAAACAGCCAAACATATACTGTCAGAATGCGAGGCATTAGACCGCAAGAGACAGGCAATTTTCGGGAAACCCAATTTAACTCCCGAAGAATATAACAGCCAACCGGTGAAGAACGGAGTGGGTGCTGTAAAACAAACACGGAAAACACAAAAAGCCCAAGAGGCTGAGGTGTAGCTGGTGAAAGGACCAGCATCCGAGGAAGGAAAAAAAACCCTTGAAACTATCTTTCTCGAAATACATGTGGATTAGTATAAGTAGTAAAAGTGAGTCGTGAAGGTTGAACATTCCATTTTTCATAAATTTTGCCTTATCCATCCAAATCAATTTTTGGAAAAAATGTTCGTCTTCCCGAACTTTAACTAATATGAATTCTCAAAAATCATTCTTTGCTTGATCGTCACTTGCTCTAAAATTTTGAACAAATGATGATGAATACGGATGATACTTATGTTTTTTAGAATCCTCTGAATACTTATCATAAGTATTTCTAAACGTCATTTTGCATCTACTAAGGAATTTTCTGAATCTGCTCTGAAGCCAAGACTGTGTTACGTATTTATTTCTTCTTTTGATTTTATGTATATAATTATTTGATTGCATATGGTGTACGTTAGATATGAATAGGTCACCTAAATAACAATTTTCCGAAATGAAAAAAAAAATCCGAATTATAATTATGTTTGAGAAAATTTATGATCTGAACGCTCAATTTTCGATTCCAATATATATTTATACGCGTTTTTTTTCTATACAATGTTTCATTAACAACGAAAAATTAACTATACCTTTTAAAACTATACCTACTTGTAAATATAGTATTTGAAATTCTAGCTTAAGATCTCGTAAGTACGTATCAGATTATAATGTAATACAACCGGTTCTAAAAAATAGGTCCTCACGCGGCTGACCAGGCATCCCGTGCATAGTATGCGTAAGTTCCTAAATAATTTTTTGCGGAAAAATTATATAACTCTGATAAAAAAGTGCGGACAATCTTTTTGGTAAAAAACAACTTTCCCTATATATAAATGGACGTCTTTCAAAACATCCCGAAGATGTCCATGTAATCCTCAACATGGGCCCATGATTGACGTACCCGGGACGTTCCAATTTGTAACATTGGACGTCATCAGAATGTCCTCGGCACGTCCTCGACCGACAATGGACGTCTTTGGGACGTCCTGAATGTCCCAGATTAACTTCCTGAGGACGTTCTTAGGACGTCTTGGTGTTATTTGGGTTTTACTAGAGGGCGTTGTCCATTAAATTTTTCTCTCTTGTTGATTACCTTTTTTTTGTTAATTTTTTTATCTATCAAATCAGCATTATCATTATTCCCAATTATATTTTCATAATATCGATTCCAATTACTATATTAGGCACATTAAATTTGTTACAATTTATAGTAGGTACATTCATCTTTCCAATTAGGTATATTTTCGGCAATACCTACATCACACTATTCTGGTCCTAAACTGATGATAAAACGCGTTTCATGCACAATGAATTATGGAAGGAATTCATTAAAATCGTCCTGGGTGTTTTTACTCACAGGGCTCGTGTCCCCTAGGACACGTCTAGATCCGAGACAAAAATTCAAGCGAATAAATTAACCTAATCTTTGTCCAGCCTGGACTCCCACCTCACTTCGGTAATGCAATAAAATATTCTGCTTTATTGTGGTCATTTGATAAAAGCGATAAGTATGACAAGCACGCGACAATGTAAAATACACAGCCGTATCTGGTATCTCTCTCATTTGCGCTGTCTTCTTTCAATTGTGAACAGAGGCTTGCAAAGGTGAGAGATCATAGGCATTCAGTGACTCTGAAATGAAAAAAAAAACTACGATGAAAATGAAGTTACTTTCTTGTGATATCTAACAGAAAACAACTACTACCCTTACATGGTGGTTCTTCGGGTTGTAAGGCAGACGTATGTTTATAGAAGATCTCGACATTTCGCCAACACGAGTGGTTAGCATTTTCAAGAGATATTTTCAAGTTTCTGATTTCTTAATTCGCTGTCAAATGCTTCACATTTGTTATACGTTGTTTCAATAAATACCTGTGATTTGTCTTACATCTGATTGGTCCATAGCGTTTGCTGACATCATAGAATCGTTCGTACCGTTGTTTTTTGGGTAAGGAGCTAATTGAGAATTTTTGAGAACTAGAAGCCAAACCTTGTTCAATTGTAGTCCTTCTTCGGTTCTGTTGAAGTTGTTGTGGTGTTTCAATTGCTTCTCGGAAGAGTCTTGGGTGTTGAAGAGATTACTTGGGTTACTTCAAATTTCACTCTATGGTTATCGTTGTTGAGAGTATGTTCTGCGACAGCGGATTTCTGTGTTGTGCCCTAACCGACAGCAAACCTTGTGCAAACCTTGTGATTCTTGTTTTAACGGAGCGTTTCGTCGTTCCGATATGAACTTGCGAAATATTTGTCCACGCTACTACAGTCACACATCGGTACATATTCCTATGTAAGAGATTCCACACATTTCATCGAAAAGATCAAAGAGATTACCATTGATCCAATTAACGTTCTAGTCAGCTTTGATGTAGTATCCCTGTTCACAAAGATCCCGTTAGTTGAAGCCATATCCATATATCCATATATCCATATATCCATATATCCAATCTCTTCAAAATATGCTTAACATCATCATATTTCAATTTCTTCATGGAAAAACTAGAAGAAAAGGCAATTGAAACTGCAAATTTAAAACCCAAGGCATGGTTAAGATATGTAGACGATAGGTTTATAATTTGGGGCCATGGACCAGAAAAACTCAATGAATTCCTTAACCATATCAATTACATACACCCGAATATTCAATTTACCATGGAAATTGAAAATGAGAAGAAACTGGCAATTTTAGACGTTCTCATTTCTCGAAAAGAAAGACGTCTGGGGCATACGGTATGTAGAAAATCAACACACACTGATCGATATCTCCACAATACCTCAAACCATCATCCGTGCCAAAAACAAGGTGTAATCAAGACATTAGTTGATCGAGCTAGAAGGAATTTGCGAACCTGAATACCTGGAAGCTGAACTGAAACATCTAGAAAACGGTCTTCTTTCTAATGGGTACAAAGAAAGAGAAACTGAGAGGTGTATGAAAAATAGAAGAGAAATCAGAGACGGAAGAATCAATAGTAGACCAAATGACTGTCCATCCAGTGAACCAAGTAGTAGTCAAACCAACACCGAAAAAAGAAAAGCATTCTTACCATATGTTCCCAGAGTTACAGATCGTATTGGCCGTATTCTACGAAAATATGAGATTAAAACCGTTTATGAACCTTCAAAAAAACTGAAATACCACTTTAGATCAGCGAAGGACAAACGAGGCGTAATACGCTCTTCTGAAGTTTATCGCATTCCATGGTCCTGTGGCAGCGTTTATATCGGAACCACGAAACGCTCCGTTAAAACAAGAATCGAATAGTACAAGGCTTGCTGTTGGTTAGGACACACACAGAAATCCGCTGTCGCAGAACATACTCTCAACAACGATAACCATAGAGTGAAATTTGAAGAAACCCAAGTCATCTCTTCAACATCTGCCTATTACTCAAGACTCTTCCGGGAAGCAATTGAAATTCAGAAACACCACTACAACTTCAACAGAACCGAAGAAGGACTACAATTGAACAAGGTTTGGCTTCCAGTTCTCAAAAATTCTCAATTGGCGAAAGAAAATAAGATCGCAGCACCACCTATAGCAAGACTTTGAACTACGAATCACGGACAGAGGTTTTTGACTTTACACGTGTTTATATGGCGTTTTGACGATCTGTACTCCTATTTTCAAACAATTTGTGAAAATTTGTGATTTCTCTAACTAAAAAGTGATTGTGTTTCTATTGAAAGACTCTAAAGAACGTTTCAGTCAGGTGATTTAAAGGAATTTCATCTCCGATTAGTTTTGAATGCTTCTGCAATTCAAGGTTGCATGGCGTTTTGATGATCTGTTCTCCTATTTTCAAACAATTTGTGAAAATTTGTGATTTCTTTAACTGAAAAGTTATTGTGCTTCTATTAAAAGACTTGAACGATAGTTTCAGTGTAGTTTACAAATATTTTACGTGTTTTTTGAAGTCATGATTTGTGAGTTATTGATCTGATTCATTTTGTTGATTAAGGATATTTCCATACTCGATTTCTGTTTCTGTTCGTATTTTTTTGGTTTATACTGTTGATAGACTGCCAAATATGGGAAAATACAATCCTAGTTGTTCAGTCCCAGGATGCAGGACATATGGCAAGAAGGAAAATGTGGGATATAACAAATTTCCCCCAAAAATAAAAGCAAGGTTAAAAAATCACCAATTGGTTCGACCAGATTGAAGATATTGACCAAAGGAAAGCATGGATTTTGAAACTGAAAATTGGCAAGCTAAATAATATCGGAGTATATGCTTGTTTGACAAACAGACTGATGAATGAATCAGATCAATAATTGATCGCAAATCATGACCTCCAAAAACAAGTAAAATATTTGTAAACTACACTGAAACTATCGTTCAAGTCTTTTAATAGAAACACAATAACTTTTCAGTTAAAGAAATCACAAATTTTCACAAATTGTTTGAAAATAGTAGAACAGATCATCAAAACGCCATACAACCTTGAATTGCAGAAGCATTCAAAACTAATCGGAGATGAAATACCTTTGAATCACCTTACTGAAACGTTCTTTAGAGTCTTTCAATAGAAACACAATCACTTTTTAGTTATAGAAATCACAAATTTTCACAAATTGTTTGAAAATAGGAGTACAGATCGTCAAAACGCCATATAAACACGTGTAAAGTCAAAAACCTTTGTCCGTGATTCGCAGTTCAAAGTCTTGCTATAGGTGGCGCTGCGATCTTATTTTCTTTCGCCAATTAGCTCCCTACCCAAAAAATAACGGTACGAACGATTCTATGATGTCAGCAAACGCTATGGACCAATCAGATGTAAGAACGTCAAATCACTGGTATTTATTGAGACAACGTATTACAAATGTCAAGCAGTTGACAGCGAATTAAGAAATCAGAAACTTGAAAATATCTCTTGAAAATGCTAACCACTCGTGTTGGCGAAATGTCGAGATCTTCTATAAACATACGTCGGCCTTACAACCCGAAGAACCATCATGTAAGTGACGATGGCCGCGAAAGCCTTTCACAATTTATTAAACTACTACCCTGGCTAAAGCCACCCAGGACTTTGATCTACATTTGATAGATATTGTAAATCCCTCCCAAGAGAGGTTATCCTGAATGATGGAAAATAGTGACTAGACTTTGTTGCAACAACAACAGGCATCTAGATGCATTTGAAAGTTTAGAAGTAAGTAAACATAATAAAACTATGAATAACGATGGTGGACCAATACCTAATAGTTAACTGTATAGCTTGATGAAATAATTATTGTTTGTTATCACATGATGTTAATAATCAAAATCAGCATATACATCCGATTCAACATTTACCCAATTAGAGATAAGGCATTATTGTGAAATTAAATTAAGAGAAACAAGACGTAGGTATCTAGCAGATATATCTAATAGGTATAAATATGGACAATTCTGTATATACAGGGTGAGTCAGAATAAGACCGACAAACTCCGACTACAGATTCCTTGCCTCATTTTGAGATGAAAAGTTTCTATTAAGGTATATCCTAAAATGCATCCCCTCTGAGATACAGGGTGTCAAAAGTGCGAAAAAAATTTAGATTTATTTTTTTTTCTCTAAAACTCCCGGAGAAAAAAATTTCAAACTTGGTGCACTAATCAAGGTTTATCAACGTGATAATTTGAAGTTATAATTTTCAATTTTTGTAAACCAGTGGCGTAGTTAAGATGGTATGTGGTCATATTTTCCTTCATATTTTCTTTGGACAACTGAATTGACAAATGAGCGTTTGACATCAGTTAGGCTCATCCATACTCAACCTAAAAGTCATTACATTCCATTTGCCTTAAAGTGGAGGTTTCTGAGATATTTGCAAAAAACTGAAGATATGTCCTGAGAAGAGACATAACATCCTGTGTGCTATAATCGCATGATGCAACTTTATTATAACTTATAGGAATAATTGTCAACCTCTTGAACGTTTTTTAATGTTGGGAGTATTCATAACATAGTAGAGGTAAGTCAGAATGAGACCGACAAACTCCGTTTTTTTATTCGTCATAATATTTGAACGAATCGATTTCGTAAATTCACCGATATGTGACCATACATTCTTGCATAAGATTATTATGATTATTCTGAAAGATCCACTGACAAACCCAGCCTCAAATTATAATACTTCTGTTAGAGTTGAGTAAAAGCCTAAAATAATATTTGCGAAAAACTGTAAATAAGTACCTACTTTTAATTTATTGAATTTTATGTTGAAGTATCATTATCAAAGTCATTTCATACTGAATTATTTAGGAAAATATTTTCCAGTCATCATGTTTTTGGTGAAGAAAAACAATTATTGTGTATTTATATCTATTCAAATAATAGAAACGGTTTATAGGGTACACAACATAAAAACAAAAAAGGCTCAAAGTAAATGTTCAAATGGACCACCATTTTGTTCGATACACATTTGGCATCTCCGTATCATTGACTGTCGCACGCATTGGAATATTCCTGGTGTATCCTAATTAACGTACATGCTGCTAAAATTCTTACCGTTAAATCTTCAGCAGATTCTGCAGGTGTCGAATACTCCAGGGATTTAAGGTATCCCCACAAAAAAACAGTCTAGTGACGTTAAATCCGGAGAACGTGCAGGCCAGGGTATGGGACCACGTCTACCTATCCACTGATCATGGAATGTTTCATCAAGAAATTGACGAACGATTCGTTGAAAATGGGCCGGTGCTCCGTCATATTGAAACCACATTCTTTGACGAACCAATAGCGGTACTTCTTCGAGTAGCTCAGGTAAAACATATTCAAGAAAAGCTTGGTAGTTCTGTCCATTCAAATGTGGAGGAAGAAGATAAGGTCCAACGATATGATTTTCGATAATTCCTACCTAGTCTGGAAGTCGAACCTTCCAGACTAGTTTGTATACCATTGATCAATGCATAAAAAATACACAAATTTTTTATTCTTGTTCTTTTTCAAAACCATATGCTGAATGGATTAATTTTCCTCGATAAACCAATTAGAAAAGGCTCTAAAAATGATACTCCAACATAAAATTCAACTTATCTACTTATCTTCGGTTTTTCGCAAAAATTGGTTCAGATCTAAATTTTTGTTAGAGTGGAGTATTATTAATTTGAAGTTGGGTTCGTTTTTTTTTGATTATTGCACATAGGAAATTACGTTGATACTCAGGACATATCTTCAGTTTTTCTCAATTATCTCAGAAACCTTCACTTTTAGACACATAGAATGTTATGACTTTTCCGTTGAGTATCTATGAGCCTAACTTATGCCAAACGCTCATCTATCAATTCAGTTGTCCAAAGAAAATTCGTTCAAATAATATGACGAATAAAAAACACGGATTGTGAAAGGCTTTCGCGGCCACCGTTGAATGAATGATGGGTTTTCGGGTTTTTAGGCCGACATTTATTTAGAGAAAATCTCGACGTTTCGCCAACACGAGTGGTTGGCATTTTCAAGAGAAATGTTTACAGTTTCGATCACTGAACACTACTTGTAGTGTTCAGTGATCAAGTAGTGTTCAGTGATCGAAACTGTAAACATTTCTCTTGAAAATGCCAACCACTCGTGTTGGCGAAACGTCGAGATTTTCTCTAAATAAACGTCGGCCTAAAAACCCGAAAACCCATCATTCATTCAAAGAAAACGGAGTTTGTCGGTCTCATTCTGACTTACCTGTACTATGTTATGAATACTCCCAACATTGAAAAATGTTCAGGAGGTTGACGATAATTCCTATAAGTTATAATAAAGTTGCATCATGCGATTATAGCACACAGGATGTTATGTCTCTTCTCAGGACATATCTTCAGTTTTTCGCAAATATCTCAGAAACCTTCACTTTTAGGCAAATAGAATGTTATGACTTTTAGGTTGAGTATGGATGAGCCTAACTGATGTCAAACGCTCATTTGTCAATTCAGTTGTCCAAAGAAAATATGAAGGAAAATATGACCACATACAATCGTAACTACGCCACTGGTTTACGAAAACTGAAAATTATAACTTCAAATTATCACGTTGATAAACCTTGATTAGTGCACCAAGTTTGAAATTTTTTTCTCCAGGAGTTTTAGAGAAAAAAAAAATCTAAATTTTTTTCGCACTTTTGACACCCTGTATCTCAGAGGGGGTGCATTTTAGGACATACCTTGATAGAAACTTTTCATCTCAAAATGAGGCAAGGAATCTGTAGTCGGAGTTTGTCGGTCTTATTCTGACTCACCCTGTATATTTAGTTCAATCTTTCTCTTGAAGATGATCACTTGGTGATTGAAACACGTGTCGAGGTGTTGAAATAGCAGTTTGGTGGTGGAATAAAACTCCAGTATATGCATATGCCAGTATTTTTTTGGTATAGGTCTTTTCAGAATAATTTATTTAAACAGTTAGCTAGGACACCCCTTCACACAAATCTCATGTTGCCATGCAAAAAATTCGAGATTTAGGGATTGAATTACTAGAACACCTCCCTTATTCACCAGATTTGGCTCCGTCCGACTATCATCTCTTTCCTCAACTGAAAAAAAGTTTAAAAGGTCGTAAATTTTCTTCCAACGAGGAGGTAATAAAAGCTGTGGAGGTCTGGTCTGCAGAGCAAAAGTCTAGAGATGCTGCAGGTTCGCTGTAATAAATGTATCCAATTGAGAGGAGAATATGTAATAAAATATTTTGACATTGAAATTTTGTTTGGTTCTATAGTAGGTTGAGAATTTTTCAATATATTCTCGTACAACACACTGTTGCTAAAAAAGGGATCAGAAATTCAAACTTTGTAAGTTTTAAAGATATTCAGGAATTGAATAGGCTTCCCTGTAACATGATATTCCTGCTTCACATACAGATTTATTTATTCACATTCAAAATCCATCCACATAGGAAAGAATATACAATACACTGTTGCTAAGAAAAGGCATCACAAATTCAAACTTTTTACCGAACCCAGTCGGCTGCACAGTAACAATATGAGAAAAGCTCAATTTGTACATGGCTGCCAACTAATCCGAAACTGAAATGGCTCCATAAAAAGTTCACTTCCCGACATAAAACAACACGTACTCCTACTTACCGGGTGCAACAATATAATTGTGCGCGCTAATATGCATTGGCGCAATATAAAAAAAGTTACGGCAATCGCGTTTTTATGGCTTTCGACATGGGCAGACGTGAGCAAACCAGAGGCGCCACCAACCATCTTTTAATACGTTCGTTTATTGCAGGGGAAATGAGGATAGTATAGTTTTTTATTTATCCGAATGGGAGAGTTTCGACATGCGAGTTGTGGAGTTACAATGTGAGCTATCAACATGGCAACATATTATCAATTTGAGAATATAACCATATAATACATGCTTTTCGAAAGATTCATCACTGCTTTTGTGGAAATCTTGTTTGAAAGACACCATTATGTTATTCCCCAGATGTGTAAGTCTGTTTGTCAGCGATCATTCTTCTACATAGCACCCAAGGTGTTTAATTTTATTCCTGACAATATAAAAGAAATAATGAACTTCAAGATATTTAAAAATAAAGTAAAAAGATTCATTTACGAAACACCAAGAGCTAAGTGTGATGAGATTGTTCAACCAGATTTCTCCATCTGATTAATTTTTTACATTTTATTTATACCCATCTTTCATTTCCTCGACAATTTTTATTTATACAATGTGTTATTTGTAACAGTTTTTCTAAAAACAAACGTGTTTCGATAATGTTTTCATTTCAAAACGGTTGTATGTACTCTCAAAATGTTTTTATTATTGTGTTGTTTTGGTAATGCTCAATAATTGTTATCGGCCATAACTATTTTTATTTACACAATGTTGTAGCAGTTCTTTTAAAATAAAGATGTACTTGGATAACTTCTACATTTCTAAATGATTGTACTTTTAAAGTGTTTTCTTTATTGTGTTGTCTTGTAATGCTCAATTATTATTATTTATCTTTTTAAGTGTGCTGCATATTTCGTAATGTTATTCCGACTTTTTATACTTAAGTAATATTGTATTTATATCTCGAAACAAGTGTTCACTCACTTATCGAGTATGTATCATTTATACACTTTTTCATTATTGTATATGTTTCTTTTTATTCATCAATAAATTATATTATTATTATTATTATTAATTCTTTCAAGATTTGAGATTTCCAATAGCTATTTATGTATTTAAGTGCGTTATCGAGCAACATTCATCCCTCGGGCTAAAGGCCCTCGGGTGAATGTTACCCTCCGGGCGTTAGGATCTAGTAACGCTCGTGGTGCATGCAAGATTTTATTTTTCACGAAAAACTTATCCTAAACGACGTTGTTTACTTCATAAATTTCTTCTTATAGTATTTACTGCGTTCTGGTCGGCAACTAAGCACAAGTGAGCTTCTATGCAATTACCATGAAAACATCGAAGAGGTTTGAGTAAGGTTATTCTGGACTTTCATTGTCTAAAAAGGAACAAAGAAAAATTCAATTCTCTGCAATTTTTAATCACAACGTTTCAACTGCTAAAATCTACAGTCGTTATCAAGTGTATAATGCAACAATCTCAAGGATACTTCTTATATATGCTGTGGATAATTTTGTGTCATTAGCCTAGGGGTAATTTGGCGGTATTCAGGTAAGCTTGTTAATTACAGTGCCAGGCCCCTCCGGTACAGCATTGTTAATTCTTATCGCAATTTCAATTGATCCATGCCACTAATTAGGGTTTCCACACATTACGGATTTCTACGCTAGCTTGACTGAAGATTTTGTTGTTCATAATGTATGCACTCTCTTTAAACTTCCTTCTATACCAGCCCTCTTCTTTATGGATGACTTCGGCTTCAGTCCATTTTATGTTATGTTGGGTCGTCCAGACATGATCCGCTATCCCTGACTTTGATGTTTCTCCTCGTTGAGTGTTTCTTTTGTGTTTAGCGAGTTTAACGCTAAGTGGTCTCTTAGTTTCTCCAAGATAAGCTTCGCCGCATTCACAAGGGATGCGGTAGATGCAGTTTTTGGAGTCAATGTCAGCGTTGCGTGGTCTCGTCTTTGTGAGATGGCTGCGAATAGTGTTACCTGACTTGAAACATGTCCGTATTTTGTATTTCAACCCAATTCGCTTTATTCTTTCCGATAGACCTCTAACATACGGAACGCACAGGGTGGCTTGTGTCGGCTCGTCTGGTTTCTTGTTCTTATCCCCCTGCGGGCTAGAACCTCTTCTATATGTTTTTGGGGTACCCATTTCGTCGCAGATCTTTCTTGATATTGTCCAATTCGATGGTAAGACTTTTATCTGTGTTACATAGGTTGTAGGCATGGTCCACCAGCGATCGAACAACCCCTCTATTTGTAGCACCATGATGGTTCGATTCGAAGTTCAGGTATTGTCCGGTATGAGTCGGCTTTCTGTATACTGATGTTTGGCACTTATCATTGTTCTTTTGAAATATCACGCCTAGAAAAGGTAAACCGTCTTGGGTCTCCTTTTCCATCGTGAAGTTTATGGACTTTCTGATGTTATTCAGATGTTCTAAAAAGACGTCAAGGTCCTCGTCTCCGTGGTTCCATATGACAAACGTGTCGTCAACATATCTCAACCACATCTGAGGTTTCTAATGGGCTATCTCTGTAGCAAAAGTTTCAAACCATTCCATATAGATGTTTGCTACCAAGGGCGATAATGGGGATCCCATCGGTGGTCCGTCTTCCTGGGAGAAAAAGCGGTCTTTTTCTTGGAAGTAACAATTTCGCAGGCAACATTCTAGCAGCTCCATAATGCTGGTAGGTTCGTCCTGTTCTTCAGCTCTGTGTCTTCTTGCAGATTTTTCCGAATAATTTTTCTCAGATAGAGAAAGATCAATGCTGACACCACACCACAGCAAGCCACCGCACCTTTATGGACTACCAAAAATCCATAAGGCAGAAGTTTCTTTGAGACCGATAACCAGCTCCAGAGACTCAGCTACCTACAATCTAGCCAAGTTCCTACTGCCGATTATCCAACCACTGCAAGGCAATACCTCGACGTTTGTGAAGAACTCCAGGCACTTTCTAGAGATCCTGGAAGGGGTCAGAGTAGTACCAGGAGACCAATTCGTCAGTTTTGACGTGAAAAGTCTCTACACCAACGTCCCGGTAAAAGAGGCCTTGCAAATTATTCGAAAAAATCTGCAAGAAGACACAGAGCTGAAGAACAGGACGAACCTACCAGCATTATGGACCTACTAGAATTTTGCCTGCGAAATTGTTACTTCCAAGAAAAAGATCGCTTTTTCTCCCAGGAAGACGGACTACCGATGGGATCTCCATTATCGCCCTTGGTAGCAAACATCTATATGGAATGGTTTGAAACTTTTGCTACAGAGACAGCCCATAAGAAACCTCAGATGTGGTTGAGATATGTTGACGACACATTTGTCATATGGAACCACGGAGACGAGGACCTTGACATCTTTTTGGAACATGTGAATAACATCAGAAAGTCCATAAACTTCACGATGGAAAAGGAGATCCAAGACGGTTTACCTTTTCTAGGCGTGAAATTTCAAAAGGACAATAATAAGTGCCAAACATCAGTATACAGAAAGCCGACTCATACCGGACAATACCTGAACTTCGAATCGAACCATCATGGTGCTACAAAGAGAGGGGTTGTTCGATCGCTGGTGGACCATGCCTACAACCTATGTAACACAGATAAAATTCTTACCATCGAATTGGACAATATCAAGAAAGATCTGCGACGAAATGGGTACCCCAAAAACATATAGAAGAGGTTCTAGCCCGCAGGGGATAAGAACAAGAAACCAGACGAGCCGACACAAGCCACCCTGTGCGTTCCGTATGTTAGAGGTCTATCGGAAAGAATAAAGCGAATTGGGTTGAAATACATAATACGGACATGTTTCAAGTCAGGTAACACTATTCGCAGCCATCTCACAAAGACGAGACCACGCAACGCTGACATTGACTCCAAAAACTGCATCTACCGTATCTCTTGTGAATGCGGCGAAGCTTATCTTGGAGACCACTTAGCGTTAGACTCGCTGAATACAAGAGAAACACTCAACGAGAAGAAACATCAAAGTCAGGGATAGCGGATCATGTCTGGACGACCCAACACAACATAAAATGGACTGAAGCCGAAGTCATCCATAACGAAGAATGCTGGTATAGAAGGAAGTTTAAAGAGAGTGCATACATTATGAACAACAAAGTCTTCAGTCAAGCTAGCATAGAAATCCGTAATGTGTGGAAACCCTTAATTAGTGGCATGGATCAATTGAAATTGCGATAAGAATTAACAATGCTGTACCGGAGGGTCCTGGCGCTGTAACTAACAAGCTTACCTGAATACCGCCAAATTATCCACAGCATATATAAGAAGTATCCTTGAGATTGTCGCATTATAACACTGACTGTATATATATAGTGAATATAATATCAGCAATGCCTTTTTCCTCAACAGTAAAAGCTCTCACAGATCGTAAATTGAATGACATTAGTGACTTGACAATAGTGATAGTACAATGACAATCGACAAATGCCTCCACGATTCCAACGTTGTCGGATTGTGTCAGTGACGTAAAATGTCTGTGGGAGAACACTTCTGAAATCCGAATTTTCATAACTAAATACAGGCGTAAAACGATATGTAAAAGTTAAACAAATATTGATTACTTATATTTCGGACGTCCACCATCTCAATGGTTGAAAGATTTCTATCTCTTTTAAATTTTTCCACAACGTTTCAATTGCTTGAATCCGCAATCGTCTTCTGGTGAATAGTGACAAAATCAGATGCTACGCGACCTTTTATAGGTCTATAATTAAAGTGTAATTACGGTGTAATTACGCGCGGTCTTGTGGCGCGCGTGGTTTCGCGCTTTTTCTCCCTCCAAAACGGCCCATGAGCGGTTTCCATACGTTTTTAATTTCCACGCTTGGTTGACTGAAGGCACCATTGGCTTCTATGTAGGTGGTTTCCATAAATTTCCGTTTGAACCAATGTTCCTCTCTATGAAGAACACTAGCTTCGTCCCAAAGAATTCGGTGGTGTTTTGTCCAGGCGTGGTCAGCAATTCCCGATTTTGATGTTTCCCCTCGTTGAGTCCACTTTTTGTGTTCGGCTATTCTTACTGATAATGGCCTCTTGGTCTCTCCGATATAGGAATCTCCACATTCACATGGGACTTTGTAAATACAGTTTTTTCTGGATTCTGTTGTGTTCTCTGGTTTCGTCTTGGTGAGGAAGCTTCGTAAGGTACTGCCGGATTGAAAGCAACTCTTGATGTATTTATTTCCGATCCTTCTGATCTTCTCAGAGATACCCCTTATATAGGGAAGTATGAGAACGGGGTTTTGTGGTCTTTCTTCGGTTGTCTTAGTCTTGGTCTGGTCATTATTCACCAGAAGACGATTGCGGATTCAAGCAATTGAAACGTGGAAAAATTTGAAAGAGATAGAAATCTTTCAACCATTAAGATGATGAACGTCCGAAATATACGTAATCAAGTTACTACATCGTCTAAAACATTCAAATTAAACAAATATATATTTAGATATATTTGAGATATGAAGATTTAAATGACACACATTGTGAAATTTAGGAACTCAGCGAATTCAATACATGTATCACATGCGAATTCATTAAACGAAAAACTTGTGAAAATTAGTAGCTAGTAGTGGATTCATTTTGCAAGTTCAACTCCATGATAACATCTGTTCAGAGCTTCTCGATCTATGACGTAGGAATGAATTGAAAAAATTCGACGTGAGCGAAATCCTACGGGTCCGTACCGAATATGAGATTTGCTATTACGTCAAGAATATCAATTTCTCAGTAGGTCTTTGTATACACACCGTTCAGTATTCGACATTTGAGCGATGCCTTTTCATTTCTTTCCGCTTTTTTCGAACTCTTTCATTTTTCCCGGAGCTTTGCAGAAGCTTTGGAAACCTCGATTGCTTTTCTCCTCGGAACTCGTCGAAACCTCTGTTTTATTTTTACTTCTTTCGGAACGAGTCAAAGTGCTTCCGGTGTTTTGTTGCGAATCGGAAACCGAAGTATGAGATTCGCTGGTACGAGGTATCGATGTAATATCAAAGAACGTGTGCGGGAATACTCGTACAGCGTGTCTCAATTTGGAGGACACCCTCATAAGTTTGAAACCTGTAGTCAATATCAGGTATCTATTTTGTGGGAAAACCTTGCAAAACAATGCAAACTTTCACAAAAGTTCTATTTAATGGCACAATAAAACTATTAAAATTTTAATCGCCGTAAGAGGTCGGCAACATTGTTGAAAATATAAATTATATACAATTCTGGTTATTTTGTAAAAAAACAATAAAAAAATTCGCAAAATAACGAAAACAAAGAAATTATTATTCTTTATTGTTCCCCAATTTGACGATCATTTCCAAGTTTGTTCATACTTTTTTTAATAACTCGGCCTAAAACAATCTGAAAGAGTGGCAAACGTAAATAAACGTTTCTCTCTATGTCATGAGTCTCCCCGGAACTTTGCCACCTCCGTTTATGACGGCAACATATTTTTTTCGTTTATTTCACATTAAAAGATTTTGTTTACAAACTGAATTGATTATGGAAATGAGGCAAACGTTTTTTGAATTGGTCTGAAACAAAGTGAGTAATTTCCCAGGAAACATATTGAATTTTCCACCACCACAGCATTCGGAAACTTTGTCAAATTTGAATCAAATGAAAAAAATGCAAAATTGTTTTTTTTATTTGACAAATTTCTCTAAATCTGTAATGGTGGCAAATTTTTTATGTTTCCTAGGAAATTAATTGAGATTTCGTTTTGTTACAGCATCTCAGTTATTGTATGAGGTTGGCTTGTGAAATTTGTAGCACCGATATGATGATATAAGAGCTAGAATTTGAGAATATTTACATGGAGAAGTTAATTTCCAGTCTGGTTGGAAGTAACATCAACATTTTGGATGGCAACCCTATTTTTTTCTTTTCGCTTTATTCAGCATTCAATTCCCTTTTCAATGACATATCACAAGTTGATATCTAACTTAAAACGGATCAGAAAAAATTGAGTATTGAAATTCACTGACTGAGTCTCGGAAGCAAAATGAAAACCAAAAATTCAAAAGTTGGCAATGGAAACCATACGTCACTTGAAAGCAGTTCCTATCACTGTAATATTTTATTTTCATTTGTAAGCGTTATAAAAGGCTGCCAAAAACAGATTGAAAAATTGGGAAAAAATCAATACTCTGTAGATCCAAGAATAAATACAACTTATTCTTGCCTGTACTAACTATAACCATTCCTTTCTAATGATATAAAAATTAATTTTTATAGAAGCATAAAAGATAGTGTAATTTCTTCAATTCATCGATCATTTGAGTTTGAATCCTGTATATTTTTGACATTGCTAAGATAGTTTCATTGAGGAAAAAATTAGTATCTTGTTATAATAGCCGAAAACGCCTTGTATTGAAAGTTCATTTGGAATAAAAAGTAAAAAAACATCGATTATATAAAAGTTTTTCAACAATAAAAGTTGAGATTTAATTAACACTATTGTTACGAGGCTGTATTGATATCTAGTTAGCCTAGACCAGTTCCCTGCATAAACAAAATATTGCGTTACCATAGCAACGAACAATAACTTATTAGAAGTGTCAGTGTAAAGTTTGACGTCAAAAAAGTGAACCAGAGTCACGCAATAAATTCAAAGAAAAAATATGTCCACCGAAATTGTGAAAATCGAAAAATTGGAGTATCGAGCCATCATCAAGTACCTTAAAAGGGTTAAGAGGTAAGCAGATTTACGAAGATATGCTTAATACCCTTCGTATGCGACCGTGAAAAATTGGACTGCAAGCTTCAAAAGAGGTAAATTTTCTATTGAAGATGATGACCGATCGGGAGGGCCAGTTTCTGTGTCAGTTCGCGAAAATGTCGATGCAGTTTATGACATGATTTTTACAGACTGTCGAATTTGGCTAAAACGGATATCTGAAGCACTGAATATTTCAAACGAACGCGTTCATCATATAGTTCACGTCAATTTGGACATGAGAAAAATTGCTGCAAAATGGATTCCCAAATGTTTGAATGTTTACCAAAAGCGTGCAAGGGTAGCAGCATCGCGTTCGATCTGTGCTCGATTTGAAAACGATGTAGACTTCTTAAACCGAATTGTTACTATGGATGAGACTTGGGTACATTTTTACGATCCAGAAACAAAGCAACAATCGATGGAATGGCGACACTCCTGTTCTCCAAGACCTAAGAAGTTTCGTGTCCAAAAATCTGCTGGGAAAGTTCTTGCTTCAGTTTTTTGAGATTGCTATGGAGTAAGCATGATTGATTTTGTGGATTATTATGAACTTTATTCATTGAAATAAGTAAATATACAATAAATGAATGCATTACAGATAATGAATAAAGAATATTAGCGGAATATAAATATAAAAATAATTTCATGTATATGAGCATGCTCAAAGATATAAAATACACATGAAAATGAAAATGTTATCACAATATATAATTAAAATTAATTAACAGAATAGAAATAAATAAATATATATATAAATATATATATATATATATGTATATATATGTATATATATATATATATATATATATATATATATATATATATATATATATATATATATATATATATATATGTTCGGAAAGGTTTCCGCGGTCAGAAATATGTACATTACTAAGTTCATGGGTTGAACCGCGTTGAGAGTTTATAACTCGACGTTTCGGCTCCTGCTTTGGAGCCATTTTCAAGAGTGTGACTGCGAGGCCTCTATCTGCCTACTCCTCGAGTCGTGGTCTTGAGAGATATCAAGGTCTCAACCTGCCTACTCCTTGATCTCAAAAGACGATCCGATGTTGGTGCACTGTAGTATTTATAGGTGGTTGGCTACCTGGAGGTGGGCGGGTCTTACGGGTTTTCTCGTTTGTCTTGTCTGCTGGTGCCTGCTGTGTAGTTGGAGTTAATGGGATAATAATTGATTGCGGATAAGTTTCACGTGGCCTGGTAATTACGGTTGGAAGAAGGGGCTTCGAGAAAACGAAAACCATCGCCCCAGTACGTTCAAGAACTTCTCGTTTTATCAGAGAAGCCATCGAAATCGAAAAACGGCCTGATTGACTGAACATTAAAGATGATAGCCGAAAATTGAACCCCATTTGGAAGCCCCTTCTTCCAACCGTAATTACCAGGCCACGTGAAACTTATCCGCAATCAATTATTATCCCATTAACTCCAACTACACAGCAGGCACCAGCAGACAAGACAAACGAGAAAACCCGTAAGACCCGCCCACCTCCAGGTAGCCAACCACCTATAAATACTACAGTGCAACCAACATCGGATCGTCTTTTGAGATCAAGGAGTAGGCAGGTTGAGACCTTGATATCTCTCAAGACAACGACTCGAGGAGTAGGCAGATAGAGGCCTCGCAGTCACACTCTTGAAAATTTTCCAGAGTGTGACTGCGAGGCCTCTATCTGCCTACTCCTCGAGTCGTTGTCTTGAGATATATATATATATATATATATATATATATATATATATATATATATATAGAAGGGTAGTCTCTTGACTGGACTAGTTGAAAAAAGCCAGTTAAACTCAGATATTCTCAACCTAGGTGAAAGAATATCTATATATATATACAGGGTGTCAATTTGAAACCTTCCCAACCTTAATATCTTCCTTCCAGTAAACAATATGAGTAATCGAAAAAACAGGTCAATTTTATTGTCAAGGGGGACACTTTCAAGGACTATTTGTAGCCCTCGTGGTTCAACCCCCTAGGAGGGGTAGATGTTACCGTTAGAATTTTAAATGGGAAGGGGGTCAAGTGGCACATCATTTTGATGGGCGTTCAATTCTTGTTCCAATGGTACCCTGACTTATTATTTTGTGATGAGCATTTTCCGAAAAATTGCGTTCTAAACTAACAGAAGTAATTATTAGAACGCCTATACTGAGATGCATTATTGTATTGACTCCCTTTAATAAAAATGGTTAGAAGAGTAGGTGGCACCGCTCCAACCCTTGAATGACAGGAATAAATTTATTACGCATGGGATTTTTTATTTGGTGGTTATTTTCCTTCTACACAATAAAATTTAATTTGCGAGAAAGACATTTCCAACATAAAATCTACTTACGCTTATCTTATTAGCTGTTCGAAATGTTGTCCATTTTGCTCTAAACAGTAATACAGTCTGTTTTCGAACTCCCCTCTAACATTACGGAAAACTTCACTAGGAATTGACCGGCATGCTGCTGTAATTCGTCTTTTAAGTTCGTCAATATCAGAAGGTTGTGTTTTATAAACAACGGATTTAAGATGCCCCCAAAGAAAGAAATCTAAGGGTGTTAAATCCGGTGATCTCGGAGGCCATTCAACTGCTCCCCTTCTGCCAATCCATCTACCCGGAAATCTGTCGTTTAACCACTGTCGGACGGGAAGAAAATAATGAGGTGGAGCACCGTCCTGCTGGAAATGTAACAGATCCTCCTGCAAAAGTTCATTACCTTCTGCATCAATTTGAGTTTCTAGCTCGTGAGTTATAAGAGGATCGATAGTCTCTTCAAGCATATCAAGGTACAGATTGCCAGTCAAGTTTTCTTCCAGAAATAATGGACCAAGAATGGCATTTCCAAGAATACCAGCCCAAACTTTAACTTTTTGTGGGTGTTGTGTATGCCCTTCCCGAAAAATATGTGGGTTTTCGTCACTCCAATAGCGACAATTTTGTCTATTAACATTGCCATTCAGAAAAAATGAACACTCATCGCTGAAACAGATGTTTAACAGAAGATTAGGGATGGTATTGACTCGATGAGACATGATTTCACAAAACTCTATTCTTCTATCATAATCATCCTCGTGGAGCTCTTGAAAAATCTGCATTTTATATGGATGAAATTTATGCATTTTCAATGCTTTTCTTATAGTCTCGCGTGACATTCCCGTCTGTTCTGATACTGATCGTAAGGAGCTCGTGGGCTCTGCAGCAAATGTTCCCAAAACTTCAATTTGAGCTGCTTCATTTAGTACTCTGGGGTTATTTCTTTTTTTATTTGTCGCTGAACCAGTTTCGTAAAACTTATTCACCAAATCAAGCACATACCGGTGACTTACATTACAATTTGGACGTCTTTCGTTAAAAAGACATGCCGCCCTTCGTACGCACTTTCCAACTTCGCCATAAATTACAATCATTTCAATTCTGTCTTGAAGAATGTAAACCATTTTTACACTTTTATACACTTATTAAAGTAATTCCTAAACAGCCCAACAGGTACAACGGTATTCACAATACTACCACATAGTTCAAATTTGCTAACCAATTTTTTGCCGGAAAACAGAAACTTTTTACAGCAGAAGTAGCAAAAAAGGAAGGCTATCTGTACAATTTCTGCGATGACACTTAAAAATTCAGCATTTAATAAACACAACTTTACTACCATCTACGTTTTACTATTAGACTACTTTTTTATGTAAAGTGTTTGGAGCTAATGGCTAATGGTACCCCTAATAAAGGGTTGGAACGGTACCACCTAATATTATAACCAGTTCTGGCCAAACCATGCATCTCAGTGTAGGCGTTCTAATAATTACTTCTGTTAGTTTAGAACGCAATTTTTCGGAAAATGCTTATCAAAAAATAATAAGTCAGGGTACCATTGGAACAAGAATTGAACGCCCATCAAAATGATGTGCCACTTGACCCCCTTCCCATTTAAAATTATAAGGGTAACATCTACCCCTCCTAGGGGGTTGAACCACGAGGGCTACAAATAGTCCTTGAAAGTGTCCCCCTTGACAATAAAATTGACCTGTTTTTTCGATTACTCATATTGTTTACTGGAAGGAAGATATTAAGGGTGGGAAGTTTTCAAATTGACACCCTGTATATATATATATATATATATATATATATATATAATAATATGAAAGGTGGAATTTCACATTCGTGCAGAAATAGAATAACTGCCTGACATCCATGACTTCAGATTGTTTGTATAGTAGTTCCGAAGAGAACCTTCGGTTTTTCATTATTATCACTTTCAGAAATCTTTTTTGTAGTATTTCCAATGGTTTGGGGTGTACTCGGAGAGCACTTCCCCATGTCAGGATTCCATATCTTAAATGACTTTCCACTAAGGAGTTATATAATATCTTCATTGTTTTCAGTGGAAGGTAATTACTTAAATATTTAAATTTGTATAAGATGGATTGCATTTTTTTATGACGTAGTTTATATGAACGTTCCATTTCATATGCGAATCCAGATATACACCAAGATATTTAATATTTTTTTCAGATTTAATTCTGAGCGTGTTTTCCTGAGTTTCTAGGTCGAGATATAAAAAAGGGCAATTACCAGCCGAATTACAGCTGAAGGATAGGAAGTTGGTTTTCTCTGTGTTGAGTGTCAAAAGTCTTCCATCGAATCACTCCTTTATGAATCGAAGGTCAGATTCGGCTTTATGTTTCAATTCATGCCATGTTTCCGCTTTATATAGTATTGCGGTATCATCAGCATACCCTATGATACTTCCTTGACTGTTCAATGTGAATATTTGATTGATGTAGAGATTAAACAAAAGAGGGCCCAAAACGGTTCCCTGCGGTACACCATATTCAATTTATCTCTGATCGCTCAGTGTTTCAGCCACTTTCACTTCTTGAGTACTGTTGTTGAGGTAATTTCTAAGTGAATTTGCACATTTACCTCTCATTCCTATTCGTTCCAATGTATCTATGAGCAATCGGTGACTAACAGTATCGAAAGCCTTCGGAAGGTCAATGAAAACACATAGACAAGGATGTCCATCCTCCAGCGCGCTGTGTATTTTTTCGGTCAAACCTAGTACAGCATCTTCCGCTGAAGTATTCTCTTTGAAACCATATTGTTTATGGGAAATCAAGCCGTATTTTTTTATAAGGGTAGAACAATAACTGGAGATTACTATTCGACATTACTTACCACTCTACGGGAAAAAATTAAAGAGAAAAGACGCGGAAGCTATCCAAACGTGTTCTGTTTTTGCAGGACAACGCCCCTGCACACAAATCTCATGTTGCCATGCAAAAAATTCGTGATTTAGGGTTTGAATTACTAGAACACCCCCCTTATTCACCAGATTTGGCTCCGTCCGACTATCATCTCTTTTCTCAACTGAAAAAGAGTTTAAAAGGTCGTACATTTCCTTCCAACGAGGAGGTAATAAAAGCTGTGTTTGCAGAGCAAGAAGAAACAATTTTTTTGAAAGGTCCAGAGACGTTGCAGGTTCTCTGTAATAAATGTATCCAATTAAGAGGAGAATATGTTGAGTACAGGCCCGGATTACCCATAAGGCCAACCTAGGCCATGGCCTAGGGCGCACGCTTGTGGGGGGCGCAGCGCAGGATACGGGAAAATCCTAATAGCGAGTCCGAGCACCGGGTGACTCATCCGACGAAGCCGATCACGTGACTGACGCCGTCTCTCCAAAATTAGATGAGAACAAGGAATACTTTGGGACAATACAAAATTGGCTGTCAAAAGAAGACGAAAATAACCAAAACAAAACAAATGACTGCTTATTTTTAGACTGCAGTACTTCTAGTACTAGTCCTAGCACCACTGTTCATATGATGCAGTCTTTTACTTCAGAAGCAGAGTCGGAACCAGACACAAAAATTGAATCTGAACCATAGGAAGACACTGAGAGCCCCTCCAATAGCATTGATTATTTTTCGACATATCTTGCAACCAATAAAAACCATCAATTTAAAGCTATGATGTACTTTCAAACCAATCACAACATTATTATAGAGGGAATTTTCTACTTAGATTATCGCCTCGGGAATATTCGTGGTATTTTGTTTTTATTGTGTGACAACAACTGATACTTCTGATTTGACGTCTGTCATCAGTTTGCAAGCAAATTGAAAAATTAATTTAGATAACAGTAATGAATAAAAATGTTATATAGAGAATGTGTCTATGATTGGGGCATCAAAAAATAATCTATCGAATACCACACGAGAGTTCGATAAAGTAGAAAATAATTCTCCACGTTTTTTCTCAAACTTGTTGCCATTTGGCATTACAACTGAAAATCCATTCCAATTCAACAGAGTTTAGAACGTGAACCTGAAACATTTAGTTTTGATCCCGTCAATCCCGATCCACCGGGCTGTGAATGATGAACTAGGTGGTTACGTATCTATATATGGGTTAATTCTTCAAAGGCGAAGAAGGATTATGGTAACAGTTTTTGAAGTTTTTCAGATACTAATTTTTATAGATATTTAGCAAATGGGAAAAAGCAAGACAGAGCATGGCTTGTGTACTCTGAAACTCAATGTGCAGTTATTTGTGGTCCTTGCCGTCTATTTTATTCGGAAACACAATCGGAATCATATTTTGTGAAAAATGGTTTTAGTGACTGGAAAAATGTTACATCAAGGCTCAAAGAACATGAAAACTCCCTTTCACATAAAACAACACCATCACTTTAAAAGAGAGATGAGAGAAATTGGGCAAGGTTAATTCCCAACTAACTAAAATGATAGAGATATCGAGAAATTAGCTACTGGCAAATGTTATTGCAAAGAGTTGTAGAGGTGAGAAAAAGCTCTAGCTTCTCGAGGATTACCATTTAAGGCATTTCTTGATTTAATTGAGTACCGACTTTTGGCATACCCTGTAAAGTTGTAGGGTTAAAAACATTTGAGATAGAACGCACATGATCAATTATGACAGCATACTGAATTTCAAGTTTCTAGTCCAACTGCAAGTTGAAATACTTCTAATGCACGGCCTACGTAAATCACGCTATAAACAGTGCTGTTTATTAAACAGTGTGAGTGTGTTTTATTTTTTAACATGTTTTTTTAGTCAATATTTGCTTTTCATACATTTTGGAATTTTAATCACTGTTATTGCGGATTGATACAAATTATTTTCTTGGAAAACAGTTAAAAATGTATTCAAAGGGACTAAAAATAAAAATGTTTCAATAGCTCAAATAACCCCAAAGAAGCTCTAGAACGAGGTTTACAGTTAAATATGCCAAAAAAATTCCACACTCCCCAGACCTCCTGGAAGGGGGAGTAATTTAGAACTTTGGCCTAGGGCGTAAATAGCTGCTAATCCGGGCCTGGTTGAGTAATAAAATATTTTGACATTGAAATTTTGTTTGGTTCTATAGCAGGCTAAAAATTTTTCAATATATCCTCGTATGTACAGGTCGACAAACGTAAGGATGCCCCCGAGAATTGGTTGTGCAGTAGACATGACCCTGGAGTGGGGCAAGAGCTCAATCGCTGTGCATTATTCAAGCAGTTAACGTCGTGAGTGTACAGTCAGTGGAATAAAATTATTGTGGCGTTATTCTGATTGTGTGTTGAATTTGAAATCCTTGTGTTGTGTATAGTTTTGAAATATTATTAGATAGGTTATAGTGTAGTTTGTTGTGTTTGAAAGTGCCTTCAAAGAGTAAAGTGAGAAATAAAGATTCTGAGTGGACAAAGTAGGGAAATTGTCAGCAATGTCATCAAATTTATGCAGGCAGAAGCAATGATAGGTGAAACCAGTATTCCTCTTGTGAAGGTTCAAGAACGAGTTGCTGCCGCAACGGGAGTTTGCGTTAGAAGCATTAGAAAAATTAATTCAGAAATGAATAAAATTGAAAAAGGTGAAATGGAACAATTCTCAACTCCAAATAAAAAGAGAAACAAAAAATCAAAAGTTACCATGGACAATGCTGATTTGGCAGTGGTCAGAGGTCATGTGATATTGTTATTCAATTTCTGTAAGTATGTTCCTCGTGTTCTTTATTATATTTACCTATTTACCTATTTCTGATATTGTGTGGCGATGCATTCTTTTGCTAGTCGTACTTTATTTACACTTATGGCTTCGGGAAAATTATGCAATTTTCATAAACGGTCCAGTGATCACAGACAATTATATTATTCGGACAGTTCATTAGGAATGAATGAAAATTCAGATAAGAACCTACGTTCCTACGTGTTGCAGAAAAATTTCTCTCCCGATTGTACATTCCGATGATAACCAGCCGTAAACAGTTGTCGATCTTTGTCGCACATCTACTCACGCTTTCTATCGTTTGCGCATCTCAGAGGCATCCTTATGCTTGTCGACCTGTACAAGTGAATTATTCACTTTATGTAATATTCATCTTCTACCAGCTTGAATGCAATAGCGTCCCCCTTAATTACACAGAGTTCTGAATTTTCCTCGAAACCGTACACCTGCGATCTCTTTCTGTGTCTGCATTATTTGTTTAGTTTGGATTAATGTGCAGATATAAATGTGTATAATGTTCCGTAACATATTTTACGGTATAGTAAATGTTCCAACGGTATAGATTCATTTTATGGCCGTTTTACGATATTCTACGCCCCATGTGTACGTTTATTTCGTTGGGGATAAATTGCTCCTAGACGATTCTATTAACAGTAAATTTTATCTCATTTCCACGTGACTTGGAAACAACTGAACCGGACCAGACCGGTAAAAAGTATAATTTGAACAGCCCCGACTGCTCCGACAAATAAAGATTAGAAACATCTCGTATTACACTCCGGTTTTTGTGTCAATATAGTCTAGTCCACATATACCATTTTTTGTATTTTGTATAGTCACCGAAAATTAGGATCATGTGTCATTCGATTGGTAGTGTCATGTAGAAAGTTTGAGGAAGGGTCTCAAAAGGAGCCGAAAACAATTGCAATTGTTAATAATAATAATAATAATAATAATAATATCTTTATTTTCCTTGTTCGACAAAGTTATAAAATTTGTATAGGAATTGTCTAAGAAAAAGAAAAAGCAGATAAAAGTAATCCCTGAAAAATGGAATAAAACTAGCTTCTTGTACACATAAATTCTTCAAAACTATAACAACACTTTTCAATAAGAAAATCTTTAAGTTTTCGTTTGAAGATATAAACGGTTTTGGATTTTTTTATTACATCTGGTATCAAATTATAAACACGTGAGGCCATCTGATCAGGAGAATCAAAAGCTAATTTAGTTTTAACAAATGGTACAAAAACATAGTTTTTTTGTCTTGTGTCAATATTATGCTTACATTTATTCAGTACAAACAATTTATTTGTATTTTCAAAAACAGATAAGCACAAGTCAAAAATTAAAAGACTAGGAACAGTTAAAATTCTGAAATTTTTAAAAGCATTTCTGCAAGAGTCAAGGGGACTCATGCCATTAATGATTCGTATGAGTTTTTTTTGTGCTATAAAGACATCAGAGCAGTTGGAGGAAAAACCCCAAAAACACACTCCATATCTCAGTCTAGAATCCACCTGCGCATAGTACAGCTTTAGTAGCTGATCAACAGTCAAAACCTGCCTTATATTTTTGAACTGATATTAAATAGAATTAATTTTTTTATTAGAAAATCGCAGTGATTCTGCCAATTCAAATGTTCATCAATGTAGAGACACAAAAATTTCAAGCTCTCACATTCTGTTGTTATATTGTCAGAATTATCATTGGCTCTGAAACTAATAATATCACACTTCCGTTGACGATGATGAAAACCATTTATTGATATTTTCCAAAACTGTGTTACATTTTTCTTTCAAAATTAACTCTGATCTGTCAGAGATTATAATTGACGTGTCATCTGCATTGTAATGAATGTTCCTGGTGCCGAGTATTCCAAATCATTAATATATAAAACAAACAATATGGGTCCCAATATCGACCCTTGAGGAACTCCTAATTCAGAGAAGGCCATGCTGGAAGTTGCATAGTTAATAGCGACATATTGTTTTCTATAAGAGAGATAGTCTGTTATCCATGCCAACGGTATGCCCCTTATGCCATAACGGAATAGTTTATTTAAGAGAATGTTATGATCAACACAGTCGAATGCCCTGCTTAGATCGCAGAATATCCCATCAGGGCACTCGCCTCCTTCAATATAGTTCACAATATCTCTATGATATGATTGTATAGCTGTACTAGTTGATTTTTTGGTCAGAAATCCATGTCGGTTTTTTGTAAAGATATTATGATCATCAGAAAATGATAAAAGTCTTTTCAAAAAAGCATATTCGAATATTTTCGACATACTTGAAGAAATTGTTACTGGCCTATAGTTTTCCAATAAGTTTGGATTGTTCTTTTTATACACTGGTATGATTTTACCTATTTTCATCATATTTGGAAATAAACCTTCGCTGAATGACAGATTCACCAAATGAAGTAGAGGTTTGATCAAAACATGAAGACTCTTTTTCAAAACAAACATTGGGATTTCGTCATGACCTGAAGAACTTTTAATTTTAAGTTTGCTATTCAGTAATTCATACAGTTCGGATTCAGTATAAGGGTGTAAAAAAACGAATTACTAGGAGATGGAATGTTTCTCGCGTAAGAGTGATAATCCAGATTTGTCTTATCAATTTGACTAGATAATACTTTAGTTGACTCGATAAAATAATTATTAAATGTGTTAGCAACTTCTTTCGGTAAATCAACAACAGCGTCCCTACCCTTTATAGAAATATTCTTAGTGATGCATTTTGGTTTATTAGATAATTCAGAGACAATTCTCCAAGCGGTTTTTGCAGGATTATCAGACTCATCAATTCGTTTTTGGAAATATTCTTTCTTTGTTAATTTTACTAACTGAAAGTGTTTTTGTTTTTCCGTTTTATAACTATTCTCAAGGTTCTTCCGAACTTTTTTTAGATTGTAGAGGTCTTTCAACTTTCTACTTGAAATTTCTACTTCATTGTTAACCCAATTATTATTTTTAACAGTCTTATTGAAGATTTTACGATTTGGAAAATTAATTTCAAAGTAATAAGACAATATCTCCCAAACACACTGATAAGCCAAATTCATATCAAAAACACCAAACAAATTTTCCCAATTCTCCTCCTGGAGGGCCTTCACAAAGGATGCAATTGCAGCTTCATCAAATGAAAAAAAGCGGGGGCTTTGGTTTTTTTTTGAATATCTCGAAAAATATTGAAGATTTTCGAAATTTTAAAAAAGATCTGAAAAGATCAGCAAGTTTGCTGAAAAAAAGTTCTGACTACCGAAACTACTCTGACTTCCGGAACTATTCTGTAGTTCAGTCGACAGGTTGAAAAAAGTGGGGTTGGGTGGAAAAAGGTCGGAAGTTAATGAAACTTCAGGAGGTTCTTCAGGAATGGTTAATCAACATTTTCTCAAGTTTTGGACCTCGAGGACCCTGTGCGAAAAAATAGGGAGGGGGGGGGGGAAACTGCAAAAATTTTGACCTCTCTCCGGTTTTTCCTCGATTACTTTTTTCCCTTACGTCTTATGAAAAAAATATATCAATACTTTTTTGTAGAGTGTAAAATTTTATACGATTTTGACTGAAAAAACATGTTTTTATGTGAATTTGCTACCGAGATATGGCACGTCAAAAAAAGGTCATGTTTCAAAATTTGCTAAGAAATTACAAAAAATGCAAAATTACAGCTTATTTCATCTGTTATAGCCGAATTACGATGAAATGTAATGAATTAATGAATAAATGAATTGGTGAATTGATGAATGAATTATTTGATAAATTATTGAATTATTGAATTACGAAATAATTAAATTAATGAATTAGTGAATTAATGAATTCAATGAACTAATGAATGCATGAATAATGAAATAATGAATTATAGAACTAATGAATTGATGAATTAATGAATAAATGAATTAATGAATTAATGAATTAATGAATTAATGAATTAATGAATTAATGAATTAATGAATTAATGAATTAATGAATTAATGAATTAATGAATTAATGAATTAATGAATTAATGAATTAATGAATTAATGAATTGATGAATTAATTAATTGATGAATTAATTAATTAATGAATTAATGAATTAATGAATCATTGAATTAATGAATTAATGAATTGATGAATTAATGATTTAATGATTTAATGAATTAATGAATTAATGAATTGATGAATTAATGAATTAATGAATTAATGAATTAATGAATTAATGAATTAATGAATTAATGAATTAATGAATTAATGAATTAATGAAATAATGAATTAATGAATTAATGAATTAATGAATTAATGAATTAATGAATTAATGAATTAATGAATTATTGAATTGATGAAATGATGAATTAATGAATTAACGAATTAACGAAATAACGAATCAACGAATTAATGAATTAATGATTTAATTAATTAATGATATAATGAATTATTGAAATGATAAATCAATGAATTAATGAATTCAATGAACTAATGGATGCATGAATTAATTCACGCGAGGACAACAATCTTTGAGATCGACTGACCGGCTCAAGAAATTACAAATCATTGAGCAGAGTAATTTGACCCACAAGACGTTTCTGTAAAACAGTATTTCACCTAACCCCACTAAACCTCGCTGCCAATAATATTGAACTATGATCATTCCCGGTCGAACAGCTAGAAACGAGGAGACACTTTTAAAATTTAGCTCTCGAGATTCAGCAGTTTAAAATAAACCCCAATTCAGATAGACTAAATCTCTGACAGGAGATCAGTGGTAGAAATATTTGGAATTCCGAAATCTTCTTTTCTTTTGATAGGAGAAGGTCGACTGGGATTTATGTGTGGCCTCCCGAAGGGTGGTTTAAATATGTTGAAAGCAATCATTGGCGGACGTTTGAGGATAAGTATGCGTTTTTCCCAATTGAGGATTTCGGGATTTGATGTTTATGTCGTGGGAGGCAGCTGAACGGTTATTTTGCTCTCATGGGATTTTCCTGTCAGATTTATTGGCATGCTGTTTTGTTGGACGGGAATTGTCTATGATGAAAAGTGGTACTGATTTATGTTAATTACTGATATAATGCCTCATCTGATACTTATAATAATTACAAAAAAAAAGGTAATTCTGAGAAATAAATTAAAATAATTTCCAGTTTGATAACAAAATCTGTTCTTCTTCAAAAGGTTTAATAATGGGAAATCCTTCGAGTTCCTTCCTTGCTGATCTTTTCATGGACAACCTAGAGTATTTGATCTATAAACATCATTTGATAAAGGATTTTCTGTATTGGTATAGAGACGTGGTTGAGGTTTTGGTATATTTTTCATCAATATATTAACAATATTCACAAAGATATAAAATTCACAATCGAAGTAGAAAATTAAAACTCAATAATAAGTAAAATGAACAATTAACATGATTTTTCAATTTACCACAAATCTTTCCATACGGATATTACCTTACTATGTGACTCTAACCTCTTAACAGAAAAATGCAGATTGTAGAAGCATGATCCATATATTAGTAAATTTGCCTCATTCGGAAGACAAGTCTAATGCAAAACAAATTGCAGGGAATAATAACGGGTATTATGATGAATTGATAAATGGAATATTTTCTAAAAAAAACTCTACTAGAGGTATTCACAATGTTTTTCCAGAGAGTTTTGACCTACTTCGAACAAACAACAGAAAAGTTAGCTTGATTTTTAGGTATACAAGATATGAGAATTGCAAATAAAATAGATAATACGTTGGGAAGATACATTATATGCTTTGTCTTATCTGTATTCAATTTTAATAAGTTGCTGTTAAACCATCGCTGGGCAAGGTTTTCAGCTGATTTCATCGAAGTTAATAGCGACTCGTATCTGTTTCAGAGCTTATAAGAAAACTGTCATCAAAAGCAATACCTAAATGAGGCAAAAAAATCATTGGTATAAATTATGAATGAAAGTGGCCCCAGAACTGAGCCTTGGGGTACACCTGTTCCACCCAGTTTGAGCTGGGAGGTAGTTTCATTGATAGTAACACATTAACTCCTATTCTGGAGATATGACTCAATGAGTTTTAATGATACTATGAAAATTTCTATTAAGGTGTCACTGTTTTCCTGAAACTTATTGGATAATTTTCCCACTACTTTACCACTAATCTCAGTATAGATGAAATTATCAGTGAATAGGCTATTTTCACTTTATATAAAACTGTTTGGCGCCCTAAGGTACGGTTATTTTTATTCTTATTCGATCCACGGCTTTTCAGCTTTCAGAAAAACTGAGCAACCGCTAGCCAATACGTTGCCTATAATAAAAAGGGTTAGATAAGTAGTGAATCTCAATCTTTCGTTTTATTGAAATATCCCCCGGACTACTGATATTACAGAAAACATTTATTTAGATTTGAGTGCAACTATAATTGATGGACACCAATAATTGGATCCTACACGACCGGTTACGGCACTCGACGTTTTCTCGTTACAGAAAAACGTAAAAAAATGTAAGTCCATAATTTTTGTTTTGTTTTTATTATTTCCCGGACAATTGATATTACGTAAAAAATGCAATCACATTTTTTGCATACCTAATAGAGGACCATGAAATTGTTTATCCATTTTTTGAAATCTTCCAATTTTGCATTTTTGTCAATTTCAAAAATTTTCACAAGTCCAGCCACGATTTGCCCATTCTCAAGTTTAGTCGATTTTTCCGAGTCCCTGTTCCCTGTTCAAGGACAATAATTAAAACTAGGTATACATTTTTGAGATATCTAGTTTCGTTTTAGGTGATATTTAGAAAGACAATAGAAATTTTATATTTTTGTTTTCTACTTTTTGATAATTTTTCCACTTTTTAATCATAATCGACTAGGAGAAAAATGGTTTCATACTTCGGTGGAGGTTGTAAAGACGTATTCGAAGCGACTGAAAGAAAGTCAATTTTATCATTAGTGCGGTCAATAGGAATCTCAATTTTTCCGTTTTTCCAAAAAACATATTTAAATTTTTTGTAGATTTCCCGAAGGTGGTCAATTATATACAATTTTTCTCTTGAACATTTTTTGCTATAAGGTCACGTTTCGTTGCAAATCGCAAAAAATGTCTTCAACCCCTGTACTGCATCCCTATTTCACCATTTTGAGTGTTTTCGTGTTCGAATATTTTTTTTCCTCACCGTTGGAACCTCAACATTTTCCAGCTGGTCCTTGCCTGTTACTTTTTCTCTTATTTTTAGCGTTTGAAATTCGTTATGGCACTAGCCTACTGAGAATAGTATACTAACCCTAAAGGGTTTTCGTATAACGAGGATTCTCGTAATTCCAGTTTTCGATGAAAACGAACCTGGATCTACGCCGGATTGAGGGAATCATTCAGTGAAATTCCAATTTATTCCCGGGCTCCTTCAGTAACTCCTTTCAATTGTGAACCGACTGCGATTTGAGTCCCGTTTATTTGATCAATAATCACGTAATAGCCGCGAAAAGTACCGAGCCATTAACTTTAATTCCCATTATCCGGAAACCAGAGGCAGACTCAACAAATACGTAACTATCGGAGGCGCTGATTTCGACAGTGGCGTAACAGAATATAGCAAGGAGAATGATATCTCTAAAGTCGAAGAGCCGGAGAGAGGTCGACCTTCACCCATCTGTCAATTGGATTGAACAAATTTTCTATGAAGTTTCGTAAATACACGAATACGCCTAAAATAGCTTGCCTATCAATATGTGGTACAGGCTATTTTTCATTAAAATAATCAAATAAATGAATATTTTGGAACCTTTGGTGTAAATACAATTCAAGAAGAAGAAACTACCCAAACACCAAAACTACGACACAATCACACTCGACGCGCGTTTCGCCATCAAAGTTTGCTATAGATATACTTCTCGATGCATTCGAGAGTCTGCAAATTGCCAAGTGTAAAAATAGTGTGAATGCTGATAATAGTATATTGTACAATGAGCATGAAATATTGTAGTACTCGCTACGCTCGTACTACAGAATTTCATATACCTACTCGTGGGAAATGTGTCATTTCATGCTCATTGTGCAATATACTTTTTATACGACCATCTGAATCATTAACAAATCTGTAATTTATTTAATAATCCTTTTTATCATAAACTCTCCTTCCGTCATTTTTACATGGTTTAGATAATTTTTTCTTTCTTCACCCGTTGAATGAAACATCTGTTTTTTCTTTTTGTACACGTACCTACCTACGTCGTGAAACAAATAACATTCAAAATTTTCAAATTTTGACAACTTGGAAATAAAAAAACTTTATGCAGAATAAATCAAGCACTAATCGATTTCATAAAATGAAAAAAAAATGTGGCTGCGTGGATTTGAACCCTCGCTCCCACCATCCAAAGTCCATGTTGTTAGAAAAATCAAAGCAGAAACTATTCACTTTCAACACTTTTATTCACTCATTTCCTTATCTCACCAAGTCAACTCTGATACTACTTAATATATTCCGTCGTCGCCCGATTCGTAGTTCTGTCTCATCAGCTCTGCTATGATTCATGACTATCGTAGCGTACTGGGGGACACAAAATGCACCTATATCCCAAATCCTACATTCGGACATCCTGCATTTGGTCTGTCCTCAGACCGTACTACAATCTGTAACAAAATAAAGATTGTTATCACACGAAAAACTTCCTCTTCCCGTTTTGCCAACTACATTGGTGACGTTCACCAAAGGCAACTTTTGCCAATCACATTGGTGACGTTCACAAAAGGCAACTTTTGCCAACCACATTGGTGACGTTCACCAAAGGCAACTTTTGCCATACCTTTCATTCAAAAGTTTCGTCAAGAGTTAGCGACTTTCGCCCAATATGTTCATGAGAACCTTTACAAAATCATTCATTCATTGTGGTGACTTTCACCGTAAGAGACTTTCTCTTAACGACGTAACTTTAGCAACTTTTGCTATTAACTTACTTATGGTCTTCAATTCCAGAGACATCACGGTTCGCGAACGTTTGCACCCCTCTCTCTGAAATTATCTACTTCGTAACGACCATTCATCAAACAATTATAATTCTAAAAGGAACTTTATATTTTGCCGTCAGTTTTTTCAGTTTTCCCGTTGCGGGAAAACTGGTCATTTGTACCATTACCACTTCGCCCACATCAAATTTCGTTCCTTCTCGTCTCAACCTATCATATGTTCCTTTCTTTTCTTTCTTTTCTTTCTTTTCTTTCTTTTCTTTCTTTTCTTTCTTTTCTTTCTTTTCTTTCTTTTCTTTCTTTTCTTTCTTTTCTTTCTTTTCTTTCTTTTCTTTCTTTTCTTTCTTTTCTTTCTTTTCTTTCTTTTCTTTCTTTTCTTTCTTTTCTTTCTTTTCTTTCTTTTCTTTCTTTTCTTTCTTTTCTTTCTTTTCTTTCTTTTCTTTCTTTTCTTTCTTTTCTTTCTTTTCTTTCTTTTCTTTCTTTTCTTTCTTTTCTTTCTTTTCTTTCTTTTCTTTCTTTTCTTTCTTTTCTTTCTTTTCTTTCTTTTCTTTCTTTTCTTTCTTTTCTTTCTTTTCTTTCTTTTCTTTCTTTTCTTTCTTTTCTTTCTTTTCTTTCTTTTCTTTCTTTTCTTTCTTTTCTTTCTTTTCTTTCTTTTCTTTCTTTTCTTTCTTTTCTTTCTTTTCTTTCTTTTCTTTCTTTTCTTTCTTTTCTTTCTTTTCTTTCTTTTCTTTCTTTTCTTTCTTTTCTTTCTTTTCTTTCTTTTCTTTCTTTTCTTTCTTTTCTTTCTTTTCTTTCTTTTCTTTCTTTTCTTTCTTTTCTTTCTTTTCTTTCTTTTCTTTCTTTTCTTTCTTTTCTTTCTTTTCTTTCTTTTCTTTCTTTTCTTTCTTTTCTTTCTTTTCTTTCTTTTCTTTCTTTTCTTTCTTTTCTTTCTTCTGTTACGTATTTCGTGATTTTTGTACGTATTTCGGCTAAATTTATACGATTTATGTTATCCCTCACACTGTTCAATATTATGGCTCAATTCCTTGTTTTTTATTGCATTGAGTTGTCTAAAATCTACAGACATGCGATATTCACCCGTCTTTTTCTTAACCAATGTAAGTGGACTAGCTTATAGAGATGTAGACTAGCACACCACTCGGCGCACCACTGGAACATCACTTACACACCTAATTACCATTTCGACTCTGCTTTTTTTTGCCTAGCTGTCTCGAAGAACAGGAAATACGGTCTGAAAATGTCTGAAGAGGTCTTTCACTTTTAATTTTGTCACTAGGTTTTATACAATCGAATTTGAGTTCATCGAGAGTTACATCATTGTCGTATATATCGACTATATTAGCGAAGTAATCATGTGATTCTGATAACTGATGGAAAATCACCTTATTATTTCGTTTGATGAACATTAGGTACATGTGGCTGGTTCAAATAATTTATGCCCACTATTACTTGACAAAAGCCTTCATTATCTGAAACTCCTTGAATTACCACACAAATATCGCAAGAATATTCGGTTTGCAACGTAATGTTTATAAAACTACACAATTGGTTCGTATTCATAAACCTTGAGCAAATACTTTTACTTGGATTTCTTGAAACATATGTATTCCTTTTGTTGAGTTATGAGGGAGACAAACCTATAGTAATAAGCATTTTCTACCTTTCATGGATACTACCCAATGTCACTTTTTCCATGACGCAGAGCTACCTGTATCAATTGAACAATGAACTTTACTTCCCTCAATTTGCGCGACTTGCAAAAACAAATTGTCAGATAATAAAACTTGGTTCATTTTAATAACCTGAACTTCTTTTTTTTGGAAACGGACATCTATTACTTGTATATCCTAACCGTTTACACGTGAAATATTCCAGCTTAGGTTTTCTACAATTTTGAAAAAGGAAAAGACTTACGGAATTCTTGCTTCAACAAATTTTGCACTTTATTCCAACTTGCATCATACTTAGTGTTTTCATCAAAACATTGTCTTACATTACGTTGTAATCTGCTACAAACCAAACTCTATTCAGCCACTGTTCAACCACTGAATCATCTCCATCGAGATGGATCTGCTGGCTTAACTGGCTGTTGTTTCAATTTTTCTAATTCACTCTTGAATCTTTTCAGCTCCCTTTTTATTGAACCGTCACTAGAACTATCACTACTTGTGGAATTGCGTAATTTTCGCGAAATTTTCGCGAACTTTTCGATTTTTGTTTCCGGTGACCCATAATCGTTTCGAAAACAATACACTTGTTTACAGACAATATGATTGGTAAGATTCAATATCCCACCGCTGTCTTTGTTAGAAAAATCAAAGGAGAAACTATTCACTTTCAACACTTTTATTCACTCATTTCCTTATCTCACCAAGTCAACTCTGATACTACTTAATATATTCCGTCGTCGCCCGATTCGTAGTTCTGTCTCATCAGCTCTGCTATGATTCATGACTATCGTAGCGTACTGGGGGACACAAAATGCACCTATATCCCAAATCCTACAATGTGTCATCTGAATCAACACTCGTCGTTACTAGAGCACATAATAATTTGTTCAAATAAACTGCTATATAGAAAGTATCTGTCAACTATTCAAAAATATAGAATCCGATTGTAATCAATATTTTTATTGAAATTATTCTGGTTTTATGAAAAGAAAATCATACCTTTGTCAGAAGATAGGCATTATCAGGAGCTGATGTGAAATGTCAAATTATTAGACAGACGTAAACAAACTTGATTCGATATTATTTATGTTCATAAAATACCTACCTATAATGACAGTCTAGTAGTTCATGAAAGTCGTAGGAAATGAATATTTCGATACAGCTAGCCCGTGGGAAATGAAAATCGGTGTTACAACGTGGTAGGTTTCTTAATCGAAGACGCAATTGAAATGTTCATTTTTCTTAATGGTCGTAGAAAAAGGTCCTATTCCTTACAGCCCATTATTCTTTTCTCTTCTTCACAATAAATTCATAAGTTATTGTATTTCCGAGAAATTTGTGTCATCAAATCCAAAACAAGTAGGATAACTTTAAAATTAATTTAGTGCAGGTAAATTACTAGAATTAGTAAACAACAAAAGTAGGCAAATTTGATAATTACTGCGGTTGGCTCTCAGATAAGTAATAGGTAGAGTAGGTGGATCAAAATGTTAGATAATTTGACGTACATTAGGAAATAGTGGTATATAATCTGCATATAACATCGTTTTATGAGTATTCGATTCATGGAGGTCGATATCTGATATGGTTCAATGAAGAAATAAAAATTAGGTTGAAGAAAAAGAGAAAATCATTAGATTACAATCGGTGACTGATTTTTGTAAGACACAGTTCAATTGTCTGAGAAAAGAGGTGAAAAGTTAAATTGAATCACAATAAAATGAATATACAGGTGAGATCGAAATGTATTCAAATGAAAGTATATTCGATTCTTGGAATTACAACTCTAATAATATCCGGAGAACAACATTCATTTTTCACATTTCACATTTCACATTTTGAAAAAAATATTGAGATGTGGAAAAATTTGTCGCTATTTTTAAAAACGCCAGAAACTCAAATACGAAACTAGATATCGGAGAAATGTATATGACTAATTTTATTGACCTCGAACAGGTCTACAAAAAGTTTTCATGAAGTTTTATCATATCTCTTAATTTTTTTTTCAAGTATTGCATTGGTCGAATTATAATTAAATGGGCGGTGGTGACCGTGGTGGTAGAGCGTTCGCCTTTGGAGCGGAGGGTTGAGGGTTCAAAGCTTCGAATGGTCATCGATCTCGTGCATGGCATCACACGTTGAAAGGTAAGGGCTGCGTCTTCCCTAGCTCACACAAGTCTCTTGAAGACTTTGGACGGTTGTGCGTAGGGGTGCAATCGGATGACGGAAATTAAAATTTTATAACAATAGTTAACAATTTTAAATGCATTCAAAACGTAGTATTTACATTATTGGTGTCCAGTTATAGTTTTGAATGTATTGAAGTCGTATTTATATTTTTGGTGTCCAATTATAATTTAAAATGCATTCAAAATGTAGTATTCTTTTATATTATTGGTCTCCAATTATAGTTTTAAATTTATTAAATTCGTTGTAATTGAATTATTGGTGTCCAATTATGATTTCGAATGCATTCAAAACATAGAATTCATATTATTGGTGTCCAATTATAGTTTTAAATGTATTAAGGTCGTTGTATTCATACTATTGGTGTACAATTATAGTAGCGAAAATTTACATTCTACAAAGGATTGGCCTATAAATCCTAGTTTATATGTTTCGCGCGGGCCAAATTCATCACGACAAAATTGGAAATTGGATCACAAACTCCAGCGAAAACTCCAAAGCTTAGTCAATCACTGCTGTACGTATCCATAACCGAATTCGCGATTGTTTCGTCAACTCCGAAATAATCATGCAAATTATTATTCACACGCCGTAGGAGTATCTCATGATTACCTCCAGAAACAGAGCGCGTTCTAAATTATTCATGCTCGACATGAAACGCCGGAGCTATAGAAACAATCTTGCACATCTGTAGCAGATGTATTTTATACTGAAACAACTTATTCTGGAAGTTTTCGTGACGACTCCCACACTGGCGTTGGAATGAATTTCGCGAGGGGTGGAAGACCCTAAAAAGCGAGCGACGTGATATTCAGGATCCTCCAGTTGATATGGCGGACTGTCAAATTCTTCTAGTTTTAGTCTCAATCATAATCATAACATTTTGACCTTCCAAGTTGGCAATTTCCAATTTTTATACTTATGATTAGAACGACATGCACAACGCGCATGCGCGTCGATACCTATTTTACAAATGATATAATAGGTAGTATATTATACAATGAGCACTAAATGATGATACTCTCTCACCTTTCTTTTGCGATATTATGAGTCAAATTTTTCTTAAATTTACCAATTCAAGTTCTGCATCATTCGCTGCTATTTCCAGGAAGTTATTACAAAATCTAGCAAAAATCGTATCTGCAAACGTCAAATTCAAAGGCGTGTCACCAAAAATCCTACTTTTTAATTGGTCAAACAAAATTCTTCTATGATCGCATGCTAGACATACGTCCCAAAACGAAACTCCTAGGAATTGACTTCCTACGGTGTTCAAAAAATAGCAGTTCTCTCGTTTCTTGTTTCACGTGGGAATTTAATCTAGAGAAATATTTCATGAGAGAATCAATTCCTACGATTTCCAAAATTGGGTCCCTGAGAGGTGGGAAATGTGTTAAAAATGTCACTGGAAGAAGTTACTCCCAATGCTTCAACGTGCACCCGAAGTCGCCCGAACTCAACTCGAGTTAACTTCAGTGTGACTTCGGGTGACTTCGGACACACTTTGAAGCGTTTTTTTTAGTGACATTTTCAATTTCTCACCTCTCAGGTGAAATTCCAAAATATAGATGTAGGTAGATACTGATATCATGGTTTTGCTAGGTTACAAACAGAAAGTGTAAGGGTGAAAAGGAAGAAACTTTCAAAATTGTTACTTTTTTCACATCAGTAATATGTGTCCATGTTAATAAATGTTGTATGAGATACATATCGATTCACATTATACTAACCCGTAGTCCTAGTAGAAATACTGTAATTTTAATTTATCCAATAACAATTTGTTATACACCGACCTCTTAGGAAGTTGTATTTCCTACGATTGCCCAGAAATCGAAATACACAGCAGACCTAAATTTTTTATTTGAAGAGAGAGTGATGAATCCAACGGGACAATGTTCCTTATCAAAAATTTGCAAAAAAACAAAAAAGAATGATAATAATAATAATATCTTCATCTACTGGAGGGCCCTAACTTGATTATCTCAAGAGATAGAGAAATGGTTCCTGAAGATAAACTATCTCCATATAAAAATAGAAAAAACAAAATGATAATAATAATAATAATAATGAAAAAAACTGTCCGGACCTCTGTCGTGATACTTCAAAACGCTATATTTTCAGAACCATAGGAGATATCGCTTTGAAATTTGAATCATTTTAATGACTCAAAGATGGTATTTGTCAGTTGTTTTTAGTTGGCGATAGGAAAAATCGGAAAAAATTTACAGGTTTTTAAACTTTTTTTTCAAGATTCTACTTCTCTCTTCACACCGGCTCAGGAATTGATTTGATTTATTTCATATTCCTTGAAGATATACTTCAATATGTCTTACATTTTACCGGGCGCGAAGCGCCCGGATTTTTGAATATCCACTTCCCCCTCATTCGAATTTTCCACGTATTTCCACGTATTTTTGTGGGAAATTAGTCAAGACAGTCATGTATTGAAAAAACGTATTTTTGTAGGAAATATTCAAGACAGTCATGTATTGAAAACGCGTATTTTTGTGGGAAATTAGTCAAGACAGTCATGTATTGAAAACACGTACTTTTGTGGGAAATTATTCAAGACAGTCATGTATTGAAAACGCGTATTTTTATGGGAAATTATCCAAGACAGTCATGTATTGAAAACGCGTATTTTTGTGGGAAATTATTCAAGACAGTTATGTATTGAAAAAACGTATTTTTGTAGGAAAATATTCAAGACAGTCATGTATTGAAAACGCGTATTTTTGTGGGAAATTAGTCAAGACAGTTATGTATTGAAAACACGTACTTTTGTGGGAAATTATTCCAGACAGTCCTGTATTGAAAACGCGTATTTTTGTGGGAAATTATTCAAGACAGTCATGTATTGAAAACGCGTATTTTTGTGGAAAATTATTCAAGACAGTCATGTGTTGAAAACGCGTATTTATATGGGAAATTAGTCAAGACAGTCATGTATCAAAAACGCGTATTTTTATGGGAAATTATTCAAGACAGTCATGTATTGAAAACACGTATTTTTATAGAAAATTAGTCAAGACAGCCATGTACTGAAAACGCGTATTTTTATGGGAAATTAGTCAAGACAGTCATGTATTGAAAACGCGTATTTTCATGGGAAATTAGTCAAGACAGTCATGTATTGAAAACGCGTATTATTATTGGAAATTATTCAAGACAGTCATGTATTGAAAACGCGGATTTTTGTGGGAAATTAGTCAAGACAGTCATGTATTGAAAACGCGTATTTTTGTGGGAAATTAGTCAAGACAGTCATGTATTGAAAACGAGTATTTTTATGGGAAATTATTCAATACTGTCATGTATTGAAAACGCGTATTTTAGTGGGAAATTATTCAAGACAGTCATGTATTGAAAACGCGTATTTTTGTGGAAAATTATTCAAGACAGTCATGTGTTGAAAACGCGTATTTTTGTGGAAAATTAGTCAAGACAGCCATGTTTTGAAAACGTGTTTTTTTTTGTGGGAAATTAGTCAAGACCGTCATGTATTGAAAACGCGTTTTTTTCCAAGAAATTAGTCAAGACAGTCATATATTGAAATCGCGTATTTTTGTGGGAAATTAGTCAAGTCCGTCATGTATTGGAAAACGCGTATTTTTGTGAAAAATTAGTCAAAACAGCTATGTTTTGAAAACGCTTTTTTTTTGTGGGAAATCAGTCAAGACAATCATATCTTGAAAAATATACTTGGATTTTTTCTCAAGTCTCGCATTAGTCGTTGTATTCATATTATTGATGTCCAATTATGGTTTTAAAGGCATTAAGGTCGTTGTATTCATATTATTGGTATCCAATTATACGAGGGCTGTTTGGTAACTCCGTGACTATTTGAATAAAGAAAAAAAAAATTGGCAAATAAGCGTTTTATTTTTCAACATAATCTCCTTTTAGATCAATACATTTAGTCCAGCGTTTTTCCAGTTTTTTTATTCCTTCCAAATAATAGGTTTTCTCAAGGCCCTCAAAATAGGCGTTTGTTTCGGTTATAACCTCTTCATTCGACCCAAATCTCTTACCACCCAGCCATTTCTTCAGGTTTGGGAAAAGAAAATAGTCGCAAGGGGCTAAATCTGGAGAATATGCTGGATGGGGTAGTAGTTCGTAGCCCAATTTATGAATTTTTGCCATAGTGACTACACACGTGTGCACTCGTGCATTGTCTTGATGAAGCAGCACTTTTTTTTTCGCTAAATGTGGTCGTTTTTGCCTCAAATCAATATCGAATCTGTCTAAAAGCTCTGAATAATATTCGCCGTTGATCGTTCTACCCTTCTCTAAGTAATCTATATGAATGACACCGCGTGCATCCCAAAAAACTGTGGCCATAACCTTGTTGGCTGACAGACGCACCTTAGCCTTCTTTGGTGCACGTTCACCAGTTGACACCCACTGTTTTGATTGTTCCTTGGTCTCTGGGGTATTGTGATGGATCCATGTTTCGTCTACGGTTATATAACGGCGTAAAAACTCGCCCGGATTGCGATTGAACTTTGCCAAACACTCCTTTGAAGTGGTCACACGGTTGCGCTTGTGGTCGAGTGTGAGCAATCGCGGCACCCATCTCGCGGATAGCTTCTTCATGTCCAAATATTCATGTAAAATGTGATGTACTCGCTCAGTTGAGATGCCTACAGCCTCAGCTACCTCACGTACTTTTATTCTCCGATCGTCCAATATCATTCCATGGATTTTATCGACGATTTCTGGCGTGATGACCTCTTTTGGGCGACCTGAACGTACGGCGTCACTTGTGCTGGTACGACCACAACGGAACTCAGTAAACCACTTCTTAACCATTGAAATTGATGGTGCAGAGTTCCCATAGTATTTATCAAGTCTTTCCTTGGTTTCAGTTATGGTTTTTTTACGCAAAAAATAATGCCTAATCAACACACGAAATTCACTTTTTTCCATTTTTGTTAAAATTCACGAGGTTGTCTGCTTCTAATTGCTGTCAAACACAAACCAAATGTCGCAGCTTGCTCAAAATTTGACAGTAGTCTATTGAAAGATGGTGGTTGACAGCAGCAGTGTTGCATTTAAAGTTACTGCGCGGGAAATTTAAAAAGTCACGGACTTACCAAACAAGCCTCGTATTTTCAGGCCATTCAACGTTACGAATTTTCCGCAAATTGTTCGCGCGAAGCGCGAATCCGAGCGCGTAGCGCGAGAGTCAATCAGTTGTACAACTTCCGAGCATCTCAACTTCCGAGCTCCTCAACTTCCGAGCTCCTCAACTTCCGAGCTCCTCAACTTCCGAGCTCCTCAACTTCCGAGCTCCGAGCACTTAGCTTGTTATTCAACAATTCCATAACTATATGAAGTAACAATGAGAATAATGAGGATAAGAAATTTGAGATTAATGTGAACCTGACCTCACGAATCAAAAATCCAACGAATAGATCGAAGCCAAATTCATCCACGTGAACTTTACATAATCCCAAAAAAAAACTTCCAAACGGTCCATCACTGAATTGATAATTAACTGAATCCATATCGAAAAATGTGTAAACAATTGAAGGCATAAATTCAATTCCATTGTCAATAATTGAAATAAAGGGAAATTGAAATAGGCAAACAACACCAACGCAATACTTGAATTAATTATCCACAGGGTTTTTCAAAATTCGCAAAATCACAAACTGCATATGAACACTGTGCTTTGAAAATTGATTAATAGATTTTTCACTGATGTATGGAGGATGAAACGTTTTATAACAAGTGAGGCTTAAAAGTTGAAAGGCTTGACAGTTGAAGGGCTTGGAAGTTGAAGGGCCTAGATATTGTAGGGATTTTTCAATATTACGACTTTACTGCGTTTTAAACAATTGGATACCAATAATATGAATACACGACTTCAAGAGGAATTCGCCCTCCACCATCTGAAAAAGTATTTCTCGAAAACGGTATTAGATTGACTAAGACAAAGACTGTTGTGTGTATATACAGACCTCCTGATGGTGATTTTGATATTTTTCTGGTCTTCTATCTGAAATTTGTACAGGAAGTGTTGATGATATTGTTGGAGGTGACTTCAATATAAATTTCAATTCAGAAAGTAGAAACCTACATAGTCTCCTAGACATATTGGAATGTTATAACATGCATAAGACGATAACCAGCCCGACTAGGGTCACTAACGAATCTAGTACTTGTATCGACAATTTTCTGGTTGTTAAGAATTCTCAGTACTAACGAACAGCCGTTACCGACCGATGATGAACCCTTTACTCCCATAAACTCCTAACTATGTAGGACCTGTCAGAAAACAACTACTCCCCTGGCTAAGACCACGACGGGGATTGAATTAAATCTGACAGCTACTTGTGCAACGTTCCTCAAAACATACAGAGGACGCAATTGCAAGTGCCCTCTATGACCAACCAGCAGAATTATGTTTTGATTTGGACGGGGTGACCACCTGCAGACTAGTTTCGAGGTTGTTGCCTCTCATCAGTGCAAGGGCAGGTCAACACAGACGGCACTGAAGCCATCTGTTCCCCGTCCAAACCAAGATGCATATAACTCCTGGTGCGTTTACTGATTCGCTTTTGTTTCAACTAAAGTTCTTGATCCTGTAATTGCGTCAATAGAGTTTGTTCCATTCGTCAATGGATGACGCTTAAGTCGAATATAGTGGAGTTTCCAACAATCCAAAGTGCCTACTAGATACATTTTTTGAGTTTTTGAACGATAACATTATTTTGAGGTTATATACTTATATGTCAATTACATTGCATATTAGTAATGGTGGATTTATGCAGCAGTCATAAGGAAGAATAATTGTCAATGATTGGTTGGTCCGTATATTCCAACCAATCATTGACGAATATTTTTACTTATGATTGCTGCATAAATCCACCATAAGATGTATAACATATTAGGCTATCCAAGATGCTGTCAAACTAAAATCAAGATGGCCGCCTGAAGGCACACATTGTATTTGTTATTGATTGAACGAGACTGATTATTGTTCATGTTCATCTATTGGAGTGAAATTTTTGTATGAAACTTTGCCGAATAAAAAACATGCCTACAAAGTGTTATGTTGTAAATTGTGGAAGCCGTGGAGATCGCGACTTAGTGAAGTTTTTAAAAATTCCTAGCTAGCTACATTTTGATAATGTGGTATATTAAATCAAAGACTAGATAGATAGATGTTTATTAAGTAGGATACCCTAATATACATAGTTCCATGTTACAAAATAACAAATTAGTAGGTAAAAATATGTAACAAGTGAAAATAAATTACTTTGCGATATCTGACACTCGGTGTGTAAAAAAAAACGACCAATCCAATGAAGATTTGAAAATAAAAATAGATAAATGTGTAGGAAATCATATATTACAAATAATAGTGTTGAGGAAACAGTCATAACTTCATGCACTGAGAACCAATCCAGGGGTTTTTTGGTACATCGGACAGTCCTATAGGGTCCAATAGAATTTCACAGATATCATTTTCACACTGCAGCACAACTCGGCCATCCTCACCTTTTCACAAAGACACCATCTTTACTCTAAAAAATGTCTTCCTTTTATGAAACTTAGGTAGCACAACTACTTTACGAAAATTGTACGCTTTTGGGAAATCAACTATCCAGAATTATTCATCTGGGAAAATTTACTCATGAACATATATCCTTAGGGTGACCAAATCACAAAATCGCAATATTTTCATTCAGTTAGTTTCATTTGTAAATGAGTTTGGTAATAATAAGCATGGTCACGTTTTAGGGTAATTGCAATTCCACCGCTTATAATAGTTGAGGTTTTTAAATTTGAATACTGCCCCATATCAATATTCCTTAATGAATATGGACACTTCACTTCCATAGCAGCCACAAGACATCGTCTCATCAGGAGAACCATCAATTTATTAAATAATCTATACTTTCAACAAAGGAATATCCATTCGCTGTGAATGCCTCATCTGAAAATTAATTGGAAACATTAATAAACAGTTCATAAATTACGAAAAATCAGTACCTACCTTGGCAACAACAACAGTATGTTCATCCATTTTTCTTGCTTCACAATCATGGGCAAATCCAGCTTCAAGATATTTATAGCCTGTTAAACTTTTGTAGGCCTTCATTGGCTTTCTTGTTTATGAGTCAACAGCAGATATGTAATAATGTCGAATGCCGTTACTGTTGTGAAAAGATCTAGAGATATGTCCATTTCACAAGGAGTGAAAGTAAAAGGATCCATGCACTTTATCACTCTCCTTTTGTCTCTATAGATCGATGCAGTGTCTTTGTTTACTCGTTCTAATGATAATAAATAAATCACTTTTAGTTAAAACAGCCATAATAACATTTCAAATCACAACTAACCAAAACTATTAGCAGTAGAAGCTAGTGCCAAACACAAACACCATTCATGTGTGCCTACAGCCGGCCATTTTTAAAGAGCCGTGGTCACGTGTTCTGGATAGCCTAATTGGTATTTATCGTGTGATTTTTCTGTTCTTTTAATACTTTTCGCTCGGTTCGGTAGTTTTGCGACGTTTTTAGTTGTTGGGTTATTGTTATTTATTTGTTCTTGTGTTTTTCTGTCATTCGTAAAAGTTAGGGTGGTGTATAGCATTTTTTTGTGAGTCTCGACTTCGACATGACAATCATGACATGGTTCAATTTGAGGTTATGTCCATGACGCAGCATGCGTTTGTCAAAACGACATGTCAAGTCATCATGATCGGTAATGATTTGCCTGCCATCTATGTTAAAATTGAGTAAACTCTCTTGACGCAATAAAAATGTCATGAATCAAGCAGGCCGTACATCAACAGTTTTGGATGACAATTTCACAGCTATAAGTAATTCCACCAGGAGTTATATGCATCTTGGTCCAAACCAATACACACTCCGCTGATTAGTCAATTCTGGTTCACGAGATGAAAGCAGTTTCTAGGCCGCTCCATCTAGCGATTCGGAGATTCGGAGTGTCTTCCTCTGCTCGCTAGATGGAGCGGCCTAGAAACTGCTTTCATCTCGTGAACCAGAATTGACTAATCAGCGGAGTGTGTATTGGTTTGGACGGGGAACAGATGGCTTCAGTGCCGTCTGTGTTGACCTGCCCTTGCACTGATGAGAGGCAACAACCTCGAAACTAGTCTGCAGGTGGTCACCCCGTCCAAATCAAAACATAATTCTGCTAGTCATAGAGGGCACTTGCAATTGCGTCCTCTGATGTTTTGAGGAACGTTGCATAAGTAGCTGTTAGATTCAATTCAATACCCGTCGTGGTCTTAGCCAGGGGAGTAGTTATTTTCTGACAGGTTCTTGCCATAATAAGCCTACATAGTTAGGTGTTTATGGGAGTAAAGGGTTCATCATCGGTCGGTAACGACTGTTCGTTAGCAAACGATCTCCCAAAGATCTTCTTCAATTCTCAGTACATTGCGAAAACTATGGATTTATGTCTATCAGATCACAATACCTAGAAATACCTCAGGCCAATAATGCTCGCGAGCTTCCTAAAAATGTCTACCAATTTAAGAGAGATTTTTCAGTAGAAAATATGGATTGGAATGAAGTTACCAGAGAAAATGAACCAAACATAGCCTATGATACTCATGTATTATCTAGAGATATCATTTCCTATAAGACGAACAAGACTTAGCCATTCAGGCAATAATTATCATGTATCACCGGAAATCACTGAGTTGAAAAATCAGGTCAGTTTTTACAATGAACTAGCTAAAGTTAATGCTAACTATAAAGAGAGGAGTAGAGTTTTAACAAAAATATATAGAGAAACACTAAAAGAAAACAGAAAGTGCTGGATAGATAACAAAATAGTTAATTCTCACAATAAATCGAAGAAAACTACTTGGCAACTAATAAATCAAATTCAGAAAAAAACAAAAGAAAAAACCGATTTTACTATTACTGAAAACGGTATGAATCTTACTATGATGGATATGGTAAATAAGTTTAATGATTATTTCTCTCTAATTCCAGATGACAAACATGATCTTGACTATGAGCAAAATGGAATTAGTATGTCCCCCAATTCAATCTTTATTTTTCCAGTCACAGAACAGGAAGTAGTGAACATTGTTATTCGGCTAAAAAACTCATACTCAAGTGGTCATGACCTCATTTCAAACAACCTTAAAAAATGTAGCACGGAACTAAGTTGTCCTCTAGCCTATCTGATGAATCTATCAACTCAACAGGGAGTCTTTCCAGACAAATTAAAATTAGCATTGGTTAATCCAATTTTCAAACGAAATGATCCGAGCCTAATTGAAAATTATAGAGAAATAAGTATTCTCTCAAGTATTGGTAAACTCTTTGAGATGAATATAAAAGATCAATTAATCTCTTTTCTGATGAAAAATAATCTATTGTCCGCAAATCAACATGGTTTCATGGCAAATAAAAGTACTGAGACAGCACTGTATGACTTTCATGAACACATAATAATGGCTCTTGATGCAAAAGTACAGATCTGTGGACTATTTATAGATTTTTCGCGTGCTTTTGATATGGTAAATCATGAACATCTCATTTGCAAAATGAATAGATATGGTATTAGAGGTAGAGCCCTCGAACTTATGAAATCTTATTTGTCAAACAGACCACAATGTGTGAGAATAAATAATGTCCAAAGCAAACAAGAGATGATAAAACAAGGAGTACCGCAGGGATCAATATTAGGGCCTCTTTTTTCCCTCATTTATGCCAATGACCTGATTTTAATGCTACATAACTTACATTTTGCCCATGTAGTATCATATGCAGATGATACGAATATTCTTATAAAGGTCCCTGAATCGCGTGAACAACTTTTAGAAATGACGGAAATTGTATACACTAAAGTAGGTGAGTGGTCTAAAAAGAACAGCCTAAAACTAAATACGCAAAAAACAACTGTAATGAAATTTAATCTCCGTGGAAAACTAGACAATTTCATTATTTTTAGTGAAGATGAAAGGAGAGTAGATCCATCTGAGACAACTAAGTTGCTAGGAATAATCTTGGACTATAAAGTCACTTGGGAACCCCATATTGTTTCACTTTGTAGTAAACTACGGAAAAATTGTTATGCTTTGAAATTTCTTTCGAGTCACTGTCACTCTGGAGTACTGTTAACTCTTTACTATGCAAATATACACTGTCACCTGAGATATGGCATACTGAACTGGGTTTTATCTACTGGTTTCAGTAGATTATTTGTTCTTCAAAAATTCGCAGTGAGGACTATTGCTGGTTTGAGGTGGAAAGATTCATGTAGAAATGCTTTCAAAGAGTTTCATATACTAACACTCATAAGTGTATATATCTATGAATTGTGCATATATGTTTACAAAAATCATGATAAATTTAAGAGTAATCCACAGTCTACCTATAATACAAGACATGGGAGTATTCTTGTACCAGATGCACATCGTACAACATCATATCAGAAGTCGCATCTTTTTATGGGTTGTGAGGTGTATAATAAGATTGACAAGTATATTAAGGAAGCCTCCAATATACACATTTTCAAGTCTCGGTTGAAGAAACACCTTATTGATAAAACGTTTTACACTCTTGAAGAGTTTTTTATATAATATTCTATATGTTGAATGAATTTTATTTTTATAGGAAATTACTGTATTTTTTGTATTTTCCTTCGTGTACGTTTCAGGATTATCTTTTTTGGAAAGTAATGTATTGTGCATTTCTGTTTTTTTATCTATACTTTATGATGACGTTTTCTTTGTTACATTTCTATTGTGTAATGTCCTTATACTCTGTGTATGTTGAGAACAAAGAAATAAATTTATTATTATTATTATTAAGAGCTAGAGGAAAGGGGTTTCCACACAGGGGGTAAATTTTTTTGAAAATCTGGAAAGTAGGATCAAAATCCGGCTCGGAGTACCAAAAAATGCCCATTTCGAGAAAAGTAAAAGCTTGAGGAATGGGTTTATTCCATTACAACCACTACCTTCGTACCTCTCTCCTCCTGCAATCCCGTGAGAGCTAAAGGATTGTGGTTTCATTATTAGAAAATCCTTCTCGTAGGACCAAAATCCAGCAGGAAGGTCCATTCGTCGATCCCTAGTTTCATAAAACTCAACTTGCAAGACGATATGAAATTTTTTACCATTTTCCAAATGTAAACCGTATGAGATTCAGAGTCAGTATAATTATGGCTAAGTTGCACAATTTGTTTTCGCAAAAAATTACTGGTCTAAATTTGAAAAATTCCGGAAACTTTCAGAGATATCCGAAAAAAAAATAAACTTCATGAAATCTTTTCAATTTTTTTTTGTATTATTTGAAGAACTTTGTCGAAAAAAATGACACTTCATCATGGCCACTTCCCTTCCTTAAAAGATTGCGTTTCGTCTTCCAGATATCATCATTTTTTTTTTTAACACGGACCTGCATTTTTTAATAAATTTTTTGTAACCTTTGGACACCCCAAAAGCTATGACCACACAAATTTTGATTTTTAAACGTTTCTATGGCAAAAATTGACATTTTGTTTTTTTTATATTCAATACGACACTGTTTCATTCAAATATTACCAGAAAATTGAGAAGGTGGCCTTGATATTCAAAGATGAGAAGTCATAATCGCTTGTCAAAGTATGACAGTTTAATGTTTTGAATAATTTGAGAGAGTGGAAATGGTATTTTTCTGAAATCGTTCAAGAATGCCCACTTTATCGGAGCAACTGCAGGCCTCAAAATACGCTAATCCAGTATTTTAGTCCGTTGCTAAGCAACGAACTTTCCCGGACCGTTTAATACTTTCCCGTATCGAAAACGAAACGGGAAAATACTTTGCCGACCTAGGCCGTCAAAATAGGTCTTTGGTTTATAGTTGTCACTTTGTCGTTTCAGGAAAGCACGTAATTTCGAATTCTCAATTTATGATAATGCTGATTGCGATTTCAGAAAAAATAGTATGTGTACCTCGTAGTAAAAGCACATTCCCAGACTTCAAAGCTTGTTAGCCTCGACTTAACGCCTCGGCCAACAATTTACATTGTCGTCCGGGAATGTATTGCTTTTACTACTAGATACACAATATACTATTTTCAATTCAGAAAATCGTGAAATGGTTCGAATTTATTACAGTGTTGATAGAAACTCGAAAATAATATCACAAGAGCTTCAATTATTTCCAGGAATAATTTAAGCTTGCGTGGTTTTCGGTAAGAAAATTTCACACCATAATTTGGAAAAAAATTATTAATCCAATCTGACATTTTAAATTAATTTCATTGCTTGTCAAGTCCACCATGTTTCGTTAAATAAAAAATATTACCAACTTTAGTAACACCAAGTGCTAAAACTGAGATGGGTATTAGATCAGTATATCGCCCTTTCATGATTTTAGGTTACTAAATGTAGTAGAGATTTATTTTTTGATAAAGTAATCCATAACACTTCTAATGTAAAAAATATAATATTAACATGGTTTGTTGCAGTAGGTGGCCGTGATATAGGCGGCCATGCTTTTGACAGATGAGGTTTATATTGGTAAATTACATTGAGTTACTGTTTAGTAAACCAGCACGTTGTCATGGCAACTAAACAAAAATCTATTTTTTGAATGGCTAAAAAAGTAAGGTGTGAAATTTTCAGAACAATACTCCAAACAATATACGTATTTTAATAATTTGGATAGGAATTTGGATTTTTTGTAGTTTTAATAAACTCCGAAATGCGATTGGCGGAAAGTAGAAGCTGGAAATGAGGGAGCTGTTATAAATGCTTCAAGTTTCAATATGAAATGATAATATCAGGTTACGGAAAATCATCGAAGTTTCACACGACAATTTGCTATAGAATTAGATATACCTTTGCCAATAGAAGCCGACTACAGAAGATTCTTAAAAAACATTAGTATCATCCTTATGAATTTCATCTCAGCCAAGAACTAAGAACAGGAGGAGAAAAAAATACTTGAATTCTGCAAATAGCTTGATGAAGAAATGCAACGACATGAGGATTTTTTGAATAACACTATTTGGACTGTATCAGAGCAAATTGATTCACTTGCAATTCTTAACGTGTTAAGATTTCTCCTTTAATTCACTTCATTTCATTTTCAGACTGTCGAAGGTTGAAACACCCAAAAAACTATGTCAAGATGCGAATTTCCCCAAAAAAAAACAACCTTTCAATTACTTTACTTCATTCGGTGTTCATTTCCAACATAACCTATGAACACCAACCACGTTCAGCGATAAGTCTTTGTTACAGCTCTTCAATAGTTTCAATTTGGATTTGGAATACTCCATTAAAACAGTTTAATGAAAATGAATGGAGCAATAGAATCCAGTACCTGCTGTTTAATCTGATTGTGCCAAGAGATAAAACGATGCTTTCTGAATTTTTCATTTCCCATTTATTTCAATTCGACTAGACTATCCACTCAGGATGAACCAATTGAGAAATTCACATGAAATTTATAATTGTGTGGGAAATACTTTTCCGTTTTGGGCCTTGTGAATGACATGTAAAGGTCAAATAATATTGAATTATTTTTCATTTCTTATTTTAAGAAAGTTTTTCATTCTAATTTCTTCAAAATGTTTTGTTACACATTATGGAGGTTATGGTTTCATATGAAGAATATCTTTATATGAAGTAGTTTATTACAAAGATTCAAGACATGCGCAGTTTTATTTTGACGGGGTGTCGGTATTGAAATTGTAATACCGACACCAGTAATAAATAAACGAGTAATAAATTAAGACTTATAATTTCATTATGAATTTGTTTTATCAGTTGTGTTTGTCAAAGATTACTCGATGCATTCAAATCTTATCGTAATACCAAAAGATATTTTATTTTATGAAACATCTAACATAGTTTTTTAAAAGTTTTCAACGAAATTTTGTTCAAAACAGTGTGCGGATCAAATTAATCGTAGTAAAATTATCTTTTTTCCTAGTCCGGCAAATGATACATTCAGAATGTCATATGGAGACAAAACTGGGTGTAGTTAGCATTTAGAAATCGAAGGTTTGAGTCACTTCCGGTTAAACCGGAAGTTGTAAGTTTTATGTCAGTTTTATGTCTTACGCAGATCCTCAAAATTTCATTCCATTATATTCAAAAACAAAAACGTTATAGGGGCGAGCCAAGTTCCGTGGACACCTGGTATATTGTTCTTGTTTAATGTTGCCTTCAACTCATTCAAATATGACTACTTGATGATAGTTATGATATCCCCGAATGACAACAACATAACTATGAGCATTTAATCGATTGAGCTCTAGCTTAAAAGATTTTCATCGAATGTTTCAATAACGAAAAGTTTTTTCATCAAGGGTACTTTTGAAAACTACGACTAAAGGGCTACGCAATATGTTGGGAGATAAAACAAAATTATATCGTTTTCAAACACGGGAGATACCTATATTTACCCAGTCACCAAAAATACTGCAGTTTCGTGAATTTTTAAAATATATTTTAAGGTATGGGGTTTTCACTTCACCACGTTTCGCTGACAAAGTAACCATCATCATGAGCTATGATCGAATAATTCAAACAATCCGAGCTGATTCCATTTGTACCACACGTTCTACCTATAGATCGCGGTCACGTCTGATATTCCATAGACTGTCAATTCAGTCAGTCAGTCAGTGGAAAAATAAATGAAGGGTCCAGTGGAAAAACGATGAGGTTGTTATATAGCTTGACAAATAATGAGATTCCATAAAAAACTGCGGTCGAAAGTAGGCAGCACAGTGGAAAAAACATGAGACTCCCATGAGACATGACATGAGACATTAGATTTCGCTTTTCTCATCGTTTTTCCACCGGACCCTTCAAATGTATTTGCCTTATACTCAATGAAATGTCTCATATTTGCGAAATTCTGAAATACGTCCTCTGAGAGACGTGAATTGCCAAAAATATGTTCAAAACATTTTGTAGGAGGTATATACAGAATGACCCATTTGGTACGCATCTAAATTGTTATTTCAAGCTGTGGCAATGCACCTCCGAAAATAGAATTAAAGAATAACATCAATTGGACGAAATTGACAATGTACAAAAGCATTTGAAATGGCATTTAATAGCAGTCAAATCATTATAGTTTAACGAAAACAATACCGGTCCAAGAACTTAACCCTGAGGAACACTACATTCTATGTGACGGCTATTGGAAAATTTGCCTGTACTAACAGTCGGATCTTTAGTGAAATTGTCAAGCTGTGTGCATGCTTCAATATACTTGAAGGACGAAAATTTGTATTTCATGCAAAATATTCTACAGGAACTACAAATTTTCGTCCTTCAAGTAATCGGATCTTTGACTCAAATAGATCGTTCGCTTCTCAAGCATAGGGTCGTGGGTGCAATTCCCAGCATGGTCATCGATCTCGTGCATGGCATCACACGTTGAAAGGTGAGGACCATGTCTATTATTGCTTTTTTGGGGGGTTGCGCGGTTGACGGAAAGAACAATTTTACAAAAAAAAAAATAAAAAACAATTATCTGATTCAAAATTTACTTTTTTCAATGGATAGAGCATCAACAGTTTTACTTCAGTGCCATAAATTCGAAATAAAGTTCGAAATTTTTAAGCTTTTTTCGAATTTATTTCAAAACTAAAAATCAAAAAATGTATCATTGATTTTTTTTAATAGAAACCAGACTGGATTGGCAATAATTTCAAATTTTATTGAAATTAGAATCAAAATTACAAGCAATTCAAATCGCAGCTGATACTTACATATAATTTCCATCTTGGCTTCACTCTGCGCAGACGCGAAAGAGGGCGCTTCTGCTGATACTTCGCACCTGAATAACCCGCTTGTTTTCCAACTCACAGGATGAAGGACTACTCTCTTGCTATCCGATTTCGACATCTGTAATGAAAATGCCCTCATTCAATTATAAGGTAAGGTTTCATCGGAAATATAATATTCTATTTATATACTTCAATTCACTGGAAGATCTAAGGGGGAGCATGGGGGCCATGCCCCCCTTCTATGCATTGCGAATGTATGCAAAGAACACAGGCAGCCAAATAAAAAGGCGGCAAAAAACATGAGGATAGAGAAAAAATATTTTTTTCAGGGATTGTGCTCTGTAAAAGGCGTCTTGGCGGTATGCCATAAGTGGTGGTGGTGAGCGGTAAGAATAAAAAACAAAGGAAAAACCTAGTAGTTTGTCATCGAAAAAAAGGGTCATTTCATATTCACATTTTTGTTCTTCAAACAAGTTTAGTAAGGTTCATTTCATAAATCTTTTTTATTGAAATAGAAATAGTGGTAAGTGAAATTGAATTCATCGTAATAATGGTGAGTACCTAAGTGAGTTGCTAAGGAACAAGGAATTTCATTGGGTAATCCCTAGCAACTGAAGTGAGCTTGCTTGAACTGCTGGTGAACTTGTTTTGTACAACCCGCCCTTAATGTCCACTTTCCGTAATTAATCAGTTCTATTTGGGCTTTTTAATTTTTCAGATGAATAGAAGATTAATTCTTACATTTTATTATTGAAGAAAAACACATTTTTCGAAAAACATGCTGTAACTTAGAAAAGATGATATTGACATGCGGTTTTCACCATTAAGTTTGCCATAAAAATTGCCCCTCGAACGAAGCCATCAGTTTTCATTTATAAAGTTTAAAATCTAAACTTTTCCTTTAAAATTTTTCAATTTGTTTCACTCTAGGTTCATTTTCTGAATCACTTCATCTGCACTTTCCCCTCCATGTTTTATATTATACATTTAAATATTCGACATTCAGCTGTAATAGAGTGACTGAAAACGCACAACAATCATTCGAATTCAATCTTTAAACTGCCACAGAAGGTGGATAAATCCACAAACATTAGAGTAATGGACTGTAATTTTTGTTTTGTTTTGTTATGCATATGCAAATAACAATCCACATGAAATCATTGAATTTCAGTTCAATATGAGTGTGGTAGAGTTCGAAATACATGAAAAAGTCTTATGTAAACAGCCGTATTGCGTGTAACTGCAGAATCAGGTCAAGCAAATAATGTCTGTAATTCATAAACGTCGCTGTGTGAACCTCCCATTTGAAGTCAGTGCCCAACTGGGACTCTCGAATCAGTCATATTGTTTTGTGAAAAAATGCTTGTCTACATTTGAGTGTATAGGAAGAGTAGTTCGGTCAAAAGCCATTTTCCCGTGGATTTTTTTCAGAATCAATGTCGATTTCCTTGAAAATCTGGATTAAGGTTGTATTTATAACTTTTGTCCTGGGGGTGAAAACAACCTCTTCTAGGAAATTTTTTTCAATCAAAATAACTACGATAGATTGACCAATTCTAAGCAACTTTTGTTCCATAAAGTTTTTTGTGAAGTTGATACTGTTATTAGCGATCGATTTTTATTCTTTGAAAAAATCCACGTTTTTCATGAATAACTTAGTTTTATCGAAAAAATTCATCCTAGCCATATTGTAGCTAATAAAAAACATAGAGATTCTTGTTTGAAACACCTTCGTAAATTCAATAACGACGGAGTTATTCCTCTTTGAAGGATGGTTATTTTCGAAGAACTCCAAAAGTGAGAACGTTCAATCTCAAATAACTCGAATATGGTGGAATTTTTAGGGAAAACTCGAGAGACATTTTTTAAAGTACATTAAAAAACCTTCCAAATAAGTTTTGACAAAAGTCTTTTGCATAAGGATTGACCAAAATAATGTCACTACCAGTAATAATTAAACTCTCGTCATCACAACTCTGATAAAAATAATAAAAACTCGTTTCAAAGCCATACCGACAAATTCGTTTTATATGCCAAGACCTCATTCACATGATGATTTACGACTCTCCAGCCAAATATTTTGCATTTTGCCGCTCGTCAATTAAGGTCACGTGGACCGCGGCGTTTCCTTTGAACCCATACGAGTTGTTGCAAATATGAGATAATTCTTTTGACATGGTGAGCATAGCCTACTCCCTAGATGCGTTATCTATAATTATCAAATCTAGTAACTACCCGCCAAGCGCACAGGGCAGCACAATAGGCCGAAAACTCAGCAAGGTTCAGAGGTTGGCCTGTTTGGTAATAACGGGCGCAATGAGAACGACTCCAACCGCAGTGTTGGAGGTACTGCTGAGGCTGCCACCGCTTCCAGTCTGGATCAAGAAGGAGGCAATGGCAGTCCATTTGAGGATGCGGGACTCGGGAGTCTGAGTGAACGAAGGAGCGATGATAGGTCATGCGGAAATCGCGAAGTGGGCGGAACAGGAGATCCCGATCTCTGCACTCATGGTGAAAAACGCACAAGACAGATTGCGATGGAACAGAGAGTTTACTCTTACTATTCCGAGCCGAGAAAAATGGGAAGGAAACACGGTGGAGTTTAGCACAGGAAGCCTAATATGTTATACGGACGGTTCGCGTCTGACTGACAAACAGGCATCGGGTGCCGGAATCTACCTGGAGGGAAGAGAAGTACGAGAGAGCTATGCTTTGGGCAGATATACAACAGTTTTTCAAGCTGAAGTGTTCGCCATCCTATCCGTAGCTACGAGGCAAGAGTTGAAAGAAGGGTGCGAACATAGAATTTATATCTGTTCGGATAGACAGGCAGAGCTCAGAGCCATCTGCCATCCTGAACCAAGCTCAGCGCTTGTACAGGAATGCGGAGATGCGCTCGAGAAGCCAGCTGAAACGAAGGAAGTTCAGCTGGTATGGGTCCCGGGTCACAGAGGGGTGCGCGGAATCGAGGTGGCAGACGGACTTGCCCGATCCGGATCCGAAACGTCGTTCTGTGGGCCGGAGCCTGTACTAGGCATCGCAAGAAGCCAAGCCTCTTCAGCCTTCGACGAGTGGGCAGAAGAAGGGCTGAATAAACTTTGGAGGGATAACACCGGCTGCAGGCAGTCGAAAGACTGCGTGGCCGGCTCCAATAAGTCAAGGACGACATGGCTCTTAGGCAGAAATCGCCAAGCACTACGCATCCTTATAGGAATACTGACAGGACATAACAAGCTAGGCAGACACCCATTACTTATAGGTATAAGGTATATAAGACAGCCCCACTTGCCGCAATTGTGAAGAAGACGAAGAAACTTCATCTCACTTCCTCGGCGAGTTTGAGGCATACGGGAGGCTAAGATTTGGAAACTTCGGAGTTGAGAAACTCCAACAAGAGGAACTAATCGACTTGGAGTGGTCGGACATACTGACCTTCATTAGGAGGTCACAAAGGTTCGAAAAAGAAAACTAGGAGGATGAATGTAGATAAGTGGAGAACAGGGGATGGCAAAAAGGGTCCATGAGGGCTTACTTGCCTGGCTGCGGTCGCGGCCTCCCCAAACAACTACTACTACTACCCGCCATTCCGGAAAACCCTGTATAAACAAATGGCCTTACAATCGCATAGCAATGATGCTCTGGCTATCAAAAACTCGTTCCGCCAACATCTCAATTTATCAAAACGATGTAACGGGGGACAACAAAAGTGTGTAGCAATTTCGAGTATAATCGAGTCCATTTTTCAGGACGTATCGAAACGAGGCCGTTTATGTGGAGTAATAAACGGAACGACAGTTATGGCAACAAAGTAATGGAGGTTCTCGAATTGAATGAACTCCATTTCGAGTGAAACGTATTTGCCGTGCTGGAGACTGCGACACGCGATTGCCGAGCACTATAATCTATAGAGACGGAAAAAACTCATCGAAAGAAGTTTATCCATCCGACCGTACTTGTTGAGTCGTGCAATGGGGAATCGAAAAGTTTGTAGTTTTCTCTCAGCAATACGGAATAATTGATTACTTAGTTCTTTTTGTTTATTTTCATGAGATGAACAAGGGTATTGGCATGGTTTATATGGTTTCATTTGGCTCCATAAAAGTTTCTTGAAAAATCATCATACAGTGTGACCCATTTAAGATGGAAGCACCCTTATAAAACGTACATTTTTCAACCGATTGGAATGATTTTTTTTCAGTAGGTAGACATTCAGAAAGTATATTAGGACACCAAATTTCATGAATATATCTCAGTTTCCAGGGCCAACTAATCTTATTTTTCAAGGTCAAAAATCTAAAAAAATTATTAGCAACATTTTTAGAGAAAATCTGACTACATCACTGGATCTGTGACATTTTAACATGTGAATTACGTTGGAATGCGTTGATGAATAAAAAAGATCGGGATTTTTCATTAGCGATTTTTATTGAAAAAATCACTACGCCACTGGATTCAGAGTGCCTCTAAACAGGTGCGACCAGAATTTCATGGAAAAATATTCATTAATAACAAAGTAATGACAACTCAAAAATTCGAAAACTCACATAGCTAACAGTCACGAAAACACCCTATATCAACAGATATAGCCATGAGAATATTTTTTTTATGATTTCAACAAGAAAGTGCCGCCAGATGAAAAAAAAATTGATAGCGTAAATTTTTTTGATGAAAATAACTGAATTACATTCACACAATTCAACTAATAATGAAGCAAAAAATTTTAATAAACGTAACCATGATAACTAATTATTGAAAGGACCCCGCACATTTCTTATGGGAAATGGCTTTCCGTGAATTTGGCTGAATTTTTGTTATGTTGTAGTTCTTGATGAGCTGATCAAAAGTGTTCATAGCCACAAACCTCAAAAATGGACAGTTTTCGAGATATGGAGCTTTCAAAATGGATTTTTTAATCTTTTTGTAGTATTTGCCCATCAATCGGGAAGCTTTTATTTGTTGTTGGGATGGAATTTAAATGTTCGGCGCCCAGAACCCGACTGAGGAATGGTATTTCTCAGTTACATTTGGCACCGCCATCAATAATTTTTCATACACTGATCCACACTGGACATGAAATGGGGTACTAATTCCAAGATCTTCTATCCAACTTTTCATGCTACAAGATAACGCCAGAATGATTCATATTTTCAAACAACAACATGTGTTGGGTATTCTCTGGAATAACTGATTCTAGATATATCTTATGTCCAGTAATATCAAATATGCTTTCCAAAATTTTCATAACGAGTCTCAGAGAGCTTTAATGGGGGAAAACGGAAAAATCATAATCATGTATCGTCAGAGATAATAATTCTGATCACTATTAATGTCATTTACATATAATATGTCATTTATTCCACACAAATCTCGATAATCAGACAATGGTGTGCCAAAACATTTTTCTCAGGGTGGCTCTAAATGGATGATAGCATCTCACATCCAAACGAATCCGTGAAAGTGTCTGCATCTTTGATACCTTGTAGTACTTTCCAGGTAGAATAAGGAAGTTCAGATGATGGAAGCAAACTATGAATGGAACTTTCGATATTTGCCCCCGAACTCTTGAAACTACTACAATTTTTTATAAATCAAAGTTTACACAAATAAATGAATTCTATCTGTTCATATGATTTTTGGTAAAATGAATGAGTAGATCATTCAAAAACATTATAATAGTAAAAGTAGCATTCATAATAATACTAATAATAATAATTATATTATATAAAAAAATAAATAAACTATCTTAGCAACCTCAAGAAATCATTTAAAATATTATGAGTCAGATCATGGGTAAAGTGATTTACTGGTAACATATAACTATAATTATATCAACGAACCTAACATAGTCATAAATCATTTCAAGAATATAAAGAAAAAATAAATCCGCTTCGCTTATAATATTTCAAATGATTTTTTGAGATTGCCAAGATAGATTATTAATGTTTTTTTATTTAATATCATTATTATTTTGACTTTTATTCCTACTATTAGGTACATTGTTTTTGATTGATCTATCCATTCATTTTGCAAACGATCATGAGTAGATACTCAATTATAAGTGTAAACTCTAATATGCAACATTTATAAAAAAATTGTATTTTCAAGAATTCGGTGGTAAATATCGAAAGTTCCATTCATAGTTTGCTACCAATACCTGAACTTCCCTATTCTAACTGGAAAGTACTACAAAGTATCAAAGATGCAGACATTTTCACGGATTTCTTTGGCTGTGAGATGCTATCATCCATTACGAGCCACCCTGAGGAAAATGTCTTGGCTCACCATTGTCAGATTATCGAGATTTGCCAGAAATAAATCACGTAATCTCATGTAAATGACATCGATAGTGATCACATTTGTTGTCTCTGTGAACACAGTATTATGATTTGTCCATTTTTTCCATCGAAGCTCGCTTAAAATTATACTGGCGCTATCTTGTAGCATAAAAAGATGTATGGAAGATCTTGGAAATAGTACCTGATTTCATAACCAGTGTGGAGAAGTGTATGAAAATTGTTTGATGGCGGTGCATAACATAACTGAGAAAGACTATTTCTCAGTCGGATTGGGGGCGCCGAACATTCAAATGCAATCGCATCAAGAAATAAGAGCTATAGGATTGATGACCAAATACTACAAAAAATGGAAAAAATCAATTTCCAAATCTCCATATCTCGAAAACTGTCCATTTTTGAGCTTTGTGGCTATAGAAACTTTTGATCAGCTCATCAAGAACTACAATATACAAAAAAATCATCCAAATTCACGGAAAGCCATTTCCCATAAGAAATGTGCGGGGTCCTTTTTCGATTCAGTGCAACAATTAATTCTATCTCATATTCTAGTAGCTTCTACTAATCCACCATGTATTCCGATACATTTGTCGTAGCGCTTACGAATGATTCTAATTACGTTCCTTAGTTCTTGGGGGGTAATATCTGCACATACCTGTCGAATTATTGCACTAAGTTCATTTCTATCTCTTGAGCGGTTTTTGTAAACGTTTTGTGTGAGAAGTCCCCAGAGAAAAAAGTCCAAAACTGTGAGGTCTGGAGATCTGGATGGCCACTCTACAAACGGACTACCACGGCCTATCCATCGGTTTGGAAAATGTTCGCTAAGCCATTGCCTCACAGCTCTGGCATAATGAACTGAACACCCATCTAACTGGCCAATTAAATTTGATCGTTCATTGATTGGCAGCTCGTGAATAGCATCCCAAAACTCTGTGTTTAAAAATTCTAGAAACCTCTGCGCATTAATGTTTTCCTCAAAAAAGAAGGGACCAATAATTCGTTCGTTCAATATCCCACACCAGACGTTGATTTTTTGGAATACTGGCTTTTACAGTTTATTGCCCAGTTAGGATTACCCGCTGCCCAATAGCTACAATTATGTTTATATGCTCGAAAACATGTTTTTGACTTTCTTGTAACGTAGACACTTTGACAAGTTGCTTGCCAAAGCTACGTTCCCCCTTGCCCTTGGGGTGAAATATATATATTGTGGAGACGACTTCGAGTTTTACTTAACTTTACGACAATTATGTGATGACACTACTCCATTTGTAGTGAAAGTGGCTTTGTCGGTGTATAAAATATTTTGTACGAAATTTCTATTGTTTAAATATTCATTACCCTTGGGCCCATACACAATATTTCAGACTTGCTTCGTCACCTTCTTGCAGTGTGTGTAATAATTTTGGCTTGGAAGGCTTGGAAGGCTCCGAATAGTTTCTCGTGGAATATTCAAATCTAAAGTGGCATTCCTTATACTGGCATTAGGATTATTTCCGAAATAATCTAAAATGATTTGATCATTTCTGTCATTCCTGTTTCGTCTTTGTACAGGATTACTTTTTAACATCATTTTTGATACTGCACCAGTTTCATTGAAAATTTTATTTATTTTATTTACCGTACCGCAATAATACGAGGACGATCTGGATGTCTCTCATTAAACAAACCCCTCTAGCACTTCTAACGTCATCTCCCGAAAGGCGTACAATTTCAATTTTCTCTCTTACGCTCAATGACACATAATAATTCGAAGAACTGTAAGGTGAATATTGTTGACAATAGTGCACTTAAATCTTTCACAAGTGTCAAACTGTAATATCGTTTCCATGGCAACTAAGATTTAAATTGAAAAATCTATTAGGTCTTAGTTTAAGTTAATTTGCGTGAAAACTTGAATGTAATTCCGTTATTTTCATTAAAAATAATTACGCTATTTGTTTTTTTTTTTCATCTGACGGCACTTTATTGTTGAAACCATAAAAAAATATTCTCATGGCTATATCTGTTGATATAGGGTGTTTTTTGTGACTTACCTGTGTGAGTTTTCGAATTTTTGAGTTGTCATAACTTTGTTATTAATTAATATTTTTCCGTGAAATTTTGGTCAGACCTGTTTAGAGGCACTCTGAATCCAGTGGCGTAGTGATTTTATCAATAAAAAAATCGTTCATGAAAAATCCCGATTTTCGACTAAGAAAAAATATCGTAGTATGCCCTGAAAATTTGGAATAACCATTTCATATTTTGTCCCAAGGTAGACCTTTTAGTACTTGACATTTAAAAAAAACAAATTTCAAATTTTAGGGGGGTGTTTCCATTACACTGTACATATAAGAGATAAAAATGAAAAACAATGTGATATACACCAGAAATTGACGAATTCATGACAAGAAAATGAAAATTATAACGACTTCCAACGAAACGCGACAAAGATAGTTCATCAATAAATCGGCTTAGTTAACGTAGGGGGCGTTGCCAGTCATGATATATGTGAATTGTTATAGTCTACGTGTTGTCCACAGTTATGTCATGACAGCGAATGCATCAAGATACTTTGGTTTTTGAATTAAAGCCAGCTTTCAGGGATGATCGCCCCAACGTTGGGGCAGGTTTTAATAATAAATAAACAAAATGCAACGAGTTGCAGCAAAATCGATAATTGCGCCATCCGAGACTTATATTCTATTTCAAGCTAATTGCAGTCCATTAGTGACTTGAGTTAATAATGATTCCTCTCCAAATTCCAGGTGAAATTTCCACAAACTCCCAACAAAAGTGGACTCACGTATTCTGTCGTCGGAGTGCCGTGTGTGCTCGTTGTAGTTTTCCTGCAAGTCTGATGACACTCCAACTAAGCGTCGTGGACATAAAACTAACGTCAATAGCAATAAAATAAGACAATCTCCATTCAATGGGGACTTTATTTTATCGGCACGGAAGTAAGTTTGTTCTGCAATTCCAAGGTGAACGTTTTTATTCAGCAATAAAAGTTAACGGGAGTTTTCTGGTGTTCATGAGGATAACCATCAGGTTGGAACTCACAACAAATATTGACCATCATTATGCTTTTATTGACAGAGTTCCTATTCTTGGCCATTATGGTGAGCCGTTATAATAATAGTTGATGGAATCAGAAGTTGAGTATCGATGTTAACTCAACCATATTGCTTTATAGAGCGAGATCCCAGGCCGTCAGACGTAAACGAACGAAATGTGTACGATTGAGTAGTGTTAGTATGTACTATGTTCGCATGCCTACCTGCTAGCTTGATCAGATGGTTCCACGTCAGAATAAGAAAGATACAGAATATCACGTCATAATATCACATACATGAATAACACATAGAAAAATAACATTAAAAAAATATATCATAGTACAATAATAACATGAATTTGTGTAATTGATGACTTGTTTATTTTGTGGAAATTCATGATCACTTTAATGAAACGAAAGAAACACAATTTTGTCTTATTTCCACTAGTTTTTTATATTTACGACCGGTTTCGGGCTTTATCCCATTATCAAGATAAAAACTAACTAATACAATTGTACTCTTAAACCTAGTTATATAGGGAGTTTGCAGGTAAACTGGATGGAGAGGTAATTAAATGAAAATAAATGAAATCAAATGAACATGGGTGAAACTATATAAATTCAATACTGGAGGTTATGGAAATTGTGATTTGTGATTTTGACGACCCAGGTAATTTCCATAACCTCCAGTATTGAATTTATATAGTTTCACCCATGTTCATTTGATTTCATTTATTTTCATTTAATTACCTCTCCATCCAGCCAACAGGACCTTGGATAGACGTAGCCATGGACTTCATGGGCCCTTTGCCTACAGGAGAACATTTGTTTGTAATAGTTGACTATTTTAGTCGCTACAAAGAAATAAAAATAATGAGGAGCATCACCTCTATGAGCACAATAAACATCTTGAAAGATATATTTTCAAGATTGGGGTTTCCCATGACTATCACATGCGACAACGGCAAACAATTTATAAGTGAGGAAATAAAAACGTATTTAGAAGAAACCGGCATAAAAATATTCAACTCCATTCCATACTGGCCCCAGATGAATGGAGAGGTTGAAAGACAAAACCGGGATATCTTAAAGAGGCTTAAAATTAGTCAAGCAAAAAATTGGCGACAAGAACTGGTAGATTACCAAATGATGTACAATAGTACTTCACACTCAACAACTGGAAAAACACCAAGTGAGTTATTCTTTCGACGCCAATTCAGAGATAAGATCCCTAGTTCTGGTGATATCGAAAATAGCATATTTGAAGAACATGCCAGAGAAAAAGACCAAACACAAAAACAAATAGGAAAAGAATATGGTGATAGAAAAAGGAGGGCTGGAGAAACGGACTTGGAATTGGGCGATAAAGTCTACAAGAAAATATTGATTAGAGAAAATAAAACAATGCCAGAATTCGACCCAAGCACACACACAGTGGTCGATAAAACAGGTGGGGATGTTGTGATTCGAAATGACGACTCTGGTCAGGAATGTAGAAGAAACATCGTCCATCTGAAGAAAATAGAAGGAAAATGGAGTGTGTGTGACGATTCAAATTGTTAAAACTTTATTGTTTTCAGATTATTGTTCAGGTCACTAATATTTATTTCTTTCATGATTATTATTATTTGCTATTTTAATTGTTGTTCTTTGATACATACTTATATGAATAGAATACTCATATATGCTTTGTATTTATATTAAGTTAGCCATGGTAATATCAGGTTGTGAAAACATATAAATGTTCGTGTTATTTTCACATATAAGTTACATTAGAAAAAGGAAGAGATGTAGTGTATGGCCCCGTATACTGATTACTAATAAAGAATTGGTGGTCGATTACATAAGCGATAGCTATCATCGATGACTAGGGAGTCAGTAGATGCGAGACGTTTGTGGAGTCGAGACTAAAGTGTGCAGTTAAATAAAGTGTTTTATTTCTATTTCCCAACGAGCAAATAGAGAACTTTACAACCTGCAAACTCCCTATATAACTAGGTTTAAGAGTACAATTGTATTAGTTTTTTCATTAAAATAACATGAATCATAATAATATTTCTCGGAATAATAATATTCTAAAATAACAAATCAAAATAACATTACCTATATTTGAAAATTTGAATTGATAGGCTGATCTAACCTGAACGAACTAACCTAGCTCGCAAGTTGGGAGCTGAGAAGTTGAAGAAAAATTCATTTGGATGGTGGTATTTATTAGTTTGATCTAACCTGAACGACTTAACCTAGCTCGTAATCATTGGTATTTCTTTGCGATAATAATTCTGAAAGTGATATTTTCTACTAATGTTCATTACTAATGTTGTTTCATATATTTGTTATTCATTCCTGTGTTGATTTAGTACAATAATATTTTGTTGTATTATTTTTACAAATAATATTATTTGAAATTATGATTGTGACATGCCACCAACCAGATGACCATTCTTCAGGTATTAGGGAATCAAGGTACCTAAAAACACTACTTACTTGTTGAATTGCCAGTCTACAGATAGTTTTTTATAACCCATGGTGGCTTCGTTGGCAGAGTCACTAGCTACCACCCCGAAACTCCGAGTTCAAATCTCGACTCCATCTTTTTTTTTTAACCCAGCAGACGCATCACATTGGGGCCAGCCTTCTCGGTTGGAAACGGCTTCGACTCTGGGAGGATCTTTGTTCAAAAAGAAATTCAAAAAAAATTTGTAAAATTTGTTTTTTTTACGAAACTCCCAGGTTTTCGGAGAAAACCCCTCAAAAGCAGAGCTTGTGCGAGCAAGGGAGATCCGGGACCTACAGTTTAAATAAAAGTGGAATCCGAACCACTTCAGCTCTGTGACACGCGACCGGGGATCGAACCCGGTCCCTCTGGGTGGAAGCTAAACGCCCTAACACCACGACCACTTCGCTACAAAAGGAAACAGAATTTTGGTAAATAAAAGATTTTTTCTGAAATCGTTCAAGAATTCCCACTTTCTTGGAGCAACTTCAGGCCTCAAAATACGCTAATCTAGTTATTCCGTTGCTAAGCAACGAACTTTCCCGGACCGTTTTCGGACCTAAACGGTACGGGAATAGTAATTTACGTAACAACTCCGGAAAATACTGTTCTTTTGGACGAATAGACCAAATTCTAGGACGAACGTCAGCGAGTCCTGGAAGTCTACGAGTCCAAAAAAACTGTTTCGGACGTGTTCGTACACTATTTTTTCGGCAATCATGTAGAATAACAAATCATGGAGACGCATTTAGTCTAAGAGACGAAGAGAGGTCGACTTTCACCCATCTGTTAACCGGATGAAACGATTCCAAATTTGAATATTTCGAACATTTCAGTTCTTATTTGTATCATATATTGAAATTCGAACAGAAGATAGGTACCAACAGAAACATTCTAATTCTTATTTATATTAATATTTGTATTAAAATTCGAGCACTTCCCGGCCTAGTCCGGGAAGTACGTACTTCCCGGATTAGGCCGGAAAGTGCTACTTTCCCAGAGAAAAAGTGTACGGGAAGTGAACAAAGTACTCTCCCGTATCGAAAACGATACGGGAATATATTTGCCGGCTTGTTTACATTTTAGACAGTTATTGAATTCACGCAAACAATATGTAGAATTCCTTAGTTTTTGATAATGCTGATTGCGATTTCAGAAAAAATAGTATGTGTACCTCGTAGTAAAAGCACATTCCCATACTTCAAAGCTTGTTAGCCCGGCTTCGCCTCGGCCAACAATTTACATTGTCGTCCGGGAATGTATTGCTTTTACTACTAGATACACAATATACTATTCCCGTACCGTTTAGGTCCGAAAACGGTCCGGGAAAGTTCGTTGCTTAGCAACGGACTAAAATACTAGATTAGTGTATTTTGAGGCCTGAGAAAGTGGGCATTCTTGAACGATATCAGAAAAAGTACTTTCCCGTATCGGAAACGATATCACTCTAAAATAATTTGTGGAGGTTTACAGCGTCTGACAAAAGTTCTGATCTATGGAAAGCGTCTGACACTTTTAAAATTACTTCAGAGTGATATTCTACGAAATACATATTTGTATGTAGACTTACATACAGGGTGTTAATTTGAAAACTTCCCACCTGCAATATTCTTATGGAAAATGGCTTTCTGTTAAATTTCCTGAATTTTGATATGTTGTAGATTTTGACTTCCTCGGTCTATGGGCACAAAATACCGGTTAACTAGTTTTCGAGATACAGGGTGTCAGAATTTTTAATAATTCCGAGAATTGACCAGACGCCTATACTTTCTGGGAAAACCATGCCTCAATAATGGTACAATGTCACTTCTCGTCTCGTTTTCATTACACTTTTCAGTTATGTGGTCTACAACAGGGTGAACAAATAAAAATCCAATTCGATTAATTTTCAACCGACCAGTGTGAGTTCACTGATGATAATTAGAGATTCAATTCAGCCTGGATGAACTCCCTCAATCTCGGCCGAAGTTAACCGACATAATTTTTTTTCATACAGGGTGGTTCGAAAATAGGAGTACGCCAACTCCCCGTTTTTTAGGTTGGATAGGGGAGAGCATGTCATATGTATGTACCAAACACACTTCAATAATGACAATTTCGCATAGTTATTTCATATATAAAGGGTCAGTAAAAAGAAACGGTACAAGTTCCTAAGAAAAATGCTGTTTTTTTCAATGAATATCGAAAAAGAATCGGTTAATTTTCATAAAAAGGAGAGAATCGAAAAATTGCGAAATTTGAATGTTAATCAATGTTTTCGAATTACGTGGACATTAAATATTGGTACCAAGAAAATATTCATGCCAATCAATTCATACGAGTCGACTATGATGTGATTCATCCCCGTATCACTATTTTAGATGATTGTGCTGGAGTTAGAAAATCAGAGGACACAATAATGAAAAAATTGTAATGCAATCGGTCTCATCACGATCTGAAGCCGTTTAAAAATATTTTCTCATCTGATTTTTCATGCTGCTCAGATCACATGTACAGAAAATTGAAGAATACATCACCTTTTTGCATTTATCGGCCATTGTGCTGGAAAATGAGAGAATCGAAAAATTGCGAAATTTCTATGCTAATCAATGTTTTCGAATCACATGGACACTAAATATTAGTACCAGAGAAATATTCATGCCAGTCAATTTACACGAGTCGACTATGATGCGATTCCCCCGTATCACTATTTTAGATGATTGTGCTGGAGTTAGAAAATCAGTGGTCACAATAATTAAAAAATTGTAATGCTATGTTTCCTAATGACAGTTGTTTTTATCGATTTCTTTCAGCAAGTTACTTCTGCTAAATACTCCGAATATGAAGGAATATAATCTTTTTTGGCGGTCGCGGAGAGCTCTGAAAACGGAAATTAAGCTGTTTGAAACGAAAGGAAGAGAGGGTAATTACGACACAAACACAAATACATCTGAGCATAAGCTAGCTGCTCGTAGATTTATATCTGAGCTCATTAAGCTTGATGAATATTCAGCGAAAAGGACTTTGTAGCAAACGGCGATTTTTTCGTTTTTGGTCCGTTTCATCCACTTTAATTTGTGTGCACAATCAGATGGTTCGGATATTCGTGAATAAGTTACGTGAGAAATGCTTTGAAAAATTGTGAAAGAACGGTTGAAATAATTAATGTTCGTCAAATTAAGCTCGACTCCTAATAAAGTCCACCATCGATCAAAACTCAGACAAGGGCAAAATATTGATTATTTCTACGTCAGTACTACTGCCTAGCGTCATGTAGTGACGAATGGACGGATGAAATCATAAATCATCGAATACTCTATATGGACAGTTTCTTATTCCTTGTATTTGACAGATCTCCAAAAAGTGTACAGAAAGTATTTTCATATTTTGAGAATATGGTTAGTTTTTTATAAAAACTCACAGATTGAAATTCACAAGGAACATTTTTTGTCCATTTTCCGAAAATCTACAAAAAATGTGGATACACTTCTTTCGTAATATCAGTAGTTTGAGAAATATTTAATAAAATCGAAAAATTATGGACTTGTTATATTTCTTTTTTCTAAAAACACAAAAAACTCGAAAACAAAACGAGATGTCCTAAAAATGTACATGAATACTTTTTTTTACCTCAAGAAGGTCTAAATAAAGTTTGAAATTTTTTCATGTATTGGAAAATGAAAAGTATTTTGATTTTCCATAAAATCTCAAAAAACTCAAAGATGTCGACATATTTTGACACAAGATACATTTTTTGATCGCCTTTTGAAAATCTACAAAAAGTTTAGTAATTTTTTTCCCGTTATCTCAATAATCCGAAAAAGATTTCAAAAAAACCAAAAATTGTGGAAAAAACTCGAAAACTTTCCTAAATATCGAAAAAATTATTTTGAACAGTTTCATTTTTCTCAAGAAGTACTACAAAGAGTTCCTATGAAAATCAAAAAAATGTAATTTTTTTCTTATAGAACCACCAAAAACTCAAAGATAGCGAAAGATTTTCAAATTTGACAGCTACCTTTTTTGATCGCCGGCTAAAAATCTACAAAACGTCTCCCCCAATTTTTTCATTTTTGATACTTACTCCTCATTTCCCCCCTCCACCCCTTCCCAACTTTTTTCGGGCGCTTTGCACTCGGAATTTTGGTTAGTTACTGCCCTTTTCCCCCTCCATCTCCAACCATTTTTTTCAGGAGCTTCGCTCCCAGATTTTCGATAATTCACTACCTATATCTCCCCTCCCCCAATTTAAATAATTTTTCGAATTGAAACATTATTGACTTACATTTTTTTACATTTTTTATGAAAAAAAAAACAAGAATTCGAAAACAAAACAGAATATAGAAAAAAATTCTATAAATATTTTTACTGTCCCCAAACAGATCTACAAAATGTTCCCATGAAATTTTATCATGTCTTGGAAAAAAAATATATGTGGACCATCGGTTTTTCTAAACACAAACAGTTTCATTATCCTCGAACAGATCTACAGAAAGTTCCAAATCATGTTTTCGTATCCTGAAAAAAATATTTGAGATGTGCAATCATAGTTTTGAACGCATTGAAGTCGTTGTATTCACATTATTGGTAACCAATTATAGTTTCGAACGCATTATGGTCGTGTTCATATTATAAGTGTCCAACTATAGTTTTAAACGCACTGAAATCGTTGTATTCATATTATTGGTGTCCAATTATACCATTAAAGTCGTTGTATATATGTTATAGGTGTTCAACTTTAGCTTTAAACGATTTAAAGTCGTAGTATTCGTATTATTGGAGTCTAATTACAGTTTTGAAAGCATTAAAGTCGTTTATTCATATTATCAAACAATATTTTTCAGTGTAAAATAAACAAAAAATATGTAGCCGTCATTGGCGGAGGTGGCAAAGTTTCGGGCAGACTTATGACAGAGGGAAATGTTTCTTTGTGTTTGTCACTCATTTAGATTTTTTCGGCTATTAACAAAAGTATGAATAAATAATTGATTTACTCAGATGCTAAACTAGAGGTGGTCGCAGAATTAGGGAATGATGAAAGATGATATTTTCTTCGTTTTCGTCATTTTGCAACTCCATTTAATTTTTTCTCTACAAAATAACCAGAATTGGTAATAATTCACATTTTTAACAATGTAGCCGACCTTATAAGAGGGCGAACATTTTTATAGTTTCATTGTGCAGTAATATAATTTTGTGAAAGTTTGCATTGTTTTGCTATTTTTCCTCATTTTTGAATTTAAAAGCTAAAATGATTGCCTACAATAAGTAATTCGACAGATTTCAAGCAAACTGACTTACATCAACGTGTACGCCTTCCACCTCGTAGCAGTTGGCTTGCGGACGCGCCTTAGGGACGAACCTGTAGAACTCTTCGTGCTCCTTGTACCACTTGACGGCATACAGGGTGTCGTTTCCCAAATCGAAATCGCACTGCAGCATGGCGGTTTCGCCCGGCATTCGGTATTGGGGTACGTTCACTCTGACCCACTTCTGGCCGATGTTGGCGGAAAACGCTAGAAAAAAAAGTTTACATCAATAAGAGGCCAACGTGTGAGAAAAGTGTGATCTGGGGATAGTTTGATGTTCTTTCATAAGAAAAATTATTGCTGATTTCCACTGTTTGTTTACGATCAGCCAAAAAGCTATTCAACCATAATAGTAACTGATCATCAAATCCCAAAAATTTCGGTGCATTTTCCATTAAGAAAATCCGGGACAACCTCGAAAAAGAGATAATTTTTCAAAAATTTATAATTTTCATAAATCTGAAGCTGAACAAACAATATTGCGGTAACTGATTGATAATAATATGTGGTTCTACTGTGCGCGAGATGTTTTCTGTCCGATGTGAAGTTTTTGCACAATCGCGTCATAAACAATTTGAGGGCACATCTTGCAAGATACACCGATTTAAGGGAAATTGTCGTATTCCAATTCTGTAAACGGCATCTGGAGTAAAGATCAATATCTACAATTTGTATATTTTGGATTTTCACCTGAGAGGTGGGAAATGTGTTGAAAATGTCACTGTAAGTTGATCAAAACGCTTCAAATACGTCTGATAACCAGGCCCGGATTACCCATAAGGCCAACCTAGGCCATGGCCTAGGGCGCACGCTTGTGGGGGCGCAGCGCAGGATACGGGGAAATCTGACTAACTTTGTACTTGTGATTCACCCGACAAAGACGATCACGAAGACGAAAATAACCAAACCAAAACAGATTTTTAGACTGCAGTACTAGTCCTAGCACCTCTGTTCATATCATGCAGTCTTTCACTGCAAGAACAGAATCGGAACTAGACACAAAATTTGAATCTGAACCACAGGAAGATACTGAGAGTCTTCAATATCCAACACCAATTCAAAAGAGTTTAGAACGTGAACCTGAAAAATTGAGTTTTGATCTCGTCGATCCTGATCCAGCAAACTGGGTTGTAAATAATTAACTACGTGGTTACGTATCCCAACATGTGATAATTCAAAATAAAGAAGCTAATTTTTCAAAGGCAAAGAAGGAGTATTGTAACTATTTTTGGAGTTTTTCAGGTACTCATTTTTATAGATATTTAGCAAATGGAGAAAAAAAGGCAGAGCATGGCTTGTGTACTCTACAACTAAATGTGCAGTTTTTTGTGGTTCTAGCCGTCTTTTCCATTCGGAAACACAACCGGAATCATATTTTGTGAAAAATGGTATTAGTGACTGGAAAAATGTCCATGTACATCAAGGCTCAAAGAACATGAAAACTCCCTTTCACACAAAACAACACCATCACTTTAAAAGAGAGAGGGGAGAAACTGGGCAAGGTTAATTCCCACGTAACTAAAATGATAGATCGAGGAATTAGCTACTGGCAAATGTTACTGCAAAGAGTTGTGGTGATAAAAGCTCTAGCTTCTCGAGGATTACCATTTAAGGCATTTCTTGATTTTAATTGAATAACCTGATAGAAGTTAAACTTGGGTATAGGGAAAGCTGAAATAACTCATCCTAAAATTCAATTTTCTTTTCAATGGTTAAGAAAAAATGGAAGGTGCCGTTTGAAAATTTTGAGTTTTAGACAATTTTATAATGCGACATTCGAAAATCGCCTGCGCCCATATATATGTTAGCTTGGACTACCAGCTAACTGCTTTATAAATTTGGTTTCATAATTTTGAACGGTTTGCGGGCTAAACGTGTTTTCGTAAACTACTACAGCGTTAAGTTTTTTAAGAAAAATGGACATATCTCAAAAACTGTAATAGATAAGTCAACACAACTTAGGTTGCCTGAAGTCATAATCAGAATGCCAATCGAACCATGACAAAAAAAAATAGGTTTCCATCAAAAATAAGAAAGTTGGTACCGACTTTTGGGATACCCTGTACAGTTGTAGGACTGAGAACATTTGAGGTAGAACGCACATGATCAATTATGTCAGTATACTGATTTTCAAGTTTCTAGTCCAACTGCAAGTTGAAAAACTTCTAATGCACGGCCTGCGTAAATCACGCTGTATACAGTGCTGTTTATTAAATAGTGTGAGTGTGTTTTATTTTTCAACATGAATTTTTTTTAGTCAATCGTCAATATCTGCTTACTTAAATTGCAAATATTTGCTTTTCATACATTTTGGAATTTTAATAACCCCAAAGAAGCTCTAAAACGAGGTTTACAGTTAGATATGCCAAAAAATTCCACACTCCCCAGACCTCCTGGAAGGGGGCGTAATTTAGAACTTTGGCCTAGGGCGTAAATAGCTGCTAATCTGGGCCTGCTGATAACATTTTCGACCAATTAAAGGCCTGTATTTTACATCATTACCATAGCAACTAATAATATTTCCGGAAATTTTTGTCTTCTTCTTGGGGTAAGGAGCATGAAATTTTGACGTTTATGGTTAAAATGACATTTGAAGAGTAAGTTCGAATCCCACTGCTGGAAATTTTTTTTTAAAAAATTATTCTCAAGCATTTGGTTGTTTATGTATAATTGTTATTATACAACGCTTCTTGAATATTATACATTTTTTTAATAAAAAAAATTACCCTTCAATAAAAGTTCTAAACGCATTTCGTTTCTGGTTGGCATTTTGAAATAGCTATTTATGATACAGGTTCGTAAAGTAGGACTTTTTTGTACGCTGCGCCTCATTGAACAAACACGGTAGTACAAAAAAACCCTTTACGAAAGTGTTTCATACAAAGTTTTTTCTTCGACAGTTATTATATTGCCAAATTGTAGCAATTATATTATTAATTTGAATGTTTAATGATATAAATTGTCGTCGTTAATCCACTGTGCGGGCGCGGTCTCAGTTTCGGTCTTTAAATGGGTATGGTTGTCGATTCATTCGTTGCAGTCATTAGTTATTGACTGCTAGACCTACCCTATACTGATGAGGAGCAACACTCCGAAATCGATATATAGGTGGTCTGAATGTTTCGATGAACATTCCCATGCAACCAAGCAATTGCAGAGATAACCTTGTAGGACTCTGCACGGAAATTTCATCAGATGTAATTCAATGTTCGTCGTGGCATTATGTTAAGAATAGTTTCATTGTTAATAATTATCTTAGAATGTAAGTCTGTGAGATATGTCTCTATTTTTGTGTTTCATGTCAAACTTCACAGATGTAGAAGTCTTGTCATGTCATGTGTCATACTGTCATGTCATTATTATTCGAGAAAAGAATTATTCATTCATTTTGTTTTCTGTCGAGTAGAACTCCACAATTATTGTTTTAATTGATAATATATATTTTTGTATAAGGGAAATAAGTAAGAAGGTAGGAATATCTATATATTACTTTGATGTCGGTGCATATATGTAACATTTTTTTTGTTTCGTTCTAGGCGCCTTCTTGCGACATTCAATTGACCTTCAAACTGTGCATCTAATAAAAAACTTTATCTGAAGCCTAATTTATTGTACCTCCAAAGTTCCACACAGGTCAAACCAACAACACATTAGCCAGGAAAGTAGTTGTTTTCTGATGGATTTTCGACCCAACTTTTCCTATTGTATAGGATATTAGCAATGAGCAGTCCTCCGGACATCTTATGCCTCTTGACATAAGCTCATTGTGACCTACAGATTTCTTTTCCGTTTTATATACGGTCTTGACGATCGTGGTTCATGGGTATTACTTGGTTGGGCTTCCGGCGCTGGGATGGCGCTCGCAGTTTGGAGTTAATCCACTGTGCGGGCGCGGTCTCAGTTTCAGTCTTTAAATGGTTGTCGATTCATTCGTTACAGTCATTAGTTATTGACTGCTAGACCTACCCTATACTGATGAGGAGCAACACTCCGAAATCGATATATGGGTGGTCCGAATGTGTCGATGAACATTCCCATGCAACCAAGCAATTGCAGAGATAACCTTGTAGGAACTCTGCACGGAAATTTCATCAGATGTAATTCAATGTTCGTCGTGGCATTAGCCAGGAAAGTAGTTGTTTTCTGATGGATTTTCGACCCAACTTTTCCTATTGTATAGGATATTAGCAATGAGCAGTCCTCCGGACATCTTATGCCTCTTGTATTATCAAATAAAGACTTCCGAGTTATTTTTGACGTAAAATACTGTATTTTTCAAAAATGTATAAATTTATGAACAGTGTGTGAAAAATTGCTTTACGCACAGTTGATGATTTTACACACAGGTGATTTTTGTACGCACATGTGCGAAAAAGTATTACTTTACGCACTGTCAGCAGTGCGTAAAAGCTCAGTTTACCCACTGTCGTAGAAAAAAGTATTATTCCATAGATTTCAGCTCCAGAAGTTGAATCGTTACCGAGTTCAGCGAATAATATTAAACAAACTAATAATAGTGGAACCATAATCACAATAATCCAATGCAATACCCGCTTTCCCTTGATTTCGTGAAATGCAAACAATTGTACAGCTAAAAATCAGTAAGCAAAGTGTCTACAAGTGTTTTTTCATACCCAGGGAGTAATAATGACTCGAATTGGCGCAATGAGAACCGTGTGCAAATGAAGTAATAGAGCTTTTTTATTGAACATTTTTACAACTCCGTCCCGTGACAATGCAGATCCCTGAATATCTGGCTCTTCGATTTTTGTCGTTTCCAGGATGATTGTGACCATGAACCCCAGAGGCAGACATGTGCAAATGATTTAATCCCCCCCCCCCTTTGGTAAGGGACTTCAATCCGCTGTAACGCGGAAACGAAGCGACATAGGACCTTAATTCATTGGACCAAATCAATTCGTAATGACAAAGAGTAGGTTATAAAGAGAAAACTCTTCGTCCAATCATCAATGAAATAGTAAATTTTGCTCGTTGACCTTGGGCTAACCAAACTACGAATTTATGAATGGGTTAAGCCAATCAGAGCGATTGTAGAGTGACACTTGTCGATGTCATTCGAGGTTTTAACTATCGTAATTGAGAAATCGCTTCGGAAAGATTCGAGTTGAAACGCACAATCATTTCTAAGCAATTATTCCTATAATTACTATTTTGATCAGGAAGATAAACTAATGTTTTCAAGAAAAATATGGTCTTTGGAAAGCTGCACAGAGATCATTCTGGTTGGAATTAAAGAAAAAATGTAATTCCGGACAACCGACGAAAAACGAAGTGAAAACATATTTCACATTTGAATTTTGTTTTTAATTACTTGAAACACATTTTATTGTGGTGGTGTTATGTTGTTCGAAATCTTTTTGGGTTTTTCATCTTCCACAAACGATCGAAAAAAGGAAAACGACTCGCAAGAAAATATTTTCTGAATATTTATAATTAGTTGTTATTGAAGCAGACGTAAGAGTCTTCCATCAACCAGAGTGAAAAGTTCATTTTATATAATTTCTTCCTTTTTATCAGACAAACATTCATGTTATTTGACAAGATACTATTTTTTCGTTTCGTCAATAGAGAAAAAGGTTAAAATTCAAAAAGTATGTCAAACTTAAAATATTCGTAGTTTACATCATCATTCTCGAATAGATCTTGTTTAAGTATTCATGTTCTATCTGCCTGCTGGAAGTAGACTCTACATATGATGAGATACAAAATGATAAGTGGAAGAAAATAGCTGAGCTAAACTCCGTTAAGTAAAATAAAGTCCATTTATTATTATATTTATTACTTGATGAAGTTTCTCTAAATTAAACTAATTTCCAACCTTAGCATTAACATAAAAGTACATTCCTATTTACTCTTACGAAAAGTGTGGTGTTTCCCCAAGTTAAAAGCTCATCAGAAACTGATGAAATATATTTTTTTGTGAATCAAACTTTCACTCTTTTTCGCAGTATCACTGCTGTTTTTACAAATACTTTGAACTTGTTTTTAAAACGATTTGTGATTATTTTTAGCTGGTAATATTACAGATTGTAACGTTTTATGTTCGTAAGTTATTGCATGTCTTCAGAATGACAAAAATAAACAATTTCTATAGTTAAAACACTTTCTCATTACCAATACACTTTATTTTATTTTTTTTTCAATATAATTGCCAGTATATAAAGTTTCAAAATGAATTAATTACTTATACATTTCAAACATTCTAAAATTCAAGATAATAAAACAATACAAACTAAGAGGAAAATAAATTCAGTTTCATTTAAGATATTAGCGAATTTACTTTCAGCTGCAGGAAAACTAAAACTTCATTCATCTTTCTTTTTATCTGACTGGTCTGCAAAAATATTGAGGTTTCTATAGAATTTACATCTTCTTCTCCTCGATCTTCTCCACAAAAATACTTGAGAGAAGAATATACAGTAATAACCTTCTGATGTGTACACTCACAAATATTGTTCGTAAGCTTCAATAATCTACTGGGATAATGATGTCCTCGTACAGTTTCCTAAAAACTATTCTTGCCACAAAACAAAAAAGGGTAGAACAACACACAATGCTTCCAATGTAATAATTAGTAAATACCTACTTACAATGGGATTTCACATCCCTAGCCGTACAAGTCATATCCATAGGTATTTTTGCTTGATTCACTGTTTCTTCGATTCTTGTCCGACTGCTGGCATCAATATCTTTACCATCCAATCCAATTTCCACATAACTTGCATTATCCATACTATCAACTCGGAAATAAGAATGTTCTTCAGAAATGAGTGTGTTTGGTGGCTGTCGCAGATTTAATGAAGGCACTGCAGTATGACATAGCTAATGTTTAGGCACAAAGATTGTCTTTAAAATGTAGACTACAAATCCTGCTATTTTGGAATAAAACTAATGGTTCCTTCAACATTACATCTTCATCATTACACGCAATTTTCCATTTAAGAACGCGGTCCTTTTCTTTTGGGTTGGGAAACCGGAGAAATCTTTAAGTGTTCTTTGAACTATCACTGGAAAAATATTGGCTAGGACAGTTTATGATAGCACACTGAATGCCACAATTTTCACCCATTTTTGGCCATTTTTAGCTACTAATAAAAACGGCGAAGAACAAGGGTATGAACAGCCTGTAAAAAATTTCAAAGTTTGTGATCAAATTAGGAATAGGTCCAACCATTGTTTAAATAGAACATAGTTAGTCAATGCCTGTGGAAAAGGTATTGGACACAAACGCGAGTGTCATCTAGCGTGATTAATTACAAACATGAATATTTGACGTAATTTTAATGCAGGTTTCTTCAAAAAACCCTGATTTTAATGCTTTTCCATTGTTTTAATCAAGTTACGACATGACTTGGAGGCCAGATCACTGAAGTTACGACATGACTTGGATGCGAGCTCACTATCGCCATCTACATGTCGCATCCATTTTGATCCATTTATAATCCCATAAGGTTGACTAACTATCTTCTATATAAACAATGGTCCAACAGTAAGAACACTCCAAGCACAAAATAATTCAATTCTGATATTTGAGCTTTGATAAATTCGCTATCGTTTGATAATTTTTGGCAAAAATTGCTAAGCTAATTTGGAAATTTGGAATTTAGCTCTGAAAAAGAACAGAATTTGACATTTGACGAATTGTAAATAGTAGTAAAAATTCAAGGTCAATCGCGAAATGTTCCCGCCCTTTCAAAGTGCGCCATCTTTGCTAACCTAATCTTTGGTAATGATCTCAACTGCAATCCACCTCAATATGAAACTTGTGCTAATCATATACCGACATGCTCGCCACCTCCGTAACTATGAGCGAGGAGTTATGGTACATATACACTTTTTCAATATAATATTAGGTACGCCATCCAAACCAAAGCACAATGTTTGTGGCCAGCTTTTGTTATACGCATTTTGAAGAAGTACATCAGCATGTCTGTGGTTATATTCCTCGACTCTTCAACAACATAATCTTGTACATGTATTCCGCTGGAACAACTAGTAATGTAGCAGGAAAGTGGAGCAAGTTCCTTGAAGTTCGTTGCAAGCATACCAATCATTGTGCATTGTTCCCCGGGGAACACTTAAAATCCCACTACATTGTGAGGCATTAAATGGTCTGTGAATGTTAATATCGCAATTAAGACGGAGACATTTATCTTGCTTCATTAACCTCAAGAAATGAGCGAAACTTTTATTCATAATGGCGTGTTTCGGCCCGGTCGCGGCAAGTCTGCTCTGTAATAATATATCTCGAGGGATATTTTTTGCCCTTCGTATCTTCAGTAATTAAAAGTGTCGCGTGGACGTAATAGGGCTGTTTTTTTATAGAAAATGTGGACAGTGAGCAGACAGTTGATGGAGGGATAATATTTTTATGGAAAATTGCAAATGAGCAACAAAAGAATTAAGAAACTCATATAAAATGGAATGAAATGTTTAAAAACTACTACTTTTACTGTTATTATATTGGTATAGGTATGTTGATGATATTTTGGTAGGTTTCACAAGAACAATTAGACAATTGGATCAATTCTTAGAATTTATCAATTCTCTCCATCCTTCAAATAACTCTACAGTAGAATCAGAAAAGGATAATTTGAATAATTTTTTGGACGAGCTGCGGATGTTTTTTCCTTCACAAAATAAAAAACGCAAATGGCCTATACTAATTTTAATGAGATAGTTCGTTAATGAAAACCCCAGTTTTAGCCCTAGCGAATTCGCTTTAAGGATTTTTTTAAACAAGCAACAGTGAAAAAAATTACAAGTTTTTTGGTTTTTTGGAAATATCTCAAAAAATTAATCAAACCTACAAAATGTATTTTCATACTACCGGATCGGTGCGTTTTCCACTAAGAAAATCCCGAAAAACCTCGAAATAGCATTTTTTCAAAAATGCATCATTTTTATAAGTCTAAAGCTGAACAAACAATATTGCGGAAACTGATATATACGATGATATATTGAATAATTCTTAGCCTACAATAGAACCAAACAAAATTTCAATGTAAAAATATTTTATTACTCAACATATTCTCATCTTAATTGGATACATTTATTACAGCGAATCTGCAACGTCTGTAAACCTTTCAAAAAAAATGTTTCTTCTTGCTCTGCAAACCAGACCTTCACAGCTTTTATTACCTCCTAGTTGGAAGAAAATTTACGACCTTTCAAACTATTTTTCAGTTGAGTAAAGATATGATAGTCGGACGGAGCCAAATCTGGTGAATAAGAGGGGTGTTCTAGTAATTCAAACCCTATATCACGAAATTTTTGCATGGCAACATGAGATTTGTGTGCAGGGGCGTTGTCCTGCAAAAACAAAACACTTTGGATAGCTTTCCGCGTCTTTTCTCTTTAATTTTTCCCGTAGAGTGGTCAGTGATGTCGAATAGTAATCTCCAGTTATTGTTCTACCCTTATCCAAAAAATCAATCATGATTACTCCATGGCAATCCCAAAAAACTGTAGCAAGAACTTTTCCAGCAGATTTTTGGACACGAAACTTCTTAGGTCTTGGAGAACCGGAGTGCCGCCATTCCATCGATTGTTGCTTTGTTTCTGGATCGTAGAAATGTACCCAAGTCTCATCCATAGTAACAATTCAGTTTAAGAAGTCTACATCGTTTTCAAATCGAGAACAGATCGAACGCGATGCTACTACCCTTTTGGCCAACATTCAAACATTTGGCGATCCATTTTGCAGCAATTTTTCTCATGTCCAAATCGACGTGAACTATATGATGAATGCGTTCGTATGAAATACGAGGCTTGTTTGGTAAGCCCATGACTTTTTAAATTTCCCGCGCAGTAACTTTAAATGCAACACTGCTGCTGTCAACCACCATCTTTCAATAGACTACTGTCAAATTTTGAGCAAGCTGCGACATTTGGTTTGTGTTTGACAGCAATTAGAAGCAGACAACCTCGTGAATTTTAACAAAAATGGAAAAAAGTGAATTTCGTGTGTTGATTAAGCATTATTTTTTGCGTAAAAAAACCATAACTGAAACCAAGGAAAGACTTGATAAATACTATGGGAACTCTGCACCATCAATTTCAATGGTTAAGAAGTGGTTTACTGAGTTCCGTTGTGGTCGTACCAGCACAAGTGACGCCGTACGTTCAGGTCGCCCAAAAGAGGTCATCACGCCAGAAATCGTCGATAAAATCCATGGAATGATATTGGACGATCGGAGAATAAAAGTACGTGAGGTAGCTGAGGCTGTAGGCATCTCAACTGAGCGAGTACATCACATTTTACATGAATATTTGGACATGAAGAAGCTATCCGCGAGATGGGTGCCGCGATTGCTCACACTCGACCACAAGCGCAACCGTGTGACCACTTCAAAGGAGTGTTTGGCAAAGTTCAATCGCAATCCGGGCGAGTTTTTACGCCGTTATATAACCGTAGACGAAACATGGATCCATCACAATACCCCAGAGACCAAGGAACAATCAAAACAGTGGGTGTCAACTGGTGAACGTGCACCAAAGAAGGCTAAGGTGCGTCTGTCAGCCAACAAGGTTATGGCCACAGTTTTTTGGGATGCACGCGGTGTCATTCATATAGATTACTTAGAGAAGGGTAGAACGATCAACGGCGAATATTATTCAGAGCTTTTAGACAGATTCGATATTGATTTGAGGCAAAAACGACCACATTTAGCGAAAAAAAAGTGCTGCTTCATCAAGACAATGCACGAGTGCACACGTGTGTAGTCACTATGGCAAAAATTCATAAATTGGGCTACGAACTACTACCCCATCCAGCATATTCTCCAGATTTAGCCCCTTGCGACTATTTTCTTTTCCCAAACCTGAAGAAATGGCTGGGTGGTAAGAGATTTGGGTCGAATGAAGAGGTTATAACCGAAACAAACGCCTATTTTGAGGGCCTTGAGAAAACCTATTATTTGGAAGGAATAAAAAAACTGGAAAAACGCTGGACTAAATGTATTGATCTAAAAGGAGATTATGTTGAAAAATAAAACGCTTATTTGCCAATTTTTTTTTTCTTTATTCAAATAGTCACGGAGTTACCAAACAGCCCTCGTATTCAGTGCTTCAGATATCCGTTTTAGCCAAATTCGACGGTCTGTTAAAATCATGTCATGAACTACATCGATATTTTCGGAGACTGACCTTCCCGATCGGTCATCATCTTCAATGGAAAATTGACCTCTTTTGAAGCTTGCTGTCCAATTTTTCACGGTCGCATACGAAGGACATTGATCACCAAGGGTATTGCATATTTTCGTAAATCTGCTTACCTCTTAACCCTTTTAAATACAGGTACTTGATGATGGTTCGATACTCCAATTTTTCGATTTTCACAATTTCGGTGGACATATTTTTTTTTTAATTTATTCAATCAATCAATCAAAGTACTTTAGTGTCAGAAGATACAATAAATCTCATAGACAAAGCGATAAATAATAATAGTGATAATTTAAATGTGCTCATATAAACATGAAATATATATAAACATACAGTGAAGTCCACTTACATAATGTAGTTATAGACATATCTAAGCACATATACAGACATATAAATATACAGGGTGTCAATTTGAAAACTTCCCACACTTAATATCTTCCTTCCAGTAAACAATATGAGTAATCGAAAAAACAGGTCAATTTTATTGTCAAGGGGGACACTTTCACGGACTATTTGTAGCCCTCGTGGTTCAACCCCCTAGGAGGGGTAGATGTTACCCTTAGAATTTTAAATGGGAAGGGGGGTCAAGTGGCACATCATTTTGATGGGCGTTCAATTCTTGTTCCAATGGTACCCTGACTTATTATTTTGTGATGAGCATTTTCCGAAAAATTGCGTTCTAAACTAACACAAGTAATTATTAGAACGCCTATACTGAGATGCATTATTGTATTGACTCCCTTTAATAAAAATGGTTAGAAGAGTAGGTGGCACCGCTCCAACCCTTGAATGACAGGAATAAATTTATTACGCATGGGATTTTTTATTTGGTGGTTATTTTCCTTCTACACAATAAAATTTAATTTGCGAGAAAGACATTTCCAACATAAAATCTACTTACGCTTGTCTTATTAGCTGTTCGAAATGTTGTCCATTTTGCTCTAAACAGTAATACAGTCTGTTTTCGAACTCCCCTCTAACATTACGGAAAACTTCACTAAGAATTGACCGGCATGCTGCTGTAATTCGTCTTTTAAGTTCGTCAATATCAGAAGGTTGTGTTTTATAAACAACGGATTTAAGATGCCCCCAAAGAAAGAAATCTAAGGGTGTTGAATCCGGTGATCTCGGAGGCCATTCAACTGCTCCCCTTCTGCCAATCCATCTACCCGGAAATCTCTCGTTTAACCACTGTCGGACGGGAAGAAAATAATGAGGTGGAGCACCGTCCTGCTGGAAATGTAACAGATCCTCCTGCAAAAGTTCATTACCTTCTGCATCAATTTGAGTTTCTAGCTCGTGAGTTATAAGAGGATCGATAGTCTCTTCAAGCATATCAAGGTACAGATTGCCAGTCAAGTTTTCTTCCAGAAATAATGGACCAAGAATGGCATTTCCAAGAATACCAGCCCAAACATTAACTTTTTGTGGGTGTTGTGTATGCCCTTCCCGAAAAATATGTGGGTTTTCGTCACTCCAATAGCGACAATTTTGTCTATTGACATTGTCATTCAGAAAAAATGAACACTCATCGCTGAAACAGATGTTTAACAGAAGATTAGGGATGGTATTGACTCGATGAGACATGATTTCACAAAACTCTATTCTTCTATCATAATCATCCTCGTGGAGCTCTTGAAGAATCTGCATTTTATATGGATGAAATTTATGCATTTTCAATGCTTTTCTTATAGTCTCGCGTGACATTCCCGTCTGTTCTGATACTGATCGTAAGGAGCTCGTGGGCTCTGCAGCAAATGTTCCCAAAACTTCAATTTGAGCTGCTTCATTTAGTACTCTGGGGTTATTTCTTTTTTTATTTGTCACTGAACCAGTTTCGTAAAACTTATTCACCAAATCAAGCACATACCGGTGACTTACATTACAATTTGGATGTCTTTCGTTAAAAAGACATGCCGCCCTTCGTGCGCACTTTCCAACTTCGCCATAAATTACAATCATTTCAATTCTGTCTTGAAGAATGTAAACCATTTTTACACTTTTATACACTTATTAAAGTAATTCCTAAACAGCCCAACAGGTACAACGGTATTCACAATACTACCACATAGTTCAAATTTGCTAAGCAATTTTTTGCCGGAAAACAGAAAGTTTTTACAGCAGAAGTAGCAAAAAAGGAAGGCTATCTGTACAATTTCTGCGATGACACTTAAAAATTCAGCATTTAATAAACACAACTTTACTACCATCTACGTTTTACTATTAGACTACTTTTTTATGTAAAGTGTTTGGAGCTAATGGCTAATGTTACCCCTAATAAAGGGTTGGAACGGTACCACCTAATATTCTAACCAGTTCTGGCCAAACCATGCATCTCAGTATAGGCGTTCTAATAATTACTTCTGTTAGTTTAGAACGCAATTTTTCGGAAAATGCTCATCAAAAAATAATAAGTCAGGGTACCATTGGAACAAGAATTGAACGCCCATCAAAATGATGTGCCACTTGACCCCCCTTCCCATTTAAAAATCTAAGGGTAACATCTACCCCTCCTAGGGGGTTGAACCACGAGGGCTACAAATAGTCCTTGAAAGTGTCCCCCTTGACAATAAAATTGACCTGTTTTTTCGATTAGTCATATTGTTTACTGGAAGGAAGATATTAAGGGTGGGAAGTTTTCAAATTGACACCCTTTATACATATAATATACATACAAACACATAAATAACGGTCAAAAATATAATGAACATAGAATATAAGACAAATTCATCACATTGTCTGGTCATAAAAAATAGTATAATGAGATGAACAAATGTAAATGTAAAAATTAACAATATAAAATATAAAATAATTATAGGTTTGTAAATAAAATATACATACTGTACTACTCACAATATTCACAATATTTGACAAGTCAGATACTGATACTTCAACTTAATGAGTCTAGGTAGAATTCTTCCAGTGTATAATAGGCCTTCTCAACCAAAAGCTTGTTCACTTCTTTTTTAAATCTATTGAGATCCCGAATCTCTCTTATTCTAAATGGCAGGTGGTTATACATTTTTCTGCTTTGATGAGCGACTTCTGAGTAAGAGCAGATGAAGGTTTCAAATAAATGATCATATATATATATATATATATATATATATATATATATAAGTAGAAAAGTTATTGGGTATAACCCTCAAAATATTCTGCAACCGTAGACACGTGTTTCGAGCTTAAGCTCTCATCAGTACGGTAAAATCAAGTGCGAAGATGTACAACACTTGGATGTAAAAATAAAAACAAAGGAAGTCATCAACAGGAAGCCAATAACTTTTCTACTTATATTTTCATATACTGCCCCTCGCTAAATCCATCCTTATTTGTATTTTCCTGGGTAGGATTGTCACGCTGGTAGCTATAGCTGCCTCCGTGGCGACGTTAGTTGTTGCCTTGTAAGCACAAGGTCTTCTAACCGAAGCCACAAATGTGTGGTTGGCTTCCTGTTGTTGACTTCCTTTGTTTCTATTTTTACATCCAAGTGTTGTACATCTTCGCACTTGATTTTACCGTACTGATGAGAGCTTAAGCTCGAAACACGTGTCTACGGTTGCAGAACATTTTGAGGGTTATACCCAATAACTTTTCTACTTATATTTTCATATATTGCCCCTCGCTAAATCCATCCTTATTTGTATTTTCCTGGGTAGGATTGTCACGCTGGTAGCTATAGCTGCCTCCGTGGCGACGTTAGTTGTTGCCTTGTAAGCACAAGGTCTTCTAACCGAAGCCACAAATGTGTGGTTGGCTTCCTGTTGTTGACTTCCTTTGTTTCTATTTTTACATCCAAGTGTTGTACATCTTCGCACTTGATTTTACCGTGCTGATGAGAGCTTAAGCTCGAAACACGTGTCTACGGTTGCAGAACATTTGAGGGTTATACCCAATAACTTTTCTATATATATATATATATACATATATATATATATATATATATATTTATATATAGAAAAGTTATTGGGTATAACCCTCAAATGTTCTGCAACCGTAGACACGTGTTTCGAGCTTAAGCTCTCATCAGTACGGTAAAATCAAGTGCGAAGATGTACAACACTTGGATGTAAAAATAGAAACAAAGGAAGTCAACAACAGGAAGCCAACCACACATTTGTGGCTTCGGTTAGGAGACCTTGTGCTTACAAGGCAACAACTAACGTCGCCACGGAAGCAGCTATAGCTACCAGCGTGACTATCCTACCCAGGAAAATACAAATAAGGATGGATATAGCGAGGGGCAATATAGCTATAGCTGCCTCCGTGGCGACGTTAGTTGTTGCCTTGTAAGCACAAGGTCTCCTAACCGAAGCCACAAATGTGTGGTTGGCTTCCTGTTGTTGACTTCCTTTGTTTCTATTTTTACATCCAAGTGTTGTACATCTTCGCACTTGATTTTACCGTACTGATGAGAGCTTAAGCTCGAAACACGTGTCTACGGTTGCAGAACATTTGAGGGTTATACCCAATAACTTTTCTACTTATATTTTCATATATTGCCCCTCGCTATATCCATCCTTATTTATATATATATATATATATATATATATATTGTTATATATTTTACTTTATTATAAAAAAATAATTGTTTTATTTATATTTTGATTTATTTTCATTTTATTTATTTTTGATTTAATTTAATTTAATTTAATGTAATTTAATTCAATTTTATTTAATCCAATTTGATTTATTTTATTTCATTTAATTTGATTTTATTTAATTTGATTCAATTTATTTAATTTAATTTAGTTTAATTTTATTTAATTTAATTCATTAATTTAATTTTATTTTATTTAATTTATTTTATATATCAAATAAATTGGACTAAAATTTTTACAACTCAGTCATACAACATGAAAAACTCTCAATCTCATCAGGATTCTAGGCTAAATTTTGAATCTCAAACATATAAGAATGAAATACTGATACAATTTTTTTTTTAAATTATAAACTCCAATTCAAATTCATACAATCTTTATATAAACTTTTAGTCAAATAATAATGAAAATCTCCTTCACCTATAAAATACCTTTTCTACGAGAAACCCACCTTATATTATCTATAACTATAATTTAGATAAATTCAAAATTGATTGTCCTAACACTTTCAAGAAAATGAAATCTATCTATAACGTCCCTGCCTATAATTTTATGACACTGAAATGACAGTTCTAAGAAAATCACAACGACTTTTGTTGATAACTTGGAAGTCCGGAAATTATAAATGAAAAGGATAATACCTTGTAGTATAAAGTTCTTATTTCCAATTCTACTTCTTTTACTTCTTTAATGTTGATGCTATTTCCTCTGCCTTTCAGACTTTAGTCCTGCTGCTTCCTCCTTTTTAATTTCTAGTTCCTCTGCTTCCTCCTTTAAATGTTAAACTTTGTTTCAGATGATTCCTCTTTTACTATTAGTTTTGGTTCTTCGGATATGTTTTACTTGGTTTTTTTTGTTATTCTCGTTCCTCTGGATAATATGCACACCTTGTTTATACTATTCTTGATTTCTAACATTTCTGAATTCTCCTTAAAAAATTTTCAGTTTTTTGCTTCCTTCAGTTTTCCCATAAAAACAATCTCCTCCTCTCTATCCAAACAACCTACTTTCTTTTTCCATCTGAATTCACAGGCACCTTTATATCACTTACAAGTTATGCATTTTCTTTCCAATCCGCATTCTAAATCAATAAACTTACTATTCTATTAACAATTCTTTTCATTGAATGTGTCCCTTTCATTTTATTTGACTATACTTTCATTTTTAACTTCAAACTTTTGCCTTTCTATCAATATTCATTCCGTTATGTCAAAACTTCTAACTGTCACTCTCAAATCTCCTAGTCTCCATACTGAATGTTTCAAAGTTTTTTCAATTTGGTTTCTGAGAGTAAAATTGTAAATTTTGATAATCTACCTGAAATATGTTCTCATTTGGCCTTTCAAAATTATTATATCAACTGAAATAGTGAATTTATAGTATGGTTGTTTAAAATCTGGTTTAAACACATAAATAAACATATCTATCAGTTTTATTTAAGTAATTTTCTTCAAAAACTCGTAAAAAAAAATTTATTTCAAATAATTTCAAATTATATCATAACAATATATGAAGTTGGTGTCTTCATTGAGTAGCTAATTTTATATTCGATATTTCCCTTTTAAACCTTGATATATTATCCAAGAATATGTCATATTGGGAGTTATAATTATAGAATTCATTGTAAAGTGACATACGATGCAACACAATATATTTTGTCTTACTCGAAGGCCTCGGAACAGGATAGAAAAACAGATTTTTCCAAGTAGATAGGTGCATTCTATTCTGTTATTGATTAAATTGTTGATAAAAATTATGTTCCGAATTTCTCTACGCATTTCCAGATTAACAGTATTGAATTCAGTACGGATGAGTTCATAGGTTGAAAAAGGTGGATTGATTCCATAGACTTTGTGATGCAGAAGTTTTATAAAATAGTTCTTAATCAATTTCACCGATTTTTTGAGGTTTTCTTTATTGGGATCCCAAACCACTGATGCATATTCTAACCTGCTCCGAACTAAGGAGTCATAAAGAGTTTTGATACATTGAATATCACGAAACTCCGAAGTTGTCCTTTTCACGAATCCAAGTAATTTTCTAACCTTTTGTGTTATATGTTCTACATGAGCATCGAATTTTAGGTCAGATTTGAATATTACCCCCGAGTCCTTGATTCTATATTCTCTTGTCATAAGTTGACTTTGTGGGGAATATATAAAATCATGCGGATTTTTTATATTCCAATAAGTAATGATTTTAAATTTTCCAAAATTTGGGTAAGTTTATTTTTCGTTGTCCACTCATATGTCTTGTGCAGATCATTTTGGAGCAATAAGTAGTCATTAACGTCTCTTTTTCCTCTGAACACTTTAAAATCGTCAGCATATAGTAAACATTTTGATTCAACTACTGAAGGAAGATCCTTTATGAATATCAGCAAAAGTAAGGGTCCCAAATTAGATCCTTGTGGTACTCCCGACCTCGCCAATAAGAAATGAGATTCTTCACCGTTATAACTGACAAACTTTTTTCTGTGTCTTAAGTACGTAATGAAAAATTTAATAAGATGATCACTGAATCCGTAAAGTTTTAGTTTAGTTAGCAGTATTTCGTGGTTAACTTTATCAAATGCTTTGGCGAAGTTTGTGTACACACAATCCAGACTTACTTCTAATGCTTTTTGTGCATTGTCCATAAAAACTAGAAGGTTTGTATCAATTGACCCTTTACGGCAGAACCCATACTGTTCATCTACAAACTTATTTTTTAAATGCCAGTAAATTTTACCATATACCGGGTGGCTACGGAAGTATTGCCTACGGAATATCTCAGTTAATGTATGAAGTAGGTTTGTGAAATTTGGAGCGTCGATATAATGGCATAAGAGCTAGACATTGAGTATATTGACATGTCGAAGTTAACTTCCGGTCTGACCGGAAGTAACATCAACTTTCTTATTTTAAATGGAAACCCTATTTTTTTTTCTTTTCGCTTTATTCAGTATTCAATTCCCTTTCTAATGACATATCACAAGTTGTAATCTAACCAGAAACTAGATCAGAAATAAATTATTATTGAAATTCACCGAGTAGGCCGTGGAAGCAAAATGAAAGCCAAAAATTGAAAAGTTGGCTATGGAAACCATACGTCACTTGATAACAGTTGCTACTACTGTGATATTTTATTTTCATTCGTCGGCGTTATAAAAAGCCGCCAAAAAAAATATTGGAAAAATTGGGAAAAAAACAATACTCTGTAGGTCCATAACTTAAATAGGAACATACAACTTTTTCTTGCCTGTACTATTCAGCATAACCATTCCTTTCTAATGATATAATTGAAAATAATTTTTTGAACTGAGATACCGAAAAATCCAATTATTATTCTTCAAATAACAAAACAGATTATCACCATACGCAAAAATAAAATTAAAAATAATGTGGAATGATAAATTATATCCTGTAGGTTCTAGGTTAAATAGGAACATAAACGTACTTGGTCTGTGCCATCGTCCATAGATATTCTAATATCTACCTATGGACGATGTTTGTGCTATTCAGAATAATCATTCCATTGCAATAATCATTCGAACCAAAATATTAACAAGTAGGCTGATTAAAATGTATTTTGGAATTTGAATTTTGGAATCAGTTGCATCAACATTTGTATGAAAATGACGGTGAAAGGCGCCAAGAATATTGTAATTGGTTTCTTCGACAAAATGCTGAGAATCACCTATTTAACTATTATATCTTGTTTACGGACGAGTCAAGATTTACCAACAATGGATTATTTAACAGGAATAATACAAGGTAGGTACTGTACTTTATTTGGATTATTGTCGATAGTCGAAGTGTAAAGTGCTAAAAGTGTGAACGGTCTTTTGTTCCAGGCACTGGGCGATAGCAAACGAGCACCGGTTTCGACAAGGCGGCTTCCAGGAGAGATTTGGTGTGAATGTTTGGGCAGGAATAGTTGGAACTCATATTGTTGGCCCCATTCTTTTTCAAGGCCAACTAACCGGAGAGAGATACTTTAATTTTTTAACGAATGAAATTTCGGAATTCATTAACAACCTACCAGCGGAAATAACTGAGAGAATGTACTTCCAGCAAGATGGCGCCCCTCCGCATAATTCAAGAATAGCGAGAAATTATCTTCAAAATCACTTTCAAGAGAGACTTATAACAACCCATGGTCCAGTCAGGTGGCCACCAAGGTCACCTGATCTTACTCCGTGCGACTTTTTTCTATGGGGGCATCTTAAAAATAGGGTGTATTCCACACAGCCTACAACTCTACATGAGCTAGAAGTAAAAATTCGTAGAGCTTTCCAAGATATCACGCGCCAAACGTTGAGAAACGTTTTACATGAAAATATCACCAGAGTCAATAACTGTATTGACGCTGAGGGAATGCATTTCGATCATTTGTTTTGAATTTATTTTATCTTTAATCCTATCAATTTGAATTTTTTTTTTTCGATAAATCTGTTTTTTCGTTATTTGAAGAATAATAATTGGATTTTTTGGTATTTCATTTCAAAAAATTACTTTCTATTATATCATTAGAAAGGAATGGTTATGCTGAAAAGTACAGGCAAGAAAAAGTTGTATGTTCCTATTTAAGTTATGGACCTACAGAGTATTGTTTTTTTCCCAATTTTTCCAATATTTTTTTTGGCGGCTTTTTATAACGCCAACGAATGAAAATAAAATATCACAGTAGTAGCAACTGTTATCAAGTGACGTATGGTTTCCATAGCCAACTTTTCAATTTTTGGCTTTCATTTTGCTTCCACGGCCTACTCGGTGAATTTCAATAATATTTTTTTTCTGATCTAGTTTCTAGTTAGATACCAACTTGTGATATGTCATTAGAAAGGGAATTGAATGCTGAATAAAGCGAAAAGAAAAAAAAATAGGATTTCCATTTAAAATAAGAAAGTTGATGTTACTTCCGGTCAGACCGGAAGTTAACTTCGACATGTCAATATGCTCAAATTCTAGCTCTTATGTCATTATATCGACGCTCCAAATTTCACAAACCTACTTCATACAATAACTGAGATATTCCGTAGGCAATACTTCCGTAGCCACCCAGTATAATGAATTCAAAAATTTTGGCAGAACAATTGAGAATTGCAATACGTCTGTAGTTACCAAGATGCTTCTTGTCGCCATTTTCATGTATAGGCGTTAATTTGGCCATTTTGAATTTCTGGGGAAAAATACCGGTTTTTACTGAAAGATTGTAGATAACTGAAAGAGGATATATGAGGTGTTCATGGCATGCTTTGAAAACATGCTGGAATATTATCAGGACGTGCCGAATGTTTCAGCTTCAATTTTTTGAAAGCCAATTCCAGTTCTTCATAACTCAAACTGTAAAAATTTTGAATTTCATTATTATGATGTATCATGTTTTCTGCCATTGTATTTATGTTGTCCATATCATAGTTTGAGTCGTCTCCGAACACTGAGCCAAAGTAGTCAGCAAATTCTTCCACAATAATTTTTTCATCTGAAATTACTCTACCATTAACTGTGAATACGTTATCGCTAATATTCTTGTGTTTTTCCTTTTTAAATAACTCCAGAAAATATTACTATTTATTTCTTGACATACCTTTTTGGGAATTTTAACCTTCCACAGTCTGAAAATGAAAAAATGGTAATTCAAAGAAATCTGTACCACAAGTGTAGATGGGCAATAATCAATTTGCCACGATCAGTTACTGCGTTTAGAAGACTGTTGTCTTGAAAACAGTTTATTATTTCGTTAGTAACGTATCGAATACTAAATTTGCCTATACGACGAGAAAAAAAATTTAAATTAACTAAAAATACTTCTCTTTTTCGAAAACGTTGACGTTCCGGAGACTAAATCTGTCTCCGTTATCAAAACTCGAAGAATGAAGACTTGCTAAAATTCTATTTTTATCGGTTTGAATATGAGGGATTTGTTTTGACAAAGTCAAATGAAATTTGCCAAATATTTTTTATGATGACATTTGCTGTCTGGACAGCAAATGATAACAAGTAATTTTAGTCAATTTAAAAATGTTTCTCGTCGTATAGGCAAATTTAGTATTCGATACGTTACTGACGAAATAATAAACTGTTTTCAAGACAACAGTCTTCTAAACGCAGTAACTGATCGGGGCAAATTGATTATTGCCCCTCTACACTTGTGGTACAGATTTCTTTGAATTAACATTTTTTCATTTTCAGACTGTGGAAGGTTAAAATTTCCAAAAAGGTATGTCAAGAAACGAATATCCTCCACAAAAACAAACTTTCATTCAATAATTACTATTTATGTTTATATCACTCTGTATTCTTAAAATATATTCATTATAGGCTCCACGAATTTTTCTTTTACTCCGCTCGTTTCCTTTTAAAATTTTCAATGAACCATTCTGTTGTGTTTTTCCGCTTCCTGTAATAATCTTTTAATTAAACCAAGATAGATAAGTTTTACTAACCCCATTGAACCCCTTGAACCCCTTGAAAAATGCACAGAACGCGTCTAAAAGATAAATTTGTCCTGCTAAACATAGAAACATTCAGAGTAAGCATCTTGTAATGCCTGACATTAGGAGAGAAACATTACGGTAAATTTGTTAGAGAATAAACAGAACGTAGCGCAAAGAAAAGAGGGTTAATTGTTAGGAACGACAATTGTACAACTGAAAGCGTAGGAAATTGCTGAAGTTAGATGAAAATTGCCTGGGATAATGTTCACCGCATAGCTGGTCGGAATGTAAATATATTTGTTAAAAAAAAAACGACTGGTAAGGTTCATTCGTTTGCATCGAAGTGTACACTTTCCTAGACAATTTTTTGTTGCAACTGCACTAAACTGCACTCGATTCAAAATGTAGTGAGAATTTACACTATACCACAATACATCTTGATGCAGACGAAAGGACCTATACTGCCGTCCCAAAGGACGTGTCTCAATTTTTTCCGTATTTCAGATTTCACTCTTTACAGATTCCCAAGCCGTTGACAAGTTTAAAATTAATCAGACAGATTCATGACTATAGACTTCTCGATGCATTCGAGGGTCTGGAAATTGCCAAGTGTAAGAATAAATTATTCTGTTACTTCTGGAAAATTCCCAGACATACTAAAAGTTGCAAAAGTGGTACCCATCCACAAGAAAGGATCTAAAAACGACCTAGCCAACTATCGGGGCATAACTGTACTTAGCATCGTTGCAAAAACGTTCGAAAAATCTGTTTTCAATTCTATCGTTTCATTTTTGAATAGCAAAAATATAATCACAAATAAACAACACGGGTTTCGTCGAGGATACTCATGTGAAACGGCTGCAGTAGGCTTCGTTCAGACTGTTCATAACGAAATGGACAAACATTTACACACTTACGGTGTTTTCTGTGACCTATCACGCGCATTTGATTGCATGAACCCAGAAATATTATGCAAAAAACTGAAAGCAGCAGGAATCCGAAATCCCGTAAATTCGTGGATACGTTTTTATATTACCAATCTTAAAATTTTTGTCTCCATTGAAAATACTTTTTCTGAGGTTTTTTATAAAAACCTTGGAACACCACAAGGTGGAGTATTAGGACCCTTACTTTTTCTTTTGCACGTTAACGACATGCCAGAGTATTTAAGCTACCAACAAGATGTTTTTATGTATGCTGATGACACGACAATGGTCATATCTGCACTCACCCGAGAAAAAGCAATTCAAAAGTTTAAACAAATAATTGTTTCGTTCAATAAATGGTATGCTCGAAATGGGTTGCTGCTGAATCTAGAAAAAACAATAGTTATCCAATTCTCACACGGCGGCAGTAGAATAGAACAAAGACCTATCGAAATAAAATTGGGAGAGAAAAATATATTGTTAAAGTCAATGAGAACTACACGATTTCTTGGAACATTTAATGACAGTCACCTCAATTTTAAAGAACAGGCAGAAAATATCTGTAAACAATTAAACAAAGCATACTTCATGTTAAAAACGACATGTCAACAAAATCCCTAATTGAAATTTATTATACTCAAATTTACTCTACAGGGTGTTTCATAATAAATGCGCTGGACTTCAGGATGTGATATTTCGTCCAAAAATTTGAAAAAAAGTTCCTATTAACTTACCCTTTAAAATGCACCATTTTCGAGATACAGGGTGTTGAAATTTTAAAAAAATTATCGTTTTTTGCGAATATCTCTGGAACCGTTTATCGCACAGAAAAGAGATTTCGTAAGCATTTTCTACTCATAATAAGCTATGTTTTGTGCTGATTTTTTTGTTTTTTAAAATTCATAATTGGTGAAGATTTTGAAGGGGTAGTGGGTGTTTTTTTCTCCAACTTCTACGCCACTGGAAAAAAATCAGTTTTGAGCTTCCTATATGAACCACCAACGTTTTCTACACAAAAAAGGTATTCTTGGTCATAAGCTCTAAAGTTGACCGTTTTCAAGAAAAATCAACTTTCATGTTATTTAAATAAAGTTTTTTCCTCGAAAAATTGCTGCGTGCATTGAAGCTAACGGCGGACATGTCCAACAATTCAACTGACTATGATTGTTATTGTTTTTTTTTTTATTTTGCAATCAAGAAGTCAACGTTTGATTTTGCTACTTGTTCTAACGTTTAAATAAATTTTGTATAAATAGGAAAAAAATTATTTAAAAAAATTTACCATGTTTTTCAACATGAAAGTTGATTTTTCTTGAAAACGGTCAACTTTAGAGCTTATGACCAAGAGTACCTTTTTGTGTAGAAAACATAGGCAGTTCAAGTAGGCAAAATCATACTTTTTCCAGTGGCGTAGAAGTTGGAGAAAAAAACACCCACTACCCCTTCAAAATCTTCACCAATTAAGAATTTGAAAAAATAAAAAATCCATACAAGACATAGCTTATTATGAGTAGAAAATGCCTACGAAATCTGTTTTCTGTGTGATAAACGGTTCCAGAGATATTCGCAAAAAACGATATTTTTTTTAAATTTCAACACCCTGTATCTCGAAAATGGTGCATTTTAGAGGGTAAGTTATTAGAAACTTTTTCAAATTTTTGGACGAGCTATCACATCCTGAAGTCCAGCGTATTTATTATGAAACACCCTGTATACTGAGTCAAAGCATCTGGGGTCAAGCCTCTGAATGCTCTCGCATATTTACCATACAAAAGCGCATCTTCAGACTTATCTTTAGTATGGGCTATAGAGACAGCTGTCGCAACATATTTAAAAACAACAGGATTTTAACCCTTTCGTCAATATATTGTGACGACCATTTCCGGATGGTACCGGTATTATTGTTGTAATCATCATTGTATCCAACTCCTGTGCAGTGGGGAAGCACCCTGTATATATCCATTTCATTTATGATCGAGTACGAGCAGGTACCGGTCTCAGACCCATCTACGTAACCAGATAAGAGAATGACTAAAGTATTATTCATAGCTTGAATCTGCTATGTGAATTGTAAAAGAGTTTAGTTTAGAATAAATCGTTGAACCGTTCGCATGTGCATTATTTTCTAGTCGTAACAATATGTATACAAATTCTTCTCGTTCATTTTTGGTAAAACAAATAAATTGCTGGAAAGCAGTGATATACATGGCTATAATACTCGAAATGCCCAGAACTTACACCAACCACACTGCAATCATACCAACTACAAGAAATCACCTGTCTATGCTGGTTCCTTCATTTATAATAAATTACTCCAATGTTTTAAAAATCACGGATCACTAAAAAGTTTTCAAAGAGATCTAAAGCGATATTTAGTTAATAACCTGTCCTTCAATAGACAAATTCTTGGAACATGTGTCCAGCAGCTGATATATTGGATTTCTCTTTAATATTTTATTTATATCAATTATAATGTCATGTCATTGTCATGTTAACGTTATTTTCTGTTATTTTTTGTTGTATTGTAGTATATACAGCAATTTTATTTATTTATTAACTGACGTACCTTATTCACTTTATATGGCAACCAAAGGTCAATAAATGTCATTATTATTATCATTATTATAGTATGAATGCTGATAGTCCTATTCCTCACAGTCCATTATTCAATTTCGTAGTACGAGTACATTGAAAAATATTTTCTTATCTTCACAATAAACTCATAAGTTATTGTTATTCCAAGAAATTTGTGTCATCAGATCCAAAAACAAGTAGGATAACATTAAAATTAATTTAGTGCAGGTAAATTACTAGAATTGGTAACCAACAAAAGTAGGCAAATTTGATAATAAGTGAGGTCGGCCCTCAGATTAGTAGTACGAAATGTTAGATAATTTGACGTCCATTAAGTTATAGTGGCATAAGTAGAAGTGAGGTAATAGTGGAGTAAAACCGGGGCCAAAATCCATCGTTTTTTTTCCAGGGTATAACCAAATCAGACGTATCTGAAGATTTTCTTCATGTGATTGTTCATAATAATCCAACTGGACGACATTTTTCTATAGGGCTGAACTTTTTTATTAAAAAAAGTACGAAAAAAATAGAATATTCGAAAAACGTGTTTTCTTAAACATATCACTCAATATCTCGAGAACTACTCAAGATATCGATTTGCTTTTTTTGTTAATCGAAAGGGGATCATTTCGCGCTTCTCAACATATCATGAGCAAGATGAAATAAAATCGCGTTTGTATCTGAATAAATAGAGAATGTGAAATAGTAGAAACCGTAAAATCAAATTTTCACTGAAAGAAAAACTTTTTTATTATTCGAAATGTTTATGTACATGCAGCGAAGAAAGTTGAGATAAAGAGTCTAAAAAGGTTTGAGGATAAAAAAATTCAACTCATATGTCATAGTACTGATGTTATGATTTTTTGAAAAAGTCTGTTATTCCGCGTCTCCGGGCGATTGCTTGCGCTCGGCGCAATACCATCAGGGCCTACTCTCATTAGCGCAATATGTTGTGTTGAGAAATTGTGCTTATGATAGTTGTTTCAAAATCAATGATACAAGTACAGATGAAAATAATATTGCATTTCATAATAATTTACGAAATCAAAAGAATTTGAACCAATCTAGTAAACGAAAAATAACGTAAATATTAATATTGTTCATTTTCTGATTCCGCTTCATCAACAGGATCTCTGAATGTATCCTGGCAGTCTCTACATTTACATTCACTAGAACATTTCAAACCTTCTTTAACGCATATAAATTTATTATTTGTGCAGTTTTTATCAGCACAATGAATGGCCAGAATATTTCTTACATCATTAGGCACTGGGTCTTGCTTAGTGAATACAGGGTTCCAACAATCATTTTCGTGTTTCCAACCAAAATTTGTCGGATTTTCAGTTGGACCATATGGTAAATGGGATGAATACCATATTTTCAATTGATATATACATCTGGAAGTAACAAATTGATTTATTGAAATAAGATAATGATAATCACAAAGTAAGTGTTGCTGAAAAACATCATCTGTTGGGGGTAGTTCTTTTGAAGGAAGATTGGTATTTATCGTTATATGATAACGTAAATCATTCAACGTTTTGATATTATCATTTTTATTCCTATATAAGAGGAGCATACTTCAAAGATACGGCCAAAGCTTCCTCATGAAGAAGATAAGGAAGCTTCGACAAGTCGATCAAACTTGCAATATTCTTCCTCAAGATATCAAAGGCAATTTTTTCCACAATTTTGAAGGAGTGGATCGCTAGTAAGCAGCTACAAATGGAATTTCCTAATTTCCTGGCAATTTCGTTAATTGAAAGAATCCGTTTATTTGCACTATGTCCAAGTTGAATGAATATGTTGCGATTTCCCAAATCAGAACTCGCTTGAAAATAATGAAGAAGTAGAACAAGTACATCGGTGTCTACAGATTTGATCAAAATTGTATCACCGTATTTACATTCCTTCAAAATATGCAACAATAATCGGGTAACGGTCTCATAGACCGTCAGATAGTGACAGATTTAGGTGCCCCATTTTCACATACAAGCCTCGAATTGGGTTGAAAAGTAAGTCGATGTTGAGTTAAATGAAGGGAAATTTACTTTTCCATTCGCGCCACTCAAGCCATTATGTTTTTCGGTCTAGTGACGATGTAGGTTTTCATAGTTTCGATGGGCTTGCGTGGGAAAATCTGTTAAAATCTAGATTTTTCTTTAAAAGATTACAGCCTTATTTTAACCCTTCAACACTCAAGCCTTTGATCTTCCGAAGCCAGGTTCTACTAATTAATGATTAGATGAACAAGCCTCGCGTTAAAATATGGAAAATCGAATTTTCCATGTTTTCCTCATGAGCCACTCGTAAATTTCCCTGCATTTTACTCAACATCGATGTACTTCTCAATTCTATTCAAGGCTTGTATGTGAAAATGGGGCACCTAAATCTGTCACTATCTGACGGTCTATCATCATGATTGCTAAATAGATGGCATAGGTGCACACTCGTATTTCCTTACTGAAATATCTTTTTCTGGATTTTGGAAACCCCCGCAATTATAATATTTTCATTTTCATCCAGATACTTTGCACCATTTACTGCTATGTAATTTGTGAGAAATATCAATGGACATCGTTTGTTATTAGAAGATTTCAGAAATTCTCGGAATTTTGGCACTTTTCTAGCACCACTGACATTGAATTCTATAATCTGTTTATTATCTCCCTGCCGATTACGTTCATGATTTTTCAAACTTCCAGATTCATATCTATCAAAGATTATAGTCGTTCTTTTAGCTTTATGTTTCTTTCCTATTCCGAGAATTGTACTCAAAAACACTTTTTCCATATCATTGAATGTAACAGACATCGTTTCTTTCAGTTCCTGGACAGAAACCATACCGTTAATTATGACAGAATCTAGATTTTCACATTCAACATAAGTTCCGAAAAAGATTTCAACTGTTTGGCTAATTGAGATTCAACTGTTTTCCTCATAGAACCATCCTCATTGAACAAAGATGCAGGTACCGATGTAAGTTCATATGATAAAATATTGGAAAGACCCATCTCTTGTGATCGCGCAGCACAAATCACTCTACGAAACATCAGTTCTGAACCGATACAAGAACCTCTGCGAGCCATTTTCGATGTAATTTTGGTTTCTTTGAATGTAACAACTTTGTCTCTTTCCAGTGGTTTCCAGAAACTAACGTTTTGAAAATTTTTCCATTGAGTTTAAATTTTTTTCTTTGCAGATATTTATCTCTGCTGTTTCTTCTTTCCGCTACGGCCACAATTAATACACATACTTCCAATATCAAAAATTACTTTGGCATTCCGAGTTGATGGTCCCTCTTCGGTATTTTTCTCGCAATCATTAAAATTCAACAATCTTTGAATATTAGAAATGCTGGTGAAACTCTTCTTACATTCATTATGATACACAATTTTTTCTATTCCAGACAAAATTAGCTCTTTTTTCTACTGCTGATCATAACGAAAGAAAGCCGTGGATTTTTCGTAATATTTTTTTCATCAAAGGAAACGCTTTTTTACAAATATGACACACTGCGTGTTGAACGAATTGTTGCAAACTGCCCAACTAAAACTACAACTGCACCTTGTCGTCGCACTGACACAATCCGTCGCGACAGGCATAATATTCATTGTCGTGCGTACCTACATCTTTCAAAAATCATATCTCAAAAACTATACTACATATACAAATTTTTGTTAGTTCAACAACTTTTATGGCTATTTGTCAACATTTCATTCGCTGCATATATACACAAATAGCTGAAAACAAAGAAGTTTGTCGATTACTGAAAAAAACATTACATGAAAAGTGATATCTTGTGTTCCGAATCAATTTACGAAAAACTAATGATTATTCATCATGTTATCATACTTGCGTGAGAAACTGGAAAGAATTCTCTTTCTACTGTGAAAAAAATTATTTCCATAACTCCTGTAGTTTCAGAGTTATGGGGTGATATTCATCAAGAAACGTGTTTTAGAAAAACCATTATTTTTTCAGTTTTTTCTAAATAAAAAAGTTCGTCCCCACTCAAAAATGTCGTCCAATGGTATTCTAATAGAAAAAAATATACCTCACTGTGTTGTGAAGGTCGGAACTGGTTATACCTCGAAAAAAATTTTTTCGAGAACGGAACGACTTTTTGGGTGGATTTTACTCCATTAGGATAAGTGGTTCAGTAAGCTTTCAGCTCCTGAAGATGCTTACTTTGTTGGCGAAACGCGGGTCGAGTGTAATTGTGACATAGTATTGGTGTTTGGGGAGTTTCTTTTTCTTGAAATGTATTCACAACACACGTTCCAAAAAATTCATACATTATATCACTACAAAGGGTTTACAAAGGGTTTACAAAACCACTACGATCATTTCGCTGTACAACAGCTTCTTCAAGTGGAGAAGATTATCTTCTCCATTTGGTGGAAATATTTGGAGTACTTCGACTTTGTCGATTTTATTCATATCATTTAATTGTACTCAAAACCTTACAATTTGTTCGCAATATTAAGAGAGTTTCGAATATTTGGGATACCTGCTAAATATATTTCACGAGCAGACGAAAAATTCCGCCTGCCTGATGTAAATGTATGCGTACCGCCCGTATATCACAGCTTCTGTGTATAAATCTTTCTGGAGAAAAATCCTTACTGTTTTACATTACAGCGAATGCGGAAAGAATAGCAAAAACGCTAGCCACTTCATTGATTTGCGGCGAGAGTTTCCCAATCTCTTAGAAAAACAGTTCGTGCAGAGCTTATTGATTCATGAGTTGGGGACAGAACGTCTAACTGGTGATAACTGACATTATTGGTGAACATGACAGTTGAAGGATAATCAGAGTAGTTGTTGAAACACCTGCTAATTTTGTGATAACTCTGGAGCATGATGATAAGCATTGGGTGGATTGTTTGAAACGTAATGCTTCAAGTATGTACATTATTTCTGTGTGGTTGTTTTGATTGCATTATCTACATTATTAGCAGACAAAGGTAACGTATGGTTTATGCGAATGTATTGATAACCATTACATGAGAGTACACCCGATAAATAAAGAAGAACTATAAATATCGTATTTATATTTGTATTGAACACAATAACTGTAATTACTCGTATTTCTATAAAAAAAATCACAAAATTGTAATTAATGGTATTACCTCGGGTATTACCATGGTTATAGGAAAGCTATAAACATTCCATTTATATTTATATTGAACATAATAATTGTAATTAATCCGATTATATCACTATTACATAAAAAGGAAGACTTATTTGTAAAGACGTACACACATAGCTCAAAAATAAGGTGTCCGGGTAGTGTTAATATTTTCATTGCTTTGAAATAGTATATTTCATTACGAGTTCAGAAATTCCGAAAAGCCGAACACGGGAAGTCGTGCAAGCAAGAAAAAAGCATTTATGGGCCAGTAATGAATGATATTTTTCATTATATCTACCTGAAAACCACAGATTGTTAAGAAACATTTATTTTTAATGATGAAGGAACAAAAGCATGTATTATTAATTGAAGTATTGGTACAAAACAAACGTTATTTACTCTGTTGGTAAGGAAATATTCAAACAATTTGCGATTTCTAGAGAACTGTCAACATGTTATTCAATTTTGACATGTAAATAGGCAGCTATAATGACACCAGAGCACGGAAATTTTTTCCGTGCGGGCGCATAACCATTTTTCAGTATGCTAAATACGGATGTGAATATAGTGTTTTCAGATAGGTATAATGAAAATACTTTTACAGGATTTCCTTTTTAACATGCCAGCATACTTCTAGGTTACTCGTGATCGAAAAACATCCCCTGCTGATACAGATGCTCATCAAAAACAGATACCATATCTGTGAGTCTACTTGGGCAAAATACAGATAATACAAATGTTCTAATTCTAGAGTATTTCTGAAGGTTCTGAGTTGGTAGCAAATCGAGTTGATTTTATTCACTAAAAATTCACATTTAGTTTTCCTCCTAGAAATTTCACCATTTTTTGGTTTGTACTTGAATGTTAGACATCTGAATAAAAATCAAGAGGTATCGAATCTGATACTACCAGTCTTGCTACTGTTAAGAAAAAGGTTATTATTTGCAAACAGTTCCTTTAGAGATGTGATGTCTATTTTAGTAGAGTAGTAGATATGTAATGTCTATTTTATATGTAAGATTTGTATCGGCTCCATCTGAAATTAAATTGATGTGTCATCAGCATGTAGAGGCTGGAATATTAACTTTGTTTTTATCATTGGTAAGGATACTAAAAAGAATTGGAGCCAGGATGAATACCTGCGGAACTCCCAGGTTTGTCGGGTTGCTAATATGTTGATTTTTTCGAAAATATGAACGTACATTTAATCAGATATGGAATCATTTGCAACTAAAAAACGAACTTCAGTCACTATTTTCCATCGTTCAAGATACACTTTTGGAAGGTATTCATGTTTTGGGTAAAGGTAAAGAATATGGGTCCCGCTGGGATTTTGATAAAATTTTCACAGACGTTTTAAAACATCGTAAAAACACTAGAGCAATCAAAATTTTTGCGCGGAAAGAGCATTTTCTATTTTTTTTCTTGATAAAACATGTGTGGGAACTTACTTTTGAGAGACACAATTACAAACCGTTGGACGGAGTTCAAACGTATTTTTCATTTCAAACCCATTGTCTTGAACTTCAAACACTTCTATCCAACCATATGGAGTAATTCATAGTACCTAATAAACTTCAAAAATTTAAAAAATACGCAAAAAGATTTTTATTCAATGTACATAAACAGCCAGTTTATTTGACAAATGTGAAATGACAGGACACTATTAACACGAAGTTAGTAATGCCACGTTGCCAATTCTATTACATGGAATAGTGACGGTTAAGTCTCGTTCATACCCTCGCGAATTTCGCAATTTTTCTGCGAATAAAATGGCTACCGAAATGGTTCAGCATCAACGAGTGGTCCGACATGACTGGCAGCCACTTTATTTGTCGAAATATTGAGAAATTCGCGAGGATACGAACAAGTAATCATGGAAAATTAAGTTAAACTACAAGAAAGTGAAAAGTTTATCGAATTTATTAAAGGTTTCTGTCATTAACATTCAAAGTAACTTTTGACATACACTTCTCTGTCGAATGTCAAATCCGCACGATCTAATTTGCGAAGTGTTGGCCAATCGCACCCGCTTCGCTCGCATGGTCTATTTTGAGTTATAGTTTTCATTTCAAATTGTAACATAGGTTTGTGGAATTGACAGAATTGTTGACTATTTAGGAAAAGCCGCGCGTTCGGCTGACATTTCGCAAATCCGCGCGCGCGGATTTGCGAAATGTCGGCGGAACGCGCTCGCTTCGCTCGCATATGGTCTATTTTGTTTTATAGTTCTCATTTCAAATTGTAACATTGGTTTGTGGAATTTACAAAATTGTTGACCAGTTAGGAAAACCAGCGCGTTCGGCCGACATTCGGCAAATCCGCGCGCGCGGATTTGCCGAATGTCGGCCGAACGCGCTCGCATCGCTCGCATGGTCTATTTTATGTCATAGTTCTCATTTAAAATTATATCATAGGTTCGTGTAACATGAATTGACATATGATCCGCGCGCGCGGATTTGCCGAATGTCGGCCGAACGCGCTCGCTTCGCTCGCATAGTCTATTTTATGTCATAGTTCTCATTTAAAATTATATCATAGGTTCGTTTAAGATGAATTAACCTGAATTGTTGAACAGTTACGAAAAGCCGCGCGCTCGCATATGGTCTATTTTATATAATAGCTCTTATTTTAAATCAGATTATAGATTGGGGAAGATATGAATATATGAAGTGAACCTGTAACTCGTTTTTTTTCATCTCAACACATTCATGTCCTATATATTTATTCGCCCGTTATATGCAATTTCCTGTGAGATATTTAAAAATTCGCCACAAATAATTTTATCTAAAGAAATTTCACACCCTAAAATATTTTTCATAACAATCCAGATACCTAGCTACCAACAAAAACGCATATTCCTGCTAACAAACAAAAACTAATCATTATCAATGTCTTTCTTTGAATCGACAATAAATGTAGTGCGTTTATTGAAAATAGAGAAAAGTTATAAATTTTTCCATCTCTGTTGCCAGAGAACGCGCTCTGTCATTGTTCACTATGATGATAACGAGTCTTGACATTTAAAATTCCCGCCATTATAGGGACCAATCACAAAGCGAATCCCCTAGCAACAAGGGTGGAAAAAATTAAGAACTTGTATTTTTTTATCAGAGTCTAAGAGCAAGAGTTCCAATCGACCAGACTTCATATGGGCAATTTGCATGGGCTATTCAGAACGATGGTACACTGGATTTGTCTAATTTGGAATATTAATCCAAATTTGAATGGTTATTCTGTATACATAAGGTTAGGTTAGGTTGGGTTAAAGTTGGATAATAATTTACGCATGTTCTAATTGGTCCATGCGGATCAGTCTGGTCGATTAGAACTTTTGCGGAACTGAGTCTCGTTCATACCATCGCGAATTTCGCAATTTCTCTACGAATTTTATTCCCAGAAAAATTGTGAAATTCGCGAGGGTATGAACAAGTCTTTAGACTATCAGAAATCTCTATTGGCAACGTCGCAGTTCCAATTTATTCACTTGTCAACAAATCATAAATTAATTATATCTGCATAATAAAAGTAGCTTTTTTAACCTTTTCCATACTATTCGAAGCTTATTCTGCTAATGGATTGATACTTCTGTATATGTAGAAAGTGTTATCAATACAACACAGTTCATTAACATTGAAAAAATAGGTAAAATTACCAATCCAACAAATTGAATTAATTTTTTCAAAAATAAAATAGAAAAATGTGTTTCCGCGCCAAAATTTATTTTTTTTATTCATTTTATCGTGTTTTAGAGCATCTGTAAAAAAAAATTTAAAATCTCAGCTGGACCCATATTCTTTACCTTTTCCCATGTTTTGAATAGAGAAACATTCTCAATTGAAATTTAAAGAAATATGACTCCTCTGGAATTGGAAAAAAACTACCTACCATAAAAATTAAGCAAATTTTTGTAATATTTAACAGGAAACAACTGACATTCTCTTTTATCTCATTCAAAAATCTAATGGACTGGAAACTGAAAAATCAACTATCTGATTAAAAAAGCAAATTTACGGAAGCGTAGAAGGGCCATTATTTTTTTATTTTTATTTTTCTCCTCAATTCCGAGTTGCAACTCGGAAAATTACTAAATTCCGAGTTGCAACTCCGAAAATTATTAAATTCCGAGTTACAACTCGGAAAATTACTAAATTCCGAGTTGCAACTCGGAAAGTTATTAAATTCCGAGTTGCAACTCGGAAAATTATTAAATTCTGAGTTGCAACTCGGAAAATTACTAAATTCCGAGTTGCAACTCGGAAAATTATTAAATTCGCAACTCGGAATTTAATAGTTTTCCGAGTTGCAACTCGGCATTTAGTAATTTTCCGAGTTGCAACTCGGAATTTAGTAATTTTCCGAGTTGCAACTCGGCATTTAGTAATTTTCCGAGTTTCAACTCGGAATTTAGTAATTTTCCGAGTTGCAACTCGGAATTTAGTAATTTTCCGAGTTGCAACTCGGAATTGAGGAGAAAAATAAAAATAAAAAATAATGGCCCTTTTACGCTTCCGTACAAATTTCAACTTTTTTCAAGTTTTTTTTTTTTTTTTTCATTCACAATATCAATTTTTTTTATATGATGTGGTTCAATGTCCAGCGTGGACTTAGCCGGAGAACTAGTTGTTTCATGTTAGATATTAAAAAGTAGCTCAATTTTTATCGTAGATTTTTTCTATTTCCAGAAGAGTTATGTTTTCTCAATTTTCAATTGAGAATGTTTCGCTTTTCAACAATTTTAATCAATGCTCACACCTTACAAGTTGTTTTATTCATTCGATCAGCGTGAATTTAAACAATCTACTCACCCCAAATGAAACCGGCCAGGAAATGACACCCGATGAGTTGCATTGATGTCGGTCCCATCGCGAATCCTTGTAACGCAACTCCAAAAGCTGATCCAGTCTCACATATTTTCGCCAAAGCAACCTTCAGCTCCGGTCCCGGTTAATTTAAATTCCGTCTGCCGGGATGCACCGGCTCATAACAGCCGCTGTTGTTCTTTAGATTTGTTTTCGCCCTTTTTTCTTCCTCTGCCGTTGCCTCTTTCAAAGAATAATAATTATTCTCTCTCGGCAACAGTGGTATTACGTTCAGATCAAAGGGGCTCTCGTTGGATTAGAATCAATCTTTTGTGTTCCAGTACGCCGTGGGCTGCAACAGAGAAATGAAAAAATTAATTCATAAGGTTTCCTGTGCCGTGTTATTATAATGGAGGAATATTCAGATGTAGGTAAGGTTTCATTATATTTAATGAAATGATGCAAATGTATTTTGCTTTTGCTGTACACTCTTCTGATTATTTTTCTCAGAAACTCGAAGGAAAGGTTAACCAAAATTAACACAATAAATCCTGAATTTGGTTGGGAAAAGGTCAAGATAACTGAAACCACTATGATTATTTTGCCGACGTTTCGACTTTTATAAAGTCATCCTCAGGGCACTACAATAGGGATTATTATTATTATTCTAATTCATATTCCCTAATCCCTATTGTAGTGCCCTGAGGATGACTATAAAAGTCGAAACGTCGGCAAAATAATCATAGTGGTTTCAGTTATCTTGGCCTTTTCCCAACCAAATTCAGGATTAATAACCAGTGAGGTCACAAAACAACAAGAAATTAACAGAATAAATGAAATTATGAAGAGCAATATTCGTATTCGTCCGGGAGTTACGACATATTTCATTACACCATTTCCACAAGCCTAATTTTTTTTTGTGTGTGTAACGTACAATATAATTTTCTTAAAATATTCGTGCCCGAAAGAAAATTTCCAGGAATAATTTAAGCTTGCGTGGTATTAGGTAAGAAAATTTCACACCATAATTTGGAAAAAAATTATTAATCCAATCTGACATTTTAAATTAATTTCACTGCTTGTCAAGTCTACCATGTTTCGTTAAATAAAAAATATTACCAACTTTAGTTACACCAAATGCTAAAACTCAGATGGGTATTAGATCAGTCTATCGCCCTTTCATAATTTTAGATTACTAAGGGTGGTAGAAATGTATTTTTTGTTAAAGTAATCCATAACAAAGAAGACAGAAATCTTTGGGAGATCGTTTGCTAACGAACAGTCGTTACCGACCGAAGATGAACCCCTTACTCCCATAAACACCTACTACGTAGGCTTATTATGGCAAGTACCTGTCAGAAAACAACTACTCCCCTGGCTAAGACCACGACGGGTATTGAATTGAATCTAACAGTTACTTGTGCAACGTTCCTCAAAGCATCAGAGAACGCAATTGCAAGTGTCCTCTATGACCAACCAGCAGAAATTATGTTTTGATTTGGACAGGGTGACCACCTGCAGACTACTTTCGAGGTTGTTGCCTCTCATCAGCGCAAGGGCAGGTCAACACAGACAGCACTGAAGCCATCTGTTCCCCGTCCAAACCAATACACACTCCGCTGATTAGTCAATTCTGGTTCACGAGATGAAAGCAGTTTCTAGGCCGCTCCACCTAACGAGCAGAGGAAGAACACTCCGAATCTCCGGGTTAAGAGATTTAATCGAAGAAGACAGAAATCTTTGGGAGATCGTTTGCTAACGAGCAGTCGTTACCGACCGAAGATGAACCCTTTACTCCCATAAACACCTACTACGTAGGCTTATTATGGCAAGTACCTGTCAGAAAACAACTACTCCCCTGGCTAAGACCACAATAAGCCTACGTAGTAGGTGTTTATGGGAGTAAAGGGTTCATCTTCGGTCGGTAACGACTGTTCGTTTATCCATAACACTTCTAATGTAAAAAATATAATACTAACATGGTTTGTTGCAGTAGGTGGCCGTGATATAGGCGGCCATGCTTTTGACACATTCGTTTCATACTTGAATTTAAAATGATATGAAAGGTTCGGTTGCAACAAGGTAGCAATGATTCAGTTTAAACTATGAAAAAACGTACTTGCATATACAGGCTAGCATATACAGGCTAGCAAAATACACTACTCAAGAAAAAGTGGAGAAAGAGATTGCAGTTCCATGACAACATTTTTTCGTGAACTTTAAGTTCATGTGGAAAGAAGTATAAAACATTTTGACCGTTCTTTTAAACCAATCATCGCCTCTGGCCATACCCTTACTGGATCACCCAGTACAGCCTGTTTCTTAATTAAAAATTTCGGAACTTTGTTGAATCTGTTTGTATTCATCAGTATGAATGCTAATGTCTTTCCTCATTATGATCATAACAAACCCAAGTTATACATAACATGATGTAGAATTAGAACGTTCTGAAAATTGGAAATAAAAGATGCCTAATGAAGAAATGAAATAAAAATATGTACATTTTTAACATTTTTATTGAAACAAAACTGTTGTTCAGTTGTTTAGGAAAATTATCCTAATTCTATTATACATAAAATGTCAATATTCTAGAAATGTTAGGTAAAAATCCACATTCTACATACAAACAAGTAAAATACATACATCAAACTAACACTATTCACAAAAATCACAACAGTAATAATAGTATAATTCCGGCACACGAAGTAACACGCCCACATACAACTACTAACTCAAATGCTGGAATTGAAATGAGGCCAGTTTTGCGAAAACGTTGATGATCAGTGCAACGGTTACTACCGATTGATCCCGAACTGGTCGCATATCAACAAGTAGGTGAACAGTTTCATTATCGTAGGAACATCTAGCTCTATTGCAAATAAACTGTTGTATTATGCCTGTAACACGAGTCTCTGTTGTTATGATATACTTTTCAGAAACACAAAGTAGATAAATATGAATAAACTTTTCCAGCGCTAGTAAAATATTGACCTGACATTATACAAAGTGAATTATCTAACGTTCAAAGCACTTGCTGTATGTAAACAATATTATAGCTACAAGTTCATGCGTTCAGAATACTCATTGTTTTAGAGACAAAAGGTATTTTTTTTAATATAGGTATTAATTTTCTTACCACAATCGATAAAAAGTCAGGAAAACGTTTTACTTGACCATTTTTTTCCGTGTACGTTTTTTTTTAAAATATAAATTGTTAATGCATAATAATTAAACAAATTTGTGTTTTCTGTTTAATGAAACTTTATAGCGAATAATAAATAATAATGTTAATTCTTATAGAAATTTTTCATTATTCACAGGTATATCTACAATATTCAATGGTTGTAGATCATATGTTTACCTTTTCAGCTGTCAAAAAATTCCACTTAAATATCGTGGCACCACGAAAAAATTTTCGGAAATTTTTTTAGGTGCCATGGTAACTAGTCAAAATTAAGGCATCTTATTGGTTAAAAAGTAGAGGTGTGAAATTTTCATCTAAATTTCCCTTTTATCTGTTTCTCGCCGAACTCATTTGAAAGAAGAGACCTTTGCAATACTTCGGAAAATGGAGTGTGTGTTGGTGGGTTTCAAATTAGCTGGAACACTTTCTCTCTGGGAAAGTTTGATATACTTCCAGCGGGCTGGGGTAATAATAATATCCATTAAATTAGGCTTGGATTCGAGTTTTGAAATGGAGCGGTGAAAACAATCCGGTTTGTGGGAGAACTTTATAAATTTGGTAGATTCTTCGGAATCTAATGAACAATCAAATCGGAATCTTGGGTAGGTAAACTTGAAGAGTTTCTTTGTGGGGTAGATTTATTGGAAAAACATAGCTTCCTCTTTTTCATTGAAGGAAAATATAAAACGTTACTCTTTTGTTCCTCAGATTTGTTTTCTGGTGCACATAAAGATAAAGATAGGCATGGATATCAAAAGTTTGAAGAAATTGCAAATTCCTGAAGTTATTGAAGTATAACGGATTACTCCAGATTTTAACAGTATATCAAGAGTGTGAATTCACATGCACATTTGATAACGACAGTAGATGTTAACTGTTGAAACGTTGTGACTCAAACACATGCAAATGATTTATTTTCTTTGTTTCTAGACAATGGAAGTCCAGAAGAATTCCACTAACAATAAAAATAATATTAATAAATATACTTTATTGTCATTAAGAGAAAATCTTGTAGACAAAGCTTGTAAATACAGTATAATATAGATCATAAAAAGGTAAATAACAGAATATATATATATATATATATATATATATATATATATATATATATATATACAGGCTGAGTCAGAATAAGACCGACAAACTCCGACTACAGATTCCTTGCCTCATTTTGAAATGAAAAGTTTCTATCAAGGTATGTCCTAAAATGCATCCCCTCTTAGATACAGGGTGTCAAAAGTGCAAAAAAAAATTAGATTAATTTTTTTTCTCTAAAACTCCTGGAGAAAAAACATTCAAACTTGGTGCACTAATCAAGGTTTATCAAAGTAATAATTTGAAGTCATATTTTCTTTGGACAACTGAATTGACAAATGAGCATTTGACATCAGTTAGGCTCATCCATACTCAACCTAAAAGTCATAACATTCCATTTGCCTAAAAGTGAAGGTTTCTGAGATATTTAAATGATACTCCAACATAAAATTCAACAAATCAAGAGTACTTATCTTCGGTTTTTCGCAAAAATTGGTTCGGATCTAAACTCTTATTTGAGTGGAGTATTATTAATTTGAAGTTGGGTGTGTTTTTTTTTATTATTGAACATAGCAAATTACGTTGATACTCAGGACATATCTTCAGTTTTGATGAGCCTAACTTATGCCAAACGCTCATTTATCAATTCAGTTGTCCAAAGAAAATTCGTTCAAATAATATGACGAACAAAAACAACGGAGTTTGTCGGTTCAGCAGGTTGACAATTATTCCTATAAGTTATAATAAAGTTGCATCATGCGATTATAGCACACAGGATGTTATGTCTCTTCTCAGGACATATCTTCAGTTTTTTGCAAATATCTCAGAAACCTTCACTTTTACGCAAATGGGACTTTTAGGTTGAGTATGGATGAGCCTAACTGATGTCAAATTCTCTTTTGTCAATTCAGTTGTCCAAAGAAAATATGAAGGAAAATATGACCACATACCATCGTGACTACGCCACTGGTTTACGAAAATTGAAAACTATAACTTCAAATTATCACGTTGATAAACCTTGATTAGTGCACTGAGTTTGAAATTTTTTTCTCCAGGAGTTTTAGAAAAAAAGAAATAATCTAAATGTTTTTCGCACTTTTGACACCCTGTATCTCAGAGGGGATGCATTTTAGCACATACCTTGATGAAAACTTTTCATCTCAAAATGAGGCAAGGAATCTGTAGTCGGAGTTTGTCGGTCTTATTCTGACTCACCCTGTATATATAAAAACAACTACAATAAGTGGACTGTTTCGACTAAAATATAAACATGCACACACACACAGTCACATTTACGCAAATATACATATAAAACACATCATATACACACAAACTCACCTACTTAATAGTAACGTTACAGTTAAAAACTTACATACAGTGACCGGCCGATTTATGGCAACAAATGGAAAAAAAGTTTATTTCAAATTTCACAGAAAATTGTATTCTTCATAAAGGTACCAGCATCCTCCCAAACTCAAATTGCACTATCCACATTTCAATTATATCCTTTCGTATACGAGGGAGGTGAAAAAAATTGAAAGTGGCCCAAGAGTAAAGTACCTTTATTTTTCAAAAAACACAAAAAAGTTATTCAAAGCAAAAACTTAAAATTTAGAGGGTGTTCCAAATTTGAATTCACAGCCTCCAATTCCGAAAACAAGTTTTCACTGATTTTCTCTTTTTTTTTTATCTCACCCGCCCTATGTATTATGAGGATTTGTAATATCAGAGTAGACTCATCATTGAATATTATCTAGACGACCGGATAAACTTAAGTTTTGCCCAACTGTCATCTAGAAAATGGCATTAATCGTACTTGGTGCTGACAAACCCCATTTATTGTGGCCATTCAGAAAAAAAACGAGTATTTTTCGAAATCAGCTACAACAAACGACATCTGCAGTTCAAAATCAATTGAAAGCAATCCAACTGTGTTGTAACCAACGTGAAAACATGTCTCTCAAATGAATGGTAACCGTAAATGATCGTTTATTATCAAAACGACGCTCTACAGTGAACAGAAAAAACATAAGGTATAGATGAGAATATGATTGATTTCATTGAAAATATGAACAGGATATTCATAAAGTCAGTTTTGGAATCATCTGCGACTGAAAGTTGGAATTTAGTCGCTGTTTTCCATCGTACAAGATAACCTCTCTTGGAAGGGATTCATGTTTTAAAGAGAAACATTCTCAATTGAAAATTGAATCAATACATGACTCCAAAGGAAATGGAAAAACCCTACGATAAAATTAAAGTAACTTCAATTTGATCGTTGGTCAGGCCCTTATTGATGTTGCAGAGGCTGTAGGCCTCTACGTGTGGAGATGGATGGAAGAAAATTACTGCATGGTGACTTCTCAGTGTAGTGTCAGAGTGATATTTTAGAGGTAGATACTTGTAGTATATTATGAAGTTTATTTCATTCACACATGGCTGCACTAATAAAATTTCATGATTGAAGTCACATGATGTGTGATATGAGTGGCTATTTACGTAAACAAGCGGATATTTAGGTAAACACGGCTATTCACGTGAACGAAGAAATGTTTACGGTTCTCTTTTGATTGTATAAGTGTCAAAGTTTGACAAAACTCAGTCACCCAAAATTGAATCGTTTTGAGTTATCTATCTACTACAGAATGGAAATTACGAGTGAATTAAATGTTGAAATGTATATGAACGAGTAGATGGATGATTTTATGCTGTTCATGAAATAATCTTCCTGAATATCACTCGAACATGACAAATAGCGATTATCATTTTCTTCAATTCAACTCGAGTAACTTGTATTTTGTGACAATTCAATTCGACCATAGGAACATTAATAATCAAAGAATAACTCCCTCGAGCTACAGCTCTCGGGAGTTATTCAGATTATTAATGTTCATATTGTCTCATTGAATTGTCAAAATACAAAGTGCTCTCGATAGAATTATGAAGAAGATAATAGTCGGCGATTTGTCATGGTCTTGGGATTCAGTTTTTTAATTATCCTTCCCCAAGGTACCGCAATCACCCCACCCAAAATCACGCACGCCACTGCCCAAAAACGTGATATTATGTGCCCTGACCCTTCGTTTCAAATTCCCAGAAACTGAACTGGAAGTTTTAATTACACGTTTCATTGGGTCATCGTCTGTGTGGAGTTGTAATCACAAATATGGCGTAGGAGTAATGAGGGGAAGTTTCAAATATTATATCAAACGTCCAGAAGTTCGCAGACACGATTGAAATAGCTTTTGATCGAACAAGGGCATATTATGAATGATTAGTTACGAAGAATGTGGCATTGCGGATTAATATCCTGGACAAATTGGGTGTTAATGAAGAAATAATTACTCAGATGGTAAAGTTGCTATTCAAATAATGATGATAGATGAATAAAATAAAGTTTTTCTGAAATCGTTCAAGAATGCCCACTTTCTCGGAGCAACTTCAGGCCTCAAAATACGCTAATCTAGTATTTTAGTCCGTTGCTAAGCAACGAACTTTCCCGGACCGTTTTCGGACCTAGACAGTACGGGAATAGTATATTGTGTATCTAGTAGTAAAAGCAATACATTCCCGGACGACAAGCCGAAGCCAACAAGCATTGAAATCTGGGAATGTGCTTTTACTACGAGGTACACATACTATTTTTTCTGAAATCGCAATCAGCATTATCAAAAACTAATGTCTACATATTGTTTGCGTGAATTCAATAACTGTCTAAAATGTAAACAAGCCGGCAAAAATATTCCCGTATCGTTTTCGATACGGGAATATTTTTCCCGTACCGTTTAGGTCCGAAAACGGTCCGGGAAAGTTCGTTGCTTAGCAACGGACTAAAATACTAGATTAGCGTATTTTGAGGCCTGAAGTTGCTCCGAGAAAGTGGGCATTCTTGAACGATTTCAGAAAAAGTACTTTCCCGTACCGTTTAGGTCCGAAAACGGTCCGGGAAAGTTCGTTGCTTAGCAACGGACTAAAATACTAGATAGCGTATTTTGAGGCCTGAAGTTGCTCCGAGAAAGTAGGCATTCTTGAACGATATATAATACAAATAAGAACTGAAATGTTCGAAATATTCAACTTTGGAATCGTTTCATCCGGTTAACAGATGGGTGAAATTCGACCTCTCTTCGTCTCTTAGACTAAATGCGTTTCATTGATTTGTTATTCTACATGGTTGCCGAAAAAATAGTGTACGCAGTCCGAAAACAGTCTTTTTGGACTCGCAGACTTCCAGGACTCGCTAACGATATTCCTAGAATTTGGTCTACTCGACCAAAAAAACAGTATTTTCCGGACTTGTTTCGTAAATTACTATTCCCGTACCGTTTAGGTCCGAAAACGGTCCGGGAAAGTTCGTTGCTTAGCAACGGACTAAAATACTAGATTAGCGTATTTTGAGGCCTGAAGTTGCTCCGAGAAAGTGGGCATTCATGAACGATTTCAGAAAAATATCTTTTCCTCAAATTTGGAACCTCATCATTTCCCGCCTGGTCCTTGCTGTTACATTTTTTCTTATTTCTAGCGTTTAAAATTCGTTTTGGCACCGGCCTAAAAGTGTCCCAGCTAATTTGAAACCCAACCAACAAACACACTCCATTTTCAGTGGTATTGCAAAGGTCTCTTCTTTCAAATGAGTTCGGCGAGAAACAGATAAAAGGGAAACGAGATTACCTATCGCCGGCGGCCGATACGCCACTTTTTTTAAACCCACAAGTGTTTTTATCGTCGCTTTTTATCGGCCAGATACGTTACTCGATAGGCCGCCGCGAAAAAAGCCGGCAATTTGAGTTAAAGATGAATAAAAGCGTAATTCGTTTTTTTCCGTATTACCTTACAGCTTTTTGGAGCGGTGATAAATTGGATGGGCAGAGTTAGGAGCTGTTTGAAAACTTGATGATGGAACATCAAAGTGGTTTTGCTGTGCGTGAATTTTTATGTGGAAATACATGCGACAAACACAATTTTACTCGACTTGAATTAATTATTTGGCATGCACTTGATGAAAACTCATAGTGTAATTGTATTTTAAGTTTGTGATAGTATTGTAATGAGAATTTCACGCAACTGTCAAAAAACCAATGAAATTGTTCCTAATGACAAAACACATCCAATGAGGTTGAAGCTTTGTTGATTATTTTCTCCTGCAGCGAATTAATATACGATTATACCACTATCTGGATTTCCATGGTAACGGAAATTCTGACGCATAACTGACGTTTGAATATCGCTTTCGGAATATTATTCGGTAATTCGAAAAAGAAATGGAATCCAATAGATGGGGAACTGCTACAAATATCAAAATTAATTTGGCAATTGCAGAGAATACGCCAAAAAATACAAGGAAATCGAAAGATTATGCTTGGAAACAATTTATGGACTTTTGCCGAAACAGGAATTATGTTGTCGAAAAGGAAACTACCCAGTAGAAATTTTGAATATATTGAAAGATTATGCCTTCAATATGAAGAAGCAGGATGGCAGTGAATATAAAGAAACTGTTATAAAATTCAATTGGAATGTTGTCGCAAAACTGCTCCAAGACAAGTTTTATAATGATTATAATGTGAAAATGAATCCATTTGCTGACATAGAATTTAGATCAGCCCGTGATGCAAGAGACGCGAAGAGAAAATTACTTCAAGGGGATGTCGAAAAGAGGAAAACGAGTTCAACTACTTTTACAATTGAGGAAAATATGAGATTACTGAGATATTGGAAAGAAAACAATCCGGAGGGACTCATCAAGAAATTTTTTTTCATTGCAGCCAAAGAACTTGCTTGGAGGGGCAATGAAGGATGTTACTCGAAGGTTAGTTTTTTTATAGTGGAAAAGGATGATGTTGGACGGCCGACTGGACGTATTGAATATAATCCCATATTTAACAAAACCAATCAAGGTGTGTCAAAATCATGTACTTCAAGCAAATGGTTAATAAAAAATACTGAGGACCCCGATATTTGCCCTGTTCGCATATTCCACAAAGTGATGGAAAAACGCCCCGGACATATCACGTCCGACCGCTTTTTCCTAACTCCGAATCCTAGATGGAAAGATCCTGACAGTATTGGTTGGTACAAAAATTGTCCTATTGGAATAAACTCTATGTCAAAATGGACTAAAGAAACTTGTCAGAAAATGGGTTTGGATATTCAGAACAAAAAATTCAGCAATCACAGCCATAGGTCTACCGCTGTTACTCACCTTGCCCAAGCTGAAGTGTCTGAACAAGAAATGATGAAGATCACAGGACACAGCAGTTCCAGTTCTTTACAATCCTATATGAACATGCAGCCAAAAAGACACTCTGAAATCGTCACTAAAATGAGAGCGAGTTCAAGTTCTTCATTCAGCGATGCCAACAAAAATGTCTACTCTTGCAGCAGCTCTAATGAGACGAAAAATGAGCAAACAAATTCAAAAATAGTGTTCCAGAATTGTACTTTCAATGTTCAAAATTTCAATTGTAATGAATTGTAATTATCTATGTATCTGAATGAGTTGAAATAAATAATTCTAGTTCCAATTATTATTACTAAAAAAAAAGCAAATTTTGTGAAATTCTCGTATAAAATACAACTCGATTCGATAAAATTTTCCTGATTATTCTCCTCCTTCACAATTACTCGTTATCATAAAATTTTATGATAACTCGTCAAGTGAAGTCGAAGAATAATCGGCAATTTTATCGGCACTTGTATTATACATGATTATTTCATTCAATGAGCGGCTATTAAGGTAAACAAGCGGATATTTAGGTAAACACGGCTATTCATGTAAACAAATCTCTCTTTTGTTTGTATAAGTGTCAAAGTTTGACATAACTTAGTCGTTCAAAATTGAAATGTCTCGTTTTGGGTTATCCCCTATGACAAAAATTAATGTATATATAAGCGAATGCATCCCAGAAAATTCCCTGAAGAGTCTGTCTGGAGACAACTTATGTCTTTTTGTCAGCAGAAGAAATATGAATTTTGGGCGACTACCCCAACTCTCATGATTGCCAAAATCCTCAAAGATTGGGCACGGAATATGCGTAAAGAAAATGGCGAGGAATATAAAGAGTACACGGTTGAAGTGATGTCGAATTCAACTGCAAAAACTCTCCAAGAATTTTCCTTCAATAAACATAAACGTAAGATAAATTCATTTGAAGATATCGAATTCCAAAGTGCTAGGAATGCGCGTAATGCAAAAAGACGAAACCTGCATTCTTGTCTTCAAAAAAGGAAGGAAAGTTAAATGTTAAAACGTATATGATCGAGTATATACATGATTTGATGTTGTCCATGAAATAATATTCCTAAATATAATAATAATAATATAAGATTTTATTGACAGCATTATAACGGTATTATAAATATCAGTACATGATGATGGTCATAACACTGACAAATGGCAGAGTTAGCACTTTGCCTGCTAACACAGTTAGCAGGTGTACGCTCTCTTACACTCAACCAGAGAAGAAGAAAAAGAGAAAGAAAAAAAAACAAAGTAAAAAAAAAGTTATGTAACCATACTCATTACTAAAAGTATCCAGATAATTAGCTGCATCTTACTATAACCTAATAACTAGCTGTAACATGTTGTGCTCAACTTAGCAGAAGAGGGACCAACAATTTTTTTTAATATTTGATGGGTTCATTACACATTGATTTCTTTTGAGAGGAGTTGTTTTTTCAGAAGTTTCTTGAACATGTTTATATTGACACATTTGACCGATATCACTCGACCATGACAAATAGAGACTAGAATGAAAAATTTCGACCAAGTCGAAATCCCCTCTCTCCACAGTTCCCACACAGTGGGAAAACGTGAGGCAAGTATCTGTCAGAAAACAACTACTTCCCCCTACGGACATTGAATTACATCTGACATTTACTCGTGCAATGTTCCTCATTGCAAGTGCAGATTGCTCTCAAGCAATGCGTATCATCCCCCATCCGGTTGAAAATGACCACCTGCATACATGCATGTTTCAAGGTTTTTACCTCTCATCAGTGTTAGGTTAGGACAGACAACAATAGAGTCATCCTGTCTCCCCCAAACGAACGACAACACCCAAAGCCCAAGAGCAAGCAGCACTCCTCGACTGCACAACTCCGGAAAGAGTAATGCTACACAAGTTCGAACAAAGTTCGAAAGGTGTGCTCATCTCAAAGGAGAGTTCCATATCAAATGGAATTATGGAGAAGATAATACTCGGCTATTTGTCATGGTCTTGGGATAGTACCTACGAAAATAGTCTGAACGTTTTTAAACTAATTTATTTTAGGCAAAAAATCTAATATATTGTTATGAAAAATAACAATTGTCTATCATTATTTTCAGTGTAGTAGAAAACACTAATTATATTTTTTCAAGCAAACATTAAAAAGGAAAGAAATGGAACAAATTTGCGAATGTCTTGTAGACTTTAGGAAATAGTTTTAGCTCGAGTTTTAGTTAGTTTTAAGAAAGTCTATGTTCACAATAAATTATGTGATAACGATATTTAAACCAAAGTTCGGTGAACATAAAAAATCTCGGCTGCTGTGTTTGTTGAACAGGACAGGGATGTCACGATGGCAGATAGGAGGAAAAAAGTCAGAAAAAGTTTGACAAAGATTTGAGAAACTGAAAAATTTCATTTCAACAAAGGGAATGAAGCGTTAAGAAGATCGAGGAAAGTTGTTGCAGATAAGAAGAGAAACTCTACAGACAGGTTTATAAAGGAAAGTATTCGCCGGGAGCCGTCATATCTGAAGAATCCAGTAGGAGAGGTTTGGAGAGCGGAGAGGAATATCGAAGGTATATTTTTATCATAGTTAGTCTACCAAGAGTCTCCAAACAAAGTTCAAAGTCTTATTGTGGTGCTGTCAACATGGACAAAGCAGAAATAGCCGGGTGTTCGTGGGGTCTCATATAAAAAAAAACTTTCAATCGAGTAAACATAGACAAAGTGATTTGAACTATAAAAAAAATACATTTAATTTTAGGCATTTCATGAACGTTAGTAATAATAATAAGGTTGCTGGTTAAATTTCACTTTCAAAAATTTAAATTGTATAGTAAAACACATCAGGATTATAGTAGATTTTATAAGTTTTCGTAGGAAGGGTATAATTCAAAATTGGATCCATTTGTTTCTTTTTAATTGTTGCTCATTGTTTAAAAAAAATAATAATAAAAAGTTTTTTCAATACATCATACAGTGCGGTCCAAAGGTATGGAATAAATTCATTTTTAGCGTTATTATGTATTTTATGAAAAAATCCTGAAACAGGTCAATTTTTATTGGCAATTTGACAATTTACAGTATGAAAATATTACCCCCTTCTTGCACCCCCTCTGAATTATGAGCACCCCCTCAAAAATTTTAAATGAGAAGGGGGGTCGTGTGGCATCTTGTTCGAAAGGGATTTTCATTATCTGTTCAGCAATACTAAGTTTTTCATATTTGGTGCAACCATAACGAAGAAAATTTTTTATTAAAATTTAAAAATATTGACACTGTAAATTATGTATCCGTTGAAAAAACCTGAAACAGGTCGATTGCTATTCTCAATTTGACAATTTATACTTTGTTATCTGTCTTGCTAAAAAAGTCAGGAAAAAGTCGTTGAAGACACCAAAAAATTATTCACAAAACCCGTAAATAATATAATGTCAATCTAGTAAACTACTGTTATTTTGATATTTGTGAGTTGCTGGCAGACGTCGGTGTATTGAAAAATATTTTTGTGTGTATTCGATTCATCTATGGCTCATTTATCCGAAACTCAAAGAATAGACATTTTAATTATGCTTGGATGCGGTAATAAAACACGAACTCAATCGGAAGTTTGTGAAATGTTCAATAATAAATACCCTGGTCAACACGTATCACAATCTACAGTTAGCAAAATAGAAACAAAATACCGTGAAACTGGACATGTAAAAACTCGTCAAAAACCAGGTCGAAATGCTGCATTGGATGAGGAGAAAAAGTTAGATGTACTGTTAGCGATTGAGGAAAATCCGCATATGACAAGTAGACAACTTGCCGCCGACAATGATGTAAGTAAATCATCGATATTGAGAGCTTTACATAAAGAAAAATACCATCCTTATAAAGTTCAGTTGGTTCAGGAGTTACATGAGGATGACCCTGATAGAAGGCAACAATTCTGTGAACTGATGATGGATAGAATCGAAGCAGATTTGCAGTTCATAAACAAAATTGTGTTTTCTGATGAAGCTACTTTTTATTTAAATGGAACGGTTAATAGACAAAACTGTAGATATTGGAGCAGAAAAAATCCTCATTGGATGTGTGAGGCTCACACACAATATCCCAAAAAAGTGAACGTTTGGGCTGGTATCATTAAAAACAAAATTATTGGCCCCTATTTTTTTGAAGGCACAATTAATGGTGAGGTTTATCTAGGATTTTTGATGAACTTTTTAGTGCCTACATTAAAAAGACTTTTTCCCGATGTTAATGATCCAAATGGAATAGATAGATCAATTTGGTATCAACAAGACGGAGCTCCACCGCATTACACACGTATTGTTCGAGATTATTTGACAGAAGTTTTTCCCAATAGGTGGATTGGCAGACGTGGAACGATTGAATGGCCGCCTAGATCCCCCGATTTGACTCCTCTCGATTACTTTTTATGGGGTTATTTAAAATCAAAAGTATATTTCAATAGACCAGACAATATTGCAGATTTAAAAACTAGGATATCGGAAGAAATTAACAACATAACCCCTGAGGTCCTACAAAATGTTCTACGAGAATTCCAAGATCGCCTTGCTTATTGTCAAGAAGTGAATGGTGGTCATTTTGAACATTTAATTTAACTGTAAAATAAATTGAAATATACTTCCTAAACATTATGTTACATTATTTCCTTCAGTCTATCAACATTTTACATATTCAGAATAAATTTTCTCAGTATTGCTGAACAGAGAATGAAAATCCCTTTTGAAAAAGGTGCAACACAACCCCCTTTCTCATTCAAATTTTTTGAGGGGGTACTCATAATTCAGAAGGGGTGCAAGAAGGGGGTGATATTTTCATACTATAAATTGTCCAATTGAGAATAGAAATCGACCTGTTTCAGGTTGATTCAACGGATACATAATTTACAGTGTCAATATTTTTAAATTTTAATAAAACATTTTCTTCGTTATGGTTGCACCAAATATGAAAAACTTAGTATTGCTGAACAGATAATGAAAATCCCTTTCGAACAAGATGCCACACGACCCCCCTTCTCATTTAAAATTTTTGAGGGGGTGCTCATAATTCAGAGGGGGTGCAAGAAGGGGGTAATATTTTCATACTGTAAATTGTCAAATTGCCAATAAAAATTGACCTGTTTCAGGATTTTTTCATAAAATACATAATAACGCTAAAAATGAATTTATTCCATACCTTTGGACCGCACTGTATATTTCAATGAAATATAAAATTTGATATCTGGTAACCTTTTCAAAGAACTCAACTTGAGAAAGAGAATTTTCTCATATTCTATTGTAGGTATCGACTGAGCTAAGTGTGGTAAATCTTTTCCTTTCTTAATTGGAATATTGAAATTACTGAAATTATATTAATATATTCTTATTATGAAAAATAATAACATCCTACTAACATAATGTGGTCTGTACGAAACAAGGAATACCATAAAAAACTGTATAATAATACATTAAAAAACATTTCAAAATTATTGACTAGATATTTTCTGTCATTGACAATAAATATGTGCTTATTCTTATGGAAAATTTCAGTATTTCAAGAGCTATAAATTCAACAATTTTCATAGGTATATGGAATTTTTTTTTGCAAAATTTACAAAAAATTCAGTGATGGTTCCTCGAGCATCAGCTATTTTATATTTTTCACTTACTAATTATTCAATTTCAAACCAGTCTGTCAATGATCGAACTCTAACTGCGCTTATAAACGGTGAGAAGACTCAATACAGATTTCTACTAATAATCAAATTATGTCTAATTGGGAATGGTAATGGTAATGGGTGGGGGACGCAAGCGTCAGCGACTAGACCCCAGCGGGCCCTTCGCCGAGGTGAGGACATTGGCCACCTCTACCGAAGTACGGTATTCTTTTCCAATGTTCTATCCAACGAAACCACCGCCCCCTAGAGGCCAACACCTTATGGTAGGGCATCAAGTTGTCTTGACGGGGCTCCCCTTCCCACTAGGTACCCATGTTAGTCAGATTTCTCCGACAACGTTGATGGGTCGCCGTCTGCAGTCGTTTTCACCCATACTGCATACCCATGTCAGACTGGATCCCTCCAGCCTACGTTAGATGGGTGACCGTTCATGACTTTCCAGTCGCTACCATGTTGACTGGACGAGGACCCCCGGCTCTCAACCAACGGTGTTTGGAATCGCCGCGGGCACTCCTCGCCCGACGCCGAGGGCACACGGTGGACCCCCGGCCCAAGAACCTCCACTAACAGTCGGAGTTCTTTGCGGCTTAGTTTCACTATCTTGGCCGTCCTTGCCCTGTCGTGCCCCGATATCATTTGCTTTGACTGCCTGTAGCCGTCTACCCCTCTCCACTCTTTTTCTTATATATCAACGGCCCACTCATTCAGTGCCGTTGTTACATGTTTCTTTGTTATGCCAAGTGCGGGTTCGGGCCCGTAGTAGGGTTGCCCGGCTCCTTGCTTGGCTAGCTGGTCCGCCTGCTAGTTGCCTTCAATTCTTGCATGGCCTGGGACCCATATCAGCGTTATTTCCTTCTCAGTCGCAAGACTCTCCAGGGCATCTCTGCACTCTTGAACCAGTTTTGATCTGGTTCTGGTTGCATTCAGAGCTCTGATGGTAGCCCAAAAGAGATGCGATGTTTAGCAAATGTCCCATATGGAACCTCATGTAGGGAATTGTTCAAACGTTATAGAATACTCCCATTTTATGGGTTATATATATATGAACTCTTGATCTACGTTCACAGACAGAGGAAAAAATTAACCACGAATGAATCCATACATAACCATGAAACTAGGAAAAAAAATGATTTTCACATCCCAAACGTTCGTCTCACATTATCCCAAAAAACACGAGATATCTTGGGGCTACGAGTTTATAATGTTCTTCCAAAAGAAATAAAAAAGATCGATAGCCTGCCACTTTTCAAAAATAAAATCAAACTACTTCTCCTCAACCTCTGTCCCTATAGCATGAAGGATTACTTCGACAATTTTATACTGTGATAGATAGATTTTTTATATATTTATGTTCTTGTGAATGTTTGCTGTATTGTCAATTTTCTGTAATTTTATTACCAAATTTTATATGTACAACCTGACTCGTCCTATAGCTATTCAGCTCGATGGACCAAAAATAAATTGAATTGAATTGAATTGACTGTCCAAGCAGACATACCGGGTGGCTACGAAAGTATTGCCTACGGAATATCTCAGTTATTGTATGAAGTAGGTTTGTGAAATTTGGATCGTCGATATAATGACATAAGAGCTAGAATTTGAGCATATTGACATGTCGAAGTTAACTTCCGGTCTGACCGGAAGTAACATCAACTTTCTTATTTTAAATGGAAACCCTATTTTTTTTCCTTTCGCTTTATTCAGCATTCAATTCCCTTTCAAATAACATATCACAAGTTGGTATCTAACCAGAAACTAGATCAGAAAAAAATTATTATTGAAATTCACCGAGTAGGCCGTGGAAGCAAAATGAAAGCCAAAAATTGAAAAGTTGGCTATGGAAACCATACGTCACTTGATAACAGTTGCTACTACTGTGATATTTTATTTTCATTCGTCGGCGTTATAAAAAGCCGCCAAAAAAAATTTTGGAAAAATTGGGAAAAAAACAATACTCTGTAGGTCCATAACTTAAATAGGAACATACAACTTTTTCTTGCCTGTACTATTCAGCATAACCATTCCTTTCTAATGATATAATAGAAAATAATTTTTTGAACTGAGATACCGAAAAATCCAATTATTATTCTTCAAATAACAAAACAGATTATCGCCATACGCAAAAATAAAATTAAAAATAATGTGGAGTGATAAATTATATCCTGTAGGTTCTAGGTTAAATAGGAACATAAACGTACTTGGTCTGTGCCATCGTCCATAGATATTCTAATATCTACCTATGGGCGATGTTTGTGCTATTCAGAATAATCATTCCATTGCAATAATCATTCGAACCAAAATATTAACAAGTAGGCTGATTAAAATGTATTTTGGAATGAAACAATAAAGAAATGAGAGCTGTCACGAACGCTGCTATCCATATTATTTTGACGTTCGAAGTAGTGTTTTTGATTCTGCCATTTTAAAAGGATTTGGAAATCGAAATCAGTTAGTGGAATATTCAAAATATGCCCCGTTATTCACGAACCGAACAAATTGACATGCTTCTCATTTATGGTGAATGTTTAAAAAATTCTTATGCCGCTGAACGATTATATTTAGAGCGATATCCAGGGAGGCAGCAACTGTCAAGAAGGTTTTCCAGTGGCTTGAAGAAAAATTAAGAACTGAGCCTGATGTTCACGAAGACCAAGAAGCATTTGTTATTAATGAGGAAACTGAAATTAATGTATGAGCTTTAGTACAATATGATAGCACAATTTCCTCAAGGCAGATTGGCGCCGAATTAGCTATAAGTAAGGACTCTGCTAGGAAAATTTTGAAAAAACATCGATTGAAATCCTTCAAGTATCAGTTGCATCAACATTTGTATGAAAATGACGGTGAAAGGCGCCTGGAATATTGTAATTGGTTTCTTCGACAAAATGCTGAGAATCACCTATTTAACTATTATATCTTGTTTACGGACGAGTCAAGATTTACCAACAATTGATTATTTAACAGGAATAATACAAGGTAGGTACTGTACTTTATTTGGATTATTGTCGATAGTCGAAGTGTGTGCTAAAAGTGTGAACGGTCTTTTGTTCCAGGTACTGGGCGATAGCAAACGAGCACCGGTTTCGACAAGGCGGCTTCCAGGAGAGATTTGGTGTGAATGTTTGGGCAGGAATAGTTGGAACTCATATTGTTGGCCCCATTCTTTTTCAAGGCCAACTAACCGGAGAGAGATACTTTAATTTTTTAACGAATGAAATTTCGGAATTCATTAACAACCTACCAGCGGAAATAACTGAGAGAATGTACTTCCAGCAAGATGGCGCCCCTCCGCATAATTCAAGAATAGCGAAAAATTATCTTCAAAATCGCTTTCAAGAGAGACTTATAACAACCCATGGTCCAGTCAGGTGGCCACCAAGGTCACCTGATCATACTCCGTGCGACTTTTTTCTATGGGGGCATCTTAAAAATAGGGTGTTTTCCACACAGCCTACAATTCTACATGAGCTAGAAGTAAAAATTCGTAGAGCTTTCCAAGATATCACGCCCCAAATGTTGAGAAACGTTTTACATGAAAATATCACCAGAGTCAATAAATGTATTGACGCTGAGGGAATGCATTTCGAACATTTGTTTTGAATTTATTTTATCTTTAATCCTATCAATTTGAATTTTTTTTCGATAAATCTGTTTTTTCGTTATTTGAAGAATAATAATTGGATTTTTTGGTATTTCATTTCAAAAAATTACTTTCTATTATATCATCAGAAAGGAATGGTTATGCTGAATAGTTCAGGCAAGAAAAAGTTGTATGTTCCTATTTAAGTTATGGACCTACAGAGTATTGTTTTTTTCCCAATTTTTCCAATATTTTTTTTGGCGGCTTTTTATAACGCCGACGAATGAAAATAAAATATCACAGTAGTAGCAACTGTTATCAAGTGACGTATGGTTTCCATAGCCAACTTTTCAATTTTTGGCTTTCATTTTGCTTCCACGGCCTACTCGGTGAATTTCAATAATAATTTTTTTCTGATCTAGTTTCTGGTTAGATACCAACTTGTGATATGTCATTAGAAAGGGAATTGAATGCCGAATAAAGCGAAAAGAAAAAAAATAGGGTTTCCATTAAAAATAAGAAAGTTGATGTTACTTCCGGTCAGACCGGAAGTTAACTTCGACATGTCAATATGCTCAAATTCTAGCTCTTATGTCATTATATTGACGCTTCAAATTTCACAAACCTACTTCATACAATAACTGAGATATTCCGTAGGCAATACTTCCGTAGCCACCCGGTATACATGTCTCTCTGGGCCGGACCTCACCTCTTCCATTCTGGTTGCCCCCAGGATGGCATACACGTCTGCTTGGAAAACTGTTGTCAGAGAACATAGCGCATAAGCTCTTTTCTCTCCGTTTTCCAAGTAAAATCCTGCTCTGGCTTGTCCTTCCTCCAAATTGGACCCGTCTATAAAACAGACCAGGTTTTCTGGAGGAAATATCATCCTTTCCTCTTCCCACTCTCTCCTGTCTGGGGTCACTAGCGAGATCGTCCTTTTCCACCTAATTTTCTCCTCTGTCTGTATCACTTTGACAGTAATTTCGGTGTGTCCTGTGTACCCCTCTCCTCGCCAGCTCCCTGAGTCCTGTATTCTCAGATAGGACGTCATCGCCTCTCTCTTTATACAAGTTGGAAGCGATGGCAGACCCAGCAGTGCGTCTAGGGCTGCCGAGGGGTCGTCCTCATCGCGCCGGTTATTCCCCTACAAGCTAATCTTAATCTCTAATTGGGAAAATAATCAAGTTAAATCACTTAGCATTACATTAGATAATAGACTCAACTGGTTTGCACACCAACTGAAGAGAAAATTGACGGGTTCTCTATTTGTTCTTAACCAATTATAGGCCAAGCTGTAGATAGGAATAGGACGCTCTTTTCACACAAAGTAAAAGACGCAAACGGTATATACTTTTCATAAGATAGTTCGTGAATGAAAACCCTGGTTTTCGCCCCAACAAAATCGCTTTGTGGAATTTTTAAAACAAGAAATAGTGAAAAAACTCATTTCTCACCTCTCAGGTGAACATCCAAAATATACAAATGGTACATATTGATCTCTACTTCCAGATGCCGTTTACAGAATTTGAATTCAGCGATTTCCCTCAAATCGGCGAATCTTGCAAAATATGCCTTTAAAGTGTTTATATCACGATTGTGCAAAAACCACACATCGAATAGAAAACATCTTGAACACATTTTTTATAAAGAGAAACATTCTCAATTGAAAATTGAATCAATACATGACTCCTCTGCAAATGGAAAAACCCTACGATAAAATTGATGTTACTTTTTGTAATATCTAACAGAAAACAACTACTTCCCCGGCTAAATCCACGCTGGACATTGAACTACATCTGATAGATATTGAGAAAGACCCTATATAACTTGAAGAAAAAATCTGAAAGTGAAAATTTTGCATTTTCATTCAGATAGTTGATTATTTACTAAATGTCCATTTCCATTGGAGATTCTTATCTATAAAATAAATGAGATAAGGGAGAATGTTATTCAGAAAATGTCCAGCGTGGCTTTAGCCGAGGGAGTAGTTGTTTTCTGTTAGATAATACAAAAAAGTAACTTCAATTTTATCGTAGGGTTTTTCCATTTCCAGAGGAGTCATGTATTGATTCAATTTTCAATCGAGAATGTTTCTCTTTAAAACATGAATCCCTTCCAAGAGAGGTTATCTTGTACGATGGAAAATAGCGACTAAATTCCAACTTTCAGTCGCAGATGATTCCACAACTGACTTTATGAACATCCTGTTCATATTTTCAATGAAATCAACATCTTGAACACAGTTTAATCACATATTATCATATATTAGTTTCCGCAATATTGTTTGTCCAGCTTCAGATTCATAAAAATTATGAATTTTTGAAAACTGGTCTCTTTTTCATGATTTTCCGTCGTTTAAAAAACCATTCTGTTTTATTATTCTCTACAAAAGTTTTTCTGACTGTGAAACGATTCCATTAGTAGTTTTTGAGATATTTGCAAAAAAATAAAAAAGTTGTAATTTTTTACACTTATTCTTGTTTAAAAAATTTCACAAAGCAATAATTCTGGGGAGAAAACAGGGGTTTTCATTTACGAACCATTTTATAAAAAGTGAAACGAGCCTCTTATTTGAAATATTTCGCGACACTTATGCGTACATTACAAAAGTTCCAGTATTTACAGTCCACATAGTGGATCCACATAGTGGAAGTATCTTGTAATGTTTGAATAATTCCCGGCATGAAGTGCCATTCAGAGTATTATCTAAACATCCTACAATCCTCTTTGGGCCATAAAAACATCACGAGCAGCAGATGAGCCGCCCCAGATGGCGATTCCGTATGACATTCTGAACTGAATTTACCCAAAGTACAAAATTGGGACCTTTTATATGGCTAGCATTAATTTGAGAGCTCAGTTGAAAGCATTTGGTACTCAGTGTGTCTGACTATTCACACTGTGATTTGAAAGAATAATGTTGACCCAGTCCAATACCGAAGAAGGTAAAGCATTCAACAGTTTTGATAATATGATGATAGTCTTTTGTTATACACGATTTTATATGGAGTTGTATTCTACGGTTTATACAACGGGAAAATTCTGTAGCTCCGTCTGTTTGTCATAAGCACTTCAAACCGTTCTAAATTTCTATATCAGTTTTTTTTGCGCTCGGAAACTCCGGAAAAATTTTACGGGGATTTTCCGTTTTTTTTTTGTTCGTTTCTTCTTCTCTCGATACAGTTTCAGAAATTCCTCTATCTCTCACCGTTCTCGAGATATAATTTTGTTGGGAAGAGAGGAAAGGGGAGGGGAGGAATATGGAGGTAGCGGTTGGACACAGTTTAAGAGCAGGAAGTTACCATATGACCACTCTTGAATGCCTCAATACTAGTTTGAATATTGTATCGCAGTCAAAGGAATGGCTGAGATCGCAGAGTATTCCAACCGCACCTTTGCCTTCCTGCAGGGAATTCAGATTTTTATCATTGAAGCTGTATATAGCTGTGCAGTACCAAAGGCATGCTGATTTTCTACAATTGTGTTGATTTTATTTCCATAAAACTGTATGTTGATTTTTCTTTTAATATGTTGACGGTGAGCCATGGAGTTTAGAAAGCATCTGCTGTCTTATGATTATGGGAACTTTTTTTGAAAAAAATTATATAGAATCAGTACCCAAAGTTTGTTACCCTATTTTGGAACCATAATTTCTAAGGTTTTTGCCAATTGCTGAATATAAAATGTTAATATAACATTGATTCAGATTTTCGTAGTGAACTTATCTAACGAATAATTTCAATTCATGAATTCCAAAAAATGCTAATAAACAAGCACATATTTGTACGATTTCAATCAAAAACCCTGATCAAGGTTGCTGTATATTTATGCTTATACGAAATTAGTGATCCAAATATATAACAAAGTTCTCACCAGCAACAGTTTTTTTCAAACGATCACTGATACCACCATTCCTAGAGTCATTAAAGTTCAAGAGTTCAAAAGAACAAACCGCGCATTTGTTCAACTCCCGAAAGTTTCCCACGCCGCGAAATTCGTCGCGCAACTTTCGATCTAACCGTCAGAACTCCCCCGGAGCAATTCGTACGACTAACTGCGGAACTCCGGCACAACTCCCGTTTCGGATATTCGTAACTCCCGCATACTTGACGAAAAATCGCAGGTAGGCGCATGCGCGATGCGGAGCACCCCTAGGGTGCGTGTATATCATCGTAAAATATGGTGATTTAAATTTGATGTCCCCCTGTGTTTTTATGCCATAGGGAAATAATATTTTCCGTTCTTGCCCTCATCGATTCGGTAAATAATATAATGGAAAGCGGAGGATGGTTTGATTGCAGGATTTTTACTTTTTGAGGTGGAGTAGGTTGGGAATTGCTATTTATTATAATGATAAAGTACGACACTTGCGTGACATCAATCATTTTCGACGGAGCTCAACACGTCACGAAAGCTACTAGTGCTGTTTGAACGCAGCTAACTTCTGGTTGAAATTGAAATCTGAGGAGCTGTTTCACCAGTTGCTGACAAAGTTTTTTTTTCCACTAACATTGTGTAAACTTTCAATTCTAACTTTTATTGAGTTGGTAGTATTGATATATTCTTTGTCTGTATGTAATATAATGTAGGAAATAAGTATTTTCCATGTCTTACTGTGTAACTATGTACTATGTAAAATGTAGTTTGTATAATTACCCCTATTCCTAAAATCAATAACGCAACCGAAATGTCGAACTTGAGGGCTATAAATACGTTACCGAATTTCGAGAAAGTTTTAGAAAAAGTTATACATTAGCAAATAACTCAATATTTTGACAATCTAGTTTCAAAGAACTTCATTCGTATCCACTTCAATTGACAATTTCGAAGTGGAAACAAGAACTTGATGATGGTATGATGATGATGATGATGATGATGGTATAGTAGCTGTATTTATTGATCAAAAAAGGGCATTTGAGACATAGATGGACGGATCTTACTGAGTAAATTGAGATATTATGAAATTGGGGGAAGTGTATAATGAACTGGTTTGAGAAATATCCAACTAACAGATCACAAACAACCAGAATTGGAAAATCACTCCCAAACGAAATTTCCAATAACATAGGCGTACCTCATGGCAGCGTGCTGGGACCTCTACTTTTCATAATATATTTAACTAATATAAATTACATACAAGACCATGACTTCCTGAACATATTTGCAAACTCAACACGAAAAAATCCAAGACAATGGTAATAAGTACCAACCACAAGCTAAAATTGGTAGATTGTCAGTCCCTCCAACTTGATATGGACGATGATGAAATTGAATGGGTATCAGAATTCAAATATTTAGGATTTATTATAAATGAATCGTTAACTTTCAACAATCATTGTGATCACATATGCAAAAAGATATCTAAAACACTATTTTTCTTCTCTATGATATCTTCCGAAGTATCCATGCTTTCGAAAGTTACAATATACAGAACCATCATACAACCTCATTTTGACTACTGCTCAACCCTTTTGTATCTGCTGGATAAAAACAATATTCAAAGGTTACAGAAACTTCAAAATCGTGACATGAGAATAATTCTAAAGTCTAATAGATATACTCTAATCCAGTTTATGCTGAATACTCTCAGTTGCTATGGTGTAACACAAAGGTTTCACTATTCAGCTATGGTTTTCATTTTCACCAAAAACTTACTACCAAAATACTTTGATTCTTTCATCACTTATAATAATCAGATTCGTGAATACAACACAAGATCAATCAATCACTTTCACATACCTAAAACAAAAACCAATAACTCAATGAAAGCACTGTTTTTCAAAGGATTGAAGGACTTTAATCAAATCCATGAAGAACTCAGCCACTCAAATTTCAAACGCAGCTGAAAAACCATATAATGCATTCAAAACTATTATTGGACACCAATAATCTAATTGCAACGACTTTAATGCATTTGAAACTATGATTGGATACCAGTAATTTAAAAATTGGATACCAATAATTTGAATGAATTGAACTATAATTGGACACCAATAATTTGAATACTACGACTTCAATGCATTTAAAACTATAATTGGATGCCAATAACATGAATACAACGACTCAAATACGTTCAAAACTATAATTGGACATCAATAATATGAATACAACGACTTTAATGCGTTCAACACTATAATTGGATACCAATTATATAAATACTATGCTACGACTTAATTGCGTTTGAAATTATAAATGAGCACTAATAACATAAATAAAACGACTGTTATGCGGTTGAAACTTTAATTGGACACCAATGATATAAATACAATGACTATAATGCGTTCAAATCTATAATTGGACACGAATAATATGAATACAACGACTTAAATACGTTCAAAACTATAATTGGACATCAATAATATGAATACAACGACTTTAATGCATTTAAAACTATAATTGGATACCAGTAATTTAAAAATTGGATACCAATAATTTGAATACTACGACTTCAATGCATTTAAAACTATAATTGGATACCAATAACATGAATACAACGACTCAAATACGTTCAAAACTATAATTGGACATCAATAATATGAATACAACAACTTTAATGCGTTCAACACTATAATTGGACACCAATTTTATGAATACTATGCTACGACTTAATTGCGTTTGAAATTATAAATGGGCACTAATAATATAAATAAACCGACTGTTATGCGGTTGAAACTTTAATTGGACACCAATGATATAAATACAACGACTATAATGCGTTCAAATCTATAATTGGACACGAATAATATGAATGCAACGACTTAAATACCTTCAAAACTATAATTGGACATCAATAATATGAATACAACGACTTTAATGCATTTAAAACTATAATTGGATACCAGTAATTTAAAAATTGGATACCAATAATTTGAATGAATTGAACTATAATTGGACACCAATAATTTGAATACTTCGACTTCAATGCATTTAAAACTATAATTGGATACCAATAACATGAATACAACGACTCAAATACGTTCAAAACTATAATTGGACATCAATAATATGAATACAACGACTTTAATGCATTTAAAACTATAATTGGATACCAATAATATGAATACAACGACTCAAATACATTCAAAACTATAACTGGACATCAATAATATGAATACAACGATTTTTATGCATTTAAAGCTATAATTGGATACCATTGATTTCAATGCATTGAACTGTAACTGGACACCAATAATTTGAATACTACGAGTTCAGTGCGTTCAAAACTATAAATGGTTCAAAACTATAATTGGACATCAATAATATGAATACAACGAATTGCATTTTGAACTATAATTGGATACCATTAATTTGAAAATTGGATACCAGTAATTTAAAAATTAGATACCATTAATTTGAATGCATTGGACACCAATAATATGGATATAACGAATTCAATGCGTTTAAAACTATAATTGGACACCAATAATATATATAACGAATTCAATGCGTTTAAAACTATAATATTGAAAAACAGTAATATGAATAGGGAAAAATTATCGAAAATCCGGACGCAAAGCTACTGGAAATTTTGGGGGGAGGTGGGGCTGGAGGGAGTAAATTTTCAAAGTCCGGGCAAAGCGCAAGGAATAATTAAGGGAGGGGGATGGAGAGTTAAAGTATCAATATGGTGGATGGAGGGGGAAATGTTAGTAAAATATCCGAAAATAATTTAGGGGGAAGGCCAATAGAAAAAACGAGCGCAAAACACTCTGAAAAAATTTGGGGATAGGAGAAGGTGATAGGGGGAATTTTTCCACAATTTTTCGATATTTCGAAGTATTTTCCGTACTATCGATTGTACTAAAAAAATTCATCGACACTTTTTGTAGATTTTTCAGAAGGCTATCAAAAAGATATCCAGTAAAATTTGAAAATCTTTCGCTAAAATCTTTCGCTAAAATCTTTGACGAAAAAAAACAATATTCTGTTCATTCTCCATGATATGAAAACAAAATTCCGTAACTTTTTCTAGTACTTCTCGAGTCCCATAAAACGATTTCACCCACCCACAGTGATAATATGTAATTATTCCTCTATCGGAATTAACTGAATTAGATTCAATTCAATGGGCCATTATCATTAATGGGAAGGGACTTACACAAACTGTTCTTGTAAATAGCAACACTTTAAGCACAATCTAATTTCCTGTAATCATCAACTGTGGTTGTTTTATGTCGAATGTTTTCCTCATCTTTTCCACTGTACGGAAATGTGTGGAGAGAAGGGTAGATTTTGTCGATACTACATTTATTCAAACTACGTCCAAAAACTACCAATTTTTTTCAAATTGTTCTTATAAGGTAGTTTATATCTGGATATACACACCAGTAAAGCTGGAATCTTAGATCCATGCCTGTCCGATCATAAGGGACAATTTCTATCCATTTCTACCAATAAACCTGTAGATCAGGAAATTGATGATATGCCTAGAATTTGCTACACAAAAAAAGGATTTGAGAAATTTAAAACATCTCTCTCTCATGTAGATTGGGGTATCCTTGATTCACCTGACCAGAATATTAATAATACATGTAATTATTTCATCAGTACTCTTCAAGAGACCCTGAGCCAATCATTTCCTGTAAAGAAAAAAATGAAAATCGACCATAAAACAAAAATACAATGGTACAATGATGAACTCAAAAAAATGAGAAACAACCTGGAAGCTGTCAAAATTATATCTGAGGTGTCTGGATGCAATAAAGATATTGAAATTTATAAACATTTGAAGAAAACTTATCATTTTGAACTATTAAACCAAAAAAAACGAGCATATGATGAATATATAATAAACTCCGCCAATAAGTCGAAAGCTTGCTGGAATATAATCAACTCGGAGAGAAATTCAATAAATAAAAGAAAGATTTTCCATGAATTCTCAGAAAACAAATTTAACGAATTTTTTTGTACCATAGCTGAAAAAACAATTAAATCTCTTCCACAACTAGATGCTGATGGAGAAAACAATTTCAAAAAATTCCCTTCTCCTGTTGAGACCTTCTTTCTAGAACCTGTCTGTCAATATGAAGTTCATAGTGCCATAAATAAATTGAAAAACTCTAGTTCTCGAGATATCCATGACATGAACAGCCACTTAATAAAAGAAATAGTCGAACAAATTGTCATGCCCTTAACTAACCTAATAAATCAGATTTTCAGCAAAGGAATCTTCCCAAATATTCTCAAGATTTCCAGAGTTATACCCATCTTTAAAAAGGGTGACAAATCATCCTTAGACAATTATCGTCCAATTAGTATAATATCCATAATTGGAAAAATTGTGGAAATGATCCTAAAGGATCGTCTTTATTCTTATTTTGAAAATAGGTTCTTCTTCAGCGAATCACAATTCGGTTTTCGCAAGAAAAAATCTACCACTCAGGCAGCTTTCCATATAGTGACTGACATAGTCGAGGGCCTTGATCAGGGCAGACACACGTCACTAACACTATGTGACCTGACCAAGGCTTTTGACTGTGTATCACATGCATTACTTATAGACAAATTGAGTCACTACGGACTGAGAGGTACCATTTTGGACCTTATTAGCTCTTACCTCAACGATAGATATCAGTGTGTGGATTTGAATAACAGGAAATCAGATCTCAAACAAATTGAACATGGTGTACCTCAAGGCTCCATACTTGGACCATTCTTGTTCCTAGTATACATAAACGACTTATGTCAGTCTATTGCACCGATAAAATATGTCCTATTTGCTGATGACACCACCCTCATATACTCGGGTAAGTCATATGATGCTCTACCTAAAGCTGCCGAACACGATAAGAACGTGGCAAAAAGCTGGTTTACGAGAAATAAATTAAAATTAAATGAAAACAAAACTCAGAATTTGATCGTCTCCTCAAATCCTCTTTATCAAAAAGGACAAAATATTTCACTACTGGGTATTAAAATCGATGATCGATTAAATTGGTCCAGCCATGTGGACTATATGCTTAGCAAGTTATCAAGTGTCTTATTCATATTGAGGCAACTCAAACCTGTCACTAACACGAATGTACTCAAAATCACATATTTTTCTCTATTTCACTCTGTCATATCCTATGGCATTCTTCTTTGGGGTAACTCTAATAATGCAATAAGGGTTTTCAGATCACAGAAAAGGGCAATAAGAATTTTGGCAAATCTTGGCTATAGAGATCATTGTCAACACTATTTCATCAAACTAAGTATAATGCCACTCCCTACCCTTTATATATTTACAGTTCTGCTGGAAATACATAAAAACAGGAGCAATTTTTCTAAGCACTCCGATATACACAATTACAATACCAGATCTGCGGACTTGTTAAATCCTCAAAGACACAGATTAGCTATAAGCTACCAAAACTCTTTAAATCTCACTTTATACAATACTCTCGATAGATCAGTAAAATTACTAGAATTCAAAAAATTTAAAATAACAATCAAAAGATTTCTTCTCGAAAGTTGTTTCTACAGTGTATCGGAATACCTCCAAAAAGCCAACTCTCTTAGAGTCTAGACTTACAAATACTGCAAAGATCCTGCGTTTCGTGTTCTTTCTTTGTTCGTCATATTATAGATACGATGCAAATACTGCAAAGATCCTGCGTTTCGTGTTCTTTCTTTGTTCTTCATATTATAGATACGATTATATATATATATATCCTGTATTATTTTAATGAGTTTTAGTGAATTAACAGCAATGTATCTCACGTTACAATTTTATTACCTATTGATATTTGATATATTTTTTTAATCTTTATATTTTTTAATCTTTTTACCACTACCATTAATATTTTAACATGTAATTGTTTTGTATTGATATTTTAACATGAAATTGTTTTTGTACTGATTCTGACCTGCCGCAAACATACTGTATGTAACGTGGTTAAATAAACTCTATCTATCTATCTAATAAACTCTATCTATCTATATTTATTGATGTTCGATATGTATTTCACGATACGGGGTGTTATTAAATTTTCGATTTTGTTTTTTTTTTATTATGTATTGTTACATGATGATTTGAATCGTTGTTTAGTTTTGAAAAATAAATAAATGTCGTTCACTGCGGTTCATTCAAAGTTGTAAGGTACTCGTAATTTAAAAATCTATCTGGTCTGGCTCTACCGTCACATACTCCTATTTCACACTTTACTACTATGGAATGAATTCCAAATGGCGATGAACTACTCGATTATGCCTATAAATCCGGTGATACACCATTAAAAGTCAATTACAGCAATGAAACCCCGGTAATAACTACACAAATTCCTGAATCCAATACAGGATAGTTAATTTCGCGACTGGTAAAAGTAACGGTGGCATTGCCATTATTCGGCCCAAATTTATGGGGCATGCTAGATTGCATCGATGGTCCCCCGAGGTTGTGACTGAACAACTAATTGATCATCGACATGATATTTTTCAGTCACGCCAAATCGGTTCTTGACAGATCATTCTCCAATGTTATCAGTGAATGTGGTTGATTTTTTGTTATTGCTTAATTAAAGTTTTATTTGTTTTTTCGCGAAAAATAACAAATTTAACACGTTGAACGCTATGAGAAGCAAGTCAGATGACTTACAATGTCAATTTCTCTCATATTATATAGACCAACCAAATGCCATCATTTTTTTTTCTACGTTCATGCAAAAAGCAAAACTTTATTGAACTGTATTCAGTGGAAAAAGAAGTTCTTTATTGCACTAGTGCAATAAAGTTTTTATTGCACTCATCTGTCATTCTACTTCAACGTGCTGTCATCATGACAAACATAGAAATCGTCGACAGTAGCGGAGGGATACGTAGAGGAATCACATGCAAACAAACTCAGTGTTGCAAAATAAATATTTCAGCCTGAAGGAAATAACGATGTACAGTTACCAAGTACTAATACGTTTACAGCAGTAACAAATCAAGAAGTGGATTTAAAAAGTACTTCACTACGAAATATTCATATTGAAAATTGCACCAATTGTTCATTCACTTTCAACATTGAGGGTAAAAATAAAGTATAAGCTAAATTGTTCGTAACGTATTAGTTCCTGTTTCAATGCAAATCGATATTAATAATAAAGTATTCAAGTTGCGCTTTTCATTTTCCTACACCTAGTGCCGCACCTCAATAAATCATTTTTTGCTTTTTGCATGAACGTAGAAAAAATGTTGTATGCAACAAGTGCAAAAAGTGAATGTTTATTGCACTCGACGTGAAATTGTCCGTTAGCCGTTAGGCTGAGTTGGACAACACGTCGAGTGCAATAAACAATTTTTGCACGAGTTGCATACAACATTTTTTCTACGTTCATGCAAAAAGTAAAAAATGATTTATTGAGGTGTGGCACTAGGTGTAGGAAAAAATAACTATTTTCTACATTCATGCAAAAAGCAAAACTTTATTGAACTATATTCAGTGGAAAAAGAAGTTCTTTATTGCACTAGTGCAATAAAGTTTTTATTACACTCATCTGTCATTCTACTTCAACGTGCTGTAATCATGACAAACAAAAACGTTTAAACCTACTACATATTTAGCAGATATTCTGTGAGATTGGCAATAGGTTTCAAACAGATACATGTTTTATATTATTTTGTATTATTTTTAGCAGCAAGAGTTAAACAAACAATGCCTTCCCGAGAATAACTCCATAATCAAATCCGATCCGCTTTGTTCTAAACCGTCTACCTGCATAGAGCACACTGTCTGTACTATGACCACACCTAGTGATAACATACGCGCTCACGGCTACTATGATTTTGATTTTTATAATGCAATTGTGGTTATAGAAACGTCAGTCAAAAAGTACTTCACTACGAAATATTCATATTGAAAATTGCACCAATTGTTCATTCACTTTCAACATTGAGGGTAAAAATAAAGTTTGAGTTAAATTGTTCGTAACGTATTAGTTCCTGTTTCAATGCAAATCGATATTAATAATAAAGTATTCAAGTTGCGCTTTTCATTTTCCTACACCTAGTGCCGCACCTCAATAAATCATTTTTTGCTTTTTGCATGAACGTAGAAAAAATGTTGTATGCAACTCGTGCAAAAATTGTTTATTGCACTCGACGTGTTGTCCAACTCGGCCTAACGGCCTCGTCGGTCAATTTCACGTCGAGTGCAATAAACATTCACTTTTTGCACTTGTTGCATAAATAACTATTTTCTACATTCATGCAAAAAGCAAAACTTTATTGAACTATTTTCAGTGGAAAAAGAAGTTCTTTATTGCACTAGTGCTCAGGTCAAGGCCTCACCTTGACCTGGGACATGTCTGATCTATTTTCTCAGAGTTGAAGGATTTCTTAAGTATTTTATCATTTATTTTGTAAAAGTCTCTAATCAGTTTCACGTATTTAAAGATGGTCTTGGTAAGCTAACATGCTAGATACTATATTGTCAATTAGATAGGTTTTTGTTTTGAGTTATAAAAATATTGTTTTCAGTCTGTTCTTATTTAATCATTTAAATTTCCAGTATTTTGACTTTAATTGTGAAAGTAAATTCACTATATCCTTTTTTTCTCGTAAATATTAACATTCTAGTCGCATATTTTTACAGTTTTATATTTATTTATCTCCGTTTACCTTAATAAATGAAAAACAGACTATTTCTCGAGTTTCCTTTGTTAGTTAAGTCAATAATTGAACCAAACCAAAATTACTGAATTACTGAAACCAATCAGCTCTGAACGGGCTAATTAATGGTACGTTCCATAAGTTAAAGTGTGACCAATCCAGAGCAATAAGCCGACGACGGGGGTATTTTGGTGAGTAAAATTCATTGTTATGATTGAGATCACATATGAAAGTTTTTATAGCTGAATTAATCTCCACAAAAGTGTTATTCTGTGAAGTTGTGTGTTAAATGAGAGTATTTCGATCATAATAGAACCAAACATATTATTTCTCTAGCTTAAAGAAAGCACACGCTAACGGCCAACCAGTGCGATGAATTATATGTATGAATAAATAAAGGGTGGGGACATTAAGAGTCATTCTAATCTGATATTCAATTAATTAAAGGTTCAATCCAAATGATTAAGATTTGCTAATAGGAAAGTTAGTACATAGATAATATTTTATAATTATGTATTTACTAGATATTTCGAATGTGTCTGAAAATATTTTGAGGACTCCTTGTATTTCAACAATGAATAGGTCTATCGATAAAAAAAATTATATCAAATCAAATGTCTACCTATACTTGACTAAATGAATTTGATAGTTGAAACAATTTCATTCAGCTCATCTTTCCGTGAAAACTTGGTTGAAATCTCCAGACGCTTTCTTTGTACTACGCTGATTGATTTCTAATTTTTGTTCAAGTATTTCAATTATGAGTGACTCCTCATATCTCCGCAAAGTTCTTCGCAATGTGCATTATGTATAGTTTTTTGTTTTTCCATTATTTCTTTTCTAATTGTAAAGTATTCTCCGCTATATTATTCTTCTGAAACCTTGAAAACAACTTTACAACAATACGAACTAGAAAATTGAGCCTAACTGGTAAGTGGTTAAGCTGTCAATAAGGTGCGTCTAGCATGCAGCGACTGCAACCGCTTTTACGCTCCACGTGCTTGACGGCTGACAGATCTTCCAGCCGCTACATATAAACAAAGCGATTTATTTTCTGCTGGAGTTATGAAATAATGCAAATGAAAATATATACTTAGTGTTGCACACAAGGAAGGCTTTATTCAATTTGAAAAAGTATTCACTCTTCTCGTGGATTCAATCATGACTTCATACTCAACAGAGAGCAGAAGTCATCTCCTATCAACCTATCTACGTCGGTAAATCTAAAAGTTCGGCGATAGAGGGCGCCAAATAATTAATTTTGTGTATTTAGCAAACTATAAAATATGAATATATTTTGTGAGTCACTCAAAGAAATATATCTGATGTTCTGAGGATATTGAGTATATTTCCGTCGACTATAATCAGGGTGTTTCATAATATATACGCAAGACTTCAGGATGTGATAGCTCGTCCAAAAATATGAAAAAAGATTTCCATCAACTTACCCTCTAAAATGCACCATTTTCGAGATACAGGGTGTTGATATTTTAAAAAAATAATCGTTTTTTGCGAATATCTCTGGAACCGTTTATCGCACAGAAAACAAATTTCGTAGGCATTTTCTACTCATGATAAGCTATGTTTTGTGAGGATTTTTTTATTTTTTCAAATTCATAATTGGTGAAAATTTTGGGTGGGTAGTGGGTGTTTTTTTCTCCAACTTCTACGCCACTAGAAAAAGTACAGTTTTGAACCTCCTTTATGAACCGCCAATGTTTTTTACACAAAAAAGGTATTCCTGGTCATAAGCTCTAAAGTTAACTGTTTTCAAGAAAAATCAACATTCATGTTGTTTAAATAATGTTTTTTCCTCGAAAAATTGCTGCGTGCATTGAAGCTAACAGCGGACATTTCCAACAATTCAACTGAGTATGATTGTTATTGTTTTTTTTTTTTAATTTTGCAATTAATAAGTCAAGAAGTTTGGTTTTGTTACTTGTTTTAACGTTTAAATAAATTTTGTATAATTAGGAAAAAAATTATTTAAAAAAATTTACCATGTTTTTCAACATGAAAGTTGATTTTTCTTGAAAACGGTCAACTTTAGAGCTTATGACCAAGAGTACATTTTTTGTGTAGACAAAATTGGCGGTTTAAGTAGGCGGCTCAAAATCATACTTTTTCCAGTGGCATAGACGTTGGAGAAAAAAACACCCACTACCCCTTCAAAATCTTCACCAGTTATGAATTTAAAAAAAAAGGAATCTGCACAAAACATAGCTAATTATGAGTAGAAAATTCATTCAAAATCTGTTTTTTGTGCGATAAACGGTTCTAGAGATATTCGCAAAAAACTATAATTTTTTTTAAATTTCAACACCCTGTATCTCGAAAATATTGAATTTTAGAGGGTAAATTAATAGAAACTTTTTTCGGAACTCGCTACGCTCGTACTACAAAATTTCATATACCTACTTGTGGGAAATGTATGTCATTTCATGCTCATTGTACAATATACTATTACTACATCGAATTCACTTGTTAACTGTCTAACAATCCGACCAAATCCAAATATCAACTCATATATCACTTCACAAGTGTCCCAACTAACATTTTATTACATATGCAACCAGTAATACTATCCTGCGTATTACTAGTTGACGAATTTTAAGTTCAAAATTAGTTGCCGTATGGCAACAATAGGTCAAGGGTTTTAAGAAGCACCCAGTTTTACTCCAGGGTAGCTTCAATGCATTTCGTAGATCAAATATAAAAACCAGCACAACAAATATATTTTTATCTGAAACAAGTGGGCACTTGGAAATATCCCGCCGTATTATATTTTCCGAGCATGTTTCTTTCTATCTTTGCCCGAATTAATGAAATACTGAAGCGTACGCTTTAGCAATTCAAATAGGAGTGGAATGTATATTTAATACGGAATTTTCACGGAGAGTAAATAGAGAAATATAAATAATATCGTCTGATGAGAGTTGTTTTAGACTAGTTGTTCATGAGAAGTCATTAGCAAACTTCAAGAGGGAGGTGTACAATTATGTTTTATCTCTTGAATGAATAACAAGTGAACGAAGTAATGGAATCTCTTTTTGAATGCATGGAAGGCGTAGTTTTTTCCTTATTCCACCATCCGACATTATCAACTGCGAATGTTTCATCTTGGTGTTTAGGCGAAGCTGTACATGAAAAGATAGTTCGTAAATGAAAACCCCGCTTTTCGACCCAGCAAAATCACCTTATGGAATTTTTTAAACAAGAAAAATTACAACTTTTTGTTTTTTTCCGAATATCTCAAAAAGTGTTGAAGGAATCGTTTAAAATCAATAGAATTTTTGTAGAGAACTACAAAACCTACAAAACGGTTTTTCTTCGACCAGATCGGTGCATTTTTCACTGAGAAATCCAGGAAAATCTCGAAAAACCCATCTTCATCATTCATTTTGGTGCTGATGAAGTTGAATTGTATTATTTGAGAGTCTGTTTTTTTTAAGTTTTGAGTGTTACATATTTGTTGTTTCTGAAAGAGCAATTGCAAGTGAACATTATATGAACTTGGATAAAGTCCTTGCTCAAAGACACATAGAAACAGTTTCATGTATAGGATATGAAGATCCATATTGAATGAAAGGAATATTGCCCATCTGCCACCAGTACTGTATCCAGATATTTTCCATATTTTAGTTTAGTGTCTGACAAATCTGTTCTTATCTTGGCTAGATCATTTTGTTTTTTGTTATTGTCATACCCTGACGGAATCCTAAGAAATCCTACTTTAAGCGAATGTATTGATATCTAGTTAGCCTAGACCAGTTCCCTGCATAAACAAAATATTGCGTTATTATAGCAACGAACAATAACTTATTAGAAGTGTCAGTGTAAAGTTTGACGTCAAAGAAGTAAACCAGAGTTACGCAATGAATTAAAAGAAAAGATATGTCCACGAAATTGTTAAATCCGAAATATTGGAGTATCGAGCTATCATCAAGTACCTGTATTTAAAATGGTTCGCAGAGGTAAACAGATTTACGAAGATATGCTTAATACCCTTGGTGTTCAATGTCCTCCGTATACGACCGTGAAAAATTGGACTGCAAGCTTCAAAGAAGGTAAATTTTCCATTGAAGATGATGACCGATCGGGAAGGCCAGTTTCTGTGTGAGTCCCCGAAAATTTCGATGCAGTTCATGACATGATTTTAACAGACTGTCGAATTGGGCTAAAACGGATATCTGAAGCACTGAATATTTCATACGAACGCGTTCATCATATAGTTCACGTCAATTTGGACATGAGAAAAATTGCTGCAAAATGGATCCCCAAATGTTTGAAGGTTGACTAAAAGCATGCAGGGGTGGCAGCATCGCGTTCGATCTGTGCTCGATTTGAAAACGATGTAGACTTCTTAAACCAAATTGTTACTATGGATGAAACTTTGGTACATTTCTGCGATCCAGAAACAAAGCAACAATCGATGGAATGGCGACACTCCGGTTCTCCAAGACATGAGAAGTTTCGTGTCCAAAAATCTGCTGGAAAAGTTCTTGCTTCAGTTTTTTGGGATTGCCATGGAATTATTCATGATTGATTTTTTGGATAAGGATAGAACAATAACTGAAGATTACTTTTCGACATTACTGACCACTTTACGAGAAGAAATTAAAGAGAAAAGACGCGGAAAGCTATTCAAAGATGTTTTGATTTTACAGGACAACACCCCTGCAAAAATTCGTGATTTAGGGTTTGAATTACTAGAACACATCCCTTTTTCACCACATTTGGCTCCGTCCGACTATCATCTCTTTCCTCAACTGAAAATGAATGTTTAAAAGGTCGTAAATTTTCTTCCAACGAGGAGGTAATAAAAGCTGTGGAGGTCTGGTTTGCAAAGCAAGAAGAAACATTTTTTTTGAAAGGTCTATAGACGTTGCAGGTACGTTGTAATAAATGTATCCAATTAAGAGGAGAATATGTTGAGTAATAAAATATTTTGACATTGAAATTTTGTTTGGTTCTATAGTAGGCTAAGAGTTTTTCAATATATCCTCTTATCTCTCAGTCCATTACTGCCACAATTCACTACCATACAGAGAAATCAGGCATTGTATAACGAAATCAAAAGCTTTAACTACTTCAACTAGAACCAAAACACATGTTAAACATACAACTGCCATCAATGTTCATCTTCCAAGTGACTGACCTTGAGATTGTTAAGTCAGCCGCAGATGGTCTTTGCTTGCCCCCCCCCCCACCCAAAGAAAAATTCTGGCTACGCCACTGGTTAAAACTGCCCTAAAATAAAACTGAATGTTTTTAAAATATATCAATTAGTGTGAAGATATCCACGCTTTCCTGGCCACAGTTTCGTCGGTTTCTGGCGTGGTGGCTGTCAAATTTGGGATTGAGCAGAATTTATGGGTAGTATCGCCAAAGTACACCGCACCAAATAGGTTAGTACATGGGAAAATGGTTTTCAGCCAATTTTTACAATTTTTTTTGGATATTTAATACAAGTCACTAGAAGTTACACATTTTTTTTGTTGTTTTTTCCGCTAACCAGCTATCGTTCCCTTACGAACGGCAGCCCTCAGAAGTCGAAACTTGTGCGAACCAAGGATTAACGAGGTCTTACCTTTTCACGTGCGATTCCTAGAACTTTCTCGGGCCATCAGAAAAATGTCTGCAGTCGCTAGGGTTTGAACCTTTGACTGGCGCCAAAGTGATTGAAACACTCGGCTACCTGAAGAAAGTCAAATGACATGTCAGTTAGTTGGTCGTTGAGATAGAAGAGGCCTCCTATTATACAGATTGGGTCAAAAATAGCGACAATTTAGCATATTTTGCCAATTTTTATCATCGGTCCGATTAGTAAGTTCATTTTCCATGGGGAAAATCCCTATTGGGATTCTTTCCTTATGACAAAAATATTTTCTCTAAAATTTTCGACTTTTTTATAACACTGTTTTTTTTTTAATGTTTGTGTTTTATACTCCATGTTTTTAACAATAGCCATACCATAGTCAAAACTACCTGAGGAAGACTTATAGTAATTACTTGATATTATCAGCTTTAAGAAGTTACGATCACATTTTACAAATATCAGTTGAAATCGGTTTTGTACGTAATACAGGGTGTTAATTAAGTACGTTGACAAACTTCGGGAGGTGATTCTTTGAAGGTTTTCAGGACGAAATGTTCATATAAACATATGTCCCAAACGGCTTGGTTTTCGAGATACAGGTTGATAAAAATACATTTTTTTCAAGATTTTTTAGAGTTAACTTCGACATTTTCTACAATAATCAGTTCAAATTAGGCAAGTACAATCCATTCAATAGTACGCACGATACAAAATAATGCATTTCTCAAATAATTCACAGGGTCCTCCTTTTTTCAGAGTCAAGCTTTGTTCAACACTACAGAATTTTTTTTCCGCCGCCACTGACATATTATGAGAAGGGAATAATGAATGTTGTTTCATTTAACATCTTTTTGCTCTCTTGATGTTTTTCATTTACTTGTACGGTTCAGGAGTTACAATGAAAATATTAACGCAAACATTTTCCAGTAGCGCATAACACAAAGAAATTTGAGAAGCAAATAGTCTAACAAACTTGAAGGGTGATTCTTTGAAAGGTTTCAAGATGAAAAGTTCATATAAACATGTCCCAAGCGGCTTGGTTTTCGAAGTACAGGGTGATCAAAATACATTTTTTAGGAGTTTTTGGAGTTTACTTCGAAATTTTCGACAATAATCGATCCAAATTAGTTCAAATTGGACAAGTACAATCCATTCAATAGTGCGCATGATATAAAATAATTCATTTCTCGAAGTGTCATTGCCACTCTCCAAAGATTAGCGCGTGACGCAATACGTCATTTTGTTGTCATTACACAAATAGCTATTTTCTGCTCGTGTAGAGAAAATGTAATGTTATGGAGCTCCCATACATTTTTTACCATAACTCAGGTTGAATATGTATTGCACAAAGTTAATTATGGCAAAATAATTTTGGACATTTTCAATAGTGAATAACTTTATTATCAAATACTAGAGCAAAGTAACATAAATTCCCTAGGAATAATATTAAGTTAAGAAAAGGACCATTATTGAAATTGATATGTCAGAGCAGCTGCTGGAAATGGCCACCGCCAACTTCAATGCATGCGTTTATGCGCCTAACCATAGACTGGCGGACACGCTCAAAAATACCAGGAATGTTTCTTATAATTCCGCATGACTCCTGTGTGCGATTCCTCAGGTCTTCTTCACTTTGAACTGGAGTTCGGTACACTAATGATTTGAGGTGCCCCCAGAGGAAAAAATCAAGTGGATTCATATCGGGTGACCTTGGTGGCCAAAGTTGTGGCCCACCACGCCCAATCCAGCGATCAGAATAATTCTCTTCTAAATATTGGCGTGCAACCAATCTGAAGTGTACTGGAGCACCATCATGCATAAAACAAATTCCAATTCTTTCCCTCAGTGGGATCTCTTCTAGGAGTCCAGGTAAGATGAATTCAAGAAAATGTCGATAATGGTCACCATTGAGTCTATGAGGCAGAAAATGTGGCCCGATAAGGAAATTCCCTACAATTCCAACCCAAACATTCACAGAAAACGTCTCTTGAAAATGGTTTTCAATCACGGCGTGTGGGTTTTCATCAGCCCACATGTGATTGTTGTGAAAATTAATAATGGCTTTACGGGAAAAGCATGCCTCATCGGTGAATAACACTTGAGATAAAAACCATGGATTTTCCAACAATTTATTTCGAATCCAAGTGCAAAAAGTTAATCTCTTTGGAAAATCCCTTGGCAGAAGAGCTTGAACACGCTGTATGTGATAGGGATAAAGTTGTTGCTCTTTTAAAATTTGCCATACCAATACATGGGTTACGTTAAACTGTGCCGCAATTTGTCTTGTACTGGTGTCTGGATGCTGCTCAATTTCGTTAAGTACAGCTTCTTCTATCTGAACTGTTCTAACTCTCCTGGGTCTTCCTATGAGAACAGCAGACCTCTTGAAAGTACCCGTTTCACGAAGACGGGAGTGAATATTGATGAACATTTGTGTGCTGGGAATATGACGTTGTGGAAATCTTTCTAGATACATTCGTCTGGCGGCACGAGCGTTACCATCAGCCATTCCATACATTAAGTAAATGTCTGCCATTTCTGAATTTGTATATTCAACCATTTTATCCAAAGGAATATTGAATGAATCTGCTTTATAGCTTGCACTAATGAAGAATTAACAATGAGACAGTTTCTCTACTTTCGATAACTGTCAAGTTGTTGATATTTAAATAAATGAATTAATATCAAAGCCCACTTTGCTATTTTAATGAATTCAAATTGAATACAAAATTTCTGCGTTACTGCAGAAGAAAAAACAAACCGAAATTTCTGATAAAATAATGTACTCCGTACGGAAACAAAAATTTGTTTGATTTAGTTTTTTGGAGTTATGACCAGAGATTCATAAATGAAAATCAAATGTGTAATGATCTGCGACTATTAGATAAACCCTATTAACTATCTTCCATTACAGGATTACCTTTCGGAAGTTTTTTATGTTGAAAAGGAAACGTTCAATTGAAAACTAAAAAATATATTTTTTTAAAATAACAAAAAATTTGTATGAGTTCTCTATCAAGACTGATGGGTAAAAACATTTTTAATCAAATATCTCAATGAAAATGCACATTTTTACCATCAGAATCTTCAGGTTGAAAGTTAAGGTTTTCCCAATATCTGTCAGATCTAGTTTAATATCCAGCGTACCGCAGTGACGGGGAGATAGTAGTTTTCTGTTAGATATCAAAAAAAGAAATCACATCTTTACAATAACAAGCTTTTATTTAGCTTCACTTGTAACTAACTAACAAACAATTTAATAAAAGTTGAATTTGACCCACTTCTAATACTCCGATTAATTTGAAATTTGGCAGGTTTCCGTAATTCCGGTGACAATGCATTAAAAAAATGTTTGTTAAAAAACAAAATGGCGGCTCCAATATGGCGGACGAGTTTTGTGATTATGATCCGATTCTGTTCAAAATTGGTATGTGATGGTTTTTGGGTTGGAGATTTTCAGTTTCACATAAAAAATAAACTAAAATGTTAAAAATGAAAATTATAAAAAGAAAACATTTTAAAGTTTTTATACAATACACTGAAAAGGAAAAAATAATTCATTTCATTGTTTGATCTAGGTAATCTTGTACAGAAAGATTTTGATACTCACAGAATAACCTACAAAAAATGAAACAAATTATTTTTTCATTTTCAGTGCATTTGTATAAAAGCTTGTCTTTATATTTTTTATTGTATAATTTTTATTCATCGTAGATTTTTCTAATTCTGAAAAAATATTTCCATCAATTTACAATAATTGAAAATGTTTAATTTTCAAATTTTCTAATGTTATGCCACACTGGAAAATGTTTAAATTAATATTTTCATTATAGCCCCTGAACCGTACAAGTAAATGAAAAAATGCAAGATATCAAAAAGATGTTAAATGAAACAACATTGATTATTCCTTTCTCATAATATGTCAGTGGCGGCGGAAAAAAAAATTCTGAAGGGTTGAACAAAGCTTGACTCTGAAAAAAAGAGGACCCTGTGAATTATTTAAGAAATGCATTATTTTGTATCGTGCGCCCTATTGAATGGATTGTACTTGCCTAATTTGAACTGATTATTGTCGAAAATGTCGAAGTTAACTCTAAAAAATCTTGAAAAAAATGTATTTTTATCGCCCTGTATCTCGAAAACCAAGCCGTTTGGGACATATGTTATGAACTTTTCGTCCTGAAAACCTTCAAAGAATCACCTCCCGAAGTTTGTCAACGTACTTAATTAACACCCTGTATATATGTTCCTTTGTTAAGTATTTTTGAATGGATCTGCCAATTTGAATCATATTCTTCATATAATTTGAAATTCTATAGAAGATATTATCTAATCTTATTTCTACCCACCCTGTATAATAGAAGTAATACTTTCGGATAAGTGAACCTCGATATGTTTTGGCAAAACAGCCATTTTTATGATTTTCAAAAATTCATGTCTCCAAAACTGGACATACCTATAAACTGATTTCAACTTGCATGTGTAACTTCTAGACACTTGTACTACAATATCCCAGAAAATTATTGATATTGGCTGAAAACCATTTTTCCAAGTATTTGGTGCTGGGTACTTTCTCAGGAATCCTGAACTCAATTTTGAAGAAGGAAATACGCAGACGCTTTAGCCCATTTCGACGGTCTGTTAAAATCATGTCATGAACTGCATCGATATTTTCGGGGACTGACACAGAAACTGGCCTTCCCGATCGGTCATCATCTTCAATGAAAAATTTACCTCTTTTGAAGCTTGCAGTCCAATTTTTCACGGTCGCATACGAAGGACATTGATCACCAAGGGTATTAAGCATATCTTCGTAAATCTGCTTAACTCTTAACCCTTTTAAATACAGGTACTTGATGATGGCTCGATACTCCAATTTTTCTATTTTCACAATTGAGCTGCTCTGTCATAATCTGCCAGAAATACTAAAGTTTTTGAAGTTTGAAAAATACTCGGAGAGTATACCTGGAGGCGAGAGCTCTAACAAGCTCCGCCTGCCAGCACTTTTGCGATACCATTGGCCGACTTAAATGTTCGGCAATGGTATAAATAAAGGCTCAAATGGCTGTTTTAAGCAGTCATCCAGGAGCCGCCCGAGGGCTCGGACAATTCCCAGGAGAGAAGCCCTCACTTCTGGATGGCTCACCAGTGTTAAGCGTAAATTGTAAATAGTATTTCTGGTTAGTGAGTGATCTTCGGCCTGGCATGCGAATCAATGGGACCTCGTTGGTTGGCAACACCAACAATATCGAGAAAGAATTCGTATATCAGACGCGTTCCTGCTGGTTTCCCAAATAAATGAAGAGCTCCGGAGTTGCTGAGATTTTGCGACGATGCTGTACTTCGGATAGGCGGTCTGAGCTAGCCGGAAGAGGCAATGCGTCCTAACTTCCAACTATCCGAGTGCACGCATTTGTTGACAGCTCAGTGGAATAGTGGCCCATCCCACAAAATAAGTAATATTGAGTTAGTGTCGCCATCTACTGAAAACCAATGCGAACTTTATGAGTGACAGTGGCCCAACCACAGTACCGATGATATTCACTAGAGGTCAACAAATTTGCTGTTATTCCACTAACATAAATTGAACATTTCAGTTGAACACAGTGGCCTATTATCTCTTAGGCCATTGTGGCTTATCAGACATAATATACTACTTATATTCAATTGTGGCTCAAGATTCGTTGAGCCACTATGATTTCAGGAAAATATGTTGCTTGCTTGTTAGATTGTACGTAGGTTTATCGGCAAAACTCTTTTTTCGTCGGGCAAATCGAATCACTCCGTCGGAAAGCGAAGCTTCTGTCTCTATCGGTTCAATGTCGTTAGACCCAGATTTACTTGTGAACACCTGTTAATAGGGTTATGTTTGTCAGAGATTATTGTAATAAATTTGAGTTTCTGCAATAAAAAAAATAGTTTTAACTGTTTAGTAGTCTATAAAAGGTAAGTTATATTTTAGTTCCGAAGTATAATATTGTTATAGTGGATGTTTTGTAGGTATTTATACAATAATGTCGGATGTGTCGAGCATTGAAGCGTTCTCAGATTTCCAGGATTCTGGATCTGAATATTTACCAACAGATGAAGAGCGTGATATTTCATTTGTTGATAGTTTTTCGGAAGATGAAACTGCTGAAAATGATAATTCGTCAGTTCCTGGACCTAGCAACTCTGTGGTAACTACAGAAGTCGTGTCTCTGGAAGAAAAGAGGAAGTTGAGTAGAAAACGCTTGAGACATCAGGCTGAATGGAAAAGAGAAAAGGCTAAAAAAGCAAGAGCTCTTGGTCAAGAATACATAAATGTAAAAGGTCGTGTTGTGCATTCGAAAAAATTTCATACTGGCGACTGTTCATGTTATAAAAGATGTCACACTTTGCTGACTTTGGAACAACGCAAACAGATATTCGAGAACTTTTATAAGCTTGGAAATTTTAACTTACAAACATCATTCCTTTTTGGTAGTATACAAGTGATACACAAAGCAAGAACCTACAATAGACAGCCATTATCTGAAATTACAAAAAGACAATATACTCGAAAATACTTTTTTACCTAAAGAAGGACAAAACGTCACTGTTTGCAAGCAGTTTTTCAAAAGAGCTTTGGGAGTGTCTGATGGCCGACTAACACGTGTCCTTCGTAACAAAACGGCAGTTACCTCTGAGACCACCGCTCCTGTAGATCACAGAGGAAAGCATTCTTGTAAAAATAGAACAAGTGAAGAGGCTATCACTGTTGTGACAAATTTTATCAAAAATTTCCCGACTTATACATCTCATTATAGAAGAGGAAATACTCCTAACAGAGAGTATCTTGCACCTGACCTGAGCATCACCAAAATGTACAAACTCTATAAGGAAGAAAACGGTGAGAATATTGTTTCAAAATTCATGTTCAATAAGATATTTAATGAAAAATTCAATTTACATTTCCGGCAACCGTATTCTGATACATGTAAAACATGTGACGCATTCAAGATAAAGTTACGAGTAGCATCGGACACAGAAAAGCGAGCAATCGAAGTCCAGAAGGAGCTTCATCATAGAAAAGCTGAGGTAGCTCGTTCAGGTCTGACTAAAGATATTGCATATGCAAAAAATCCTGAAAATGATACTACGGTGATTGCCTTTGATCTTATGAAGACTTTGCCAACTCCTAATTTGACAACCGGCGTTGTTTATTATAAGCGACAGCTATGGACGTACTGTTTGGGAATCCATAATTTGGTCACCAATAATGCATTCATGTATGTTTGGCATGAAGGACAAGCCTCTCGTGGACCAGCTGAGATTGGTTCATGCCTACTTCACTTCTTTAAAAATTTTGTAGGCACCAAAAAAATAATCATGTACAGCGACCAATGTGGAGGGCAAAATCGGAACATAAAGATAGCTGCGATCTGCAATTTTGTCACATGTTCACGTCAATTTTGTATTGACCACATTGACCATAAGTTTTTGGTATCTGGTCACAGCTACTTACCATGCGATCGTGACTTCGGCATTATTGAAAAAGAGCGAAAATACCACGACAATATTTTTCTACCGGCTGACTGGGTGAGAGTCATAGAGTCTGCGAAAAAAAAGTTGCCCAAATTTCATGTAGTTAAGATGAAGGCAAATGATTTCAAAAGCACCGAATCACTAGAGAAATTTATTACCAATAGACAGATAGATGACAATGCCGTAAGGGATCAGAGGACGAAAGTTGAATGGATGAAATTTCAGTGGATGCGATTTTCTCGATCTCAACCTTATAAAATATTTTATAAGTACACCAATGTAGATGACAACTTGATAGCACCATTCAATATTGTAGATATCGAGAAGAGAAAAACTCGCAACTCTTCTTCTTTGGAAGACGCTGAGTTAGACTTGCTGTATCCAGGAGGACGCGCAATTGAGGAAAAAAAATTTAAGGATTTATGTTCTTTATTTCCTTATATTCCTCAGATTCATCATCAGTTCTATACTGACTTGAAAACTAGTTCTACTGCTGTTGACGATGATATGGACCATTAATAGGAAGAATCCGGTGACCTAACTGACGCCTCATCTTTATTTTCTGGAAACATAATGGCTCAAGCCACACTATAGTTTTTTTATTTCTGAGTTTATTTCCATGAATAAATTATTTCAATCTTAGTTTTTATTTGTTGTATGATCTTGATAATAAAAGTATGGAATAATATTGTTTATTTTGGAAATACAAAAATTAATGATGTCTCATTATCTTCATTGCCTCTTTTCTCAATAACACCAACTCTTAACTTGGGCCACTATTCCACTGAGCAGCTCAATTTTGGTGGACTCATTTTTTCTTTTGATTTATTGTGTAACTCTGGGTTACTTTTTTGACGTCAAACTTTACACTGACACTTCTAATAAGTTATTGTTCGTTGCTATGGTAACGCAATATTTTGTTTATGCAAGGAACTGTTCTAGGCTAACTAGATATCGTACACGAGTAATACCTCTAATTCCCAAGTAATTCCTTAGTAATACCCAAGTAATGCCACTAATTCCCGTGTAATGCCCACTAATACCCAAAAAACTTCAAGTAATACCACTAATTCCCAACTAAATCCCAACTAATGCCACTAACACCCAAGGCATGTACACCAAAACTCCCCAGCGGTTTCCTCCTCGGTTTTTGGCCTATATCTCAGAATTGGAGCGTTTCTTGAACATTTTAATAACTTACAGTTCATACTTCATTGTTAATAGATTCAATTGAGCATCAATCAAATTCAATACATTGTGATAGAAATGATCAACATTACATTATCATTAGGCATGTCTGGTAAGAAATTACAGTTAATAATAAAAGGAATGATGATGATGTAACAGATGTAATGTGAACTACAGTTAACACCGATTTTTAATTAGTTGAATTTCAAACAATTTTATCTTTGAACTCGGAATTTTATTAAATTCCTTCGTACCCCTATCAGTCACCGTATTTCTATAAAAAAAACTGAAAAGTAGAAGAAGCAGCGTCTTACACGCCTCGCTGAGAAACATCCCGTGTTTCGATCCTTAATGGCGGCGAATCTTCGGATCCGACACGTAGTGCCCAGTCAGCATCGGCGAACGACAAAACGTCAGAGAGGCGGGCTGAGGTGCGGAAATCTTTCCGGGGAATCTTCCAGGAATTGCAGGAATTCACACACGCACGACAAATAATAATCCCCCGACCGTAAAATCGCAGTCGTAGAGGCAATTCGACTCAATTATTCCCTACTTTCGGGTCGACCTGGTCTGGCACCAATTTATTCCGTTTCAGCAAATACCTACACTGGAATGATATATAATTGGTTATTCTTTCCATGGTGGATTGGAAAAAGAAACTATGTGATTACCTGGTTTATTAATAATTTCATCAATCAGAGAGCGAAAAGTTACAGTTTTCATAGGTGTCGAAGAAAAGCAATTCATCACCTTGTAGGTACTTATTTTTCATATGTTCAAATATTTTATAGAACACTGAAGTAAAGACAATGCAAAACTTTACTTATTTATTATCCATTATAAGTAACTGCCATGATTAGAGTGAAGTTAGCCACACTTTTCTGGCCACAGTTTCTGACTTAGAATATTTCCTGGCCACACTTTCTGACGTGGAGGATGTCGAATGTGGGATAGAACAGAGAACGTCCGCGGTGTTGCCATGTCAATTATTTGTACAAATATGCTCATAATAAGTTTTCTGGGATAATTTGATGACTAAAGGGGTATTGATGGTATTGTAACACTTCTAGAAAGTATGATAATGTGTTGGACATTATCACACCTTCACGAAAGGAAAAGAAAACGAAAATACTGTGCCATAGTAGACATCATGAAGGATAAGTACAAACAAGGTGTGAATTGATTATTTTTTCATCACAATGACATACGTAATTTTATTTCGACGCCTTCAGTATTCTACCAAAAATATTCCGTGTTGAAGAAATAAATTAAACTGTATCCGAAGACAAATCAAATGGAAGGGTCAAATAAATGTCTTTGGCCTGAAAAGTGTTGGTAAACTGGATATTGCATTTGGATTCCGTCATTAAACGATACGACATATTCGACACCATTCGACAGAGTGTTGAAAAAGTCGCAATTTTATTTGGATTCCATCAGTAAACTACCCGAAATGTTCTGAGTACCAAAAATTAGTAAAACGCCATTCGATAGGAGACGTCTGGGAAGGTATATATACAGGGTCAAATCAATTTGTTTGGCCGGATAGGGGATGAAAAAGTCGCAATTTTATTTGGATTCCATCAGTAAACTACCCGAAATGTTCTGAGTACCAAAAATTTGAAAACGCCATTCGATAGAAGACGTCTGGAAAGGTATATATACAGGGTCAAATCAATTTGTTTGGCCGGATATGGGATAAAAAAGTCGCATTTTATTTGGATTCCATCAGTAAACTACCCGAAATGTTCACAGTACCAAAAATTTGAAAACGTCATTCGATAGAAAAATTGCGACTTTTTCATCCCATATCCGGCCAAACAAATTGATTTGACCCTGTATATATACCTTCCCAGACGTCTTCTATCGAATGGCGTTTTCAAATTTTTGGTACTCTGAACATTTCGGGTAGTTTACTGATGGAATCCAAATAATATTGCGACTTTTTCATCCCATATCCAGCCAAACAAATTGATATGACCCTGTATATATACCTTCCCAGACGTCCTCTATCGAATGGCGTTTTCAAATTTTTGGTACTCTGAACATTTCGGGTAGTTTACTGATGGAATCCAAATAAAATTGCGACTTTTTCAACACTCTATCGAATGGTGTCGAATATGTCGTATCGTTTAATGACGGAATCCAAATGCAATATCCAGTTTACCAACACTTTTCAGGCCAAAGACATTTATTTGACCCTTCCATTTGATTTGTCTTCGGATACAGTTTAATTTACTTCTTCAACACGGAATATTTTTGGTAGAATACTGAAGGCGTCGAAATAAAATTACGTATGTCATTGTGATGAAAAAATAATCAATTCACACCTTGTTTGTACTTATCCTTCATGATGTCTACTATGGCACAGTATTTTCGTTTTATTTTCCTTTCGTGAAGGTGTGATAATGTTCAACACATTATCATACTTTCTAGAAGTGTTACAATACCATCAATACCCCTTTAGTCATCAAATTATCCCAGAAAACTTATTATGAGCATATTTGTACAAATAATTGACATGGCAACACCGCGGACGTTCTCTGTTCTATCCCACATTCGACATCCTCCACGTCAGAAAGTGTGGCCAGGAAATATTCTAAGTCAGAAACTGTGGCCAGAAAAGTGTGGCTAACTTCACTCTAATACTGCCATGTTATGGTTTACTAATATTTTTATTTTTCTAATTTCTTGCGCGTTTTTTTGAAATATTTCCAAAAGATCAAAGTCAAAATATGCAATATTCGATATAGAAGATATTCGAATTTTGAGAAAATTTTTATTTTTCGAAAAATCGCTTATTTCCATCAGACGTAACTCTACGAGCTGATTCCTTATATCAGCTCAAAAATTGAATTCAACAAAAAAGTAACTGTACAAGGGCAATTTTCTCGACGAAAATATGCACTCATCCATAAAATGTACATTTCCCAAGTGAATCAGTCTTCTGAGAAAAAAACATCTAGTACATTTTCTAATTCAGAAGTACATTTTCTATAAGATCAAGTGATATTTGCGGGATTCCGCATTTTTTTAATTTTCCCAGGCGATCAATGTTTAAATATGCATTATTCTATATAGAAGCACATCGAATTTTGCGAAATATCACCTCAAAAATTGAATTCGACAAAGGGGTGAGTGTAGAAGGGCTACTTTTTCTACGAAATTTGAATCAGGAATATTTCCCGAATGTCACTAGTCATACCTATTCACAATGGTGGAGATACTGATGATCCAGGTAATTTTCGCCCTATATCACTACTATCTACTCTTTCGAAATTGATAGAAAAATTAGTGAAAAAGCGGCTGATGTCTTTTCTTAGTCGCCATAATCTAAATTCTAACCAATATGGATTTCAAGCAAAACGTGGCACACAAGATGCAATCTTCTCCTTCTTGGAAAGGATGTACCAAAGCTTAAATGAGGGAGACATGGCAGGAGCCGTAGTTTGCGACTTCTCTAAAGCTTTTGATTGCGTGATTCATGATATATTGTTGAAAAAGCTTCATTGTTATGGGTTTAGAGGTGTTACTCAGAAGTGGTACCTAGCAGACAGGCATCAAATTGTGAAGCAAGGTAACCAGTATTCAGGATGTGGAGTCATTAAAATGGGTGTACCTCAAGGTTCGGTTTTAGGACTAATACTATTCCTCTTGTTTATAAATGACATTACCCTCCTACCGATCACTGGTTTATTCACACTATTCGCTGATGACGCAACAATAAGCTGGTCGAACAGACACCGTGATAACCTCCACCAAAGCATGTCTAAAGACCTCGAAGTGGTTACAGAATGGTGTGCAGCTAATAAAGCCACATTCAATTTTAATAAAACACACTTTGACCTTCAAAGGTGGCCAATGGGACATTATTGTAAATGATCATACCATTGAATCCAAGAAATGCAACAAATTCTTGGGAATACAAATTGACAGTAGACTAAATTGGGAAGATCACGTTGTGGCCCTTGGAAAAAGAATTTCGAAGGGTGCCTATGCTGTAAGAGTTATTGTGAGTGAGCTAGGTACAGTAGCAGCTAGACCCGTGTATTTTTCACTTGTAGAATCTCACCTTGTATATGGTATACCTTTTTGGGGAGCATGTAGTCGATATCATTTCAACATGATATTTGTTCTGCAGAAGAGAGCTCTCAGATATCTCTTCAGAGCAAACTACAGACAATCATGTAAACCCCTTTTTGTTAAAAATTAAATATTGACCCTTCCAGCTCATTTTATTTTTAAAACAGTCTGCGTCATTCATAAATATAAAAGTTCATTCCCTTCTAGAGTTCATGTTTATAACACACAACAGAATAACAACATAAGACTGCCAATTCCAACATCAACTCTTGTTAAGAATTCTTCTATTTATAATGGTTTAAAAATGTTTAACCACTTGCCAGAATCAATAAAAACTACTGAAGCCTATGGTAGGTTCAGGAGGGCAACAAAAAAAATACTCGAAAATGTCGAAGAGTTTTTATCTTCTTCTCTCTGAAATTTGTTTCTGTTGTTTTTTTTTTTTATAAAATAAAGATTTATATAATATAATATACATATATATGTGTTTAAGTGAATACGAAATGGTATTGTGTCTAAATTAGGTTTTTATTTATATGTTCTATGCTTTAATTATGTTTTTATTTATATTATTTTGACATGCATGCTTTCTTACAAAATTTTATATTTTTAAACAATAAAGCTATTTTTGACTTTGACTTTGAAAAAATGCACTCATCCACAAAACTGACATTTTCTTGATGAGTTAGCCTTCTGATTAAAAAATTGAGTACATTTTCGGATTCAGAAGTACATTTCTATAAGATCAAGTATTACTCGCGGGATTCCACATTTTTTAAATTTTCCCATGCGATCAAAGTTCAAATACCTATGCAATATTCTATATAGAAGCACATCGAATTTTGCGAAAATTTTTATTCTTAATTTTACGAAAAAATGCACTTATCCACAAAACTGACATTTTCTTGATGAATCAGCCTTCTGATTCAAAAATTGAGTACATTTTCGGATTCAGAAGTACATTTTCTATAAGATCAAGTGATTTTCGTGGGATTCCCAATGTTTTAAATTTTCCCAGGCGGTCAATGTTTAAATTTGTAATATTCTATATAGAAGCATATCGAACTTTTATTTTGAAAATTTTTATTCTTAATTTTTCAAAGAATCGCAAACTTTCATTAGACGTAACTCGACGAGCTGATTCCGAATATCAGCTCAAAAATTGAATTCGACAAAGGAGTAAGTGTAGAAGGGCAATTTTTTTCTACGAAAAAATGCACTTATCCACAAAACTGACATTTTCTTGACGAATCAGCCTTCTGATTCAAAAATTGAGTACATTTTCGGAATCAGAAGTGTATTTTCTATAAGATCAAGTAATTCTCGCGGGATACTCGATGTTTTAAATTTTCCTAGGTGATCAATGTTTAAATATGCAATATTCTATATTATAGAAGCACATCGAATTTTTTGAAAATTTTTATTCTTCATTTTTCAAAGAATCGCAAACTTTCATTAGACGTAACTCGACGAGCTGATTCCGAATATCACCTCAAAAATTGAATTCGACAAAGGGGTAAGTGTAGAAGGGCAATTTTTTCTAAGAAAAAATGCACTTCTCCACAAAACTGACATTTTCTTGATGAATCAGCCTTCTGATTCAAAAATTGAGTACATTTTCGGATTCAGAAGTATATTTTCTATAAGATCAAGTAATTTTCGCTGGATTCCCGATGTTTTAAATTTTCCCAGGTGATCAAAGTTTAAATATGCAATATTCTATATTATAAAAGCACATCGAATTTTTGAAAATTTTTATCCTTCATTTTTCAAAGAATCTCAAACTTTCACTCATCCACAAAACTGACATTTTCTTAATGAATCAGCCTTCTGATTCGAAAATTGAGTACATTTTCCGTTTCCGTTTAAAAAATTCGCAAACTGCCCTTAGACGTAACAACTGGACGAGATCTTTATTTTGCTATTATCCAGTACAATATTCCAAAAATTACCAACAATGCATGGAAGTTTCCGTCTGAATGCGTCATGAATAAAAACTGCATCACGTTTATCTCCATTGGTGAGCTTACTTAGAGACATCCAGTTATACCCATAACCATAATATATAATCGGAATTGAGCCGGTCGCTTTGATTATGTAATCAGATAATCCGCTTTAAGGGCAAATTGATACAGAGACCTCCACTAATGGATTCCGTATTTATAAATTGATACTCTACCGGGTACACAATATATTTGTTACAGATTTCAATAATCAAATAAATGTCTTACTTCAATGAGAGAGTAAGTCATGTAGTGTAGAAGAATATATTCGTTGTTCATAGAAAGTCCATAGAGTCTTAATAATACATAAAATATATGATTTAAAAATATAGATAGATAGATCTATTTAACAACGTATACAATTACAATTGTTTGCTGCAAGTCAGAAAAATTAAATATAAAATTATGTCGTCAGCAAGGAGATTTCCCGACAAAATAGACATATTTCAATACAAGATGCAATCAATACAATCGCACAGCAAAATCAATTTACAATAAAATCGCAACAAGATAGACATATTTAACAATACAAGAAACAATCAATACAATCACACGTAAAATCAAAATTTACAATAAAATCATACCTACAATTAGATCAGAACTAACAGTATATACACACCCATACTCATAAATATATACATATGTTTTGGGACAATAAAAGTAAGTACTTATTATGTGCTTTTTTGTGAAAAAGGTGTTTTGATAAATTCTTCGACACTATAGAAACGGTATCGCAATAAAAAAGTCCTGAGTTTGTTTTTAAAACATTCTGGAAGGAGATTTTTTTATGTTTTCTTGTACGTGATTATAAAGATCCAAGTCGGGAGAGTTTCTCTGACACTTGCTGAGTCTGAATCGGGGTTTGACCAGCCGATTACAATTTCTAGTATTGTGAACGTGAATTTCCGAATGTTTAAGGTAACGATCTTCGTTTTTGTGAATTTCTAAGAGTGTTTTATAGATATAGACTGATGGAAGAGGCATCACTCCATTTCTGATAAATAGAGGTTTACAGCTGTCCCTAAGCCCAGCGTTGCAAATTATTCTCAATACTCTTTTTTGGAGGATGAAAATTTTTTTGTGTGTGAGGAGTTGTCCCACAAGATGATGCCATATTCTAATTTGGAGTGAAATAGGGCAAAATAGGTTTTCATTAGTGCATCTGTGCTCATCATGGCACGGAGTTGTCTGAATGCAAATAAACTTTTGGATAGTTTGCCTCTGAGGTCTTCAATGTGAGCTGACCATGAAAGATTGTCATCTAAGATTATACCAAGTAATTTGGCACTGGAATTTTCTGAGTTATATATTTTAGATGAGAAAGTTATATATTGATTTTTATCATTATTTATTTTAAGTATATGTATATAGTGTTATATTATTATGGTTGTATATAATAAATATGATAGAAATGTAATAAATACTCAGATATAATTGTTTCTATTGCTCAGATATGCCCAGGCAAGATACTCACTTTTTGCTTTTAATACTTTTACCTTATATTCTGTTTCAGAAAACCTCAGTCGTTGGTGCCAAAGGAAACATGCATTCTCTTCTCCTCCTCGGGTTGGGTTCTTGGAAAAGGCGTCCAATATTAAGTTTTGTGAAATATATGAATGTTGTACCAAAAATAATAAATTTCAATCATTTAGAAACTCAAAATATGAACTTTTATTTATAAATTGTTTAGCAAATCTTCCGCACAATGTGCTTATTCACCCAAAAACATATAGTTACCTATCCTGTGGAAAATACCTTATGCTAAAACCGACCTTCTAGGTTTTCTTTAAAAGAAATGTAAATTACCAACTACTCTGTGCTTGAAAAGACCGTACTATAGGCCATGGCTAAACTTTGGTTTACTGAAAATCTGATATAGAAAAAACAACTCAACGTCGCGATTGTGGACTCTCAGCCAATTGTTATAGTACCATTTTTGTTTTGCGGATATGCCCTATTGCCAAGTTGACCTCTTCGGATTACTGGAAATCTGATATAAAAAAACAGTTGAACGTCTCGATTGTAGACCCTCAACTTATTTTAATGGTACTATTTTTGTTTTGTGGAAATGCGCCGTTGCCAAGTTTTGGTCACCTTGGATTACTGGAAATCTGACATGGAAAAACAATTGAACGTAGCGATTGTGGGCCCTCAGCCAATAGTAACAGTACTATTTTTGTTTTGCGGACACTGTTGCCAAGTTGGTCACTTCGGAGTACTGGAAATCTAATATGTAAAAAACAATTGAACGTCTCGATTATGGACCCTTAACCTATTCTAATGATACCATTATTGTTTTGCGGAAATGCGCAGTTGCCAAGTTTTGGTCTCTGAGTGGATACCATACTATTAAGATAGATGATGGAGCAATGAAATTTGAACCTTGCAGAAATGTGCCAATGTTGCCAAGTCGTGGGCGCTGGAAATTATTTTTAAAAATATTTAAGAAAATTTTGCTCAAAGAATATCATCATAAATATTCATTCTTATCAATTTTTATGATCAATTTTTCGAAAATACTTTTGGAAATGTAATGACGCATGATTCAAAAAACCAATTTTATTAACAACGTTGAAATGCTCAAGTTCTGGATTCTCAGTCGCAATATCACAAATTATCATACTACTTACAGCTCACCGACTATAAATAGTCAGGAGTTTGACATCAACTTCATTTCCATGGAAACAAAAGTTACAGCGTGTCTGTTTCTGCTAGTAGTTTATAAAATGCGAGCGCAGCGAGCATCTGCTTTGAATTCACCTTTTCATACTAATCAGTGATCAAATTACCAGCAACCTGGATAGCTAGGTTAGTTCGGTTAGGTTAGATTGTGCCCCCTTTTTACGCTTAGGAATTCGATCCTTAGCCGAAAACGTGGGCAGTCAGAAGAATGAGACACGTGAGATACTAGTCCAGGAGCCCGGTAAAAATTTGGTCAGTCATTTCCTCTCAAGCGATATTTAGTGGAATGCATCAGAGAGTCGTATTATAAAGCTTCGTGAACGTCAGCTGCGATTCCGTTGGTGGAGGGGGGGGGGGGGATGATCAGCACAGTAGCTTCCTACGCACGAACAAAAAAATATATATTCAATTATGTCCTCCTTCCCGGAAACCATAGACCATAGAATCATAGAAGGTACAACTTTTTTTGTGTTCGACCAACTAGCTGTCGTATAATACACCATGCTATAGTCAGCTGATTTTTTCTTTGTTCAAGATATTGCTTTAGCGATAATTTAACATGTTTTCAGGTAGGAAAACAAAATTGAATACATTTCTTTTTCTTTGTGCGTGGGAGGCTACCACCGCTCATCCCCCCACGGAACCGCAGCTGACGTTCACGAAGCTTTATAATATAACTCTCTGATGCATTCCACTAATTTTCGCTTGAGAGGAACTTGGTCATGGAAATCTGTCACTGACTATAAGTTCTGGCAATTTTATAATGAATTCGTTGAGAATTCAGTATCTTATATTTATTGAATAATGCTTCAGAAGGAAATCAAATTTTTTTAAGTATAATTTTGACCACATATTTGTGCACAGAATCAACTGGTTGCATGACATGATCATATGATCCTCCCCATGTAATAATTCCATAAGATAGAATGAAATAAGGAATAATAAAACCTGAATAACATCTTTCTGTCGAATATATTCCGTAGTATTCTAAATTTGTAGAGTTTTTCTTAATTTTTCCGTTAGTTCTAAAGTTTGAGTTATCCATTTTAAACAAGAATCGATATAAATTCCTAAGTATTTGATTTCAGAAGTTTCAACTATTTTTATGAAACAGCCACAATGTGATGATAATAGTTTCATATATTTCAAACAGTGAATTTTGATTTGTGTGAAGTTTCGTTGATTTTTGGTATAACAAGTAAAAGTCATAAATATGGTTTTATCTTTATTCAATGTAAGAAAGTCATGATCTAAATTGTTTTTTAAAATTGACATATCTCTTTCTGCATTCAAGTTCCACAATATTGTTTGAGCAGCTTAAGATTTATAAAAATTATGAATTTTTGAAATGGTCTCTTTTTCGGGGTTTTCCCGGAATTTCTCAGTGGAAAATGCACCGATCTGGTCGTATAAAATACATTTTCTAGGTTTTATAATTCTCTACAAAAGTTCTTTTGACTGTAAATCGATTCCTCTAATACTTTTTGATATATTCGCAAAAAAAAACAAAAAGGTTGTTATTTTTTTCATCATTCCTTGTTTAGAAAATTCCACACCGCGATTTTGTTGGGTGCGAAAACCGGGATTTTCTTTTACGAACTATCTTATAAAAAGTAGTATAGGCCGTTTGCGTCTTTTATTTTCCAATACATCTTCGTGTACCATTTTCGTAGGTAATACCACAAGTGTATCGGTGATTGTCGAAATAGCAATTCCTTTGAATTTGAGAATCAAATTATGTTGCTTGGCAACCACACGAGCGCTTGCGCGAGTGTGGTTGCCTAAAGCAACATAATTCGATTCGAAACCGAGAAAGAATTAACGATAATCGCCGATAACACGAGTTGTATTTGTTCATGAATGAAATCGAAACCATTTTTATTTATTTACTATTCAATTTAACTAGGAACATTAATCCCGCATTTAGTTCTGAAATTATGCAACTAACAAAACATTTACTTGATATTTCAAACATCCCTCTATTTCAGTTACCAATGACAGAGCGCGTCATTCGTAGTTTCGTCATTGCATGTCTAGTCTACTGCTTCTCGCTCGAGGTTATGTTTTGATAACATTTTGATTTAGTGATTTGATTAATCAGCGAGTATGCAGAATTTGTCGAAAATTGTGAAGTTGATATGAATTAATACTGAGTGCTTATTTAGTTTTGGTCAAAGTTTGGTGTTGTGTCATTATAGCAGCTTGCTAGTGGTGAGTTTTTGTTTTGATAATAATAAAATCGAAAACATGATGTTTTCATTTATCAACACAAAAATTTCAACCAATCATAACACGCTATTTTAGCATAAGTGAAATAATCATCGTAAATATGCGAGAGCTTCCTGAGATTCTACTGATAAAATCTGGTCATTGCGCCGGATGAAACAGCATCCTGTTACCCCAACACTTGACTGCAACACAAGTCCTATGCTACAAAAAATGTAATTCAAAGTACGTTCACTTGATAACCTGTCAGAAACGAGAAAAATGCGTTCATTGTTCCGGATGCATTCACTAGTCCTCGCTATGTTTGTTCAATTTCACGCGTTGTTTGCCCAGCGATGTGAACAACAGGATGAAGAATGGGTAATCATAACACTGCTTGGCGTGATGAATACCATGATGCAAAGATATAAACTCCCATAAACACTTCCACGTACAAAGGTGCCAACACTCTGCATGTAATATGCGCTGCGTATAAGTGGTGTCAGGTGTGGCTCCAGAAAAGATTTTCGTTAAAAATTGTTTTCGCTTAGACTTCGGTAAACTCCTGTATCGTCTACATTAAGCAATACGTTTACCACAGTAACTTTATCTAGTTTCTATATTTACGAGTCTGTGATATTATGTTAAGGTTCATGTAAACCCATGAAAAAATTAACGGCAAGTTTAAAAATTCTGTTATTCCGGCATTCAAATTGAATAATTAGAGGGATGTAGAAGAAAATCTGATGAACAGTTTTTGAGAAAAAAAAAATAAAAACCTAATTTTTAGAGGTTTTTTTGAGTTTTTCCAAAAACTATTCATCAGATTTCATTTAAAATGTCATGACATATCACTGACGAGGTAAAAGATAATCACGATTTTTTTCAAAATTTTTAACCACAACGTTCTCTCACATAAAAAAAAATATTCTGAAAATCTCGTTATAAAATCAAAGACAGTTGAGAAGAATCGCTTTTGCAAGTGATATTTATATGAAATTTAGAAGACTGAACATTGAGGAACTATTCATACTATTTTTCAGACATAAAATCAAACGATTTATATTTTTAATAGTAATTTTTAAAATCTCGGACAAAAAACGGTAAATCGCTCCAGTAAGTGATTCCTCTGTATTACATGAACGGAAATACAAAAATAGTTCTGCTACTGTCCACAAGGTATTGCACAGAATTATTGTCACTGTCATATTTACTATACAGCGTTGCCAATAGTTCTATACAGCGGTAACCGATGTAATTTGTTTAACTTTTCAAAAATGAATAGGGGTTTGTCTGTTCATCAGCTGGATGTTGGATTGGTCCGCCCAAAGCCTTGGAGTCCTTGGACACAATTGAAGAAGTATGTAAGTAATGAGTTTTATGTTTTGGGATTTGAAATATCAGTTCTGGAAATGAAACAGGAAGCAAAATAGAATTGAAAAATAATAATAATAATCGTAATAGCGTCTTTATTGTCCATTCCAGTTGTTTTTGAGTAACATTATTTAATATATATAAAAAATAACGGCATAATAGGCGGAGTTCAGCTTATAATAATGAGTCTCCACCCAACAAAAACCAGAGGCACTGCAACTCTCACCGAATTCACCAGACGGTGCGATCTTTTTCCATTTTTAGATGTGAAAGTCTGAATGATTGAGGCTCGTGTCGGCTGGGAATAATCCTCCACGATTCACTGTTGCATTAAAAATTAACAGTGCTGCTCCTAAAGTGGCGTATGGAGTTCGTAACAAGGCTTATCCAGAACACTTGGCTAATGACCGTAGCAGTCGATGCCAAAACACCAAGAAAAAAAATCCTGTGAGCTATTTCGCAGTACTCCGAATAATGTTGAGATTTGGCAATATTGCATTAGCAGTAGGGTTGACCGTTTCAGAAAACTGTAATTTATATGGAAATATTATAAAAGATCGCTGTAACTATGGTATGGAAAATATATCTTGTCAGTGCTATCTTGCAGTTCAGAAACGCGAAATATTTGACTTTATATGAACTTTAAAGCAAACATTTCTAGAATAACCTATGGTAGAAGTCCATTGTATCTCAAAGTGGAGTGGTGTGGATATACGATGCAGAAAAACTTAAAGTCACCTCCACAATTTTAATCTCAACCTCAAAAGTTATGCATCAGATGGAACAGCGACAACTATCTGTCAGTTGAGCGGTATTATTTAGAGTAGGTAGTACATATTTCAAACCTAAATAGGTTCATAATCAGATAATTTTCTTCCTTTATTGTAGAATTTAAATTAGCTGATGATGAACCTATATAGGTTCGAAACATGTACCTACTCTAAATAATACCGCTCAACTGACAGATACGAGGATGTATTGATATCTAGTTAGACTAGACCAGTTACCAGCATAAACAAAATATTGCGTTACCATAGCAATGAACAATAACTTATTAGAAGTGTCAGTGTAAAGTTTGACGTCAAAAAAGTAAACCAGAGTTACGATGTAGACTTCTTAAACCGAATTGTTACTATGGATGAGACTTGGGTACATTTCTACGATCCAGAAACAAAACAACAATCGATGGAATGGGGACACTCCGGTTCTCCAAGACCTAAGAAGTTTCGTGTCCAAAAATCTGCTGGAAAAGTTCTTGCTTCAGTTTTTTTGGGATTGCCATGGAGTAATCATGATTGATTTCTTGGATAAGGGTAGAACAATAACTGGAGATTACTATTCGACATTACTGACCACTCTACGGGAACAAATTAAAGATAAAAGACGCGGAACGCTATCCAAAGGTGTTTTGTTTTTGCAGGACAATGCCCCTGCACACAAATCTCATGTTGCCATGCAAAAAATTCGTGATATAGGGTTTGAATTACTAGAACATCCCCCTTATTCACCAGATTTGGCTCCCTCCAACTATCATCTCTTTCCTCTACTGAAAAAAAGTTTAAAAGGTCGTAAATTTTCTAACGAGGAGGTAATAAAAGCTGTGGAGGTCTGGTTTGCTGAGCAAGAAGAAACATTTTTTTTGAAAGGTCTAGAGACGTTGCAGGTTCGCTGTAATAAATGTATCCAATTAAGAGGAGAATATGTTGAGTAATAAAATATTTTTACATTGAAATTTTGTTTGGTTCTATTGTAGGCTAAGAATTTTTCAATATATCCTCGTAGTTGTCGCTGTTCCACCTGATGCATTACTTTTAAGGTTGAGATTAAAATTGTGCAGATGACTTTGAGTTTTAGAATAGCAGAGTACGGGGACAGAATAACCTACTGGTATCGATTATGTGATATCTAATATCGAAACCATGTCGAGCTAATGTTGATTTAGAAAACTGCCGATTTTCCAGATTTGAAGGCTACCAACACCAGCATATAACTGGGAAATATGATAAATAATTGATCGCCACTTTCAAACTGCTGTTTTTAAAATGCAATTATATGCACTCAACTGAGGAAGGAGACGATATAAAAATAGTGTTGAGAAATTTCATTGGCCATTTTAGTTGATGTTTCATTCTGGCGTTTCTTGCAGAATATCAACCAGAACGAAGAATACAAATGGTGGTAAAATTCGTTTTTCACAATTGCTAAACTGAAAGATCTCAACTGGTTACGAAAAATAATTAACCCCGAAATACTTGACGAAAGCAATAGGATAGCAAAAAAAGAAATCGGTAAAGAATATGTAACTTAAAAAATACGTCATTAACAACAAGATAAAATTTAAATTTACAAAATATACTATTTGGACCATTCTGAATAGATTAGCGTGCGTAAAATTTATCTATGTCCAACAGGTCTCGAACTGAAAAATCCAAAACAAGTTGAAAAGTCTGCAATTTCGAATTTTCGACCTGGCTTAATCCAATATCTGAGCATATATAAGTCATGATTTTAGGAAACAGCATGAAATTTCAAGTATATAGTACAAAATCAGAGTAGAGCTGAGGATTATGTATTTTTCGTGATTTTTTGGGGTCTACACCTAACAACTTTTTTCAAGTAAATTTGTTTTTTCTTCTATTAACTTCAAATTCACAGAATATACAAATTGACTTTTCTAAAACGACTAACGTAATTAGAATTTCTCTATGTCCAAAGGTCTCGAACTGAAAAGTCCAAATCGAGTTGAAAAGTCTGTAATTTCGAATTTTCGACCTATTATTCCCTTTTCTGGCTAAATCTAATATCTGAGCATATATAAGTCATTATTTTCGGAATTAGCATAAGTGTATAGTCCAAAATTAGAGTAGAACTGATGATTATGTATTTTTCGTGAATTTTAGGGGTCTACCCCTTACAACTTTTTTCAAGTAAATTTGTTTTTCATTCTATCAACTTGAAATTTACAGAATATACTAATTTGACCATTCTGAATCGATTGGCGTGCGCAGAATTTCTCTATATCCAACAGGTCACGAACTGAAAATTTCAAATCGAGTTGAAACGTCCGTAATTTCGAATTTTTGACATCTTATTCCCTTTTCTGGCAAAATCTTATATCTGAGCTTATATCAGTCATTATTTCCGGAATCAGCACGAAATTTTCAGTATGTAGTCCAAAATTAGAGTAGAGCTGAGGATTATATGTTTTTCGTGAATTTTAGGGGTCTATCCCTTACAACTGTTTTCAAGTAAATTTGTTTTTCATTCTATCAACTTGAAATTTACAGAATATACTAATTTGACCATTCTGAATCGATTGGCGTGCGCAGAATTTATCTCTGTCCAACAGGTCTCGAACTGAAAATTTCAAATCGAGTTGAATCATCCGTAATTTCGAATTTTCGACCTTTTATTCCCTTTTCTGGCAAAATCTTATATCTGAGCTTATATCAGTCATTATTTTCGAAATCAGCATGAAATTTTCAGTATGTAGTCCAAAATTAGAGTAGAGCTAAGGATTATATGTTTTTTGACCATTCTGAATTGATTGGCGTGCGCAGAATTTCTCTATGTCCAACAGGTCTCGAACTGAAAATTTCAAATCGAGTTGAAACGTCCGTAATTTCGAATTTTCGACCTCTTATACCCTTTTCGGGCAAAATCTTATATCTGAGCTTATATCAATCATTATTTTCGAAATCAGCACGAAATTTTCAGTATATATTCCAAAATTAGAGTAGAGCTGAGGATTATATGATTTTCGTGAATTTTAGGGGTCTATCCCTTACAACTTTTTTCAAGTAAATTTGTTTTTCATTCTATCAACTTGAAATTCACAGAATATACTAATTTGACCACTCTGAATCGATTGGCGTGCGCAGAATTTCTCTATGTCCAACAGGTCACGAACCGAAAATTTCAAATCGAGTTGAAACGTCCGTAATTTCGAATTTTCGACATCTTATTCCCTTTTCTGGCAAAATCTTATATCTGAGCTTATATCAGTCATTATTTCCGAAATCAGCACGAAATTTTCAGTATGTAGTCCAAAATTAGAGTAGAGCTGAGGATTATATGTTTTTCGTGAATTTTAGGGGTCTATCCCTTACAACTTTTTTCAAGTAAATTTGTTTTTCATTCTATCAACTTGAAATTTACAGAATATACTAATTTGACCATTCTGAATCGATTGGCGTGCGCAGAATTTATCTCTGTCCAACAGGTCTCGAACTGAAAATTTCAAATCGAGTTGAATCATCCGTAATTTCGAATTTTCGACCTTTTATTCCCTTTTCTGGCAAAATCTTATATCTGAGCTTATATCAGTCATTATTTTCGAAATCAGCATGAAATTTTCAGTATGTAGTCCAAAATTAGAGTAGAGCTAAGGATTATATGTTTTTTGACCATTCTGAATTGATTGGCGTGCGCAGAATTTCTCTATGTCCAACAGGTCTCGAACTGAAAATTTCAAATCGAGTTGAAACGTCCGTAATTTCGAATTTTCGACCTCTTATACCCTTTTCGGGCAAAATCTTATATCTGAGCTTATATCAATCATTATTTTCGAAATCAGCACGAAATTTTCAGTATATATTCCAAAATTAGAGTAGAGCTGAGGATTATATGATTTTCGTGAATTTTAGGGGTCTATCCCTTACAACTTTTTTCAAGTAAATTTGTTTTTCATTCTATCAACTTGAAATTCACAGAATATACTAATTTGACCACTCTGAATCGATTGGCGTGCGCAGAATTTCTCTATGTCCAACAGGTCACGAACCGAAAATTTCAAATCGAGTTGAAACGTCCGTAATTTCGAATTTTCGACATCTTATTCCCTTTTCTGGCAAAATCTTATATCTGAGCTTATATCAGTCATTATTTCCGAAATCAGCACGAAATTTTCAGTATATATTCCAAAATTAGAGTAGAGCTGAGGATTATATGTTTTTCGTGAATTTTAGGGGTCTATCAGAATTTCTCTATGTCCAACAGGTCTCGAACTGAAAATTTCAAATCGAGTTGAAACATCCGTAATTTCGAATGTTCGACCTTTTATTCCCTTTTCTGGAAAAATCTAATATCTGAGCTTATATCAGTCATTATTTAAAGTAGAGCTGAGGATTATGTATTTTTCGTGATTTTTACAACTTTTTTCAACTAAATTTGTTTTTTATTCGATTAACTTAAAATTTGCAGAATTTACTAATTCGGCAATTCTTGCTCTATATTCAGCAGGTCCCCAGGTGGCACAAGTTAGATAGATAGATAAGACAGATAATTTAGTTAGTGAAATTACGTCCTGAAGACGTCCTATTGGAGGCACTTTTGGTCCGTGACGTCCTCGACCACAATAAGGCCTTAAATGACGTTCCATTTCATGACGTCAAATTGACGAATTACATGGAGGTCATAATGACGTCCCAGCGAAGTCAACTATTTGTTATTCGAAAATTGTCGACGAAAATAGTCCAGGAACCAGGTTAGTACTTATGAATGAAAGAACATCGAAAAACTGCGATTTAGGTATGAAGTAAGTTTAATATTTTATAAATTCAATGTATTTCAGTATATTATTCTACTTCTCTAAAACTACCAATTTACAAAAGAAAATCAGAAACTATGGACTGTCATATGACGTCATTTATTGGTCAATTGGCTGACTCTTCTAATGGTCTCGTAGGTATTCAAAATGTCGTATTTTATAGTCTTCTTTTTAGACGTCAAAGTGACGTTCTGCTGATGACATCCAAAGGCTGTGACATTCTGAAATCTTTTCAGTCTCTGAGTCGTCACTTTTTGACGCCCGTTGGTCAATTATTTGACTAAATTAGGACGTCACCATAAAAATCTAGTTAAAAAGGTCTGCAATTTCGAATAAATGTCTTCAGACTCTTTTTCTTTCAGGGATGAAGGAATAGTATATTCTGTAACAAGCGCGAGCCGAAGGCGAGCGTGAGGAACCACGAGCATCACGAATTTTCATTCTAACCGAGTAGCAGACTATATTTTCTCCACGATCAAAGATAGGAAACGTGACAGCAATAATTTTGACACTTACTCAAATTTTGCCACTACGATGACAATCAACTGCGTCAAGGCTAATGTTATTATTGCTAACCAGTGTGAGAATATTATTCTATCACAAGAGAGAGAATGTAAATACATTTAAATTGCATGGGGGCAGAGGTGTTGCAGAATATTTCTTCAATCTCAAGAGAGAGAATTCCAGCATTCTGTAATCAAATTTGATTTCAGAATTGGCAAATTCTGTGATGATCGTGGAGAAAACTATTTAGTTTTCACCCAAAGCATACGTCAGCGTCAAAATCATTAATAATATAGGTACATATATTAAACCGCTGCATCACGTATCCTACTCCAGATTCCAACCTCTGTTCCGTCAAATTCAAGTTTACGTCGGAGATCTAAGAAGTTACTCGCCCCGACATGAAGAACATGCGGTCGAGCAATGCATCAGGGCGGTGAAGCCTTCCTAAAAGCGAACACGCTTTCGCTAATTAAACGCGTTTAATTAACCTTGCTCGTCATAAACAACAATTGAAATATGAAATATTAGACTACCGGGATGCTTCTTCTCATATTACCACATCTTTTGTCAGGAGACAAAATACTTGGGACGAACGAAATGAAACTCTCGTTCTCAAAGTGCCATGATAGAGATTTTTTCATCCGAGCAATGAAAGATATAGAGGTGCCATTTCTATTCGAGATCACCATTGACACCAGGTACCCAATTTTTGAATGGCCGGAATTAATTCTCAAGATTCTCAAGAGAAATATGACGTCATTTCATAGGTACCTCTACCTACCTATTGCTCGAAATTGAGAGAAAATGAAGTGAAATATTTCTGTAGAGAATCAATTCCGACAATTCAAAAATTGGGCCCCAGGTGGCGCTCCAAAACTCCGGGAAATAGGGTCACTGAATCTAGAAGGCCGTGCCGTCCTTACGGGTATGGCCAATGGGCGTGGTCCAATACTTGAAATAGTTCAAGTATTCCAATAACCCACAAAATCACCAATTAGAGAGCAAGTTTTGTGGGTTATTTGAACACTGGATCTATTTCAAGTACTAGACCACGCCCATTGGCCATACCCGTAAGGACGGCACGACCTTCTAGATTCAGTGACCCTACCGGGAAAACAAAGCAAATGTCATTTAATTATCTTTTCTTGACAGTAGACGACTTTTTGATATTTTTCTTAATTATTGATTTTACTTCTACCTCAACTTTGGAGTGCTTTTATATAAATGCTTGTTGTGAACATTCATTTGGCTGCAATTTTTCAGTAATGTTTGAACGGGAAATGGCCTGTGATCCTGAAACTTCAACAGCGTCTAACCTTGATCGACCTTGACAAGTATTGAAGTTAACAAACACAATTATAATTATAAAATCCTGTATTACTTCATTTATTCCTCTATTTCGTTGCCTCAGCGAACTCGCTTCTGCAATTTTTTGAGATGAAATGACAATTTTTATCAATGATTTTAATGCTGTGTCTAGAAAATAAATGGATTGATTTACGCCAGTTATAAACCAAATTTCTCTCAGTAGATGTGAAAACATTCAAAATAAAGAGTTCACACTGTTCACGGATGCAAATACACGTATGTTTATGAATTAGTTTCCCGATTTTCAGTTTAATTCCCAATGTTTTAGCTAATTTCTGGTTTCTGGGAAAAGAGTGCATTGAGACATTTGCAGACGAATAATTCTTGCATTGTGGCAGTGGACAATTTTTTCTTGGCTTACTTGTCACAGCAAAGCTATGCTTCTTCCATTAAATAAAAAAAAATGAACCAAATATAGAATGATAAAAAAATAATCACTAATTTATTAACACGCGATCTTATGGCAGAATGTTTGTTTTCCCGGAGTTTTATATACAAATTTCGAAATGTAGATGTCGCCCACTCCGTGGTGACCCCGAAAATGCACTACACACATTGTTATAATAGCTGCATATCACCATTGTTTAAATAGAAGATAGTCAATGCCTGTGGAAAAGGTATTGGACACAAACGCGAGTGTCATCTAGCGTGATTAGTTACAAACATGAATATTTGACGTTATTTTAATGCAGGTTTCTTCAAAAAACCCTGATTTTAATGCTTTTCCATTGTTTTAATCAAGTTACGACATGACCACTGAAGTTACGATATGACTTGGATGCGAGATCACTGTCGCCATCTACATGTCGCATCCATTTGAATCCAATATAAATCCCATAAGGTTGGCTAACTATATTACTTCTATATAAACAATGATATCACTATCCTTTGTTATAGTTTGTTGGTGAGGGGTAATCTCCGAGTTCGGAAGGGGAGATTTGTTATTGTTATGATATCTGGATGTAGGCTTAGAACCAGTGGCGGCGTGATGATAAATTTTTTTCATGTTATATTTTTATATATACACGACCACATGCCTGGTTGTAAATCACGTGTGTTGTCAAGATGTCAATCAAAAATACTGCATTGTGCGAAGAATCAGATTCTTGCTGACAAAGCATTGAGTAAGGTCATAAATACTGAAAAAGTTAATGAAAGTGCTGAAGTAAAAAAGGCAAAATATTCAAATTGTTGAATCACATCAGTAAACTTAACTCTATATACAGTGCGACGCTAAATAATGGAACAAATTCATTATTTCTGAATATAAAGATATATCGGAAAAATCCTCGGACAGGTCGATTTTCTTTTCCGATGGGCCAATTTTTGAACCTCACCCAAAATATATAGGGTTATCCGCATTTGAGGAAAAGCGACTTTGGTGGTATTTTTAAATGGTACACCCAGTATATTTGTCCATATTTGGTTAGGGATCGTCATTACAAATCCAGTGATACCTAGTTTGATGGGATTATGTTAAACGGCTGCGGAGATATGGCCAAAAAACTTCTCCATATACCCAATGAGTGCGACAGAGACTTTTAACCTTCTGAATCGTGTGGAGTCTCGCAGTCATACTCATTAGACATACGAGGAAGTTTTTTGGCCATATCTCCGCAGCCGTTTGACATAATCCCATCAAACTTGGTATCACTGGATTCGTAATGACGACCCCTAACTAATTATTGATAGGTAATCGTTTTTAAAGTTGACTTACATACTAACAAATTTTTTTTACAGCTATTTCATTAAATAGTGCATTTCTGCCTCAAAATTTGGATAAAAATTAGCAGATTCAACTCATTTAATACCACGTAAAAGGTCGATACGGAATGCCAATCAAATATGGTTTTATGCCATGATTACCTTGCTGCGACGCCCATGGTTTGATTTGACAGGACGATAAATAAGTCGAAAACGGATGTAAACAAACATGATCGCCAAGTTAAGAGTGAATATAATACGGAATTCAAACCTGATCAACGAGTACAAACGGAAATATCCGACAATGACTCGAGCATTGATATTGGTAAACAACGTCGGGTATGTTGCTCTCAAGAAAGAGATGGAAAAGCCCTCTCTATAGTCTCTTTTGTTGTTCGGAGGTTTTTTCCCCCACGAAACAAAAGACGCAAATGGCATATACCATTGTTTATATAGAAGTAAGATAGCAAACCTTATGGGATTTATATTGGATTCAAATGGATGCGACATGTAGATGGCGACAGTGATCTCGCATCCAAGTCATGTCGTAACTTCAATGATCTGGCCTCCAAGTCATGTCCTAACTTGATTGAAACAATGGGACAGGGTTTTTTTGAAGAAACCTGCATTAACATGACGTCAAATATTCATTTTTGCAACTAATCACGCTAGATGACACTCGCGTTTGGGTCCAATACTTTTTCCACAGGCATTGACTATCTTACTTCTTTTATATTCTATTCTTACTACTATTCCTATTGTATAGGTTGATGGCAATGAGCACCGTCCTGTTAAGGCAGGACATCTTGTATATTTATCTTACTTCTATTCAAACAAACTAATTTTTATACTCCGACGTGTCATAATGACATTAATACGGATTTCATTTTGAGTGTCAAAATGACATACTTTATAGGACTGAGTACTATAATGATTCATTAGAGTATTGAGGACTATAATGAAAAATATATGGACACATTTACTTCCAGATGCCGTTTACAGAATTTGAATACGATGATTTCCCTTAGGTACATTTAGAAAGATTTGTCCTAAAATTGTTTATAACGCAATTGTGTAAAAACTGCACATCCGACAGGAACCATCTTGAGCACAGTTGAACCACATGTTATTATCTATCAGTTTCTCAAATATTGTTCGTTCAGCTTCAGATTCATAAAAATTTCCATCAAGACTGAAATCTGGATAATAAGAAAGTTTCATATATGGCACAAACTTTTTGAAACTCACTGTAGAAGTAGAAGTAAGAAGTATTTATTTCGCTACAATATACAATAGTAATAGTAGAACGTCAAACAAAAATAATAACATGAAAAGGAATACATTACAAAGATATATAAAGTCACAGTGTAAATAAACATAACAATATGAATATATTTAATTTGAATTGTGGCGAGTGTCCATCACATACATTCAAATTCAGACTTGTTTAAATCAAGATACTCATTTATATCATAAAAACATTTTTTTAATAGAAAAGTTTTAATTTTTGTCTTGAACTGAAAGAAACCTAGTTTCTTTATCCTTGAGGAGAGTATGTTATATAAATGTAGGTTCACCGAATTCTTTTGCGATATCTGAAGTCTGAACCTAGGAGTTGAAATGAAGTCACCATGGCCTGTAGTGTAATTGTGGATTTCTGATTGAATAGAGTATACATGCTTAGTTTCATGAATTTCAAGTAAACATGAGTAAATGAATAAGGTAGGAAGTGGCATTATTTGAAAACTGACGAAGAGAGGGCGACACGATGATGCACTCCCGCCATAACTCTGATCACTATCTTTTGAAGAATAAAAACTCTATGAGAATGGCAAGAATCACCCCAAAGAAGAATTCCGTAAGACAAGTGACTATAGAATAAACCGAAATAACAAGATTTGAGTACGTGAGAACTCACAATGTTTTTCAAACGTCGAATCAAGAAGGTAATACTGGACAGTTTCTTAGCTAATGCTGCGATATGTGAGCCCCAGTTGAGTCTGTCATCTAGATGCATGCCAAGTAGTTTAACACTGTTGCCACTAGTGAAATTTGAATTGGAGGATACAAGGTTGGACTGATTCTTTTCCAAATTCAGTTTGAGTTTATTGCAAGTAAACCAGGTTTTGGCTGAATCCATAATGTTATTTGATAAAGTGGACAGATTATCAATCTTATTACTCTGACAGATAAATGTTGTGTCATCTGCAAATAAGACGCTTTTTGTCGGTAAAATGTGAACATATAAATCATTTATATAGACTAAGAAGAGAAGGGGACCCAGAACCGAGCCTTGAGGAACACCGTGATTAATGACCCTGCGATTTGATAGCTCACCATTCAGTCTGACATATTGAGATCTTTGGAAGAGGTAAGATTTAATGTAAAATGTAAGGATCGCAATTTTCTTGACGACGATATTCGAATGCAACTCACAAAACTCACCCTCCCTTCGCCAAAATAAACTCATTATTGTGCACCATTTAACATGACAACATAATATTGTCCGGATTCAAGTATACATCATCCGCAAAATGTACCAAAGACCGCGTGAATGTATTCACAAATGGAGGAACGTAGGCAGCGGTCGTTTGTTTAGTTTGTGGAACTAACCACATTCGCAAACACATACTTGTGTGTGAATTCGGATTTCCCCCAGGACTGACCGGCTGCGGATGCTGGAAACATCATTCTAAAAAATGGAACCGGGATCTGTTTCTATTCAAACTATTCACTTTGTTCGATCATCGATAAATGCACTCGACGCTTTCGGAAATAATCGCGGTCTTCAATTTCCAGCAAGCTCTAATCGACTTACAGAATATATGGTCCAGTTGACGGAAGTCACGAGAACAAGTAACTATCAATCTCGCTGATTTTTTTTAATAATCAGTTTAGAGTATATTGGTTGATATAAGAAAAAATTCATTGGTCAATCGATTTCTCAAAAAAAATCGAGAAAAAAAATTTATTTTCAATATCCTAGAAATTTTTGGGCTGGGATGGATATAATGGAAAATAAAATATTTCTTGTTGTAGGAAAAGTTTTTTTCTACCAAAAAGATAATTTGCACCTTTTTTGTCAGAGTAATAGTTTGTCCGCAAAAAAATCATTTAGGAACGTATGCATACTACGCACGGGGATGCCTGGTCAGCCGCGTGAGGACCTATTTTTTAGAACCGGCCGTATTACATTATAATCTGATGAACATATTTTCAATGAAATCAACATGCTATACCTATGACAGGTTTTATGTCAGAAAAATATTTTCAAAGTTTCACCCCACAATAAATAGTCCAACAATTCCTCATTACAGTGTGAAATCGCTTCTGAAGAGTATGTTTTCCAATTCTTCCGACCTCCCTGATGATCTTAGAAGAGTGAAATAAATTTTTGTCGACCAAAATGTATTGAAGGCCTAGCGAAAGAGATGCAATTATTCACGCTTCAATATGGAATGAGCGATTTTCTGTGAGTGATACTTCTGAATAACATTTTCCCTTATCTCATTCATAGATAAGAATCTCCAATGGAAACTGGATATTTAATAAATAATCAACTATCTGAATGAAAAATCAAAAACTACATGTCAAGAATGTTTAAGCATAAATTGATTCAGTTCTGAAAATTTTTCAATTATAATAATTATTTGTGTATAACAAGAAAATGGCACTTTTTCTTGTTCTAATTGTTAACTCTTCGTATTGTTGAAAATAAATGTCGGTACTGTTATACTAAAAAGATGGATACTCAAAGAATAGAATGAATATAGTGGACAGGTAATTAAAAACCTAGGTTAGAAATACAGCAGAAACGAACGCAGGTATTCGCTATGATCTTTAGATTCAGAAAAATTTCAAAATCTTCACAAGAGCCCAAACAAAGTGCAGAAAAATTTTTTGGTAGAAAAAAACTTTCCCTACAAGAAAGTATTTTTTATTTTCATTATATTCAACCCAGCCCAAAATATTCTAGGATTTTGTAAACATTTTTCGAAATTTTTCTTGACTTTTTTACCAATATACTCTAAACAAATTATTTAAAAAAAAACAGCGAGATTGCTAATTACTTGTGCATTTAGTGCAAAATTTACTCCAGCAACTGGGCTAAAAGGGCTTCCAAACATCATGCGGCATAGGCCAGTCTGCTGATGCAAAAAACAGATTCCATGGGGAATTGAACAGAGCAGGTTGAATTGACATGCCTGTTATGTACTACATGAAATATAGGAACATATTTGTCAATTGGAATGATATTAATTCAGAATTATTCAACGTAGGTATTGGTGGTATGGGGATATGTGAAAGATAAAGTATATGCAGAGCCAGGCACAACGAAAGAAGACATGTAGCTGAGAATTAGACAGGTATTTTCTACAATTTTCCCGGCTATGCTTCAGAATGTACGCAGATCCATAAAACTCGAGCAAGAAAATTTATTGCACAGAATGACCTACATTTCGAACACCTTTCAAAATAATATTCGTTTGTTGGTACTTTGTCATCAAAGAACTACAAGTAAAAATATTTTTCCTCCTACCCCTATAGCAAGTACACACTTTCCTCCCTCAAACCAGGGAGGAAACTCATACTTTTCCTCCCTAGGGGGAAAGTACTTTTCCTCCCTAGGGGGGAAAGTACTTTTCCTCCCCCTCATTTCAAGTAAGTTGTAAACGATGAAACTTGTGAATCTATTATAATCAAATTGTTTCCGTAATTTCTAGAACATCTTATATATCCTGTATTCTGGTAAAAATAATCAAACATGAATGTCTACTCTAGTTCTTTAATAGCTATTTGTGTATTTAGAGCGCAAAGTGATTGATTGTTGCTCGACAAAGAGATTAATTTTTGGAGAACGACAATGACACTTTGTGATCGAAATACACACATTATTTTTTCTACAAGCGCAGCTCTTAGAAAAAAAATGATCGACACTTCATCCAAATAGGCACATAACATTACTTATGAGTAAATCACTCAATAGCAATCCGAAATGTATAAGCTATCTAAATGTCCAATAATTCAAATCACTAACGAGAAAAAAGTAAAATAACGTTCTTGAAAGAAAAAAAAAAGTTGTAATTGCCAGGAGATGAACCCGGGACCTTCAAATTACAAGCCCAAGACGCTAGCCATTGCACCTCCTCAGATTCTCAGATACACATGACTGTATTGTTTATTCTTTCCAACAAGTAAGAATAGGTCTATTTGCAAACAAAGTCACAAAAAGGTTTTATTGAGTGGGTAGGAGGAAAAATCATATGTATTACATGGGAGTAAAGTGCCTTTTCCTCCCTTGGATGGGAGGAAAAGTGGCACTTTCCTCCCTAGTAATACAAATAGCTATTATACGTACATCATTATCTTATCTTTTTCATATCTTTCGTCAGTCGAGTATTCCGTTCATTATTGACATTGTTGAGAAATCCATTCTCTGTGAATAGTAACACAAAACCAAACTAACAAAGAAGAAATTTGGTTCAAAATCGGGAAATACTGAGAAAATGCCACATTTCCCCAATAACTCGGAGGCTAATGAATTTCACCATAGACAATATTATATCGATGGAAAGCCTAAAGAATGAACTTTCAAAAAACATCGAAATATAGAGGATGTTCCATTTGAAAAAAAAAAGTTTTCGTCGTTTGAAATCTGCAATTCTGGCAGGCGTCTAGCGAGCGCCGTGTATATTTCTAAACAATTTTCAATGATTCAGTGGAGATCCCCATTCCTGTACTGGGAGCTGCAATACTTCTTTTTGCGACTCGTCTTAGTGCAGAGTTTTTATGGAATTTAACCCTCCACAATGATTTTTCAGAAATGATCATTGGAAATGCAATACCTCTGCAACCTCGTATACAATAAAAAAAATCAAAAAATGTTGTATAGCTTGTTATTCGCACTATACAAAAATGGAAAAATATACAGGGTGGGTCATTTGAGAAAAAAATATTTGTCACCTGCTCACGGAACCCTCTGTACACTTCAGCATATCTTACAGATATATTCTTTTGTGTGCCATTTGATCTCCAGGTGGAAAATATTTTTTATCTACAAATTATTATATTGTTATATAATTATATTATTATATTATTATATTATTATATTATTATATTATTATATTATTATATTATTATATTATTATATTATTATATTATTATATTATTATATTATTATATTATTATATTATTATATTATTATATTATTATATTATTATATTATTATATTATTATATTATTATATTATTATATTATTATATTAACATATTATTATATTATTATTCAGTGCCTTCATATAGTGTGGAAACGCTTTATTATCTTACGAGTTGATTATTTTCGGAGGAAAACCACATTTTTTTTAGAAAAAAATATTTTTTCCCTACCACCTTTCAAGATATGACGTCATCGATATTTTTTTTAAATTGAAAGGTTATATTTTTATGTCAAAAATTGAATGCCCATATTTTTCTGAGTTCAACCATACCACATACGTCATATCTTACACTTCGAATCACAGTATACTGAGTATAAAGAAAACCAGTGTGACATATGCAATGGTAACTAAGAACTTATTGTCTGGTTGCTAAGGGCTTTCACATGTTTGCTTAGCCTACTATTCAAGTGTAGCAATATACTCGTACTAACTAATGAGTAGTTATTAAGTTTACGTTGCAAAATGAATAATGAAATGAATGTTGAGAAATATGAACACTGGTTTCCTTTATACTCAGAATACTGTAATTCGAAGTGTAAGATATGACGTATGTTGTATGGTTGAGCTTAGAAAAATATGGGCATTCAATTTTTGACATAAAAATATACCCTTTCAATTTAAAAAAAAATATCGATGACGTCATATCTTGAAAGGTGGTAGGGGAAAATTTTTTTTTTTTTAAAGGTGGAAAACTAAAATACAAAATCGACCTGTCCAAGCTTTTCTTCCGAAAATAATCAACTCGTAAGACAATAGAGCGTTTCCACACTTTATGAATGCACTGTATTATTATATTATTATATTATTATATTATTATATTATTATATTATTATATTATTATATTATTATATTATTATATTATTATATTATTATATTATTATATTATTATATTATTATATTATTATATTATTATATTATTATATTATTATATTATTATATTATTATATTATTATATTATTATATTATTATATTATTATATCATTATATTATCATTTTATTTTATTGTTAACTGGAGGTTTTTTCACTGACTGATACATTAATATAAAAATTTGTTAATAATCCGCTCACTGCCGCTCTAAAACCGTCTTGAATCGCCATTTATTATAAACATATCGTGCTCATAAGCACGTTGTCACCGTCGGTCTCGCAGCGATGACGTCCCCTCCGAAATTACACCTGGAATCCGTCGGCCCGACAGGATCACGGTGACCGCAAACTCGTTATACTCTATCCCCCGCGGCGATGACGTCACCGGCACGGCATCGCCGATAAATCCCGGATCCGTTCTTGCGGGGATTCCCTCCGGTTTCCATTTATAAAAGGATGTAGTGTTTGGCGACAGGTCGAGATTTACCGAAAGAATCTCGATAAGAGTCGAGTTAGCGTCGACGGAAGGGTCGGGTGACCTTCTAAACTGGGTTCGATTTTTGTAAATCGACGTTGTTGGTTAACTACTTAACTTACTAGACGTTTTGTACAAACTACACCGACAACGATTGGATCTTCACAAACATTATTCAATCAGACATGTTTCTTCAAGTGAATATACAAGATAAATATTCATATTTAAATCAAAATAGTAGGGTTCTGCAGCAAGTAAATGAGAACTCTTTAAATTATGTCCAAGCTTTCGGAAATTATATTATTTCCATCATCAAGGAACTACAATAAATATAATCATGAAATGTAAAATATAGAAGTAATTTTAACTATAAATGACTTACATCTTTGCTGAGGATGATTACTGTGATGTTAAATTTGAGGTGATACATTACTGAAGATGATTTATGATGATAAACATTTCACATCCGCCATTGCCACCATGTAAGTAGAAGAATCAAAATTACAACTTAGAAATTTGTTGTACCTAATTTGAGTTTCGATGAATGTCTAAACTGTCATTGGTTCAAACTTGATACAGTTGTTTCAAAATTTTGGGTTCTTTTATTCATGGTGTTGTTGTTTTCAAAAATATGTACGACAGTGCGTAAACTAAGCTTTTACGCACTGCTGACAGTTCTTTCTGGTGCTTTCAAAATCGAGTATTTTGTCTGTTCAATAAAGTCATCAGACAATAGAATTGTTTTGGGAAGAACATTGTTTATTTTCTCTCTAAAAGATGTCTTTCTTACTGAAGATCTGATAATTCTTTTGACCTGCTACATAAATGGAATAATCCTTAAATATGTTGTCTTTTGATATTTTGCAGCTTTGAAGTGGCAGTTGATGGAAAATGACAAGGAATCACGAAAAAAAAGCAAACACGGAGGTGGCACGTCTAAGAATTTGCAAGCTGGAGCTTTTCAAAACATTCCTGGACGTTTGTGAAATAAAAAATATTGTATTAGCGAAAAACTGTGATAACTCTTCGTTAACGTATGATATTGTTAAAAATTTAGACGAAAATTATCAGAGGGCATGGTATGTGCTGAAGAAGAGTTTTAAAATATGGACCTGTAAAGATAAAAACCTTCTCCATTAAATGAAGTTGCGTTTTTATTTGTTTTGCATTATTTCTATGAGTCCGCCTAGGTAAAGGTTTTCTAGGTAAAGGTAATCATTGAGTATATTACTACTCAATTCTTATTTTACGTTGCGGAAATCACTCTTTTTAAGGTCGCCTATAAATGTTGCTTGGAAAACTAATCCGCTACCATGTATTTTATTGATTATTTATCTGAGCCTCCAACCGTGCAAATGAGAAATTATAGTCAAAACTAATTTCTGCTATGTACTGAAACTCTTTGTCCACCCTGTATAAATTTGTAAATGGCTGTATGAGTTTTCTTATTTAGTTAAACAATAATTCCGGAAAATGATTTCGTGAGCTCGTCTGACACCCCGTACATTACTTGTTTCAATAAGCTGCGCAGAAAAAAAGTCTTTTCCTACAGTCCCGCGGAAAGTGGCTCATATCCAAAAGCGTGCGAAATACTTTCCGCAAGCGTGCGGAAAGTATTTCGCACGCTTGCGGATAAGTTGTCAAATGCATAATTTCTATTAAGATTTACCGAAGTCAACTTGTCAAATATATAATTTCAATTTAGATTTACTTATTTAATATGTAAATTTGAAGAAATCTAATAGAAAAGATTTTTTTTTTTCATTCAGAAGACCGAAACTCTACCAACAAAATCTTGAAGCAATCTATTTGGGAAGTGTAATTTTTTTCATCTTCTTAAAAAAAAGTTTCCGCGGACGAGGATCGAACCCGGTTTATGGTGGGATTATGTCTCAATTAGTTTATCGTTGTGGGCCGAAATGGACATTTATCCAAGCTCATTAAAATTCATCTTACCTGGAAATTCCAATTTTTGGGCCGAAATGGGCGTCGCCCTATGGAATCGATGCATCTGAGTGGTTTATTACTTCATGCCTTGATTTTACGGACTATAGCCTGTTTTTATCGGAATATTAGCCACGTCGCTTCCAATTTTAATACTTCAGATGTTCTTTTGACTAAAGGACCCTGCACTTTTGATTGGTAAAATGGTTCACTTGAATATACAGAATATGTGCGAAAGAACCGGCCATATAATTCACCAATTTTTCAAATCACCCTGTATGAAATGTATGAATTGTGATTGATGATGGAATAAGAATGGTATATTGCATGCCAAAATAATTTTATCAATATTTCATCATATTTTTTATTTTTCACTCTGTACATAATGATATAATCTGCACCATCTGAATGATATTTAGTAATATAAAGAAAGCTACGGTGATGATAAGAACAACAAAATGCAGTTGGCACTTTCAAATCACGATAAAATAATTAAATAAAAATTACTGATTCTTAACTTAAACGCCCTGATTTTTTATCAGCATTTTAAAGAAACCTTTTCTGTACAACGAATAAGCAAACGGGCCAAGCTCAATGCCACATAAACGGTTTCTAAATTCCGAAAAGTTAAGTGCATCGGGAGAGGTACAACAGAACAGACAGAAAATTAGAAGCTAGATTGGAGACGTGTAACTTTAACCAAGCAGACAAAGTTTGACGAGGGCTCTTACACGGGATTTAATTTGAGATAAGCCCTCAGGAGTTTTATCTCTCGGAACGCCGGTGAAAAACTTATTCGTTCGAGTGAAATTTAAGTATGAGGAATAAGGCACGTAGCCGATGGTATTTCTAATTTCTTTTTCTGTTTAAATGTTATCTTTCAGTTCGGAACAAGTTGGGACAGTTTAACAAGTTCTCTGTGTACACAATATGGGGCGAGCCAATCTAGTCGAGACGGAAAAAATTGTGTGAGGTGTATGAAAGACAGAAAATAATAGTCCAGTCAACGTCTACCATTTTTTACAAAATTTTTGTATAGTCAACGAAAATTATGATCAAGGTGTCATTCGATTCGTAACATCATGTAGAAAGACAAGTTCGAACAAAGTTCGAGAGGTGTGCTCATCTCAAAGGAGAGTTCCATATCAAATGAAAAATTTTGACCAAGTCGAAATACCCTCTCTCCACAGTTCCCACACAGTGGGAAAACGTGAGGCAAGTATCTGTCAGAAAACAACTACTTTCCCCTACGAATATTGAATCACATCTGACATTTACTCGTGCAATGTTCCTCATAGGAGGGCACTATTGCCAGTGCTGATTGCTCCCAAGCAATGCGTATCATCCCCCATCCGGTTGGAAATGACCACCTGCATACATGCATGTTTCAAGGTTCTTACCTCTCATCAGTGCTAGGTTAGGTCAGACAACATTAGAGTCATCCTGTCCCCCCCAACGAACGACAACACCCAAAGCCCAAGAGCAAGCAGCACTCCTCGACTGCACAACTCCGGGAAGAGTAATGCTACACAAGTTCGAACAAAGTTCGAAAGGTGTGCTCATCTCAAAGGAGAGTTCCATATCAAATGAAAAATTTCCAAACAAGTCGAAATACCCTCTCTTGGCAGTTGTGCAGTCGAGGAGTGCTGCTTGCTCTTGGGCTTTGGCTGTTGTCGTTCGTTGGGGGGGGGGGACAGGATGACTCTAATGTTGTCTGACCTAACCTAGCACTGATGAGAGGTAAGAACCTTGAAACATGCATGTATGCAGGTGGTCATTTCCAACCGGATGGGGGATGATACGCATTGCTTGGGAGCAATCAGCACTTGCAATAGTGTCCTATGAGGAACATTGCACGAGTAAATGTCAGATGTGATTCAATATTCGTAGGGGGAAGTAGTTGTTTTCTGACAGATACTTGCCTCACGTTTTCCCACTGTGTGGGAACTGTGGAGAGAGGGTATTTCGACTTGGTCGAAATTTTTCCTTTTTCATCATGTAGAAAGTTTAAGGAAAGTTCCCAAAAGGGGCTGAAAAAAATTGCAAAAGTTATGAAAAATTCAGTAAAAAAAAAGTGGGGTTTTGTTTTTCTTAATATCTCGAAAAATATTGAAGATTTTCGGAATATCAAAGAAGATCTGAAAACATTAGCAAATTTACTGAAAAAAAGTGTCGACTCCCGAAACTGTACCTCCAATATCCTTAATTTTTACAGAGCCCTGAAAATAGAGCAAAAAGGGTAGTCTGGCTTCCGCGCGCGTTGCGTCACTCTGGCACAAAAACAAAAATCATTTTTCCGACGACCTCCTTGAAATACATTTCGCACTGTAAACTAGTACATAAAATTAAGTATTTCGCCCTAGGGCGAAATATTTCATTTCGCACTAGTGTGAAATGAAATATTGCGCACGGCGATTGGTGCGATTACCAAATATGATTAACTATACTCTAATCTTCACTCATAGTGACAATGTGACAATGACGTTTCTACAAACGAATTCATAACAGGAGTCGCGTTCGGTTTTTACGTCGGACTGGTCAGATTAGTCTGGATCGTTCGTATATTGCAACCGATTGTAGGGGAGGTAAATCTTGATCGTTCGGTTATTCAAATCCGATCAGTCTTAGATTGATCTGTTTGCTCGGAGAATTTTGGCAGACGAGTAAGATTAATTTGAAATTGTGATGAGGTTATGTTCATCATCATTAAAAGTAATGATTTGATTTTCCCGAACAGAAACCAGCAATATTTTTTGTATATTCGTTATTGCAATATTCAAAACGTTCAAATTTCAAACGTGAAGATTATTTCGTTCGTTTATTACCGATTGATCCGATTAATTTGTGGCCACGTGACTAAAATCTGCTCCACTCTGAGATCATAATATCGAACTCGATTATAAAGCGCGTTCGGTTTTTACGTCCGACTGCTCAGATTAGTCTGCATCGTTCGTTTATTGCAACCGATTGTAGGGGAGGTAAATTTTGATCGTTCGGTTTTTCAAATCTATCCAGTCCGAGATTGATTCGTTTGCTCGGAGAATGTTGGCAGACGAGTACGATTAATTTGGAAGTGTAGGGTTATGGTTATCTAATCAAAAATAATATTTTGATTTTCCGTAACAAAAACTAGCATTGTTTTTCGTATATTCATTACTGAAATCGTCAAAAGGTTCAAATTTCAAACTTAAAGATTCTTTACGAAAAAATCGATTCAAATTTGAATGTGGTTATTGGTTAATAGCATGTCAAAGTCAAACCTACGTCCATTTCGTTCTTTTATTACCGATTTATTCGATTAATCTGTGGCCACGTGACTAAAATCTGCTCAACTCTGAGATCATAATACCGAACGCAACTATAGTGTCAGTGTCAATGTGATTTACTAAGTAGGTAGGTACCGAATCGTAAAATTTCTTCAGTTTTCTTTACAATGTCATCTGACGATGAAATGTTAGATTTTACTCCCCCAGAAGTATGCAATTTAGCAAACGAAACAACGAAGGAATAGGGAATATGCAAGTGATTTAAATTTACTTGATTTTTTTACCTCTGATACTTTATTGTCTTGAAATTCCACCTAAACCATTAGTTTATTATTTAGTTTGTATTTAACTCCATAAAACTTTAATCAAAAAGTGAATAAGCGCGCGGAATTCAAATTCAAACGAAGAATGACGTCACATGGCACGTTATGAAATTTATCTCTGTTGATATTCATACTGTGCTAGTCGTCTTTCATAGAAAATTTGTTTATATTTTAGTTATTTATGTATCAAGGGCGTAAAGTAGGCGTTTATGGCCTGCGGCGTGGATGATGGCCCGATGGCGTTAGCCGAGGGCCATCACACGCCGAAGGCCTTAAACGCATTTTACGCACGTGATACATACAAAATTTTATGCACTAGCGGTTTTATAGCGCGAATCACAAATACTGACTTGAATTGCAATGGTCTACACGTTTCATACGTTATGCATACAATAATTAAGGGTAACATAATATGAGGAATGTGAAACTATAGTAGCTGAGTGCTATATTGGAGAATCTATTTCAAATAAATAGATCATCACCGAAAAAATTGCCAACGATTATGAATAAATGTTAGAAAGAGTATTGCTCTATTAAACTAAAATGATTCTAATTCGTGTTAGGAATTGCATGAAATGATGTGTGAGTATAGACAATTTGAGAATTTTGTCTACTTTACGGCCCGCCGGGCCATAATGCGACCACGGGCGGTAAAGTGCTACTTTACGCCCGGCGAACCGGGCGGTAAAGTGTACTTTACCGCCCGCTAGTGCATAAATATATTTGTAGTGTTCTCCATTACTTAGTGCGATTTTGCTCTAGTGACAATTGTAAATTATCAAGAGCAACGACTGAAAGTGGTTTTGTCAAAGCACAATTCGAATTCTTTGATATGTGTTGAGTTCAATTTCATGACATTTTATGTCACTTCTACACTAACATCCTTGTCCCACCTTCCCGACAGGGATGCTCTTGAGTTAATCAAGAATTTATCAGCAATGACACTTTCTGCTCGAAATACACACATGAGTTTTTTCTACAAACGCAGCTCTTAGACATAAAAACGATCGATACTTCATTTAACATAGGCACATTTTACCTGTGAGAAAATTTACACTCAGTAGTAATCCCAAATGTATAAGCTATCCAAATATCCCATAATTTACATAAAAGGAAAATACTTGCCTAAAAGAAAAAAAAACCTACTCCGAGATCGAACTCACGCCGAGATCGGAGCCATATTGGTAGGCAGAGTCTCTACCATGACACCACGGCAGTTCCTTAGAAAGCTTTGAATTTATTGTCTTCAGTTTCCATCCTGCAAGAATAGGTTCGTTTTCAACAAAAGCTAGGGAGATCGAGCGTTTTTTCAATATTCTCGCTCTAGAGAGTATAAGCTGTCACAAAATGACATTTCTCGGAAAACGTCAACTTTGCGTTGAGATCTGAAAGCGTCAAAGGCTACTTTGGTAAGCGGTCGTAGAAAAAATTACTTTTTCTACGCCCATGCCTATAAACGTCAAAAATCGCACTGTCAACATTCCAATCAAATTTTTATTTACGTAAGACTTTATTTGGTGTATTTACACAAAGGACCCCGCACGTTTCTTATGGGAAATGGCTTTCCGTGAATTTGGCTGATGAGCTGATCAAAAGTGTCTATAGCCACAAAGCTCAAAAATGAACAGTTTTCGAGATATGGAGATTTGAAAATGGATTTTTCCATTTTTTGTAGTATTTGGTCATCAATCCGATAGCACTTATTTCTTGATGGGATGTCATTTGACTGTTACGCGCCCCCAATCCGACTGAAAAATGGTCTTTTTCAGTTATGTTAGGCACCGCCATCAAACAATTTTCATACACTGCTCCACATTGGTTATGAAATCAGGTACTATTTCCAAGATCTCCCATACATCTTTTTATGCTACAAGATAGCGCCAGTATAATTTTAATTGTCAAATACGACATGTGTTGGGTATTTTTTGAAGAGAGACCATAATAACTGATACTGAATATATCTAATGTCCAATAATATCGAGCATGTTTTCCAAAATGTTCATAACGAGGCTCAGCGAGCTTCGATGGAAAAAATGGAGAAATCATAATACTGTGTTCACAGAGACAACAAATGTGATCACTATCGATGTCATTTACGTGAGATTACGTGATTTATTTCTCGCAAATCTCGATAATCTGACAATGGTGTGCCAAGACATTTTCCTCAGGGTGGCTCGTAATGGATGATAGCATCTTACAGCCAAAGAAATCCGTGAAAATGTCTGCATCTTTGACACTTTGTAGTACTTTCCAGGTAGAATAGGAAAGTTCAGGTGTTGGAAGCAAACTATGAATGGAACTTTCGATATTTACCACCGAATTCTTGAAAATACTATTTTTATAAATGTTGCAATAGAGTTTACACTTCTTTCTACTCATATGATCGTTTGCAAAATGAATGGGTAGATCAATCAAAAACAATGTAATAGTAGGAGTAAAAATCATAGTAATAATTATATTAAATGAAAAAACAATAATAATCTATCTTGGCAATCTCAAAAAATCATTTGAAATATGAGCGAAGCGGATTTATTTTTCCTTTATATTCTTGAAATGATTTATCACTGTGTTAGGTTTGTTGATATAATTATAGTTATGTTACCAGTAAATCACTTTACCCTTGATCTGACTGATAATATTTTCTTGAGATTGCTAAAATAGTTTATTTAGTTTTTTATATAATATCATTATTATTATTAGTATTATAATGAATGCAACTTTTACTATTATAATGTTTTTGAATGATCTATCATTCATTTTACCAAAAATCATATGAACAGATAGAATTCATTTATTTGTGTAAACTTTGATGCAACATTTATAAAAAATTATAGTAGTTTCAAGAGTTCGGGGGCAAATATCGGAAGTTCCATTCATAGTTTGCTTCCATCATCTAAACTTCCTTATTCTACCTGGAAAGTACTACAAGGTATCAAAGATGCAAACATTTTCACGGATACGTTTGGATGAGAGATGCTATCATCCATTTAGAGCCACCCTGAGAAAAATGCCTTGGCACACCATTGCCTGATTATCGAGATTTGTGTGGAATAAATGACATATTATATGTAAATGACATCAATAGTGATCAGAATTATTATCTCTGACGATACATGATTATGATTTTTCCGCTTTCCCCCATGAAAGCTCTCTGAGACTCGTTATGAAAATTTTGGAAAGCATATTTGATATTACTGGATATCAGATATTTCTAGAATCAGTTATTTCAGAGAATACCCAACACATGTTGTTTTTGAAAATATGAATCATTCTGGCGTTATCTTGTAGCATGAAATGTTGGATAGAAGATCTTGGAATTATTACCTCATTTCATGTCCAGTGTATAGCAGTGTATGAAAAATTATTGATGGCTGTGCCGAATGTAACTGAGAAATACCATTCCTCAGTCGGGTTCTGGGCGCCGAACATTTAAATTCCATCCCAACAACAAATGAAAGCTTCCCGATTGATGGGCAAATACTACAAAAATTTAAAAAAATCATTTTGTAAGCTCCATATCTCGAAAACTGTCCATTTTTGAGGTTTGTGGCTATGAACACTTTTGATCAGCTCATCAAGAACTAAAACATACCAAAAATTCAGCCAAATTCACGGAAAGCCATTTCCCATAAGAAATGTGCGGGGTCCTTTAGTCAATTAAAAAACATAAAAACTTTTAGCATTAGCGAGATATATTTAGGAATGAAAGAGCGATGCCCCTAAATTAAGACAGCACGTTATGCAATTTCTTTAAAAATGCTATGAAAATAAATGCCATGTCATTTATATTGTCAATTTCTTGAACAAAATATAATTGTATCCGAACATTGTCTCAACTTTATCTACGAATATGTCTGATAGTAGATTTTACAAAAAAGCTCAAGCTGCCACACATAATTTGTTACCGCTAAAATCCAAAGAAAGGTACGAAATTACCTATAAAAAATTTATGGATTGGCGACACAAGCAAAACGTTAAAACGAATGGGCGTAGAAAAAGTATAGTACGTACACGAGTTGTAAGCCCATTACGCACTCATGAGATTTGACCGAAAGTCAATTTCCCATACAATAATTCCGTGAGTAGTCCTTAACGGAAAATAAATTTAAAAAAATCCCAAATGTTGCGGATTTTGACGGTTACACTGTACACAATTGCCACAATTTGGCACTGTAAAAACTGACTGATAACCTCTAGCAGAGAATCGAATAGTTCATGCTAAAAGTATGCTAATCGACTTGCGATATCATTTTGTCAGATTAGATAAAGAACAAATAGTTTATTTATAGTGGAGCCCGTTTTGACGAAGACCAGGACAATAATTCAATTAATAATTAATAACATTACCATTTTTCAGTGACGAACACTGAACTCAAAAAATAATATTAATAATTGTACTGTGATGGAAAGTATTATGTCACCTGTGAAAGAAGATATGCGTCATACTGCTTTCGATATTACTATCAAAGGGCTAAGGAAAACGAACATGTTTAGAAAACATTGCTTTAAACAAGATTATTTACTAAAATAATCAATTCTAGAAACGAATTTTCTTCTCAAAATCAAACTTTCAATTAATAATACAAATTCTTTTGCAATACGTCCTATTTCCCTTTCTGTGATCACTCCTGGCTGACAATCTACTCAATGTCCTTGAAAGAATAGCACTAGATCTTCAATCATATGATCATTCACCAGGTAAACTAAAAGAAGCTGTATTTATTTGGTAAATATTCATTTATATCATTTATAGGAAATGTAAAGTTCCTCGTAAGTACGGGGGCCCTCAAGGTAGCGTTCTTGGACCGCTAATATTCCCTCTACATGTAAATGATCTTCCTACTAATAAAAGTGATGGATCCTATCAATCCAAATATCTGACGATATGAATCAATTAGTCGATATAGTTTTATTCGAATTTAATAACTGGTGTGGCAAGAACATATAGATTTTGCATGTGAAAGATTGAATGAGTCATATTACCTGACAAACTCTCTCAAGGAAAAGTTTGATGTCGGTATATTATGCCATTCGATTTTTATAAAGCAAAAAGCATTGGTGGGAATGATTTTCAATTTAGACTATAGAACTTCCTGTAAAGCGAATTTTTAAGAAAATTCACAGTTGCCAGTTCGTTTATTTTGAAAAATTAACGCATATTCATGAAAGGACTTCTACAAATGAGAGCTGAACTGCATAATTATAATATAAGGGAAAAAATACGATCACTACACAAAAACGTAATCACCTTAAATATGAAAAATCTCCTAAATTTGTTGTCATTGCCAAATGATATAAAGACTTGTAACCTTACACTTACAAAAAAAAATCCTTGACTTTTATCAAAAAAATGTTTTTACACGGTAAATGAATTGAGAATTGAAGTGAGGAATACATGACTATTTTATTCTGGAAGTTTTATTTTATTCCAAAATTTTCATGTATCAGTAGTGTATTATGTTCTTTATTATATTTATGTATATACAGTGAGGACCAAAAGTCTGTCGCCCCCCTCCCTTAACTTCTCCAATTTGCATATAACAAAAAATTATTGAATACATAAGTTGTATGGTTTAAGGGCAGGTTTTTCAATGCAGTGTTAAATATGAGTGTTAACTGACACTCGGGTTAAGCTATCCCCAGGGCAAAGTGGATGTTAGATGCGCATCCGTTTATCAATTACATCTTACGGTGAGAGTTACGAAACCCTTAAATATCGTGTGGTTGGTAATACTTGCGACAGAGTTGCCGCTCCCTGTGGATTAGGATTGGTTGGAAAATTCTGACAGCCACCAGGATACAGATTCAAATATTCAACTTCAAACTGTCATATAGACAATCAAAAATCAAAATAGCAAATTTAAAACTACAAAAGGAATAAATTGAGGTCCAAAGATAACCATGAGTGTAGTGAAAAGTGCCAGGGGTCCAAATTTCTCTCCATCGGACAGGTTGCTGTTGATTAAAGTCGCCAATAAATATAAGTGCGTAATTGAATGCAAAAAAACTGATGCAGTATCTTGGAGGGAAAAAGAATGTGTCTGGCGAAAGTTGGGCCAGGAATTTAATGCTTCTAGTGAAGGAGCGGTAGGTTCTTGTATTTGGCAGCCCTAAGATGTGTTCAATGACAGAAATATTACAACTACATTCAAGACATTTTATTATGGAGCTTTCAGCTGGATACGAAAAATTTATTTTACCTATCAGTTGAAGACTCAATAGCAGTTTCTATTTGTGCTAACATCCACAACACCGTAGGTTTACGTAGTCTTAACCTAGTGAAAAAGTCGACATCATCGTATTCTTCAAACGGATTATTCCGTTGCCTCATTGTGTAGGGTCGACTACTATATTCAATCATTTCCAAAATATCCCCATCATCGTCACTCATCTCATCAAACGCTTCCATTATTATATGATCACTGTTTTTAATACACGAAACGACACACGACTTCGCAAACGTTAGATTTCGCGAAACGTTTGTAGGTTAAGTCGGGGATAAAAGAGAAAACCTCCACCTTGAAGCTGGAGTTAAATTAACTCTGACTTTGACCCGAAGTTATTTTTAACCTCGACTTGATAAACGGCCCTTTAATGGTTTAAGTTTCATTCATACAGAGTGTCTCAAAAAAGCACATCGACTTGGAAGTAATTTTTTTAATGGGACACCCTGTATTTCATTGCATTATTAGATTCTACGTTGAATTCTGAACAAGTTTGATGGATGGTTTTATATCACAGAAGTTGATAGTTTTGGAATTATGAAGACTTGCAAATTATTATTTCGACTTCTTCTGCGCCTGTTCAGTGAGAAAATCGTAACAACTGGATCACAATGTATTCTACTTTCCTAACTATTTGAAAGCTACCCAATGTTGCAACCTGCTGATGCGCACCATGTGTAACTTACCTCGTCGTACCATTTTACTATTGTTAGAGTTGTTGAATCTCACGGAAAACTAGTACAAATGAAGTTGAAACATTTTAATAACAAATAAATACAGATCAAGAATCATTAAAAACTGAAGAGATATTTTAATTTATAACTCAAAACGGCGAGTTTTTATCTATTCCAAAAGATGTTCGACATGACCACCCTGCATTTCCTAACACATAAATAGTCGGGTTGTAAACTCTTCCCTAACATTGAACAAGATTCGAAGTGTTATTTCTGAACACACTTCAATAATTCGACGCAGTTCATCTAACGACCCACCAACTGTCTTAAAACTACGGATTTCACATAGCCCCAGAGAAAGAAATCAAGCGGTAGGAGGACCGGTGAGCGAGCTGGCCACTCTGTTGTTCCTCGACGTCCACTCCACCTACCTGGATACCTTTCATCTATGTAATTTCTCACCTCCCGGAAATAGTGTGGTGGCGCTCCATCTTGCTGAAATGTTACATCCAAGTAAAATTCATTTTGCACAACAATCTCATCGATACTGGGACTTACTGTGTCTTGCAGTATTTGGGGGTATCTAGGACCATTGAAATTTTATTCCAAGAATATTGGACCTACAATGTGGTCACCTAAAATACCAGCCCAAACATTAATTTTCTGGGAAAATTGAGCATGCCCCTTGCGGAATTCATGGGGATTCTCATCTCTCCAATATCTACAATTCTGGGTATTCACATTTCCATTTCGGTAAAAAGTTCTTTCATCGCCAAAGCAGATGTGTTGCAAATAAAGTCGATTTGCAACAATTCTTTCTGCCATGGTCTCGCAAAATTCAAGTCGCCGGTCCGGATCATTTTCAACCAATTGGTGCAAAAATTTTATTTTGTAAGTATTGATTTTTTTTTACCCTCTTCACTGATGTTTTAGAAACATCACATGGCTCAACTACTTGCTTAGTTGATTGTTGCGGGTTATTTACCATTTCGGCTAGTACTTGAATTTCAATATCTTCCTTAATTATTTTCGGCCTCCCAGATCTCTGAGCATATTTCACAGTGCCAGTTTGGTCAAAGGACCCCGCACTTTTCTTATGTAAAGTGGCGACCGGTAAAATTTTCTGAAAGTTTGGTATGTTGTTGTACCTGACTCAGTAACCAAAAGTGTCAATGGGCCCAACCCAATCCGATGGCTAGTTTTCTAAATACGGGGTGTTAAAGTTGAAAATTGCCCAAATTTTCGGATTTATTTTTTATTTATTAAAAGTTAGATCGGATTTCTGTTACATACAGATGTTTACTACATGTTCTACTAATGAAATTAGTGGATACGTATGATTAAAAGTATTTATATTTACAAGGTGATTCACGAATGTATGACTGTAGTTTTTTTCCAAAATTCACTTTTTCTGCTGTGACGTCAGGGAGGCATATTTTTTAAACGTTCTCTTCGATAAAGTTTAATGACGAGAAAATATTGCACAGTACATATTTTTTATACAGGGTGTTTCACAGAGAGAACCACTAGACAAAATTATTTTCTTTTAGGATTAGTTCGAAACCCTGTATTTATGGATTGATTTTTGGGAAAAGTAATACCACAAACATATGTGTGTCTCTGATCTCCAAAATATTCAAGGTGGTTTATTCATAGGAAGGTATTCTATTTTGGGAAAAGTACAAAAAACATGAAAAATTTCCCCGGTCAAATGTAACTATTTTCTCACTATATATTGATTTTTATACCATCTTCAGAGGTATGAATTCTGAATCCGATACTATGACCAGTTTTCGAGATACAGGGCGTTAAAGTGGAAAAATACTGATTTTATCGGTTTTTTCTTCAAATTGAAAAGCCGTATTGATTTTATGTTGCGCCTATGAGTTTAATATGAGTTTCGGTCAAATGTACATGGAAAGGTTCAGCTAAAAATATTTACTGTTACAGGGTTATTCACGAATAAATCACAATAGGTTTTTGCAAATACTCAAAATTCTACAGTTTCGTCACAGATAAATTATTCCATGAATTTAATACCTAGTTGTTTACAATTTTGAGTATGAAATGATTACTTTTCATACAGGGTGAGACATACAGCCAACTATACCAAAAATTATTATGCTTTGAAATAATTGAAATGAGAACTTTTTTAGTGAATTTTGAGTAACTGTATAACATTACATCAAGTATGCATAACCATAAGAATTTCAATTATACAAGGTGATTTAGTCATCATCACCTACCAAAAATATACATCTTTGTCCGATATAAGTAATCGATCACGTGGCAGCAAAAATGATAATAAGAAACATATTCAACACTTTATAAACAAATATAATTTAACATATATGATTCTTTTATGATATAGGTACAATATCTATGAAGCATTTTGTCACTGTTCACCATCAGAGTGCTGGTAACGAAACAGTATATAACTCGCTCTACACGTATATTGTGAAGTACAAATAGGTTCGAATTATACCTACACAAGAAGATGGATAATTATCATCTCTTTGGAGGTGATAGCGCAGTGGGTAAGCGCGCTCATAAAGTTACTCACTCACTAAAAAAGTTCTCATTTCAATTATTTCAAAGCATACTTATTTTTGGAGTGGTTGGCTGTATGGCTCACCCTGTATGAAAAGTAATCATTTCAGACTCAAAATTGTAAACGACTAGGTATTAACTTCATGGAATAACTTATCTGTAACTGAACTGAGAATTTTGAGTATTCGCAAAAACCTATTGTGATTTATTCGTGAATAACGCTGTAACAGTAAATATTTTTAGCTGAACCTTTCCATGTACATTTGACCGAAACTCATATTAAACTCATAGGCGCGACATAAAATCAATACGGCTTTTCAATTTGAAGAAAAAACCGATAAAATCAGTAATTTTCCACTTTAACGCCCTGTATCTCGAAAACTGGTCATAGTATCGGATTGAGAATTCATACATCTGAAGATGGTATAAAAATCAATATATAGTGAGAAAATAGTTACATTTGACCGGGGAAATTTTTGAATACAGGTTGTTCATGTTTTTTGTACTTTTCCCAAAAATCAATCCATAAATACAGGGTTTCGAATTAATCCTAAAAGAAAATAATTTTGTCTAGTGGTTCTCTCTGTGAAACACACTGTATAAAAAATATGTACTGTGCAATATTTTCTCGTCATTAAACTTTATCGAAGAGAACGTTTCAAAAATATGCCTCCCTGACGTCACAGCGGAAAAAGTGAATTTTGGCAAAAAACTACAGTCATACATTCGTGAATCACCTTGTAAATATAAATATTTTTAATCATACGTATCCACTAATTTCATTAGTAGAACATATAGTAAACATCTGTATGCAACAGAAATCCGGTATAACTTTTAATAAATAAAAAATAAATCCGAAAATTTGGGCAATTTTCAACTTTAACACCCCGTATTTAGAAAACTAGCCATCGGATTGGGTTGGGCCCATTGACACTTTTGGTAACTGAGTCGGTACAACAACATACCAAACTTTCAGAAAATTTGACCGGTCGCCACTTTACATAAGAAAAGTGCGGGGTCCTTTTGCCAGCAATTTCTGCAGATATTTTCGACACATCGGATGTTCCGGAAAGCGTTCATTGAAAATGCGAATAGCAGCGTGGTAATTTCGGTAAGCTTCACCAAATATGATAACGGCTTCAACTTTGTCTGCTACTGAACGAGCCATATTAATCAACAAGAGAAATTGAAAAAAGTTTTAAAAACCTACAAAATATCAATGATATTTGGCAAAAACAGATAAGAGTTATTTTTCGTAGTAATGTATAAAATAAACGCGCCTAGCGTGCATAGCCTACCTCATTAATTTATTCGTGAACTGGTGCAAAAGTAGTCGAAATAATGATTTACAAGTGTTCATAATTCCAAAACTATCACCTTTTTTTCATAGAAAACCATTATTAAACTTGTTCGAAATTTAACTTAGAATCTAATAATGCAATGAAACACAGGGTGTTCCATTTAAAACAGTAAACTTCCAAGTCGCTGGTATTTTTTGAGACACTCTGTTCGAGTTCCGAAATATTCCCTGTCCTAATCTTCGTGGGACACCCTGTATATCGAAGTGTCTTCACATCTTGTAGTAACTTTACTGTATCTGTATCGATATACATAAAAGTATGAATTGTCTCATCTAGATAACCGGTAGCAAAAAGATTAATCACTAAAAACCTTACCTACTTGCATAAAAGTGAATGGGTATTCTGCGGACACCCGGTATGGGAACAGACAATTTCAATATTTTTTTTTCAACGATGCTGTTACTAGGCAAAATCGTATGGATTGGTTTTAGTTTTTTTTGGTAGGTCTGATAAAAACGCTCGGTAAAATTATCTGAGTGACCCCTTTTCAGAGGTCAAACGATTTTTTCATATATATACAGAAACGAATCTAATATTTACAATTGGTTGCAACGTCCTGTTTTGTTAATAGAAAAATGATGAAGTGGTGTTTTCTTTTGGTAATTATTTCTGTGTGGGGGTCTACTCATCAAGCTTCATCAGGTACCGCCGGTAAGAATCGTTGATGTACAATTTATATACAGGGTGGGGCATCCCATACGACGCTGTCTCTGTAAGCCACATAATTTATTTTTCGGGAATCTCTCCGTTTCATTCTATGTATATTGATCGGGGCTACTACAGAAAATTATTTTTTAGTCTATAGGGTGGCTCAAAAAAGTGTGACATTTCAAAGTTTTGGATTGACGTGGCGGTTACTTGATAGAAATTCATAGTATATGACACGAAGGTAAACACGATCTTTCCACAGATTTATTGTCTACGCGACATGTTTCGATACACAGTATCGTTGTCAAGCGAATGTGATACATTGAATTATTCTACGTTGAACATTTCTTAAAAACCCTTCTTATCAATTGAGGTAATTAGGACCTACCTATAATAAAAATTAAAATTGACGATACAATGTAGGTACCTACCTGTAAATCTCAAAACATAGCTACTACTTAATTAAATGAAAAGGTTCAACAAAGGGGAACTATTAAGGTCCAATTGATCGATCATTTAGTAAACAATTCGAATTTTTCAATTTATCAATTTCCAAGAATTCTAAATAATTAAGTCTAATACATATTTTCAACATGTAGGATTTCAAAGTTTTCATCAAAGTCATGGTCTTCTTCAAAAATATGATTGGCATATTATGTTGAATGTGTTTTATTCTTTACTTAATTTATACGGTGTTCACATAAGCGGCTTTTGATATCTAGTTAGCCTAGACCAGTTCCCTGCAGAAACAAAATATTGCGTTACCATAGCAACGAACAATAACTTATTAGAAGTGTCAGTGTAAAGTTTGACTTCAAAAAAGTAAACCAGAGTTACGTAATAAATTAAAAGAAAAAATATGTCCACCGAAGTTGTGAAAATCGAAAAATTGGAGTATCGAGCCATCATCAAGTACATGTATTCAAAAGGGTTAAGAGGTAAGCAGATTTACGAAGATATGCTTAATACCCTTGGTGATCAATGTCCTTCGTATGCGACCGTGAAAAATTGGACTGCAAGCTTCAAAAGAGGTAAATTTTCCATTGAAGATGATGACCGATCGGGAAGGCCAGTTTCTGTGTCAGTCCCCGAAAATATCGATGCAGTTCATGACATGATTTTAACAGACCGTCGAATTAGGCTAAAATAGATATCTGAAGCACTGAATATTTCATACGAACACGCGTTCATCATATAGTTCACGTCAATTTGGATCCCCAAATGTTTGAATGTTGACCAAAAGCGTGCAAGGGTAGTAGCATCGCGTTCGATCTGTGCTCGATTTGAAAACGATGTAGACTTCTTAAACCGAATTGTTACTATGGATGAGACTTGGGTACATTTCTACGATCCAGAAACAAAGCAACAATCGATGGAATGCCGACACTTCGGTTCTCCAAGACCTACGAAGTTTCGTGTCCAAAAATCTGCTGGAAAAGTTCTTGCTTCAGTTTTTTGGGATTGCCATGGAGTAATCATGATTGATTTTTTGGATAAGGGTAGAACAATAACTGGAGATTACTATTCGACATTACTGACTACTGTACGGGAAAAAATTGAAGAGAAAAGGCGTGGAAAGCTATCCAAAGGTGTTTTGTTTTTGCAGGAAAACGCCCTTGCACACAAATCTCACGTTTCATTCAAAAAATTCGTGATTTAGGGTTTGAATTACTAGAACACCCCCTTATTCACCAGATTTGGCTCCGTCCGACTATCATCTATTTCCTCAACTGAAAAAAAGTTTGAAAGGTCGTAAATTTTCTTCCACCGAGGAGGCAATAAAAGCTGTGGAGGTCTGGTTTGCAAAGCAAGAAGAAACATTTTTTTGAAAGGTCTAGAGACGTTGCAGGTTCGCTGTAATAAATGTATCCAATTAAGAGGAGAATATGTTGAGTAATAAAATAAGAATTTTTCAACTTGTATACTTCGGAACAAGATCCACAATTCAATTTAGAAACTCCTGATTTTTCAGATTTTTTTGATTTATCTTTTATTTATTATTATTTTTGATAAACCTTAACAACGTGTTATCTGATCTGAATGCTACTCTTAGATTTTGTTTTTTCCAAAATGGCGCTATTTTTTCTGAAACGGGTCCTGAATAAGTTAAAGTTCTATGTAATTTTTTAGTATGAATATTTATTCTCTAATTATTTGACTTGATATCCATTGTTAACTGCTATCTGTTTTATGATATTTTTTTATTAAAATATTTTCTTCATCTGAAGGTTTGATCATGGGAAATCCGCTGAGTCCTCTACTGGGAGATATATTCATGGACAGCCTTGAAGGAATAATTCACAAGCACCCACTCTCGCAATAGTTTTTGTATTGGTACAGATATGTGGATGACATTATAGTTTGTTTTAAAGGTACCAACAGATGTTAGACAACTTTTAATAAATATATTAACACTATTCACCCAAACATTAAATTCACAATAGAAATAGAAGTAGAAAAATCATTAAATTTTTTAGAATTGACAATAGGCAAAACCAACAATAAACACCATTTTTCTATTTTTCATAAACCTTCCCATACTGACATCACCATTCATAATAATTCGATACATCCATATAATACTTACATAAAATATCAGCATACCATAGTATGATATATAGATTAGTGAATATTCCTCTTTCTGAAACAGATAGCAGTTAACAATGGATATCAAGTCGAATTAATAGAGAATATTCTTGCTAAAAAATTACATAGAAAGGCTATCCAAGAAGTGTACCCCACTATGAGGTATTCACTTGCACTTTTGAAAAGGTCAGGAAAAACTAAAATGATTTCATTTAAGGTACTCACTATGTGCCCAACGCTAACCGTTCTCAAGTTATTGATTATCAAATAACATCGAAAGGTATAGAAATCACCTCTTTGAAATCTGACCATTCATCGAAGAGATTTTGGACTATTGATTTTGAAACAACCAGTTTCTCAAAATTATACAGAATGTTCAAAAATCATTGTTGTTTTTTATAATTTCAAACAAAGATAACTTCGTCATTCCAAATAGAACCCACCGTATATTTTTGGTCTGAGGAATAGAAAATTCAATTATATTCCATTTCACACTGGGGTATGAGTTAAAAATAATATTCACAATCCCAAGCCGCTACCAGTTTTTAATATAGGGTAATTTCCATTATTTTCAGATGTGGACAATTCCATCATCATAAAATCGGAAAAGTCTGGCCTAGTTTTCGATGGAAACACTGACGTCCTCAGAGCTGAGAAGCCTGATAGCTCTACAGGCCAAAGGTGGACGTTAGAAGCTAGTCCAACGGGATATTTTGTCATTAGTAACGTTGAAACTGGGTAAGATTTTTTTCTAAATTATGCTCATTTCTACCACCAAGTTATCCTCATCAGTAGAAATACTAAAGTAACAGTAAATATCCAAATCAGTCAAATTGAAAGAAAAGAGGTTATCTTCAGACTGAACTCGTAACCAATACAGTATCAGTCATTTTTGCGCTAGTGCAAAAAGTAAATAAATTTTTGTACTATTGCAAAAAAGTTTAACTTTTGGCACAGTACACAGTGCAAAAAGTTGTAACTTTTTGCACGATCGTAGAAAATAGTATATTGTTTTGCGAGTGACTAATAGTTATTTATGCAACAAGTGCAAAAAGTGAATGTTTATCGCACTCGACGTGAAATTGTCCGACGAGGCCGTTAGGCCGAGTTGGACAACACGTCGAGTGCAATAAACAATTGTTGCACGAGTTGCATACAATATTTTTTCTACGTTCATGCAAAAAGCAAAAAATGATTTATTGAGGTGCGGCACTAGGTGTAGGAAAATGAAAAGCGCAACTTGAATACTTTATTATTAATATCGATTTGCATTGAAACAGGAACTAATACGTTACGAACAATTTAACTCAAACTTTATTTTTACCCTCAATGTTGAAAGTGAATGAACAATTGGTGCAATTTTCAATATGAATATTTCGTAGTGAAGTACCTATTGCCAATCTCACAGAATATCTGCTAAATATGTAGTAGGTTTAAACGTTTATGTTTGTCATGATGACAGCACGTTGAAGTAGAACGACAGATGAGTGCAATAAAAACTTTATTCCACTAGTGCAATAAAGAACTTCTTTTTCCACTGAATATAGTTCAATGAAGTTTTACTTTTTGCATGAATGTAGAAAAAAGTATTTTCACGTAAAAAAAGATTCTTATAAATTTGGGATTTTCAAAGTGACATGTTTTTAGCATAAACTTAATATTGTTGTATAAATGGTGCCATATGATTCAACAGATTCAACTTTCGTTTTTAACATATATTTAAGCACAATTTTAAAATGATGTTGACTAAATGCACCTTAAATGCACCTTAACTAATAGACCGTCAGATGACGACAGATTTTGCTGACTCAATTTCTCTCTTCTGGGATTTTAACCACTGGAAATTATGTCAGTGTTGAGCCCAAAAAATGAAAATTCAGCGATCGGACGTGTGCTAGGCATATAGAAAATTTATTTTCCTTTTGCAGAAAAAATTTGTTTTTTTTTTCATTTTCTCGTTTATGGCATTTTAACACATGAATAGGTAAAACAATCTAATAGTGAAAAACCAAAGCCATAAGGTTTGCACGTGCTTAAAGGGTTGAAATAGGGGCGCGATCTTGTGAAAAAATAGTTGGTTGCTGATGCATTTTCTCGCCTAATATCGTTAGGAACCCGAAAAAAAATTCCCATAAGCCGGTCAGCTGCTGAAGTATATTTTCCCGACGGAAAATTTTGTAATTTTTTTTTTCGTTTTCCGGCAAACTTTCTCGTTTATAGCATTTGAACCATATGATTCTGTTGATGGATAAACATCATAATAAAATTCCCATAAGCTTTGCATGTACCTCAAGAAAAGCCATAAGTTGTGAAGTTGTAGGAAAATTTGTGGAAATTTTTTCATTTTCTCGTTGATGGGAATTGGCATGTGAGAAGAAAATAGTATTTCAAGATCAAAAAAAAAGCCATAAGTCGGAAACATGATATCGATGTTTTATACAGTGTGGCCCATTTAAAATGGAAGCACCCTTATAAATCATACTTTTTTCAACCGATTGGAATGCCTTTTTTTTCATTAGGTAGATAATCAAAAAGTCCACTGGGACACCAAATTTCATGAATAAATCTTCATTTTCAGGGCCAACTATTCCTTTTTTTTGAGGTAAAAAACTGAAAAATTTATTAGCAATTTTTTGAGAAGAAATCAGACTACACCACTGGAATTGTGACATTTTCAAATGGTTAATTTTGGAATTTTGTTGAAATTCGTCAATCGATAAAAAAGTTATGGGAGATTTAAATTTAAAAAATATGCCGTTTAATCAACCCACCATTTCAATTTCTACTCTTATCCAAAATTCAGAATACACCACTGGATTCAGGGAGTCTCAAAATATCACTGATCAGAATTTCATCAAAATCTATTGATAAATAATAATGAAAAATCATTAAATAAAATGATATTTTCATGAAATTCCATCAACATATTTTTCAAATTTTGTTATCATGTAATTTTCTTATTTATGATTCCAAATTTTAATAAGAGTTCTGAAATTGAATTGGTGGGTTAATTAACAGGCATATTTTTAAAATTTCATTTTTTATTTTTTATAACTTTTTTATTGATGGACGAGTTTCAACAAACTTTTAACAAGAACTATTTAAAAATGTCGCGTATCCAGTAGATTGGTGAGATTTCTTCTAAAAAAATAATATTAGATATTTAACCTTGAAAAATGAGCCCAGAAAATGAAGAATTACTCATTAAATTTGGTGTCCTGATGGACTTTTTGGATGTCAATTGATAAAAAATAATTCCAATCGGTTGAAAAATTAAAGTTTGATATGAGTGCTTCCATTTTAAATGGGTCACACTGCATAAATAAATACAACTATTTGAAAATTCTGCTGCGAGAAATTAGTAAAGATAAAATTGCTCATTTCTTCCTCCATGGGATTTGGCATATGCATTGCAAACTTCATTCTTAGGCCATAAAAAAAAGTCGGAAGTATGATAGTAATATTGGAACCAAATAATTTATTTTTTTAAATAATTTTTTATAGAGTGAAAAAAAATAGTTATGGTCATTATTGTGACAAACTGATAGGGGTTGTAAAGACAATTCAAGCAATTTTGCGTCAACCCCTATAAGTTAAATATCTCAACTGCGTAATTCCCCCACGCCTTCTGGCTTGCTGTGTCATAATCGGATGATCATTCGAATTTGAATACGAAACATCAGATTTTTGAAATAATGTGATTATGCCCTTTACCTGTTTATTGTGACTATGTGACACGATATGGCGAATCAAAGTTCACAAAAAAGTAAACACAGCAAGCCAGTGTGCGCAGGAATATAATAAACACTAGTTCGTTTCCCCACCACCTTAGAGGCAGAGCTTCCGGCGCGTTTTTTTCATAGTGACCTGTCCTTCAGGCCTAGTTCACATTTTAGAAGTGAAAGTTCCAGAATAATAAATTGCTTCTATGTCTAAATGAAAAATCGAACTCATTTCCAGAATAGAAGCAGTTCTGGACCAAAGGTTGAAATCGATTTGCAGTGTCTTCGGTACAATTCAAATGGTGAACAGAAGGAAATGTAATATTTTGTTGGTTCCTGCGTATCCTAGGAACCATATCATACTTGATATGTGTGCACAAATCTCTGATGTCCTAGCACTGGACTTACAAGTACCTTTGTGACCTTAGATGGGCTGATCTTCTAGATTATCATTCTCGGTTTCTCTAAAAACTACCCATAACATAGGTTCCTTGGAATTTCTGAAAATATTTGAAACCCCAAAAAATGCTGTTCTTCAATGGATTGGTGAATCTCAAGGGTTTTCAACTGACCCCCTACTCCATTAAAAAAATTGGTTGAATGACTGTCACCTTGAGGGGGTGCAGGAGGGGCGATTTTTTTATGTCACAGAGTGTCTTTTCGAAAACATAACTCGGCGTTTTTCTTAAAATATAATAACGTAGAAAATTGATGTATCCGTTACTTCAGGACCTCACTGTATAAAACATCGTAATCATGTTTCCGACATATGGCTTTTTTTTTCTAGTCTTGAAATCAGTTTTTCTTCCTACATGCCAATTCCCATAAACGAGAAAATGAACAAAATTTCCTGTGTTTTTCGGCAAGTTTTCCAGTTTCATATAGTATGATAAGCACGAACTAGACTTATGGCTTTTTATATGACAGACTTTTACATTAATAAATTTCTATTGCACATTATTTCGTTCACGAGAAAGTTTGCCGGAAAACGAAAAAAAATTTCACAAAATTTTCCGTCCGGAAAATATACTTCAACAGCTGACCGGTTTATGGGAAATTTTTTTCGGGTTCCTAACGATATTAAATTTCATTCTGTTGATTGCCATAAGCGAGAAAATGCATCAGCAACCAACTATTTTTTCACAAGTTTGCGCCCCTATCTCAACCCTTTAAGCACGTGCAAATCTTATGGCTTTGGTTCTTCACTATTAAATTGTTATACCTATTCATGTGTTAAAATGCCATAGACGAGAAAATAAAATAAAAAACAATTTTTTTCTGCAAAAGGAAAATGAATTTTCTATATGCCTAGCACACGTCCGATCGCTAAATTTTCAATTTTTGGGCATCATTTCCAGTGGTTAAAATCCCAAAAGAGAGAAAATGAGTCAGCAAAATCTGTTGTTATCTAACAGTCTATAATGAAACCAGGCAACTAGATATAAATTGTTTTTAAATCTTATGGTATTTTTACGATTCTATTTTTCTCTTTCATTGAAAAGTAAAAATGCATTATAATCATAGAAGTGATTCTTGTCTTTGTTTGCAAATATTTTAAAGTCATCAAAACATTATATACGAGGACGAGAAATGATTGAAAATATAAATTTAACTTTCGTTACTAGAAACGAAAGTTAAGGCTATGAGAATTTCTCTCACTTGCGATGGAAATCACGTTTTCGCTGATGGAGTATTCTTTCACAAAATAACGTCGTTGTAGGAAATATATATTTTGTATTGACTTTGACTAATTTATCCTCATTTCAGGGAAGCTCTGGATGTGGAAAATGGTTGCGAAATCGGCAAGAATATCATCTTATATGAAAAACACTCTAGAGAAAATCAACAATTTTATATAAATTCTGACGGAACTATTGGCATGGCATGTGGTAAAAAATATATCTTGAAGATGGAAAACGGAACCGTTGAAATGGTCACCAGAGAAGGAAATTTTGAAAACGGCGATACCGTCTATAAAATCGAAGAAGCCAACTAAATTTGACTTATTCATTTATTCATATTGTGGTACCAAGAGAAATAAGTAATAAAATATGTATCCATTTTGATGTTAATTTTTAATCAAAAACCAAATTTATGAAAAAACGCTCGGATATATCGATTGGTATTTTTAGTAGTGCATTTTTTTCATCAAAAAGTTACTATACAGGGTGTGCCATATAACAGCGGCCATTACCAACTTTCCCATTTCAAACGCAACACCCTGTATTTTCTTAAATATTTGGATTCTTCAGAAAATTCTAGACAAATTTCATGTGCAATGTCGTACCCAGCTTTAACTGTTTCGAAATTATTGAGTGTTTTCAAATTTATTACAAAAATTAACATTAAAAATAAAAAATCATTTGATAACAGAAATTCGCTACAACACACTCAATACTTATTTCCCAGTTAGGTCCCGATGATGAGAAAGCAAAAACAATTTCAGCGATAGACGACTGCATGAAAGTAACTCGCTTGTTTCATGAAAATTTTCCAAATTTGCCGTCTATATCCCAAGGGAAAATTAGTAAAATAGAAAAGCAGTTTCGCGAGCCTGGACATGTAAGGCAGATCAAAAAAATCAGCTGCCAATGCCACAAGTAATCAAACCAAATTGGATAATCGACGGCATCCCCAATGTTCGATATTAGCCATTCATCGATTTTTCGAACATTAGAAGATAAAACTCCCTTTAAAATTTACCAACTCAGGAGCTCGTGGAAGACGATTTTGATAGGAGAATTTAATTTTATTAACAAATGATGGCAATTTTAGATAAAAATGTGATGTGATGGATTAAGGATGGATTGGAGTAAGGATAGATTAAATGGCCAGCAGGATCTCCTGATCTGACATCATCAGACTTCTTCTTATGAGGATATGTCAAAAGTGTTGTATACAAAACTAAACCTTTTGATTTAGCAGATTCAAGAAGACGAATAACGCTTGCGTTTAGATCGGTCACGCCTGCGATGTTGAGTAACGTCAGAAGAAATTTGTATTCCAGATTAGGATGCTGCCAAGACGTTCGAGGCATTTTGAACATCTTTTACACTGACCTTATTGTTTTATTTTATTACATCATCAACAAATAAACAGTAGCTATTACTTAATAGTTTTTGAGTGTGACTGTTAAAATCTACAGTCTACAGTCAAGTGTATGAATGCGACACTATCAAGGATACTTCTTATATATGATATGGCTAATTTTGTGTCATTATCCTATATATATATGTATAGGTAAGCTTGTTAATTACAGTGCCGGGCCCCTCCGGTAAAGCATTGTTAATTTTTATGGCAATTTCAATTGATCCAAGCCACTATTCAAATAGAAGACATTGTTGTTCATAATATTTGCACTCTCTTTAAACTTCCTTCTATATCAGCTCTCTTCTTTATGGATGACTTGTAATATTGTGTTGGGTCGTCCAGACATGATCCGCTATCCCTGACTTTGATGTTTCTCCTCGTTGAGTGTTTCTCTTGTGTTCAGCGAGTCTAACGCTAAGTGGTCTCTTAGTTTCTCCAAGATAAACTTCACCGCATTCAAAAGGGACGCGATAGATGCAGTTTTTGGAGTCAATGTCAGCGTTACGTGGTCTGGTCTTTGTCAGATGGCTACGAATGGTGTTACCTGACTTGAAACATGTCCGTATTTTGTATTTCGACCCAGTTCGCATTATTCTTTCCACCTCTAACATAAGGAACGCACAGGGTAGGGTGACTTGTGTCGGCTCGTCTGGTTTCTTGTTGTTATCTCCCCTGCGGGCTGGAACCTCTTCTATATGTTTTTATGGGTACCCATTTCGTCGCAGATCTTTCTTGATATTGTCCAATTCGATGGTAAGATTTCATCTGTGTTGCACAGGTTGTAGGCACGATCCACCAGCGATCGAACAATCCCTTTCTTTGTAGCACCATGATGGTTCGATTCGAAGTCCAGTGTGAGTCCAAGGAAACTAAAAATTATTTTACAGGAGAGTCTAATCCCCATAAGACAATGGAGACACTAATAGAAAGAGATGAAAGAAGATTTGTGACGTAGTTGGACATGTCATGGCCGCCGTTCTCTATAGACAGTGACGGACTAGCTCTTGGTATATGATGTTGTTACTGATGTTGACAGTTTTGTTGCTTGGTTCGAGTTCGACTCTGTACTCATGTCCAAGTACAAGATTCTGATTGGCTAGAGCTTATTAAACCCTCCTGTTGTTCAGATGTTCCAGAAAGACGTCAAGTTCCTCGTCTCCGTGGTTCCATATGACAAATGTTTCGTCAACATATCTCAACCACATCTGAGGTTTCTTATGGGCTGTCTCTGTGGCAAAAGCTTCAAACCATTCCGTATAGATGTTTGCACTTCTACTGGCGATAGTGAGGATCCCATCGATAGTCCGTCCTCCTTGAAAGTAGCAATTCCGCAGGCAGCATTCTAGCAGGTCCATAATGCCCAATACCGGTAGGTTTGTCCTGTTCTTCAGCTCTGTGTCCTCTTGCAGATTTCTTCGAATAATTTGTCAGGCCTCTTCTACTGGGACGTTAGTGTAGAGACTCTCCACGTCAAAACTGCCGAATTGGTCTCCTGGTACGACTTTGACCCCTTCCAGGATCTCTACGAAGTGCTGGAGTTCTTTCACAAACGTCGAGGTATTTCCTCCGTATTTTCATTATGGAATTTGTTCCATTTGGCTGACACACACGTTTACGTATCAAGTGAAATTAAGTCCACAAAACATAAAAATGTACACAAGCTCAAATCAAAGTAAATTATATTCATCCATTAGTTAGTCTAGAATTTATTTCAAAAACACTGTTGAATTGTGAGCTATTTAAGACAATAGAGTCATTTGATAAAATTAGAGACACTATTAGCATTGTTTATATAGAAGTAAGATAGTTAGCCAACATTTATTGGATTAATATTGGATTCAAATGGATGCGATATGTAGATGGCGACAGTGATCTCGCATCCAAGTCATGTCGTATTTCAGTGATCTAACCTCCAAGATTGAAATAATGGGACAGCATTAGAATTAGGGTTTTTTGATGAACCCTGCATTAAAATGACGTCAAATATTCATGTTTGTAACTAATCACGCTAGATGACACTCGCGTTTAGGTCCAATTAGGGTCACTGTTTAGTTCACACTATAAAGTTCATTTCGTTTTTCTCAATACTACACTGTAGTTGAATTCAAATATTAATTTCAAAAGTTATGTTCATGAAAATTCATTCCAATTATGGATTTTATCGCGATGTAGCATGTACCAGGGTCGCACATATCAAACTCGAAGATTCGAGAAGGCAGTGCGACCGAATAATGTCAGATTGACAACATCGAAGAAAAATAGGTGCAATGTCAGATACTTTGTCACGACAAGAATTGTTCGAGATATTCGGCGATTACGCACAGTACCTTGCCGTTGTCTTTGCATAGTCACTATCTTTCCAAGAAGAACAGCCCAGGACGGCCGTCCGGAGGAGCCAGCTCCAGCACCGTTCAAAGCTACATTGTATTCGAGGTAAGCGATCCTTGTCATGCTCGTTTCTCTCTAATTTTTTTTAAATACAGTCCATTAGCATTGCACTCGCCCTACAGTCACTGAATCTAGAAGGTCGTTGTTGTATTCCCCGCTGAAGTCCCACGTACCAGTAGGATATAGCGACTAGGTGGTTCGAAATAAGTCAATCGGTTCACAAACACAATTTACTTTTCGTAATAGTTGTCAAAAGTACAGTGTCAGTAATAATACCGAACAAGAAATAAGAACGATATCAAAAACGTGTAAACTTAGGAAATAAGTAATTTGTAAATAACTTAGACATAAACCGTTGAAAATAATCAAATCAATAACATCGAAGTGAGTCGCCGGCGTGCTCTAATAACGTGACGTCTCATGTACGGTCTAACTCCATATATCTATTAACTACAAATATTGATAACACGCCATAAGACGCAATGTAATCAAACTGAAGCCAAAAATATCTATCTTACCTTTTCTCAAACGGCCGCTGGGAAACTATTGCGCATGCCATATTCTGAATCACGAGAAATGTCATACATTTTTAAGGTTATGCTTCTTTTGACATTTTAAACCGTCCCACATTGAAAATATGGGCTAACATTTTTCTATAATGTGGATAAATGAAGAATGACAATTATGCAAGACGGTCAATTAAACTTCGTGTCATTAAAAAATCACATTGATCCATTTGTAACTCTAATAATAAAATGTCTGTTTGTTACCTGCTACCAGAGTTTCATCAATCAATTTTCTGCCAAAAGCGGATAACAACTCATTAAACTTGAAGAAATATGGATTGGGTATGTGACGGACAATTGTTTGAAAAGGTAAATCTCGTTCCACACCGGCCTCATAACCGCCGAGAAAAATAGTTTGCTGGTAGTGATGTATTTTTTGCCTCCTGAACACGAACTCAAAGTAAAACGCGGAGATCTTAAAGTCTTTCAGGAATTAATCTAGAAATTTATAAAATGGTAATATTGTCAGGAATAAAACCCATATAGTGCCGGTCTCTTATATATAGCACAATCTACACTTGCTATGTGTAAACTTATCCATATTATGAGGTTATGTTGGAATTTGCCGAATTAGCACCACATAAGATATGCTTCTCATATCTTCGATAATTGTTGCTGCCGAACCATGCACGTTAGAAAGAGATGAAAAAACAAAATCGTGTCTTTGAATAGAAATCTCTGGCGCAAGCGCATTAATTCAGCAGCGTCTAATTCGAAGTCGATGCTCATTTTTTTTGGCATCACATAGGCTATCCTTATTATCCATATTCGTAGTTAATAGATATATGTCTAACTCGAACTCTCTATCAAAACTTAAAGATGATGCAACACTACCAACGTCATTCATTTGGCACGTGATCAGAGGGCGCTAGCTCTCGGAACATTCTAGTAACGACAATGGCGTACATGCTGTTTTTCATATAGGTACAAGAATCAGATGGGAATAAAAATAAAATACATAGGTGTGCACTTACAAGTTACGACAGTCGTGCCGTCCTTACGGGTATGGCCAATGGGCGTGGTCTAGTACTTGAAATAGATCCAGTGTTCAAATAACCCACAAAACTTGCTCTCTAATTGGTGATTTTGTGGGTTATTTGAATACTGGAACTATTTCAAGTATTGGACCACGCCCATTCGCCATACCCGTAAGGACGGCACGGCCTTCTAGATTCAGTGACCCTAGGTCCAATACCTTTTCCACAGACACTGTTTAAACATTGTCCAATGTTGATTTATTCCAAATTATGAATAGGATGTTCATAAAGTCAGTTGTGGAATCATCTGCGACTGAAAGTTGGAATTTTGTCGCTGTTTTCCATCGTACAAGATAACCTCTCTTTTTTCCATTTCCAGAGGAGTCATGTATTAGTTCAATTTTCAACTGAGAATGTTTCTCTTTACAACATTGTCCAATGCTTCGGCCTAGCTAGACAACATTCTGCAGAACCCTGTTCCGTCATTGCAGAAATCAATCATTCATACCATTTTTTATTTCTTCTCTTTCATCATTATTCATTCATGACTCATATGTACGAGGAGATATCGAAAAATTCTAAGCCTACTATAGAACCAAACAAAATTTCAATGTCAAAATATTTCATTACTCAACATATTCTCCTCTTAGGGCCCGTTTTTCCTGTTCAAATTAACCTCTAGATAACTAACTAATAGTTTAGAATGTGATCCTTCAAACGTCATTCAAAGAATGTCGTTCACCATCTAAACTATTAGTTAGTTATCTGGAGGTTAACTCGAACATGAAAAACGGGCCCTTAATTGGATACATTTATTATAGCGAACCTGCAACGTCTCTAGACCCTTCAAAAAAAACGTTTCTTCTTGCTCTGCAAACCAGACCTCCATAGCTTTCATTACCTCCTCGTTGGAAGAAAATTTACGACCTTTTAGACTTTTTTTCAGTTGAGGAAAGAGATGATAGTCGAACGGAGCCAAATTTGGTGAATAAGGGGGGTGTTCTAGTAATTCAAACCCTAAATCACGAACAAAAACAAAACAACTTTGGATAGCTTTCCACGTCTTTTCTCTTAAATTTTTTCCCGTAGAGTGGTCAGTAATGTCGAATAGTAATCTCCAGTTATTGTTCTACCCTTATCCAAAAAATCAATCATGATTACTCCATGGCAATCCCAAAAAACTGAAGCAAGAAATTTTCCAGCAGATTTTTGGACACGAAACTTCTTTACTCTTGGAGAACCGGAGTGTCGCCATTCCATCGAATGTTGCTTTGTTTCTGGATCGTAGAAATGTACCCAAGTCTCATCCATAGTAACAATTCGGTTTAAGAAGTCTACATCGTTTTCAAATCGAGCACAGATCGAACGCGATGCTACTACCCTTGCACGTTTTAGCCCAATTCGACGGACTGTTAATATCATGTCTTGAACTGCATCGAAATTTTCGGGGACTGACACAGAAACTGGCCTTCCCGATCGGCCATCATCTTCAATGGAAAATTTACCTCTTTTGAAGCTTGCAGTCCAATTTTTCACGGTCGCATACGAAGGACATTGATCACCAAGGGTATTAAGCATATCTTCGTAAATCTGTTTACCTCTGAACCCTTTTAAGATTCATATATAAAGTCAAATATTTCGCGTTGCTGAACTGTAAGATGGCACTGGCAAGATATGCTTTTCATGCCATAGTTACAGCGATCTTTTATAATATTTCCATATAAATTACAGTTTTCTGAAGCGGTCAACCCTACTGCTAATGCAATATTGCATAATCTCAACATTATTCGGAGAACTGCGAAATAGCACACAGGATTTTTTTTTCTTGGTGTTTTGGCATCGACTGCTATGGTCATTAGCCATGTGTTCTGGATAGGCCTTGTTACTAACTAACCTTAGGAGCAGCACTGTTAATTTTTAACGCAACAGTGAATCGTGGAGGATTATTCCCAGCCGACACGAGCCTCAATCATTCAGACTTTCACATCTGAAAATGAAAAAAGCTCGCACCGTCTAGTGAATTTGGTGAGAGTTGCAGTGCCTCCGGTTTTTGTTTGGTGGAGACCTCGGAGACTTCATTATTCGAATTCAGTGTTCCTTGCTGTGTCCTGTTTGAAAATTTCAGGAAATTTGCAGCGCCCTCAGATTTGTATTAGGTGGAGGCCTCATTTTTCGAACTTACCCCCGTACCGAATCATGCCCGCAAGTTTCGGAAAATTTGCGTAGACTTCAGTTTTGTAATAGATGTACTACACCACATTTTTCAGAAACAGTGATGTATTTTCCTTGTTTGCAAATTTTGGTTGATTTGCAGAACATCCAGGCTTACCATGGATAGAGACCTCCTTCTGTTCTAAAAGGGGTTATCTTTTGAATCGTTTTCAGTGTTTCCAAAGGTGGGGACCATTTTCTTTGAAGTTGGTTCATTCTTTTTCTTAGATTTTGGTCTATTGATGATGCCTGTGCAGTCGGTTTTCCTGTGGGAGGAGATCTTGAGAATCTTTGGTATTGCCGCTTTTTTCCGGTTCACTTGTATATTATTTATTGTATTCATTTCGTTTGTTTTTCTGATATTCGGGGTTGCAGTGCCCATGGGTTTGTTATAGATATAGTCAGTCCGTCCTTGATCTTGCTTAGATTAGATTTACTTTTAGCACAAACAACAATATTGTTGGTAAAATTCAAAAAAGAGCAGCTAATATGAACTCACTATAATTTATTTTTATCATTATTTTTCATCTTTGTAAGCTGAACTCCGCCTATATTGCCGTTAGTTTTTATGTATATAAAATAATGTTACTCAAAAACAACTGGAATGGACAATAAAGACACTATTACGATTATTATTAATAATTTTTAATTATTTCTGTTTTGCTTCCTGTTTCATTTCCAGAACTGATATTTTAAATCCCAAAACATAAAACTCGTTACTTACATAATTCTTCAATTGTGTCCAAGGACTCCAAGGCTTTAGGCGGACCAATCCAACATCCAACTGATGAACTGACGTAACTTTCATTTTCGAAAAGTTAAACAAATTACATCGGTTACCGCTGTATAGAACTATTGGCAACGCTGTACAGTAAATATGACAGTGACAATAATTCTGTGCAATACCATTGTTTATATAGAACATAGTCAACCTTATGGGATTATAATTGGATCAAAATGGATGCGACATGTAGATGGCGATAGTGAGCTCGCATCCAAGTCACGTCGTAACTTCAGTGATCTGGCCTCCAAGTCATGTCGTAACTTGATTGAAATAATGGGACAGCATTAAAATCAGGGTTTTTTGAAGAAACCTGCATCAAAATGACGTCAAATATTCATGTTTGTAACTAATCACGCTAGATGACACTCGCGTTTGCGTCCAACACCAATTACACAGGCATTGACTATCTTACTTCTATATAAACAATGGCAATACCTTGTGGACAGTAGCAGAACTATTTTTGTATTTCCGTTCATGTTCTACAGAGGAATCACTTACTGGAGCGATTTACCGTTTTTTGTCCGAGGTTTTAAAAATTACTATTAAAAATATAAATCGTTTGATTTTATGTCTGAAAAATAGTATGAATAGTTCCTAATGTTCAGTCTTTTAAATTTCATATAAATATCACTTGCAAAAGCGATTCTTCTCAACTGTCTTTGATTTTATAACAAGATTTTCAGAATTTTTTTTTAATTGTGAGAGAACGTTGAGGTTGAAAATTCTGAAAAAAATCGTGATTATCTTAGATTTACCTTGACATTGATATATAATGATATTTGAAATGGAATCTGATGAATGGTTTTTGGGAAAACTTTAAAAAACCTCTAAAAATTAGGTTTTTATTTTTTTTTCTCGAAAACTGTTTATCAGATTTTCTTCTACATCTCTCTAACTATTCACTTTGAATGCCAGAATAACTCGAATTTTTTTCAGAATTTTTAAACTTGCCGTTAATTTTTTCATGGGTTTACATGAACCTTAAATACAGGTACTTGATGATGGCTCGATACTCCAATTTTTCGATTTTCACAATTTCGGTGGACACATTTTTTCTTTCAATTTATTGCGTAACTCTGGTTTACTTTTTTGTCGTCAAACTTTACACTGACACTTCTAATAAGTTATTGTTCGTTGCTATGGTAACGCAATATTTTGTTTGTGCAGGGAACTGGTCTAGGCTAACTAGATATCAATACATACCTACTTCCCGAGAAAAACATTCATCGTTTTCATTTTGCAACCTTTTTTGTCATTGAAAAATCTGACGAGGGATGCCTATAGCTAATATGATGTTTTAATCATTCGCTAACAGAGAACAAGTTCCAAGGGAATTCAGAAATCGGGCACAAAGTAACGACATCCCCTAATTGGTGGTGGGATAAAAGATTTATGTGACGCGTTTGATATGGGTCGTTCCTCAGTGAAATGAATTATTTATTATAATGGTAATATTGACAGGCAAGACCACTGCCGTATCAAGAACTGAGAGTGTACGTAATAATTCAGATATTTAATTGAAATGAAATAGAAAACAAGTATGTGATTTTTATTTTCGCATAGATAAAAACAAATTATTATACAATATTTTCCGGCCGGCCAGAAGAATTTCCCCGATTTTCCATCAACACGGGGAAAGATTTAATGTAATCTCAATCTTCATTCGTTGATATCTTCATTCGTTAATTTTGAAAATCTTCACTTCAAACACCTACAACAAAAAACTGAAAATGAAGTCAGTATAAATCATAACATACATATTTTATGCACTGTGTGCGATCTCACATCTTTAGCAAGTTTCAATACTGACCCAAATCACAAAACATAAGTAAAATCTAAGTTGAAATAGAAGAAAAAACAGAATGTCCATGAAACCTCTATGTGGATTCAGAATTATTGACAATTTTTTAATAAATTCTGACTGATGTCCAAGAGAACAAATAGGAAACTTATGCAGATATCAATAAGATATAATAAGCATTTTGTCAATAATAATACAAAGATAATAACAAAAATATAGTATTAATAATGATAACAGTGCAGCCAAGAGTAATCAGAGTATTTTTCACCCGTAATAGACGAGGAAAGTGGTGACGTCACAAATGTCATTCTTGTCAAAAACAGATTCCAAACAAACCTCCGTCGAATTTACATCAGCTTGTCCGATATTATTTCCGTTAAAGTTTTCAACTTATTTTGCTTGAGAAAACAAAATCCAAACTACTAACCACAAACTAAAAAGCAAAGCAGCAAATAATCGACAGAAAATGTCACCTAAAATTCTTTGTTTGGAATCAGTTTTTGACAAGAATGACATTTGTGACGACACACTTTCCTCGTCTATTGTGGAGATTGTTTTTAAAATATGTCTTCATAAAAGTCTTGCAAACTATAGTAGGGTATTTCACTAAAAATGTCTCCAACAGCCTTTCTGAAGTGAGTAACACCCTTTATATTTCTCACATGATTCGGTAGATGATTCTCAACTTGAGACCCTTGTAAACAATTGAATATTTAATAAGAGTTGATGTAAGAGTAGATAGTTTGGGAGTTAAATATTTTGATATGTGTTTATTTACCAAGCAATCCGTTTTTGTGATAAAAATAGCATGCAGTTAGAATTTTATTTTTCAGAAATAAGGAGCTGCAAAACGCCGTTTAACCTTGTAGATTCATCTGATTGCCTTTTTTTTCAAAAACCTAAACGGACTGGAAAAGAGTTTTTGCACATACTCCTCAAAACGGGATTTTCTATCTCAAGTGAGATTTTATCAACAGTAAAAACACAAGAGCATTTTTTTATCGGATAAAGGACCACGCACGTTTCTTATGGAAAATGGCTTTCCGTGAATTTGTCCGAATTTTTGGTATGGTGTAGATCTGGGTGCACTGATCAAAAGTGTCCATTGCCAAAAACTCCAAAAATGGACAGTTTTCGAGATATGGCTCTATCAACGTAATTTTTTTTGCATTTTTGGATTTTGACACATAATCAGTTCACTCTCATACTTAGGAAAAACCGAGTTTCAATGATTTCACTGCAGGAATTGCTTGAAAAATAATTCTTTCTTCGTTTCAGATACTGCCATTTGAAGAAATTATTATACACTGCTCGTCACTGACGATGTAACTGGACTATTATTTTCAACTTCTATAGTCCAGTTTTTGTAGAAACAAAAACTTCTGAATTGCTCAAGGTATCACAGAGTCACATATATTCAACACCTTTCGATAGAGGCACTATAAAAATAATATTCGATACACACTATAAGGAACTGAAAATACCCAAAAATAATTACTACTGTTATTGTTGATTGAACCGTTATGGCAAACGGATTGGTAAAAATGTCTGAATTTTTTATTCGGTATAGGCAATAGCTTTTTCAGTTGGAACAATGTTGACATTTCATAAGAAAAATATTCAATTTGTTATTGAACAGATTGAACCACAGTTACTTAACCGTGTTCACCTCATCAAACATATTGATTCTTCACAAAAATTATATTAATAGGTACGGTTTTTGGTTATGCATGGTATTTGCAAATGTTGTAATATATCTCTGGCAATTGACGACAAATCCAAGTTTTGCCAAATGATTTTTTGAAATCATTTTCGAATATTCAATTCAGCTGTGAGTCAAACGATGTCTGCAGCCAGAAAGTCACGTTTTGTCCCTCCAAACTTGGATTTGCCGTCAAATACCAGAGACATATTACAACATTTGCAAATACCATGCATAACTAAGAACCGTACCTATCAATATAATTTTTGTGAAGAATCAATATGTTTGATGAAGTGAACTCGGTTAAGTAACTGTGGTTCAATCTGTTCATTAACTATTGTTGACCTCCCACTCCTAAATTGTTCAACCGAAAAAGCTATTGTCTATACCGAATAAAAAAATTTTACGAATCCGTTTGCCTTAACAGTTCAATTAACAGTAACAGTAGTAATGATTTTTGGGTATGTATTTCCTTGGTGCTATTGATATTTAACACTCGGTATAAACAAACTGCATTCATCTCGTCAGCGTACATTATAAAAAAGATTTTCTAGTTTCTCATTTTGCATTTTCCACTATTTTATTGATGGCCAGGAGAATATTTCAAAAAAAATTCAAATCATATTTAGAGTGTGTATCGCATATTATTTTTTCAATTGAATTATGTTGGATATAAGTATGTTTGTTAGAACTAGAACAATTCAAGAGTTTTTGTTTCTACGAACACGGAAATACAAAAGTTGAAAATAATGGCCCAGTTACATCGCCAGGGACGAGCAGTGTATGCTAATTTCTCCAAATGAATGTATCTGAAATGAAATACAACTGTTTTTCTGTCAATTCCTGCGAAGAAATCGATAGAATTCCGTTTTTGTTGGGTATAAGAGCTAAGCGATTATGGGCCACAATCTAGAAAACGAACAAAATCAGATATTGATACGGCCAATCTTGAAAACTGTCCATTTTTGTAGTCTGTAGCAATAGACACTTGATCAGTGCTTCGAAATCCACATCATATCAAATATTCAGACATTTTCACGGATCCGTTTGCCTTAACGGTTCGATTAGCGATTAGAAATGATTATTGGGTATGTATTCCCTTGTTTCTATTGATATTCAACACTCGGTATAAACAAACTGCATTCGATGCGAGTATTTATGTCGTCAGCCTACATTATAAACGATTTGCTATATCTTTGACGACTAGGAAACTATTTTTAAAAAAAAGTATCTCAGATTCAGTTCCTTATAGTGTGTATCGAATATTATTTTTCTAGTGCCCCTATCGAAAGGTGTTGAATATATGTGACTCTGTGATACCTTTAGCAATTCAGAAGTTTTTGTTTCTACAAAAACTGGACTATAGAAATTGAAAATAATAGTCCAGTTACATCGTCAGTGACGAGCAGTGTATAATAATTTCTTCAAATGGCAGTATCTGAAACGAAGAAAGAATTATTTTTCAATCAATTCCTGCAGTGAAATCATTGAAACTCGGTTTTTCCTAAGTATGAGAGTGAACTGATTATGTGTCAAAATCCAAAAAATGCAAAAAAAATTACATTGATAGAGCCATATCTCGAAAACTGTCCATTTTTGGAGTTTTTGGCAATGGACACTTTTGATCAGTGCATCCAGATCTACACCATACCAAAAATTCGAACAAATTCACGGAAAGCCATTTTCCATAAGAAACGTGCGTGGTCCTTTCTTTTTGTAACGAAATAATTTTGCAAATCAGTAATTTTACGAGAAAAACTAACATGACAAAATCGCGAAATCGAAGGTCGAGCGATTTTGTCAAATGTCAGTTTTTCGAGCAAAATTACTGATGGAAAAATTTTGAGTTAAAAAGAAATTTTTTCTACTCCCGTATGTGAATTACTAACGTCACACATCGATAAAAATGTGTAAAGCTTCATTTCCCGAATCGGTGTGTGAAGTGCCATGCTTTTCTTATGGGATTTATTTCACGCACCGGTGCCATAAGAGTCAATACAAATTCACACACCGGTCGCTGGTCTAGGTAGCGGTGGCGAGAGAAATTGACAAATATGACAGTTCCCGCAGAGTGAAGTTCAGAGTTACATCAGTTAATAGACCGTAAATAGTAATTAATTACCCTCTGAATTAATAAACAGTACGACGAAATTTTGATTTAATCCGATTAGCCGTGTATTTCACGCAAATTCCTGATGGACAGCATTGACAGGGGCGGATTCAAGGGGGGGGCCATAGGAGCCATGCCCCCCCCCCCCCCTCGTGGACCAAATAAATATAAAAATGTATAGATTCTGATTTACAAACAGAAAAAAAACGCGCGGATGTCTTTGTAGCCACTCCCCCGCACCCCTATCAAATATCAAATAATAGTCTTGCTCTTGGCTCTTTGGGTATTGGATTGGGTACGTACGGTCGGAAACGCTCGAACTTGCTCGGACCGAACACCTGCCACCGTCGTCGGCGTCGTCCCGATCGAGGGCTGAGGCCTGAGCCATTAGCCATAGCCATTACCAATTTAAGTTTACTACTGCATGTATGCGATCAGACTGTTGCTGTTGTCCGCTTGTCTCGCGTCTTGCGTCTTTGTAGTACACGTGATTTCTTATAAAGGTAATGTGATGTATTTCTAAAAGTTATTGTTTTATACTTTCCTTGATGAAATATGTGTCTTTATGTTCATGATCGCATAGAATTAATAGTATTTTTTATTATTTCAGATAAAATAAAATACACATAGGTAATAAGTAATAACCAGTCAAAAGAATGAAAAGAAGTATTGAGAAAAATGCAAAATTGACGGATTATTTTAAGCGATTGAAAGAAAATGAGACAGATGAAAATAATTTAAGAAATCTACCGAAACCAGCAGATTCAGCTGAAAATACATTAGCAACTATCACTAATTCAGCCTGTCATAGTGATTCTATTCCATCCACATCAGCAGTTCCTCCTAGTCCAAGCCCAATTGGAAATTCATTAGTAACCATTCATTCGGCCTGTCCAATTGATGATGTTACATCGGCAGATTCAGAAACCGTGGAATATTACCAGAAGGTTTTCGATATTGGGGCAGCTACTGGTGTTGCTACTGAATCTTCAAAAATGAGATCTCCAGAAATATAACTATTTGAAAAATACCTGGTATCCTCCTGGAAATTATCAGTTCCCATTTAGTGAACACAATAAGAACAATAAAACCGTCAAGAGGTATTTAAGCTTCAAGCACTTGAATACATATGAATGGGTGACAAATTCACATTTGAAAAAAGGTTTATTCTGCAAGTACTGCGTTATCTTCAGCAAATCCAAAGATTCAAAACAGTTGAAAGGGCTGACATTGGAACCTGTGGTGAAATTCGCCAAATTACTTGGAAGCCAGGGATGTTTTGAGATTCATTCAAAATAAATATCACATGGAGGCAGTTTTAGCTGCTCAAAATTTCATGAGGTCCTTTGAAAATCCTCAAGCAGATGTAAGGAATCAAATCTACAAATCTAGAGCTTCTCAAGTGAGAGAGAATAGGAAAAGATTGAAACCAATCATAAACTCGATAATTTTCTTAGGGAAACAGAATATTGCCTTCAGGGGTCATCGGGATGATGGTGTCATAAGCATGGATGAGAAAATATCAGAGACGAATGAAGGAAATTTCAGGGAACTATTAAAATTTCGGGTGGAGTCGGGGGTCAAAACATTGACAGAACATTTGAGAACGTCTTCCTCGAGAGCAACCTATGTGAGTAAAACAACACAAAATGAGTTAATCAATTGCATTGGAGACGAAATTAAAGATGTACTCATAAGACGCGTTAAAGCTTCAGCATTCTATTGCATAATATTTGATGAGACAACAGATGTTTCTCATATTTCGCAAATGTCCATTGTTCTTCGATACGTCGATATCGAGAAGAAAGAAGCAAGAGAAGACTTTATTTCTTTTGTTGATTGCCATGACGAAAACTTTTCGTTGGACGAAGATACATTAGAGCCAATCTTGAATGGAAAAGTCTTAGCTAAAACGGTATTGAGCGTTTTAACCAAACTTGGACTTGGACTTGGATTTGAGCAAATGTGTTGGTATATGTACAGATGGGTGCAGTGTGATGGTTTCGAAAAAATGCGGTGCGGTTGAAGAAATCAGGAAATGCATACCACAAGCCGTGCCCTGTTCCTGCTACAACCACGCTCTGAATTTGGCTGTGTCGAAATCGTTTCTGAAATGTATATATGGAAACAGATGTGGAATACCCAGCAAAATACACCAGAGAATGGTATAACTGCTCTGAAGGAATGTGCTAGGAATAGGAATATGTTCCCTAACATAAACATTCTGCTGGAACTATTATGTTGCCTGCCTGTAAGTGTTGCATCTTCTGAAAGGAGTTTCTCGACACTCAGAAAGCTGAAAGATTGGATAAGATCTAAAATGGTTGAAGAAAGGTTAAATGGATTGGCATTGATGCATATACATAGGGCCATTTGCGGCAGTCTGAATGTAGATAATATTATCCAAAGATACGCTAGTCAAAAGAATAGGAGATTGGAATTTATTATTTAGTTTTTGATATTTGATTGTTTTTACATTTTTATATTTTGTTATGTTTTATTTGATTTTAAAGAGAAATATTTTTTATTTATTTTTTTCCGTTTTCTTATAAAATAAATGTTTACATATACTTATGAAATATATCAATTAGTTTGAACTTGTTTTTTACTACAAAAATTTTGACACATGAAAGGAAACTAAATATGACATCATTGATATCCTGTTTACTAAAGTCAATCTTTCTATGAAAAAGCACTTGATTATGACTCAGTAGACAGGTACCAACAAAAAATTCCACTATTTTGCTAACCTATATCGGCCATTATTTTCTATGCCCCCCCCCCCCCTCAAACATCGCCTGGATCCGCCCCTAAGCATTGAAGTACTCCCATCAACTCCTCCAAATATAACGTTAGCAGCCAGTGAAGCAAGTTCATCGTTATTGCCACAAAAATCGTTGGGAATTTACGAAAACACTAACACAGCGGCTGGATATCATCCTCAGTGGCAGAAGCCTACGTGGAAGAATCCCTAACTAAAAAGATAGATGTCTGCAATAAAATCTCAACAACTGAGAATAATCGTAGTTGTGTTGTCAATACCAACAGTACAAGCAGCACTAATTTTGTAGAGAAAGAGAAAGTAAATGTACATTTTGACAATTTACAAAATTGCAATATAACTGTTCATAATAATTACCTATTATTGTAATAAAGAAAATTAGTCAAATTTTCCTTTAATTCAATCTCTAAGTAAAAGGTCGTAGAAAAAGTATAGTGTGCACCACGTGCGTGAAGACTTTTTTGCGCACTAGATACACAATATACTATATCCTTAAAAGAAAAGCTCGAGTGTTTTTTGGCAAGATAAATTAACGACCGAATATAAATTGTCTCCATATTGACGCTTTAGTATTTTTTGTAGATTGCGGGATTGCTTTTTCTATATTTTTTGTTATTTGTTGAGTCGAAACTTCCCCTAAACGACTCATGTTGTAATGTTTCAGTGTCAACTATCAACAATACTTAAATAACTGGCAGGGCAGACATTAAAGTGACGTAAGCATTCTAGATGTAGACGCTAAAGAGGAACAGACGTTTTTATCGGTGATAAAAAACAATGTACCTTTTTTATCGCTGTCAAAATACAATACAGTCATCTTTAAATGACACATTTTATACAGGAGTTAATTTACGGAAGAAAAATAAATAGTTTTTGCAGCACAGGATCTTAGTACTGCATATCATCCCAAAGAAAGTATTTTTTCCAAGCAGCAAATAAGTTAAATTTTCCTTTGATATCTTTGGTTGCTAAATCGTTTATGTAAAGCAGAAAAAGTGTTGGTCCCAGTATAGATTCCTGTGGAACACCACTATTTATATTGGCCATCTCCGACAATGTATAATTTGTATAACGTTTGAAACTATTTCTGAGCAAATACTACTACTACTTACGAATGTCATTTGATCAATAAATGAATGCATAAATAAATGAATAAATTAATTAATTCTGTCACTCCTTGTACCTTACCTGAAATCTTTAACATCAAAGAGGGGATCGACCATCTCAAAAATTTTGTAATATCTCGAACTCCTCTTAGCAATATCTGCAGCCTTCTCACCACTATTATTCTTTTTATTAGGATCAATAAAAGGATGCATTAGGAGAAGTTGAACAGTGTCATAAGAAGTACCGTGAGAAGCCGCAATGTGTAATGGAGTTTGTTCTAAAAAAAAAATAATAACCATGATAGATGATAAATAGAAAGGTATGTTTATGGGCGGATGCAACCATAAGCATAATAATAATAGTAATATTTATTTATTTCAGAAAACATTGTAATAAGGTAATATTAAACAACGTTTAAGAAATATTGTCACAAAAATAAACTCATTGCATATATCTGGATTTACTGTTAGGAAATCTTCTTGGCGACGTACAAAAAAACTTCTTTTGACATGAAAATTTGCAGTTGACGCGAGACGGATCATTTCTTAACTTTTAGTCGGCCCATCCGTTCATAAGTAAATTGCGTGTTGCGTGTTCTTATCCTTTCTTGTTTGAATCGAAGTGTAGTTTGTTTTCAAAAGATAGCCGAAATGTTCCAAAGTGGTGGTAGAAAAAAAACATATTTGGCAATATTTTAATGAAAAATCGAATAAATCAGACGGAAAACGGGAAGCAGAGTGACCAGTGAAAAATGCAAATTTGAATTACAAGGAATTGTTGAACGTATGAAAAAACACTGGAAGGTAATTATGTCAGAAAACAGAAGCAGTTCAAGAAGTTATATAACATACAGGGTGGGTCACGGTCGATGGTACCTTAGACGTTTACGGAGAACGGGACAAAGGATCATTCTGAAAATTTGGTTTCTCAAGTAGTTGCTCTTGGTCTATCGGTCTAAAATATTTTCAGCAATGCAGCGTTGCCGCTTATACCAGAAAGTAGCAGCATCTTTGTTATTTCAAATGGGTCACCCTGTATATTACCGCATTTTTGAACTTGTCATTCCTTTCTGATTATTTCTGCCTCATACTCCCCTATACCTATCTCTAACGGTTTTTGAGATATTGGTTATTTTCCATATTTTTTATCCAAAACATAGCTCGAATTGAATGTTTATTTCTGCGGTATTTGGATTCTTAGGAAGTTGCAATTTTGTGTTTAGTTCATCAAGATCATGTACATTGATTCTTTATAGAGAAGTTTGTTCTGCGTTATATAGGGTCGTTCAAAATTCATGATCTTACTGCTAGATACGAAAAGGGCTGAAAGTTCGTTTTTTTAAATGGAACATCCTGTATATTATGAAATGTCCTGAAAGGTGACTTAATTCCCTTCGAATTGATATATCATGTTCCTATACCTAAATATCCAGAATTCCGAGATAATAGCAATTTTCACTTGTAATAAGTGCTTGAATTATTGCCGGAAATTTTTCGAGTACATGAATTTTCAAAGAAAATTCATGTACGAGATAAATTTACGGCAATCAATTCAAGCACGAGGGGGATTCGGTAAGAAAATTTCACACCAAGAAATGAAAATCATCCAACAATTCATAAGAAATAACTAACGATGGTTTCACCTGAACTATTTACAACCACTGAAATATTGATATGTAAAATACTTAACAAAATTTTCATCAATAAATGTGTTTGAATTTGGAACAAAAAAAAAATAAAAAAGTTATGTTCTTATCGCGGATTGAACCATAATGACTGATAATTTTTCTATCAAACATTTGACATGTGACAAGTTGATATTTTGCTTTAATGTACAAATGGAGGTCTAGTTTTCATAAGAAAGGAGATAATTACGTATTTACTAGATATTTGGAATGTGTCTGAAAATATTTTCTCCACGATTATTGCAGAAATTGTCAATTCTGAAATCATATTTCAGAAGAAGTTCAATACATCATTTGTCACAAGTTTTTATCACAAGTACCGTAGCTCAGCGGTAGTGTTGCGGCCGGTCTCACCAAGCTAAAAGTACATGACAACCTACCCCGCAAACATGGTGGGGTGTTATATGAGTCGCTGGATATCTTCCAGGGACGCTGGGTAGAACCGGCGCCGTAGGGAATCCAAGTTGAGAATCTAGAACGTCAAGTACTTCAACCCGGTTTTTTGCTTCTAGCCTTTTCCGGGGCAACATCCAAATTATGGTCCTCACAAACTACCAACCCTCAACTTTTTACATTGAATGGGACGACAACACGCGCATAAGCTTTGCAGGAGGCGCGAATACTCCAGTTACCACCATTATTTCTGCCAAAGGTCGACATTTCCACCACACATTTGCACCAGCGGAGGCAGTGACCAGCGCCCTCTCTATATGGGGACACTTAGCACTGTCAAAAGGCATCGTGCACGTCACCAGAGCTGGCAACAGCAGGGTGGCCGGGTTGGCCGGGGTGGCGTGAAGCACACTTGCCGTCCTCTCCTTCCTTTCCTCCTATCCCCCCACCGGACGAAGATGGACTGAAGAAAGAGTAGCTGCTTCGGGTAGAATAATGAATTGTAAATAATAACTTTGATCGAATAAACTTTTATTTATTTATTTATGAGTCGCTAGGTCGATGGTTCAATCCACGATAAGAACATAACTTTTAATTTTTTTTGTTCCAAATTTAAACACATTTATTGATGAAAATTTTGTTGAGTATCTCACATATCAATATTTCAGTGGTTATAAATAGTTCAGGTGAAACCATCGTTAGTTATTTCTTATGAACTGTTGGATGATTTTCATTTCTCGGTGTGAAATTTTCATTTCTCGGTGTGAAATTTTCTTACCGAATCCTCCTCGTGCTTGAATTAATTGCCGTAAATTTATCTCGTACATGAATTTTCAAAGAAAATTAACCTCGTCGCTTCGCGACTCGGGTAATTTTCAAAAAATGTATGTACTCGAAAAATTTCCGGCAATAATTCAAGCACTTGGGAGATTGCAAGTGAAAATTGCTATTATCTCGGAATTCTGGATATGTAAGTATAGGAACATGATATATCAATTCGAAGGGAAATTAGTCATCTTTCAGGATATTTCATAATATACAGAATGTTCCATTTAAAAAAACGCACTTCAACCCTTTTCGTATCTAGCAGTAAGATCATGAATTTTGAACGACCCTGTATAACGCAGAACAAACTTCTCTATACAGAATCAATGTACATGATCTTGATGAACTAAACACAAAATTGCAACTTCTTAAGAATCCAAATACCGCAGAAATAAACATTCAATTCGAGCTATGTTTTGGATAAAAAATATGGAAAATAACCAATATCTCAAAAACCGTTAGAGATAGGTATAGGGGAGTATGAGGCAGAAATAATCAGAAAGGAATGATAAGTTCAAAAATGCGGTAATATACAGGGTGACCCATTTGAAATAACAAAGATGCTGCTAGTTTCTGGTATAAGCGGCAACGCTGCATTGCTGAAAATATTTTAGATAGATAGACCAAGAGCAACTACTTGAGAAACCAAATTTTCAGAATGATCCTATGTCCCGTTCTCCGTAAACGTCTAAGGTACCATCGACCGTGACCCACCCTGTATACTGACAATAGTGATAGTACTGATATTGTCAGTACAGGTACTGCTAGTACTTGTTCAGGGTCAGGACTAGATTTAAATAACTTAGTTTTTAACAAAGTACCTCCCTTTTTTCTGAATTTTCTGATGAGTATGAGTATCTTGGTTGTGTAAGAATATTATTAATGATCAACAGCATGGCTTTATGCAAGGCAGATCAACTAATACCAACCTAATCTCAGGTTCACTCTGTCTACACAGAATGCTTTCGATAGTCAATAGGCCATTGGCCGCAGTGGAGGGCCTGATACGGGCCCACTAACGTTCAAACCTAACCTAAACCTAATCAATCATGATATCCTAGCATCTAGGTTAATATCTATTTGTTTCAGTGGACCATTGCTTAATTGGTTCAATAGCTTCCTGTTAAAGTGGCTGGATGTATTTCAAAAGTAATAAGGTATCCTCTGGAGTACCACACGGGTCTCATTCTGGAGCAATGCTTTTCAACTTATTCATCAATGATATATCCCTTTCCATCTGCAATTCTCAATTTCTGTTATTTGCTGATGACTTAAAATTATTCTGTCCTGTGAACTCGCTGATTGATGCAAAACTTTTACAAGAGGATATAGATAATTTAGTAAACTGGTGTCAACTCAATAAGACAGATCTCAATGTGAAAAAGTGTTTGTTCTACAACCACACTCCAAAACATGCTTTTCTGCATAGTTTTACGTTCGCAAACATGATTATTTCTCACAATAATTGAAATTTGACATTAGTGTGCCGCAAAGTGACATTTCTGTGCCACAAAGTGACATTTCTGTGCCAAAATTTTTCAGTACCTAATTTCTAAGTAATACAGTTTTCGTGACAGCAAGGTGAAAGTATATTTTGAAAATTCTGCATTTCGAAGGGATATTCGATCAGGCAACTTCAAGAAGGAATAGACAAAGTCTATTGGTTTATATAATATGAGGGAAATTGTCGTACAAATTCATAATATTCTGAACAAAAATCATAGACATCACTACTGCTGTCTCAAATACCCACATACACACTTTCCATTGCTAGGCAACGGAGCAACATCTATCGAATCATTTGAATGTCAACAAACGTCAAGCATAAAATATTCGTAAAATATTCTTGTCCCGTCATTTTTTAATGAGATTGAACTAAAATGGATAGCGACAGTTCTGAAATTGAAAATACTCCGCCAGAACTAAGAGAACAAGTTAATTCATTGTCATTGAATTTACTACCTTCAACTTCAAGAGGAAAATATGAAAATGCATACAAACAGTTTATGGATTGGAAGGAAAAATACAAAACTAAAAGTGTTTCTGAAAATATAATTTTGACATATTTTGAAGAACTATCCAAATCAAGAAAAGCCTCTACTCTCTGGTCAATATATTCAATGCTAAAATCGACTATTAATATTAGAAATATCAGAAAAAACAAGAATGAGAGCGGCTTAAAATCCTCTCCCTCTTCCCTTGCTTTTCTTGGGCATCATAAAGCTAAGAATGAGTCACTGACATTTCATTCCGTCTTATAGTATAGTATTATTTTTAGCAAAAAGGGTGTTGTAGAAAAAGTATAGTGTGTAACACGAGCAGAAATGCAATTTCTCACTCGTTTGAATTGCAGCACTCGCTTGCGCTCGTGCCGCAACTTTTTCAAACTCGTGAGAAATTAGCACTTTTCTGCACTTGTTGCACAATATACTATTTCCTACGAGCTTGCGGAAAAGTAACTTTTCCGCACGATTTTTACTTTTACGCACGATTTTTACTTTTACGCACGATTTTTACTTTTCCGCACGATTTCTACTTTTACGCAAGATTTTCTCTTTAAAGCACAATATTTTAATTCAAGATTAGTATATTGTACAATGAGCATGAAATGACATACATTTCCCACGAGTTGGTAGGTATATGAAATTTTATAGTACGAGCGAATTATTTTTTTCATAACAGATTCTATCATAATCATTCAATATACGAATATTGAAAAATATAACGAAAATTGAACAGTAAGTACTCTCATCGATTTCAAAACAAAAACAAAAAAAAAGTAACTTGCCCAGGATTCGAACCACCTACCCCATTTACCAATAACCAGCGAAGAACGACTGCTCCCTTACTTTGCCAACTGAGCTATTTCAGATATTAATTTAATTGCTATAATACCATATCAAATACTGTCAAATTTTAAATATCACTATTTATTTTGATAATGTCTTAATTACTTTATATTTTGAAATTAATTTTATGAAAATTACGGAATATCGGAAAGTTATTATCAAACAGTCGTTAATAGACTAGATTCGATCTCATATTATAAATCTCGCGGAAAGATGAAATCATGCGGAAAAGTTACTTTTCCACACTAGAGCTGAAAAGTTACTTTTCCGCACGATTTTTATATTGTTGCAAATGAGGATATTTAGGACTAACTAAATGATCTATGTAACTATTCTGTCTTATGTGTCATTTTGCATTATTATAAAATCTTGTTTAATAAAAACCTTTTTTTTCATAAATAAGATGGACAAAAACACTCGTAGGAACACTTGTAGGAAAAACATTGTACCTAACTCTTGCGGAAAACGTCTTTTCCGCCCTTGACGGCTTGCCCGACCTCCGCTCCGCGTCGTTCGTGCAACTGCCGTCGCGTACGGAAAAGTACTACTTTCCGCACTTGTTAGGTAAATAACTATTGTCATATCTTTTTTGAGAGGGAAAACATTTATCAACTTTCCATATAAAGTCCTCGGTAACCAACTATCACGTGTCAATGAAATTAAGTAAGGATTTGGGCATAAAAATGTATACCAAAGTCACTTTTGATCAACACATTAAGGAAATCACAACCAAAGCATATAAAATGTTGGGTTTTATCTTCAGAATATGCAATGCAAGACTTCAATTATAATACCTTGAAAATACTGTACTGATCACATGTTAGATCTTTTCTTGAATATGGTCTCCACACTATGAATGTTTTGTTCACGGGTGTGAAGTTATCCACATCCACAAGATACACGGAGAAAAAATATCGATTTTTTAAATTTCTATACTGGACTTTTTGTGAACCTCTAATAATTGAATATGCTTTTTCCGGCGGTCATCTCAGTAAAAAACATAGTGCCTCGGTTTTCCAAACAGTTTTAAAGGGTGGAAATGGAGTGGAAAACCATAAACAAACTATATTTCGGTAAGTTAACTTTGTACAACATCCATTTTCGAATATGTTGTTTCTCGTGGTCGAATTGACTAGAAAAATGATATGCCTGAGTGTTTCAGGACGTCTAAGAGGGTGGAAAAGGGGTTGAGAATCATAAAAAAAACTATATTTCGGAAAGTTGACTTTGTACACCTTCCATTTTCGAATATGTTGTTTCTCGTGGTCGAATTGACTATAAAAATTAGTTTTTCAGGCCGTCTAAGAGGGTGGAAATGGGGTTGAAAGTTGAAACTCATAGAAAAACTATATTTCGGAAAGTTGACTTTGTACACCTTCCATTTTCGAATATGTTGTTTCTCGTGGTCGAATTGACTAGAAAATTGCTATGACTGAGTTTTTCAGGCCGTTTACGGGGGTGAAAATGGTGTTGAAAATCATAATAAAAACTATATTTCGGAAAGTTGACTTTGTACACTCCATTTTCGATTATATTCTTTCCCCTGGTCGAATTGACTAGAAAAATGCTATGCCTGAGAGTTTTAGTCCGTCTAAGGGTGTGGAAATGGGGTTGAAAGTCATAATATTTCGGTTAGTTGACTTTGTACACCTTCCATTATTGAATATGTTGTTTCTTTCTGAATTATAGAAAAACTCTGGCGTAGCATTTTTCTAGTCAATTCGACCACAAGAAACAACATATTCGAAAATGGAGGGTGTACAAAGTCAACTTTCCGAAATATAGTTTTCATTATGATTTTCAACCCATTTCCACCCCCTTAAACGGCCTGAAAAACTCAGGCATAGCAATTTTCCAGTCAATTCGACCACGAGAAACAACATATTCCAAAATGGTGTACAAAGTCAACTTTCCGAAAAATAGTTTTTTAATGATTTTCAAACCCATTTCGACCCCCTTAGACGGCCTGAAAAACTCAGACGTAGCATTTTTCTAATCAATTCGACCACGAGAAACAACATACTTGAATTTGAATGGTGTATAAAGTCAACTTTCTGAAAAATAGTTTTTTTATGATTTTCAACCACATTTCGACCCCCTTAGACGGCCTGAAAAACTCAGACGTAGCATTTTCCTAGTCAATTCAACTACAAGAAATAACATACTTGAATTTGAATGGTGTACAAAGTCAACTTTCCGAAATATAGATTTTTTATGATTTTCAACCCCATTTCTACCCTCTTAGACGGCCTGAATAACCCAGGCATGGTATTTTTCTAGTCAATTCGACCACGAGAAACAACATACTTGAATACGAATGGTGTAAAAAGTCAGCTTTCCGAAATATAGTTTTTTAAGGTTTTCAACCCCATTTCCACCCCCTTAGACGGCCTGAAAAACTCAGAAGTAGCATTTTTCTAGTCAATTCGACCTCGAGAAACAACATATTCGAAAATGGACGGTGTACAAAGTCAACTTACCGAAATATAGTTTGTTTATGGTTTTCCACCCCATTTCCACCCTTTAAGACTGTTTGGAAAACAGAGGCACCATGTTTTTTATTGAGATGACCGCCGGAAAAAGCATATTCAATGATTAGAGGTACACAAAGAGTCCAGTATAGAAATTAAAAAAATTCGATATTTTTTTCTCCGTGTATCTTGTGGATGTGGATAACTTCACACCCGACTCTTTTGAAGCTTGCAGTCCAATTTTTCACGGTCGCCTACGAAGGTCATTGATCACCAAGGGTATTAAGCACATCTTCGTAAATCTGCTTACCTCTTAACCCTTTTAAATACAGTTAGTTGATGATGGATGGTGGACATATTTTTTCTTTGAATTTATTGCGTAACTCTGGTTTACTTTTTTGACGTCAAACTCTACACTGACACTTCTAATAAGTTATTGTTCGTTGCTATGGTAACGCAATATTTTGTTTATGCAGGGAACTGGTCTAGGCTAACTAGATATCAATACATCCTCGTATATTGTAATTAGATAAAAAGTTATCCTGTCTTGTGCTCACAGAACCGTTCGAAATGTCCATAAGAACAATCACTACCTGACGTAATATAGATAAATATAAAATTTTCACACTATTACAATAGAGCTATAAAACACTAAAGTGTTTTCACTTTTGGAAATGTTTTTTTGGGTTTTTAACCATCCGCAGAAAGAAAATGAAAGATGTTAATCAAAAAATTCTATACAAGTGTAGAAAAAAAATTAATAAATTTGCCCTGATTAGTTACTGTGTTTCAAAAACTATTGTCTTGAAAAAATGATATAATTTTGTCAGTAACATGGCGTATTCTCAAAATTTGACTGTAGGAAAAAAAAATTAAAATAACTTTCATGTTTTCAAAGAACGTTGACATATTTTCATTTTAAACTGTGTAAGTTGCAAACCGAATAAACATGTCAAGAAGTGAATTTCCCCCACAAAAAAAATTAATCAATATTTTTGAGATGTTAAAAGTGCATATTCACTGCATGCTACAGTAAGTATTTTCTATAATGAGAATCAATCAGTTATTTGCTTATTCATATATGTTTCGGATTTTCCGAAATTAAAATGTTCATAAAATTAGATCAGAAATTATCTGCGACAGAAAGCCCATAGTTCGATATATTTGTTGGAAACAGTTTCAATCAAAAATTATAAATTTTTCAAGAAATAAAAGTGATATTTGCATAATCATGATCAATGTGACTGTCTGGTTGTGATTTACATAAACTTGCCAAAAATCTATTCTGAAGAAGAAGCTACCAAAATTTCTGTAAAGTAATCCAAAATCTTATAGAAAGGTGGGAATCTCGCAAACGTGGCAACGCTGGATCGAAAACTACCGATGAGGGAGGGCCGACAGAGTGGGGGCGGTTGAATCATGCTGATAACACTCTCCGATTCAGTTTTCGGCTGGCTGGCAGAGATAGTGGACGTGAAGTTTCATTATGGTACTCGATGCACTGTCATATGACGTAACAACATGGCGGTCATCAGCTGATTGTTTTTTTCAGGTTTTCACTGGTTGATTGTGATTTTTAAAAACTTTATTGACATTGAGTGATCCTGTTATTTTATTATAATTGTAATACTCCTTTTTGATTTGAGGAATCGAATAATTTTGCTAATAATTTCAGTTGACGTCACAACATGGTGGTCACCAGATAATATTATATTTTGTACTTGGTTCTGGTTAATTGTGATCTTTATAAAAATTTTCAGGTATTTAGTGATCTTATTATTTGATTATATATTGTAATACTCCTTTTTCATTTGAAAAATCTAATAATTTTGCTAATGACATCAGATGACGTCACAACATGGCGGTCACCAGCTGATTGTGTATTGTGGTTGCTTCTAGTTAGTTGTGATTTACAAAAACTTGCCAAAAATCTATTCTAACGAAGATGCTACCAAAATTTTGTTAAGAAACGTGAAATCTAATAGAAAAGTTGAAATCTACCAAACGTGACAACGCTGGATCGAAAACTACCGATGAGGGCCGACAGAGTGGGGGCGGTTAAATCATGCTGATAACACTCTCCGATTCAGTTTTCGGCTGGCTGGCAGAGATAGCGGACGTGAAGTTTTATTCCGGTACTCGATGAGTCACTGCAATGTCATATGACGTCACAACATGGCGGTCATCAGCTGATTGTTTTTTTGTGGTTTTCACTGTTTTATTGTGATTTTTATAGACATTGAGTGATCCTATTATTTTATTATATATTGTAATACTCCTTTTTCATTTGAGGAATCGAATTATTCTGCTAATAATTTCAGTTGACGTCACAACATGGTGGTCACCAGATAATATTGTATTTTGTACATGGTTCTGGTTATTTGTGATCTTTATACATTTTTCAGGCATTTAGTGATCTTATTATTTGATTTTATATTGTAATATTCCTTTATCATTTGAAAAATCGAATAATTTTGCTAATGGTTACGTCACAACATGGCGGTCACCAGCTGATAGTGTATTGTGTTTGTTTCTGGTTAGTTGTGATTTACATAAACTTGCCAGAAATCTATTCTAAAGAAGAAGCTACCAAAATTTTGTTAAGAAAAGTAAAATCTAATAGAAAAGTTGAAATCTTCCAAACGTGACAACGCTGCATCGAAAACTACCGATGAGGGCAGACAGAGTGGGGGCGGTTGAATCATGCTGATAACACTCTGCGATTCAGTTTTCGGCTGGCTGGCAGAGATAGCGGACGTGAAGTTTCATTACGGTACTCGATGAATCACTGCACTGTCATATGACGTAACAACATGGCGGTTATCAGCCGATTGTTTTTTTGAGATTTTCACTAGTTGATTGTGATTTTCATAAACTTTATTGACACTGAGTGATCCTGTTATTTTATTATAATTGTAATACTCCTTTTTGATTTGAGGAATCGAATAATTTTGCTAATAATTTCAGTTGACGTCACAACATGTTGGTCACCAGATAATATTATATTTTGTACTTGGTTCTGGTTAATTGTGATCTTTATAAAAATTTTCAGGCATTTAGTGATCTTATTATTTGATTATATACTGTAATACTCCTTTTTCATTTGAAAAATCTAATAATTTTGCTAATGACATCAGATGACGTCACAACATGGCGGTCACCAGCTGATTGTGTATTGTGGTTGCTTCTAGTTAGTTGTGATTTACATAAACTTGCCAAAAATCTATTCTAACGAAGATGCTACCAAAATTTTGTTAAGAAACGTGAAATCTAATAGAAAAGTTGAAATATTCCAAACGTGACAACGCTGCATCAAAAACTACCGATGAGGGCCGACAGAGTGGGGGCGGTTGAATCATGCTCATAACACTCTCCGATTCAGTTTTCGGTTGGCTGGCAGAGATAGCGGATGTGAAGTTTTATTACGGTACTCGATGAATCACTGCACTGTCATATGACGTCACAACATGGCGGTCATCAGCTGATTGCTTTTTTTTGGTTTTCACCGGTTGATTGTGATTTTTATAAACTTTATTGACATTGAGTGATCCTGTTATTTTACTATAATTGTAATACTCCTTTTTCTTTTGAGAAATCGAATAATTTTGCTAATAATTTCAGTTGACGTCACAACATGGTGATCACCAGATAATATTGTATTTTGTACATGGTTCTAGTTATTTGTGATCTTTATAAATTTTTCAGGCATTTAGTGATCTTATTATTTGATTATATATTGTAATATTCCTATTTCATTTGAAAAATCGAATAATTTTGCTAATAACATCAGGTTACGTCACAACATGGCGGTCACCAGCTGATTGTGTATTGTGGTTGTTTCTGGTTAGTTGTGATTTACATAAACTTGCCAAAAAGCTATTCTAAAGAAGATGCTACCAAAATTTTGTTAAGAAACGTGAAATCTAATAGAAAAGTTGAAATCGACCAAACGTGACAACGCTGGATCGAAAACTATCGATGAGAGCCGACAGAGTGGGGGCGGTTAAATCATGCTGATAACACTCTCCGATTCAGTTTTCGGCTGGCTGGCAGAGATAGCGGACGTGAAGTTTTATTCCAGTACTCGATGAGTCACTGCAATGTCATATGACGTCACAACATGGCGGTCATCAGCTGATTGTTTTTTTGTGGTTTTCACTGTTTTATTGTGATTTTTATAGGCATTGAGTGATCCTATTATTTTATTGTATATTGTAATACTCGTTTTTCATTTGAGGAATCGAATTATTCTGCTAATAATTTCAGTTGACGTCACAACATGGTGATCACCAGATAATATTGTATTTTGTACTTGGTTCTGGTTAATTGTGATCTTTATACATTTTTCAGGCATTTAGTGATCTTATTATTTGATTATATATTGTAATATTCCTTTTTCATTTGAGAAATCGAATAATTTTGCTAATAATTTCAGTTGACGTCCCAACATGGTGATCACCAGATAATATTGTATTTTGTACATGGTTCTGGTTATTTGTGATCTTTATAAATTTTTCAGGCATTTAGAGATCTTATTATATGATGATATATTGTAATATTCCTTTTTCATTTAAAAATCGAATAATTTTGCTAATGGTGACGTCACAACATGGCGGTCACCAGCTGATAGTGTATTGTGTTTGTTTCTGGTTAGTTGTGATTTACATAAACTTGCCAGAAATCTATTCTAAAGAAGAAGCTACCAAAATTTTGTTAAGAAACGTAAAATCTAATAGAAAAGTTGAAATATTCCAAACGTGACAACGCTGCATCAAAAACTACCGATGAGGGCCGACAGAGTGGGGGCGGTTGAATCATGCTCATAACACTCTCCGATTCAGTTTTCGGTTGGCTGGCAGAGATAGCGGACGTGAAGTTTTATTACGGTACTCGATGAATCACTGCAATGTCATATGACGTCACAACATGGCGGTCATCAGCTGATTGTTTTTTTTTGTTTTCACTGGTTGATTGTGATTTTTATAAACTTTATTGACATTGAGTGATCCTGTTATTTTATTATAATTGTAATACTCCTTTTTCATTTGTGAAATCGAATAATTTTGCTAATAATTTCAGTTGACGTCACAACATGGTGATCACCAGATAATATTGTATTTTGTACATGGTTCTGGTTATTTGTGATCTTTATAAATTTTTCAGGCATTTAGTGATCTTATTATATGATGATATATTGTAATATTTCTTTTTCATTTGAAAAATCAAACAATTTTGCTAATGACATCAGGTTACGTCACAACATGGCGGTCACCAGCTGATTGTGTATTGTGGTTGTTTCTGGTTAGTTGTGATTTACATAAACTTGCCAAAAATCTATTCTAAAGAAGAAGCTACCAAAATTTTGTTAAGAAACGTAAAATCTAACAGAAAAGTTGAAATCTTCCAAACGTGACAACGCTGCATCAAAAACTACCGATGAGGGCCGACAGAGTGGGGGCGGTTGAATCATGCTCATAACACTCTCCGATTCAGTTTTCGGTTGGCTGGCAGAGATAGCGGACGTGAAGTTTTATTACGGTACTCGATGAATCACTGCAATGTCATATGACGTCACAACATGGCGGTCATCAGCTGATTGCTTTTTTTTGGTTTTCACCGGTTGATTGTGATTTTTATAAACTTTATTGACATTGAGTGATCCTGTTATTTTACTATAATTGTAATACTCCTTTTTCATTTGAGAAATCGAATAATTTTGCTAATAATTTCAGTTGACGTCACAACATGGTGATCACCAGATAATATTGTATTTTGTACATGGTTCTGGTTATTTGTGATCTTTATAAATTTTTCAGGCATTTAGAGATCTTATTATATGATGATATATTGTAATATTCCTTTTTCATTTAAAAATCGAATAATTTTGCTAATGGTGACGTCACAACATGGCGGTCACCAGCTGATAGTGTATTGTGTTTGTTTCTGGTTAGTTGTGATTTACATAAACTTGCCAGAAATCTATTCTAAAGAAGAAGCTACCAAAATTTTGTTAAGAAACGTAAAATCTAATAGAAAAGTTGAAATATTCCAAACGTGACAACGCTGCATCAAAAACTACCGATGAGGGCCGACAGAGTGGGGGCGGTTGAATCATGCTCATAGCACTCTCCGATTCAGTTTTCGGCTGGCTGGCAGAGATAGCGGACGTGAAGTTTTATTACGGTACTCGATGAATCACTGCAATGTCATATGACGTCACAACATGGCGGTCATCAGCTGATTGTTTTTTTTTATTTTCACTGGTTGATTGTGATTTTTATAAACTTTATTGACATTGAGTGATCCTGTTATTTTATTATAATTGTAATACTCCTTTTTCATTTGTGAAATCGAATAATTTTGCTAATAATTTCAGTTGTCGTCACAACATGGTGATCACCAGATAATATTGTATTTTGTACATGGTTCTGGTTATTTGTGATCTTTATAAATTTTTCAGGCATTTAGTGATCTTATTATATGATGATATATTTTAATATTTCTTTTTCATTTGAAAAATCGAATAATTTTGCTAATGGTGACGTCACAACATGGCGGTCACCAGCTGATAGTGTATTGTGTTTGTTTCTGGTTAGTTGTGATTTACATAAACTTGCCAGAAATCTATTCTAAAGAAGAAGCTACCAAAATTTTGTTAAGAAACGTAAAATCTAATAGAAAAGTTGAAATCTTCCAAATGTGACAACGCTGCATCGAAAACTACCGATGAGGGCCGACAGAGTGGGGGCGGTTGAATCATGCTCATAACACTCTCCGATTCAGTTTTCGGCTGGCTGGCAGAGATAGCGGACGTGAAGTTTTATTACGGTATCACTGCACTGCACTGTCATCTGACGTCACAACATGGCTGTCATCAGCTGATTGTTTTTTGTGGTCTTCACTGGTTGATTGTGATTTTTATAAACTTCACAGACATTGAATGATCCTATCAATTTATTATATATTGTAATACTTCTTTTTCATTTGAGGAATCGAATAATGCTGCTAATAATTTCAGTTGACGTCACAACATGGTGGTCATCAGATAGTATTTTGTACTTGGTTCTGGTTAATTGTGATTTTTATAATTTTTTGAGACACTTAGAGATCTTATTATTTGATTATTTATTATAATATTCCTTTTTTATTTGAGAAATCGAACAATTTTGCTAATGACATCAGGTGACGTCACAACATGGCAGTCACCAGCTAATTGTGTATTGTGGTTGTTTCTGGTTAGTTGTGATTTACATAAAGAAGAAGCTACCAAAATTTTCTTTTTTGTGGTTTTCACTGGTTGATTGTGATTTTTATAAACATTGAGTGATTCTGTTATTTCATTATAATTGTAATACTGCTTTTTAATTTGAGGAATCGAATAATTTTGCTAATAATTTCAGTTGACGCCAACTTGGTGGTCACCAGCTGATAGTTTTTTGTGGTCGGTTTTGGTCATTTGTGATTTTTACAAGCATTAAAAACTTTAACTGGTCCAATCATTTCATAAGATATTGTAATACTTCTTTATCATTTGAGACATCGAATAATTTCAGGTGTAATCAAGAAGCCTGGAATTTCCTCAAAACCAACCAAATTATTTTGGCTGACTATGAGCTCAGGTTATTGAATGTAAAATGTAATTTTATTTTTGTTAATCTGAAGAGTAATTGATAAACCTAACTTTCCACTCCTCAACTAATACCCCATTGCCAAATCCTTTCCCGACAGGGGCGCTCACACCTTCTCGTGGTCCCTGTTGAGCGATAACAGTTCAAACCTAAGAAAAACAAGTTTTATTGATTCATTACGATAGGAAGGAACTATTATCGGCCAAGTGAGCACCAATGTATTTTAGACTAAAACATTTTTCGATGTACAACCCAATATTTGTGAACTACTCTATTCCTATACTTTCAATCTTATCGTGAATAACTGAAAAGAATCACCCCATTGTCGTATTTCAAATAGCCCCACTAACAAACTAACATACTAAACTACCTCGATAACACCCCTATTTGAATGCTAACAATGGGTTGTGTATTTTCTCGGCGTGATCAAAGGATTCAATCAAGTATAGGAACAGTGAGGCTAACAATTTTTTTCCTTATCAATTATATCAGATCTAACTTTGGGAACATTACAGATTTTTTTTTCGTGTGATTATATTTTGTACTTTGTTTATATTGACACGTTTTATCTACTACACCTAATTTCATGTGATAACCATGTAATTTGTGACCTTTGATGCAAACCCAATATTTTCTGTATTATTCATGATTTAATTTTATTGCTTCTTTATTATTTACCATATTTATATGTTCTGCACATGAAAAGTAATTTTTCTAGGAACTCATGGAGGATATTTATCTATCTGCAAAGAGGAGTTTAAGCACAATAGGCTAGTAAGAAACAATTATATACAATACGTATTTACAGTCATGTGGGTTCGAGAAGCCTGGAATGTCCTAACATCTTGGTTTCCAAACATATTTCTAATTTTCAGTTACTTATAGTCACAACTCTCAATTACGATAGAAAGGGACGAGAGAAAAAATCGGTTTGGAGAATTCTGGTACCAAACGGATGAAGAATGTAATGGGGAAACTGTTTGGAACGAAATCCCTCAATGGGAATCGACGGGGGCATATTCTCCGTGTGGCAAACTCCGCTTCATTCGTATACCGTCTACATCGGTGGTAAGGGCTGTAGCTCAGCTACGGTAAGATGAACCCTGCCTCGAGCACAGTGGCTGACATGCTCACCCGTAGAGGCCTATATATACGGGAGCCCGATCATCGATGACGGTTTCGCGTGGAGCTGAACTAATCACACGGGATAGTTGCTCCAATAGAAACTCATTCAGGAATCCGGTTTCGACTTCCAACAGCATATCCATTCTATTCTTGTTTCGTTTCGTATTCAGTATGGTCCAGTCCAATTTTTGCTCTCGTTCCTAGAAATCTGAATTGACACCGCTTCGGGTCAGGTGAGATCAAAAAGCCTATAATTTTCTTATCACTCACAAGCCACTGTGCCACTAGCTTCCTGGACAAAACGTGAAAATCCACAACAGGTGATGAACGTTTCATTATATGACGTGAATTCGAGTATCATGGTATATTATGTCATTTTATTTTTGTTCTTCAGTTTATTTTCCATAGAGGTCTTGATATACTTGTATACAATTTTTTATAATTACAGCATTGTATGTGAATAAATTAATATTTTTATTTTATCTTGAATTCGAATTCTTTGATATGTGTAGAATTCGATTTCATGACATTTTCTGAACATAACATGTCACTTCTACACTAACATCCTTGTCCCACCTTCCCGACAGGGGCGCTCACACCTTCTCGTGGTCCCTGTTGAGCGATAACAGTTCAAACCTAAGAAAAACAAGTTTTATTGATTCATTACGATAGGAAGGAACTATTATCGGCCAAGTGAGCACCAATGTATTTTAGACTAAAACATTTTTCGATGTACAACCCAATATTTGTGAACTACTCTATTCCTATACTTTCAATCTTATCGTGAATAACTGAAAAGAATCACCCCATTGTCGTATTTCAAATAGCCCCACTAACAAACTAATATACTAAACTACCTCGATAACACCCCTATTTGAATGCTAACAATGGGTTGTGTATTTTCTCGGCGTGATCAAAGGATTCAATCAAGTATAGGAACAGTGAGGCTAATATTTGTTTATTGTGTGTGAACAACTTTTTTTCTTATCAATTATTTCAGATCTAACTTTGGGAACATTACAAATTTTTTTTTTCGTGTGATTATATTTTGTACTTTTTTTTAATATTGACACGTTTTATCTCCTACACCTAATTTCATGTGATAACCATGTTATTTGTGACCTTTGATGCAAACCCAATATTTTCTGTATTATTCATGATTTCATTTTATTGCTTCTTGTATTATTTACCATATTTATATGTTCTACACGTGAAAAGTAATTTTTCTAGGAACTCATGGAGGATATTTATCTATCTGCAAAGAAGAGTTTAAGCACAATAGGCTAGTAAGAAACAATTACAGGGTGTCAATTTGAAAACTTCCCACCCTTAATATCTTCCTTCCAGTAAACAATATGAGTAATCGAAAAAACAGGTCAATTTTATTGTCAAGTGGGACACTTTCACGGACTATTTGTAGCCCTCGTGGTTCAACCCCCTAGGAGGGGTAGATGTTACCCTTAGAATTTTAAATGGGAAGGGGGGTCAAGTGGCACATCATTTTGATGGGCGTTCAATTCTTGTTCCAATGGTACCCTGACTTATTATTTTGTGATGAGCATTTTCCGAAAAATTGCGTTCTAAACTAACAGAAGTAATTATTAGAACGCCTATTCTGAGATGCATTATTGTATTGACTCCCTTTAATAAAAATGGTTAGAAGAGTAGGTGGCACCGCTCCAACCCTTGAATGACAGGAATAAATTTATTACGCATGGGATTTTTTATTTGGTGGTTATTTTCCTTCTACACAATAAAATTTAATTTGCGAGAAAGACATTTCCAACATAAAATCTACTTACGCTTATCTTATTAGCTGTTCGAAATGTTGTCCATTTTGCTCTAAACAGTAATACAGTCTGTTTTCGAACTCCCCTCTAACATTACGGAAAACTTCACTAGGAATTGACCGGCATGCTGCTGTAATTCGTCTTTTAAGTTCGTCAATATCAGAAGGTTGTGTTTTATAAACAACGGATTTAAGATGCCCCCAAAGAAAGAAATCTAAGGGTGTTAAATGCGGTGATCTCGGAGGCCATTCAACTGCTCCCCTTCTGCCAATCCATCTACCCGGAAATCTCTCGTTTAACCACTGTCGGACGGGAAGAAAATAATGAGGTGGATCACCGTCCTGCTGGAAATGTAACAGATCCTCCTGCAAAAGTTCATTACCTTCTGCATCAATTTGAGTTTCTAGCTCGTGAGTTATAAGAGGATCGATAGTCTCTTCAAGCATATCAAGGTACAGATTGCCAGTCAAGTTTTCTTCCAGAAATAATGGACCAAGAATGGCATTTCCAAGAATACCAGCCCAAACATTAACTTTTTGTGGGTGTTGTGTATGCCCTTCCCGAAAAATATGTGGGTTTTCGTCACTCCAATAGCGACAATTTTGTCTATTAACATTGCCATTCAGAAAAATTGAACACTCATCGCTGAAACAGATGTTTAACAGAAGATTAGGGATGGTATTGACTCGATGAGACATGATTTCACAAAACTCTATTCTTCTATCATAATCATCCTCGTGGAGCTCTTGAAGAATCTGCATTTTATATGGATGAAATTTATGCATTTTCAATGCTTTTCTTATAGTCTCGCGTGACATTCCCGTCTGTTCTGATACTGATCGTAAGGAGCTCGTGGGCTCTGCAGCAAATGTTCCCAAAACTTCAATTTGAGCTGCTTCATTTAGTACTCTAGGGGTTATTTCTTTTTTTATTTGTCACTGAACCAGTTTCGTAATACTTATTCACCAAATCGAGCACATACCGGTGACTTACATTACAATTTGGATGTCTTTCGTTAAAAAGACATGCCGCCCTTCGTGCGCACTTTCCAACTTCTCCATAAATTACAATCATTTCAATTCTGTCTTGAAGAATGTAAAACATTTTTACACTTTTATACACTTATTAAAGTAATTCCTAAACAGCCCAACAGGTACAACGGTATTCACAATACTACCACATAGTTCAAATTTGCTAACCAATTTTTTGCCGGAAAACAGAAACTTTTTACAGCAGAAGTAGCAAAAAAGGAAGGCTACCTGTACAATTTCTGCGATGACACTTAAAAATTCAGCATTTAATAAACACAACTTTACTACCATCTACGTTTTACTATTAGACTACTTTTTTATGTAAAGTGTTTGGAGCTAATGGCTAATGTTACCCCTAATAAAGGGTTGGAACGGTACCACCTAATATTCTAACCAGTTCTGGCCAAACCATGCATCTCAGTATAGGCGTTCTAATAATTACTTCTGTTAGTTTAGAACGCAATTTTTCGGAAAATGCTCATAAAAAAATAATAAGTCAGGGTACCATTGGAACAAGAATTGAACGCCCATCAAAATGATGTGCCACTTGACCCCCCTTCCCATTTAAAATTCTAAGGGTAACATCTACCCCTCCTAGGGGGTTGAACCACGAGGGCTACAAATAGTCCTGGAAAGTGTCCCCCTTGACAATAAAATTGACCTGTTTTTTCGATTACTCATATTGTTTACTGGAAGGAAGATATTAAGGGTGGGAAGTTTTCAAATTGACACCCTGTATATACAATACGTATTTACAGTCATGTGGGTTCGAGAAGCCTGGAATGTCCTAACATCTTGGTTTCCAAACATATTTCTAATTTTCAGTTACTTATAGTCACAACTCTCAATTACGATAGAAAGGGACGAGAGAAAAAATCGGTTTGGAGAATTCTGGTACCAAACGGATGAAGAATGTAATGGGGAAACTGTTTGGAACGAAATCCCTTAATGGGAATCGACGGGGGCATATTCTCCGTGTGGCAAACTCCGCTTCATTCGTTATACCGTCTACATCGGTGGTAAGGGCTGTAGCTCAGCTACGGTAAGATGAACCCTGCCTCGAGCACAGTGGCTGACATGCTCACCCGTAGAGGCCTATATATACGGGAGCCCGATCATCGATGACGGTTTCGCGTGGAGCTGAACTAATCACACGGGATAGTTGCTCCAATAGAAACTCATTCAGGAATCCGGTTTCGACTTCCAACAGCATATCCATTCTATTCTTGTTTCGTTTCGTATTCAGTATGGTCCAGTCCAATTTTTGCTCTCGTTCCTAGAAATCTGAATTGACACCGCTTCGGGTCAGGTGAGATCAAAAAGCCTATAATTTTCTTATCACTCACAAGCCACTATGCCACTAGCTTCCTGGACAGAACGTGAAAACCCAAAACAGGTGATGAACGTTTCATTATATGACGTGAATTCGAGTATCATGGTATATTATGTCATTTTATTTTTGTTCTTCAGTTTATTTTCCATAGAGTTCTTGATATACTTGTATATAATTTTTTATAATTACAGCATTGTATGTGAATAAATTAATATTTTTTTATCTTGAATTCGAATTCTTTGATATGTGTAGAATTCGATTTCATGACATTTTCTAAACATAACATGTCACTTCTACATTAACATCCTTGTCCCACCTTCCCGACAGGGGCGCTCACACCTTCTCGTGGTCCCTGTTGAGCGATAACAGTTCAAACCTAAGAAAAACAAGTTTTATTGATTCATTACGATAGGAAGGAACTATTATCGGCCAAGTGAGCACCAATGTATTTTAGACTAAAACATTTTTCGATGTACAACCCAATATTTGTGAACTACTCTATTCCTATACTTTCAATCTTATCGTGAATAACTGAAAAGAATCACCCCATTGTCGTATTTCAAATAGCCCCACTAACAAACTAACATACTAAACTACCTCGATAACACCCCTATTTGAATGCTAACAATGGGTTGTGTATTTTCTCGGCGTGATCAAAGGATTCAATCAAGTATAGGAACAGTGAGGCTAACAATTTTTTTCCTTATCAATTATTTCAGATCTAACTTTGGGAACATTACAGATTTTTTTTTCGTGTGTTTATATTTTGTACTTTGTTTATATTGACACGTTTTATCTACTACACCTAATTTCATGTGATAACCATGTTATTTGTGACCTTTGATGCAAACCCAATATTTTCTGTATTATTCATGATTTAATTTTATTGCTTCTTTATTATTTACCATATTTATATGTTCTGCACATGAAAAGTAATTTTTCTAGGAACTCATGGAGGATATTTATCTATCTGCAAAGAGGAGTTTAAGCACAATAGGCTAGTAAGAAACAATTATATACAATACGTATTTACAGTCATGTGGGTTCGAGAAGCCTGGAATGTCCTAACATCTTGGTTTCCAAACATATTTCTAATTTTCAGTTACTTATAGTCACAACTCTCAATTACGATAGAAAGGGACGAGAGAAAAAATTGGTTTGGAGAATTCTGGTACCAAACGGAAGAAGAATGAAATGGGGAAACTGTTTGGAACGAAATCCCTCAATGGGAATCGACGGGGGCATATTCTCCGTGTGGCAAACTCCGCTTCATTCGTTATACCGTCTACATCGGTGGTAAGGGCTGTAGCTCAGCTACGGTAAGATGAACCCTGCCTCGAGCACAGTGGCTGACATGCTCACCCGTAGAGGCCTATATATACGGGAGCCCGATCATCGATGACGGTTTCGCGTGGAGCTGAACTAATCACACGGAATAGTTGCTCCAATAGAAACTCATTCAGGAATCCGGTTTCGACTTCCAACAGCATATCCATTCTATTCTTGTTTCGTTTCGTATTCAGTATGGTCCAGTCCAATTTTTGCTCCCGTTCCTAGAAATCTGAATTGACACCGCTTCGGGTCAGGTGCAAAAATCCTATACATTTCTTATCACTCACAAGCCACTGTGCCACTAGCTTCCTGGACAACACGTGAAAACCCACAACAGGTGATGAACGTTTCATTATATGACGTGAATTCGAGTATCATGGTATATTATGTCATTTTATTTTTGTTCTCCAGTTTATTTTCCATAGAGGTCTTGATATACTTGTATACAATTTTTTATAATTACAGCATTGTATGTGAATAAATTAATATTTTTATTTTATCTTGAATTCGAATTCTTTGATAAGTGTAGAATTCGATTTCATGACATTTTCTAAACATAACATGTCACTTCTACACTAACATCCTTGTCCCACCTTCCCGACAGGGGCGCTCACACCTTCTCGTGGTCCCTGTTGAGCGATAACAGTTCAAACCAAAGAAAAACAAGTTTTATTGATTCATTACGATAGGAAGGAACTATTATCGGCCAAGTGAGCACCAATGTATTGTAGACTAAAACATTTTTCGATGTACAACCCAATATTTGTGAACTACTCTATTCCTATACTTTCAATCTTATCGTGAATAACTGAAAAGAATCACCCCATTGTCGTATTTCAAATAGCCCCACTAACAAACTAACATACTAAACTACCTCGATAACACCCCTATTTGAATGCTAACAATGGGTTGTGTATTTTCTCGGCGTGATCAAAGGATTCAATCAAGTATAGGAACAGTGAGGCTAATATTTGTTTATTGTGTGTGAACAACTTTTTTTCTTATCAATTATTTCAGATCTAACTTTGGGAACATTACAGATTTTTTTTTTCGTGTGATTATATTTTGTACTGTTTTTAATATTGACACGTTTTATCTCCTACACCTAATTTCATGTGATAACCATGTTATTTGTGATCTTTGATGCAAAACCATTATTTTCTGTATTATTCATGATTTCATTTTATTGCTTCTTGTATTATTCACCATATTGATATGTTCTACACGTGAAAAGTTATTTTTCTAGGAACTCATGGAGGATATTTATCTATCTGCAAAGAGGAGTTTTAGCACAATAGGCTAGTAAGAAACAATTATATACAATACGTATTTACAGTCATGTGGGTTCGAGAAGCCTGGAATGTCCTAACATCTTGGTTTCCAAACATATTTCTAATTTTCAGTTACTTATAGTCACAACTCTCAATTACGATAGAAAGGGACGAGAGAAAAAATCGGTTTGGAGAATTCTGGTACCAAACGGAAGAAGAATGAAATGGGGAAACTGTTTGGAACGAAATCCCTCAATGGGAATCGACGGGGGCATATTCTCCGTGTGGCAAACTCCGCTTCATTCGTATACCGTCTACATCGGTGGTAAGGGCTGTAGCTCAGCTACGGTAAGATGAACCCTGCCTCGAGCACAGTAGCTGACATGCTCACCCGTAGAGGCCTATATATACGGGAGCCCGATCATCGATGACGGTTTCGCGTGGAGCTGAACTAATCACACGGGATAGTTGCTCCAATAGAAACTCATTCAGGAATCCGGTTTCGACTTCCAACAACATATCCATTCTATTCTTGTTTCGTTTCGTATTCAGTATGGTCCAGTCCAATTTTTGCTCTCGTTCCTAGAAATCTGAATTGACACCGCTTCGGGTCAGGTGAGATCAAAAAGCCTATAATTTTCTTATCACTCACAAGCCACTGTGCCACTAGCTTCCTGGACAGAACGTGAAAACCCAAAACAGGTGATGAACGTTTCATTATATGACGTGAATTCGAGTATCATGGTATATTATGTCATTTTATTTTTGTTCTTCAGTTTATTTTCCATAGAGGTATTGATATACTTGTATACAATTTTTTATAATTACAGCATTGTATGTGAATAAATTAATATTTTTATTTTATCTTGAATTCGAATTCTTTGATATGTGTAGAATTTGATTTCATGACATTTTCTGAACATAACATGTCACTTCTACACTAACATCCTTGTCCCACCTTCCCGACAGGGGCGCCCACACCTTCTCGTGGTCCCTGTTGAGCGATAACAGTTCAAACCTAAGAAAAACAAGTTTTATTGATTCATTACGATAGGAAGGAACTATTATCGGCCAAGTGAGCACCAATGTATTTTAGACTAAAACATTTTTCGATGTACAACCCAATATTTGTGAACTACTCTATTCCTATACTTTCAATCTTATCGTGAATAACTGAAAAGAATCACCCCATTGTCGTATTTCAAATAGCCCCACTAACAAACTAACATACTAAACTACCTCGATAACACCCCTATTTGAATGCTAACAATGGGTTGTGTATTTTCTCGGCGTGATCAAAGGATTCAATCAAGTATAGGAACAGTGAGGCTAATATTTGTTTATTGTGTGTGAACAACTTTTTTTCTTATCAATTATTTCAGATCTAACTTTGGGAACATTACAGATTTTTTTTTTCGTGTGATTATATTTTGTACTGTTTTTAATATTGACACGTTTTATCTCCTACACCTAATTTCATGTGATAACCATGTTATTTGTGATCTTTGATGCAAAACCATTATTTTCTGTATTATTCATGATTTCATTTTATTGCTTCTTGTATTATTCACCATATTGATATGTTCTACACGTGAAAAGTTATTTTTCTAGGAACTCATGGAGGATATTTATCTATCTGCAAAGAGGAGTTTTAGCACAATAGGCTAGTAAGAAACAATTATATACAATACGTATTTACAGTCATGTGGGTTCGAGAAGCCTGGAATGTCCTAACATCTTGGTTTCCAAACATATTTCTAATTTTCAGTTACTTATAGTCACAACTCTCAATTACGATAGAAAGGGACGAGAGAAAAAATCGGTTTTGAGAATTCTGGTAACAAACGGATGAAGAATGAAATGGGGAAACTGTTTGGAACGAAATCCCTCAATGGGAATCGACGGGGGCATATTCTCCGTGTGGCAAACTCCGTTTCATTCGTTATACCGTCTACATCGGTGGTAAGGGCTGTAGCTCAGCTACGGTAAGATGAACCCTGCCTCGAGCACAGTGGCTGACATGCTCACCCGTAGAGGCCTATATATACGGGAGCCCGATCATCGATGTCGGTTTCGCGTGGAGCAGAACTAATCACACGGAATAGTTGCTCCAATAGAAACTCATTCAGGAATCCGGTTTCGACTTACAACAGCATATCCATTCTATTCTTGTTTCGTTTCGTATTCAGTATGGTCCAGTCCAATTTTTGCTCTCGTTCCTAGAACTCGGAATTGACACCGCTTCGGGTCAGGTGAGATCAAAAAGCCTATACATTTCTTATCACTCACAAGCCACTGTGCCACTAGCTTCCTGGACAAAACGTGAAAATCCACAACAGGTGATGAACGTTTCATTATATGACGTGAATTCGAGTATCATGGTATATTATGTCATTTTATTTTTGTTCTTCAGTTTATTTTCCATAGAGGTCTTGATATACTTGTATACAATTTTTTATAATTACAGCATTGTATGTGAATAAATTAATATTTTTATTTTATCTTGAATTCGAATTCTTTGATATGTGTAGAATTCGATTTCATGACATTTTCTGAACATAACATGTCACTTCTACACTAACATCCTTGTCCCACCTTCCCGACAGGGGCGCTCACACCTTCTCGTGGTCCCTGTTGAGCGATAACAGTTCAAACCTAAGAAAAACAAGTTTTATTGATTCATTACGATAGGAAGGAACTATTATCGGCCAAGTGAGCACCAATGTATTTTAGACTAAAACATTTTTCGATGTACAACCCAATATTTGTGAACTACTCTATTCCTATACTTTCAATCTTATCGTGAATAACTGAAAAGAATCACCCCATTGCCGTATTTCAAATAGCCCCACTAACAAACTAACATACTAAACTACCTCGATAACACCCCTATTTGAATGCTAACAATGGGTTGTGTATTTTCTCGGCGTGATCAAAGGATTCAATCAAGTATAGGAACAGTGAGGCTAATATTTGTTTATTGTGTGTGAACAACTTTTTTCTTATCAATTATTTCAGATCTAACTTTGGGAACATTACAGATTTTTTTTTCTCGTGTGATTATATTTTGTACTGTTTTTAATATTGACACGTTTTATCTCCTACACGTAATTTCATGTGATAACCATGTTATTTGTGACCTTTGATGCAAACCCAATATTTTCTGTATTATTCATGATTTCATTTTATTGCTTCTTGTATTATTCACCATATTGATATGTTCTACACGTGAAAAGTTATTTTTCTAGGAACTCATGGAGGATATTTATCTATCTGCAAAGAGGAGTTTTGGCACAATAGGCTAGTAAGAAAAAAATATATACAATACGTATTTACAGTCATGTGGGTTCGAGAAGCCTGGAATGTCCTAACATCTTGGTTTCCAAACATATTTCTAATTTTCAGTTACTTATAGTCACAACTCTCAATTACGATAGAAAGGGACGAGAGAAAAAATGGGTTTGGAGAATTCTGGTACCAAACGGATGAAGAATGTAATGGGGAAACTGTTTGGAACGAAATCCCTCAATGGGAATCGACGGGGGCATATTCTCCGTGTGGCAAACTCCGCTTCATTCGTATACCGTCTACATTGGTGGTAAGGGCTGTAGCTCAGCTACGGTAAGATGAACCCTGCCTCGAGCACAGTGGCTGACATGCTCACCCGTAGAGGCCTATATATATACGGGAGCCCGATCATCGATGACGGTTTCGCGTGGAGCAGAACTAATCACACGGAATAGTTGCTCCAATAAAAACTCATTCAGGAATCCGGTTTGGACTTCCAACAGCATATCCATTCTATTCTTGTTTCGTTTCGTATTCAGTATGGTCCAGTCCAATTTTTGCTCTCGTTCCTAGAAATCGGAATTGACACCGCTTCGGGTCAGGTGAGATCAAAAAGCCTATAATTTTCTTATCACTCACAAGCCACTATGCCACTAGCTTCCTGGACAGAACGTGAAAACCCTAAACAGGTGATGAACGTTTCATTATATGACGTGAATTCGAGTATCATGGTATATTATGTCATTTTATTTTTGTTCTTCAGTTTATTTTCCATAGAGGTCTTGATATACTTGTATACAATTTTTTATAATTACAGCATTGTATGTGAATAAATTAATATTTTTATTTTATCTTGAATTCGAATTCTTTGATATGTGTAGAATTCGATTTCATGACATTTTCTAAACATAACATGTCACTTCTACACTAACATCCTTGTCCCACCTTCCCGACAGGGGCGCTCACACCTTCTCGTGGTCCCTGTTGAGCGATAACAGTTCAAACCTAAGAAAAACAAGTTTTATTGATTCATTACGATAGGAAGGAACTATTATCGGCCAAGTGAGCACCAATGTATTGTAGACTAAAACATTTTTCGATGTACAACCCAATATTTGTGAACTACTCTATTCCTATACTTTCAATCTTATCGTGAATAACTGAAAAGAATCACCCCATTGTCGTATTTCAAATAGCCCCACTAACAAACTAATATACTAAACTACCTCGATAACACCCCTATTTGAATGCTAACAATGGGTTGTGTATTTTCTCGGCGTGATCAAAGGATTCAATCAAGTATAGGAACAGTGAGGCTAATATTTGTTTATTGTGTGTGAACAACTTTTTTCTTATCAATTATTTCAGATCTAACTTTGGGAACATTACAGATTTTTTTTTTCGTGTGATTATATTTTGTACTTTTTTTTAATATTGACACGTTTTATCTCCTACACCTAATTTCATGTGATAACCATGTTATTTGTGACCTTTGATGCAAACCCAATATTTTCTGTATTATTCATGATTTCATTTTAGTGCTTCTTGTATTATTTACCATATTTATATGTTCTACACGTGAAAAGTAATTTTTCTAGGAACTCATGGAGGATATTTATCTATCTGCAAAGAAGAGTTTAAGCACAATAGGCTAGTAAGAAACAATTATATACAATACGTATTTACAGTCATGTGGGTTCGAGAAGCCTGGAATGTCCTAACATCTTGGTTTCCAAACATATTTCTAATTTTCAGTTACTTATAGTCACAACTCTCAATTACGATAGAAAGGGACGAGAGAAAAAATCGGTTTGGAGAATTCTGGTACCAAACGGATGAAGAATGTAATGGGGAAACTGTTTGGAACGAAATCCCTTAATGGGAATCGACGGGGGCATATTCTCCGTGTGGCAAACTCCGCTTCATTCGTATACCGTCTACATCGGTGGTAAGGGCTGTAGCTCAGCTACGGTAAGATGAACCCTGCCTCGAGCACAGTGGCTGACATGCTCACCCGTAGAGGCCTATATATACGGGAGCCCGATCATCGATGACGGTTTCGCGTGGAGCTGAACTAATCACACGGGATAGTTGCTCCAATAGAAACTCATTCAGGAATCCGGTTTCGACTTCCAACAGCATATCCATTCTATTCTTGTTTCGTTTCGTATTCAGTATGGTCCAGTCCAATTTTTGCTCTCGTTCCTAGAAATCTGAATTGACACCGCTTCGGGTCAGGTGAGATCAAAAAGCCTATAATTTTCTTATCACTCACAAGCCACTATGCCACTAGCTTCCTGGACAGAACGTGAAAACCCAAAACAGGTGATGAACGTTTCATTATATGACGTGAATTCGAGTATCATGGTATATTATGTCATTTTATTTTTGTTCTTCAGTTTATTTTCCATAGAGTTCTTGATATACTTGTATATAATTTTTTATAATTACAGCATTGTATGTGAATAAATTAATATTTTTTTATCTTGAATTCGAATTCTTTGATATGTGTAGAATTCGATTTCATGACATTTTCTAAACATAACATGTCACTTCTACACTAACATCCTTGTCCCACCTTCCCGACAGGGGCGCTCACACCTTCTCGTGGTCCCTGTTGAGCGATAACAGTTCAAACCTAAGAAAAACAAGTTTTATTGATTCATTACGATAGGAAGGAACTATTATCGGCCAAGTGAGCACCAATGTATTTTAGACTAAAACATTTTTCGATGTACAACCCAATATTTGTGAACTACTCTATTCCTATACTTTCAATCTTATCGTGAATAACTGAAAAGAATCACCCCATTGTCGTATTTCAAATAGCCCCACTAACAAACTAACATACTAAACTACCTCGATAACACCCCTATTTGAATGCTAACAATGGGTTGTGTATTTTCTCGGCGTGATCAAAGGATTCAATCAAGTATAGGAACAGTGAGGCTAACAATTTTTTTCCTTATCAATTATTTCAGATCTAACTTTGGGAACATTACAGATTTTTTTTTCGTGTGATTATATTTTGTACTTTGTTTATATTGACACGTTTTATCTACTACACCTAATTTCATGTGATAACCATGTAATTTGTGACCTTTGATGCAAACCCAATATTTTCTGTATTATTCATGATTTAATTTTATTGCTTCTTTATTATTTACCATATTTATATGTTCTGCACATGAAAAGTAATTTTTCTAGGAACTCATGGAGGATATTTATCTATCTGCATGAGGAGTTTAAGCACAATAGGCTAGTAAGAAACAATTATATACAATACGTATTTACAGTCATGTGGGTTCGAGAAGCCTGGAATGTCCTAACATCTTGGTTTCCAAACATATTTCTAATTTTCAGTTACTTATAGTCACAACTCTCAATTACGATAGAAAGGGACGAGAGAAAAAATTGGTTTGGAGAATTCTGGTACCAAACGGAAGAAGAATGAAATGGGGAAACTGTTTGGAACGAAATCCCTCAATGGGAATCGACGGGGGCATATTCTCCGTGTGGCAAACTCCGCTTCATTCGTTATACCGTCTACATCGGTGGTAAGGGCTGTAGCTCAGCTACGGTAAGATGAACCCTGCCTCGAGCACAGTGGCTGACATGCTCACCCGTAGAGGCCTATATATACGGGAGCCCGATCATCGATGACGGTTTCGCGTGGAGCTGAACTAATCACACGGAATAGTTGCTCCAATAGAAACTCATTCAGGAATCCGGTTTCGACTTCCAACAGCATATCCATTCTATTCTTGTTTCGTTTCGTATTCAGTATGGTCCAGTCCAATTTTTGCTCCCGTTCCTAGAAATCTGAATTGACACCGCTTCGGGTCAGGTGCAAAAATCCTATACATTTCTTATCACTCACAAGCCACTGTGCCACTAGCTTCCTGGACAACACGTGAAAACCCACAACAGGTGATGAACGTTTCATTATATGACGTGAATTCGAGTATCATGGTATATTATGTCATTTTATTTTTGTTCTCCAGTTTATTTTCCATAGAGGTCTTGATATACTTGTATACAATTTTTTATAATTACAGCATTGTATGTGAATAAATTAATATTTTTATTTTATCTTGAATTCGAATTCTTTGATATGTGTAGAATTTGATTTCATGACATTTTCTGAACATAACATGTCACTTCTACACTAACATCCTTGTCCCACCTTCCCGACAGGGGCGCCCACACCTTCTCGTGGTCCCTGTTGAGCGATAACAGTTCAAACCTAAGAAAAACAAGTTTTATTGATTCATTACGATAGGAAGGAACTATTATCGGCCAAGTGAGCACCAATGTATTTTAGACTAAAACATTTTTCGATGTACAACCCAATATTTGTGAACTACTCTATTCCTATACTTTCAATCTTATCGTGAATAACTGAAAAGAATCACCCCATTGTCGTATTTCAAATAGCCCCACTAACAAACTAACATACTAAACTACCTCGATAACACCCCTATTTGAATGCTAACAATGGGTTGTGTATTTTCTCGGCGTGATCAAAGGATTCAATCAAGTATAGGAACAGTGAGGCTAATATTTGTTTATTGTGTGTGAACAACTTTTTTTCTTATCAATTATTTCAGATCTAACTTTGGGAACATTACAGATTTTTTTTTTCGTGTGATTATATTTTGTACTGTTTTTAATATTGACACGTTTTATCTCCTACACCTAATTTCATGTGATAACCATGTTATTTGTGATCTTTGATGCAAAACCATTATTTTCTGTATTATTCATGATTTCATTTTATTGCTTCTTGTATTATTCACCATATTGATATGTTCTACACGTGAAAAGTTATTTTTCTAGGAACTCATGGAGGATATTTATCTATCTGCAAAGAGGAGTTTTAGCACAATAGGCTAGTAAGAAACAATTATATACAATACGTATTTACAGTCATGTGGGTTCGAGAAGCCTGGAATGTCCTAACATCTTGGTTTCCAAACATATTTCTAATTTTCAGTTACTTATAGTCACAACTCTCAATTACGATAGAAAGGGACGAGAGAAAAAATCGGTTTTGAGAATTCTGGTAACAAACGGATGAAGAATGAAATGGGGAAACTGTTTGGAACGAAATCCCTCAATGGGAATCGACGGGGGCATATTCTCCGTGTGGCAAACTCCGTTTCATTCGTTATACCGTCTACATCGGTGGTAAGGGCTGTAGCTCAGCTACGGTAAGATGAACCCTGCCTCGAGCACAGTGGCTGACATGCTCACCCGTAGAGGCCTATATATACGGGAGCCCGATCATCGATGTCGGTTTCGCGTGGAGCAGAACTAATCACACGGAATAGTTGCTCCAATAGAAACTCATTCAGGAATCCGGTTTCGACTTACAACAGCATATCCATTCTATTCTTGTTTCGTTTCGTATTCAGTATGGTCCAGTCCAATTTTTGCTCTCGTTCCTAGAACTCGGAATTGACACCGCTTCGGGTCAGGTGAGATCAAAAAGCCTATACATTTCTTATCACTCACAAGCCACTGTGCCACTAGCTTCCTGGACAAAACGTGAAAATCCACAACAGGTGATGAACGTTTCATTATATGACGTGAATTCGAGTATCATGGTATATTATGTCATTTTATTTTTGTTCTTCAGTTTATTTTCCATAGAGGTCTTGATATACTTGTATACAATTTTTTATAATTACAGCATTGTATGTGAATAAATTAATATTTTTATTTTATCTTGAATTCGAATTCTTTGATATGTGTAGAATTCGATTTCATGACATTTTCTGAACATAACATGTCACTTCTACACTAACATCCTTGTCCCACCTTCCCGACAGGGGCGCTCACACCTTCTCGTGGTCCCTGTTGAGCGATAACAGTTCAAACCTAAGAAAAACAAGTTTTATTGATTCATTACGATAGGAAGGAACTATTATCGGCCAAGTGAGCACCAATGTATTTTAGACTAAAACATTTTTCGATGTACAACCCAATATTTGTGAACTACTCTATTCCTATACTTTCAATCTTATCGTGAATAACTGAAAAGAATCACCCCATTGCCGTATTTCAAATAGCCCCACTAACAAACTAACATACTAAACTACCTCGATAACACCCCTATTTGAATGCTAACAATGGGTTGTGTATTTTCTCGGCGTGATCAAAGGATTCAATCAAGTATAGGAACAGTGAGGCTAATATTTGTTTATTGTGTGTGAACAACTTTTTTCTTATCAATTATTTCAGATCTAACTTTGGGAACATTACAGATTTTTTTTTCTCGTGTGATTATATTTTGTACTGTTTTTAATATTGACACGTTTTATCTCCTACACGTAATTTCATGTGATAACCATGTTATTTGTGACCTTTGATGCAAACCCAATATTTTCTGTATTATTCATGATTTCATTTTATTGCTTCTTGTATTATTCACCATATTGATATGTTCTACACGTGAAAAGTTATTTTTCTAGGAACTCATGGAGGATATTTATCTATCTGCAAAGAGGAGTTTTGGCACAATAGGCTAGTAAGAAAAAAATATATACAATACGTATTTACAGTCATGTGGGTTCGAGAAGCCTGGAATGTCCTAACATCTTGGTTTCCAAACATATTTCTAATTTTCAGTTACTTATAGTCACAACTCTCAATTACGATAGAAAGGGACGAGAGAAAAAATGGGTTTGGAGAATTCTGGTACCAAACGGATGAAGAATGTAATGGGGAAACTGTTTGGAACGAAATCCCTCAATGGGAATCGACGGGGGCATATTCTCCGTGTGGCAAACTCCGCTTCATTCGTATACCGTCTACATCGGTGGTAAGGGCTGTAGCTCAGCTACGGTAAGATGAACCCTGCCTCGAGCACAGTGGCTGACATGCTCACCCGTAGAGGCCTATATATATACGGGAGCCCGATCATCGATGACGGTTTCGCGTGGAGCAGAACTAATCACACGGAATAGTTGCTCCAATAAAAACTCATTCAGGAATCCGGTTTGGACTTCCAACAGCATATCCATTCTATTCTTGTTTCGTTTCGTATTCAGTATGGTCCAGTCCAATTTTTGCTCTCGTTCCTAGAAATCGGAATTGACACCGCTTCGGGTCAGGTGAGATCAAAAAGCCTATAATTTTCTTATCACTCACAAGCCACTATGCCACTAGCTTCCTGGACAGAACGTGAAAACCCTAAACAGGTGATGAACGTTTCATTATATGACGTGAATTCGAGTATCATGGTATATTATGTCATTTTATTTTTGTTCTTCAGTTTATTTTCCATAGAGGTCTTGATATACTTGTATACAATTTTTTATAATTACAGCATTGTATGTGAATAAATTAATATTTTTATTTTATCTTGAATTCGAATTCTTTGATATGTGTAGAATTCGATTTCATGACATTTTCTAAACATAACATGTCACTTCTACACTAACATCCTTGTCCCACCTTCCCGACAGGGGCGCTCACACCTTCTCGTGGTCCCTGTTGAGCGATAACAGTTCAAACCTAAGAAAAACAAGTTTTATTGATTCATTACGATAGGAAGGAACTATTATCGGCCAAGTGAGCACCAATGTATTGTAGACTAAAACATTTTTCGATGTACAACCCAATATTTGTGAACTACTCTATTCCTATACTTTCAATCTTATCGTGAATAACTGAAAAGAATCACCCCATTGTCGTATTTCAAATAGCCCCACTAACAAACTAATATACTAAACTACCTCGATAACACCCCTATTTGAATGCTAACAATGGGTTGTGTATTTTCTCGGCGTGATCAAAGGATTCAATCAAGTATAGGAACAGTGAGGCTAATATTTGTTTATTGTGTGTGAACAACTTTTTTTCTTATCAATTATTTCAGATCTAACTTTGGGAACATTACAGATTTTTTTTTTTCGTGTGATTATATTTTGTACTTTTTTTTAATATTGACACGTTTTATCTCCTACACCTAATTTCATGTGATAACCATGTTATTTGTGACCTTTGATGCAAACCCAATATTTTCTGTATTATTCATGATTTCATTTTAGTGCTTCTTGTATTATTTACCATATTTATATGTTCTACACGTGAAAAGTAATTTTTCTAGGAACTCATGGAGGATATTTATCTATCTGCAAAGAAGAGTTTAAGCACAATAGGCTAGTAAGAAACAATTATATACAATACGTATTTACAGTCATGTGGGTTCGAGAAGCCTGGAATGTCCTAACATCTTGGTTTCCAAACATATTTCTAATTTTCAGTTACTTATAGTCACAACTCTCAATTACGATAGAAAGGGACGAGAGAAAAAATCGGTTTGGAGAATTCTGGTACCAAACGGATGAAGAATGTAATGGGGAAACTGTTTGGAACGAAATCCCTTAATGGGAATCGACGGGGGCATATTCTCCGTGTGGCAAACTCCGCTTCATTCGTATACCGTCTACATCGGTGGTAAGGGCTGTAGCTCAGCTACGGTAAGATGAACCCTGCCTCGAGCACAGTGGCTGACATGCTCACCCGTAGAGGCCTATATATACGGGAGCCCGATCATCGATGACGGTTTCGCGTGGAGCTGAACTAATCACACGGGATAGTTGCTCCAATAGAAACTCATTCAGGAATCCGGTTTCGACTTCCAACAGCATATCCATTCTATTCTTGTTTCGTTTCGTATTCAGTATGGTCCAGTCCAATTTTTGCTCTCGTTCCTAGAAATCTGAATTGACACCGCTTCGGGTCAGGTGAGATCAAAAAGCCTATAATTTTCTTATCACTCACAAGCCACTATGCCACTAGCTTCCTGGACAGAACGTGAAAACCCAAAACAGGTGATGAACGTTTCATTATATGACGTGAATTCGAGTATCATGGTATATTATGTCATTTTATTTTTGTTCTTCAGTTTATTTTCCATAGAGTTCTTGATATACTTGTATATAATTTTTTATAATTACAGCATTGTATGTGAATAAATTAATATTTTTTTATCTTGAATTCGAATTCTTTGATATGTGTAGAATTCGATTTCATGACATTTTCTAAACATAACATGTCACTTCTACACTAACATCCTTGTCCCACTTTCCCGACAGGGGCGCTCACACCTTCTCGTGGTCCCTGTTGAGCGATAACAGTTCAAACCTAAGAAAAACAAGTTTTATTGATTCATTACGATAGGAAGGAACTATTATCGGCCAAGTGAGCACCAATGTATTTTAGACTAAAACATTTTTCGATGTACAACCCAATATTTGTGAACTACTCTATTCCTATACTTTCAATCTTATCGTGAATAACTGAAAAGAATCACCCCATTGTCGTATTTCAAATAGCCCCACTAACAAACTAACATACTAAACTACCTCGATAACACCCCTATTTGAATGCTAACAATGGGTTGTGTATTTTCTCGGCGTGATCAAAGGATTCAATCAAGTATAGGAACAGTGAGGCTAACAATTTTTTTCCTTGTCAATTATTTCAGATCTAACTTTGGGAACATTACAGATTTTTTTTTCGTGTGATTATATTTTGTACTTTGTTTATATTGACACGTTTTATCTACTACACCTAATTTCATGTGATAACCATGTAATTTGTGACCTTTGATGCAAACCCAATATTTTCTGTATTATTCATGATTTAATTTTATTGCTTCTTTATTATTTACCATATTTATATGTTCTGCACATGAAAAGTAATTTTTCTAGGAACTCATGGAGGATATTTATCTATCTGCAAAGAGGAGTTTAAGCACAATAGGCTAGTAAGAAACAATTATATACAATACGTATTTACAGTCATGTGGGTTCGAGAAGCCTGGAATGTCCTAACATCTTGGTTTCCAAACATATTTCTAATTTTCAGTTACTTATAGTCACAACTCTCAATTACGATAGAAAGGGACGAGAGAAAAAATTGGTTTGGAGAATTCTGGTACCAAACGGAAGAAGAATGAAATGGGGAAACTGTTTGGAACGAAATCCCTCAATGGGAATCGACGGGGGCATATTCTCCGTGTGGCAAACTCCGCTTCATTCGTTATACCGTCTACATCGGTGGTAAGGGCTGTAGCTCAGCTACGGTAAGATGAACCCTGCCTCGAGCACAGTGGCTGACATGCTCACCCGTAGAGGCCTATATATACGGGAGCCCGATCATCGATGACGGTTTCGCGTGGAGCTGAACTAATCACACGGAATAGTTGCTCCAATAGAAACTCATTCAGGAATCCGGTTTCGACTTCCAACAGCATATCCATTCTATTCTTGTTTCGTTTCGTATTCAGTATGGTCCAGTCCAATTTTTGCTCCCGTTCCTAGAAATCTGAATTGACACCGCTTCGGGTCAGGTGCAAAAATCCTATACATTTCTTATCACTCACAAGCCACTGTGCCACTAGCTTCCTGGACAACACGTGAAAACCCACAACAGGTGATGAACGTTTCATTATATGACGTGAATTCGAGTATCATGGTATATTATGTCATTTTATTTTTGTTCTCCAGTTTATTTTCCATAGAGGTCTTGATATACTTGTATACAATTTTTTATAATTACAGCATTGTATGTGAATAAATTAATATTTTTATTTTATCTTGAATTCGAATTCTTTGATAAGTGTAGAATTCGATTTCATGACATTTTCTAAACATAACATGTCACTTCTACACTAACATCCTTGTCCCACCTTCCCGACAGGGGCGCTCACACCTTCTCGTGGTCCCTGTTGAGCGATAACAGTTCAAACCTAATAAAAACAAGTTTTATTGATTCATTACGATAGGAAGGAACTATTATCGGCCAAGTGAGCACCAATGTATTTTAGACTAAAACATTTTTCGATGTACAACCCAATATTTGTGAACTACTCTATTCCTATACTTTCAATCTTATCGTGAATAACTGAAAAGAATCACCCCATTGTCGTATTTCAAATAGCCCCACTAACAAACTAACATACTAAACTACCTCGATAACACCCCTATTTGAATGCTAACAATGGGTTGTGTATTTTCTCGGCGTGATCAAAGGATTCAATCAAGTATAGGAACAGTGAGGCTAATATTTGTTTATTGTGTGTGAACAACTTTTTTTCTTATCAATTATTTCAGATCTAACTTTGGGAACATTACAGATTTTTTTTTTCGTGTGATTATATTTTGTACTGTTTTTAATATTGACACGTTTTATCTCCTACACGTAATTTCATGTGATAACCATGTTATTTGTGACCTTTGATGCAAACCCAATATTTTCTGTATTATTCATGATTTCATTTTATTGCTTCTTGTATTATTCACCATATTGATATGTTCTACACGTGAAAAGTTATTTTTCTAGGAACTCATGGAGGATATTTATCTATCTGCAAAGAGGAGTTTTGGCACAATAGGCTAGTAAGAAACAATTATATACAATACGTATTTAGTCATGTGGGTTCGAGAAGCCTGGAATGTCCTAACATCTTGGTTTCCAAACATATTTCTAATTTTCAGTTACTTATAGTCACAACTCTCAATTACGATAGAAAGGGACGAGAGAAAAAATCGGTTTGGAGAATTCTGGTACCAAACGGATGAAGAATGAAATGGGGAAACTGTTTGGAACGAAATCCCTCAATGGGAATCGACAGGGGCATATTCTCCGTGTGGCAAACTCCGTTTCATTCGTTATACCGTCTACATCGGTGGTAAGGGCTGTAGCTCAGCTACGGTAAGATGAACCCTGCCTCGAGCACAGTGGCTGACATGCTCACCCGTAGAGGCCTATATATACGGGAGCCCGATCATCGATGTCGGTTTCGCGTGGAGCAGAACTAATCACACGGAATAGTTGCTCCAATAGAAACTCATTCAGGAATCCGGTTTCGACTTCCAACAGCATATCCATTCTATTCTTGTTTCGTTTCATATTCAGTATGGTCCAGTCCAATTTTTGCTCTCGTTCCTAGAAATCGGAATTGACACCGCTTCGGGTCAGGTGAGATCAAAAAGCCTATACATTTCTTATCACTCACAAGCCACTGTGCCACTAGCTTCCTGGACAAAACGTGAAAACCCACAACAGGTGATGAACGTTTCATTATATGACGTGAATTCGAGTATCATGGTATATCAAGAATTCATCAGATGGAACTATTATCGGCCAGGTGAGCAATGAGCAAAAAATATACTGTATTCAATTAACTATGAATGTTAAATTCAACAAATCTCTTCCTCATAATAGTAACTTTGGTATAATACAAGTTTAATAAGACTCTAATTTGTGGTACGCTTCGTTTGGGAATATGAGCCGCAGTATATTCAACTCATTGTTTAGTTACTTTTTTATTTTCCACCTTCTACATTTCAGAATTTCATTATGAAACCAAACAGATCATTTTGGCTGACCATGAGCTCAGGTTCTTGAACGATAATTGTAATTTTTTATTGTAAATTTGAAATTTAATTGATAAGAATAACATTCCACTCCTCAACTAATAGCCCATTACCAAATCCCTTCCCGACAGGGGCGCTCACACCTTCCCGTGGTCCCTGTTGAGCGATAACAGTTCAAACCTAAGAAACACTAGTTGTATTGATTCATTACGACAGGAAGGAACTATTATCGGCCAAGTGAGCTCCAATGTATTCCAGATTAGGGCATTTTTCTATGTACAAACCCAATATTTGCGAACTATTCTATTCCTATACTTTTTATGTTATCGTGAATAACTGTAAAGAAACACCCCATTGTCATTATTCAAATAGTCCCACTAACAAATTAACATACTAAACTACCTCGATAACACCCCTATTTGAATGCTAACAATGGGTTTTGCATTTTCTCGGCGTGATCAAAGGATTCAATCAAGTATAGGAACAGTGAGACTAATATAGGTTTCGTTCTCCACCATTTGTTCATTGTGTGTGAATAACTTCTTTTTTATCAATTATTTCAGATCTAACTTTGGGAACATTACAATTTTTTTTTTTTTTAACCCAATTTCCACCCTCTTTGACAGCCTGAAAAACTCTGGCATATCATCTTTCTAGTCAATTCGACCACAAGAAACAACATATTCGAAAATGGAAGGTGTACAAAGTCAATTTACCGAAATATAGTTTTTTATGCTTTTCCACCCCATTTCCACCCTTTAAAACTGTTTGGAAAACCGAGGCACCATGTTTTTTTACTGAGATGACCGCCGGAAAAAGCATATTCAATTATTAGAGGTTCACAAAAAGTCCAGTATAGAAATTTAAAAAATCGATATTTTTTTCTCCGTGTATCTTGTGGATGTGGATAACTTCACACCCGTGTTTTGTTCGACAAATTGAGAGAGTTCAAGAAAATTTTATGAGATGTTGCGTGTATAAAATGGGGCTAGCAAGAGAAGAATATGTATGTGCAGAGCTAGAGAAACTGCCACTTTCTTACAGAAGATGTGTCACTGACAGTACTCTCACAGAAAATAACCTCAGGCAATTTCAATTGCTCTAAACTACTTGAGACTATTGCACTGAAAATTCCAGTCTATAAAATTCGCTCACCTGAAATGTTCACTGTTTCATTACATACAACCAACTATGCTTATCACTCCCCTCTTAATAGGATCAAAATTAATATCTTCCAACAGGTTTTCTAAAAGCCTTGATTTATTCTTTATGAATATACAGGGTGTTATGTAATAAGTGTCCGATATTTAACAGGACGATTCCTCAGTTATTTACATGGGTCCGCAAGGCCTTCAGTTTTGAGATAGAGGGTGTTGAAAATTTATTTTTATTTTGGTTTTTCGTGAATAAATTTTGAAATAATGTATATATTTGAACAAAAATTGTTATTTGGGGACTTTTCAACATGGAAATTCAAATTTGATCTCTGTTTGGCACTTTATTGTAGGGGGCGCCACCTATAGGTCTTTGTCTCTTTTGGGGAGTCACAACTTTTTCGTGCATGTATGTATCACATTTTCTAGAAAAAAAACATATTCCACTATCATTTTTACGTGAAAAAGAAATACTTGTCAAAAGTCGCTACAAGCAGCCGTTTTCGAGATATTTTAATTTAAATTAATCGATGTATGCGTTTGTCCAAAAATGAAAAAAAAAGATTTTGTTTTTTTATTTAACCTAGAAACATTTCAAAAGCTAATTCCTAATAAACCATAAATAACGGAACACTAAATATTAATCTAATGTTCGAAATGTCCACCTCCTGCCTGTTTGCACGCATCCAATCTTCTTCTCATTGATTCTCGCACTCTTTGGAAAATTCCTGGAGTATCTTGAATCGATCTGCATGCGTTAATTATTCGATTTCTTAATTCTTCTCTATTTTGGATAGGTGTCTGGTAAATTAAGGATTTTAGATGTCCCCACAGGAAAAAATCTGAACTATTAAGGTCTGGTGACCTAGGGGGCCATGGTTGAGGCCCTCCCCGATCTATCCAACGGTTGCCGAAAGTTTGGTCTAAGAATTCTCGCGCTTGTATGCTAAAATGTGCCGGGGCACCGTCATGCATAAACCACATTTCATGTCGTAGTCTAAGCGGCACATTTTCCAGTAAAATAGGCAAATCTCTCTCCGTTTAATCTCCCCGGAATAAAGAATGGGCCTATCAGATAATCTCCAAGGATTCCTGCCCACACATTGAGAGAGAACTGTTCTTGAAAATGTGATTCCTGTCTCGCATGGGGGTTTTCCTCTGACCACAAATGATTGTTGTGAAAATTGCGTATAGCGTTGCGTGAGAAATTTGCTTCGACGGTAAACAGGATTTGATTTTCAAATAAAGGATTTTGAATAAGGCGTTGGAGAAACCAACGACAGAAGTTGATACGTAACGGAAAGTCACGATGGAGGAGTGCCTGAACTCTCTGAATATGGTAGGGATATAACAAATTATCAATTAAAATTTCCCATACCAGAACATGAGAAATGTTCAACGTCAGAGCTATTTTCCTGGAGCTTGTTTCCGGGTGTTCTCCTATCAGATTAAGAACTGCTTCCTCGGTTTCTGGGGTTCTTACCGTCCGATGTGGACCCGACAGATGACTAGCTTTCTCAAAACTTCCTGTTTCCCTTAACCGAGTGTGAATTCTTGAAAAGGTTTTTGAAGTAGGAGTTGTGCGGTTCGGATAACGCTCCTGATATAAACGTCTAGCCTCATATGCATTTCCGTTAGCATACTCTGCATTGGTGAAGTTTACCATTTTCAATAAAATAATCACACTAGTAACAAATAAAACTATTTAACTATACGTCAAGATATAATTTTTGAAATGACAGTACAAAAAAAACATTGGAATAAACTTACTAGCCTACTTGATTATTTAATTTTCAAGGAGTTCGCGAATCAATGAGAAGGCGATTGGATGCATCGGTTAATTTAAATTAAAATATCTCGAAAACGGCTGCTTGTAGCGACTTTTGACAAGTATTCCTTTTTCACGTAAAAATGATTTTTTTCTAGAAAATGTGATACATACATGCACGAAAAAGTTGTGACTCTCCAAAAGAGACAAAGACCTGTAGATGGCGCCCCCTACAATAAAGTGCCAAATAGAGATCAAATTTGAATTTCTCATATTGAAAAGTCCCCAAATATAGACATTACTTCAAAATTTATTCACGAAAAACCAAAATAAAAATAAATTTTCAACACCCTCTATCTCAAAACTGAAGGCCTTGCGGACCCATGTTTATATGAACTTTTTACATTATAAATAACTGAGGAATCGTCCTGTTAAATATCGGACACTTATTACATAACACCCTGTATGTAATATTAGGAAGGTCTTGAAAGATGTTAGCGTTTAAGAATCTATACATATGTCGGGGCGTGGCGCAGTGGTTAGAGCGTCCGACTTTGGGTCGAAAGGTCCGAAGTTCGAGCCCCAGTTGCGGCTGGGATTTTACAATTTAATTTGACCTATTAAATTATTAAAATCTCGTGGCTGGAGTCCTGCACGATTCACTGTTGCGTCCCAATTAACAGTGCTGCTCCTAGGGTGGCGTTTGGGTAACAACGCCTATCCAGAACACACGGCTAATGACCATAGCAGTCGATGCTAAGACACCAAAGAAAAAAAAAGAAGAATCTATACATTTGGTGTTTTGTTATTTCAAACCAATGCTTGTGTTTCACTGTTGTTTTTATTAATTTCAATGTTTGTGTTAGTATAGTAGTAGATTAGTTAAAACCTAATTTTTTCTTACTTAATTTTTGTTATTTTTTGTAAATTGGGTTATTCTGTGGAAATAAAATAAATAAATAAATAAATAAGTTATCTGCTTGTGCGACTTGTTTTTACAACAATTTATAATTTGATTTAAATCACGATTGAAATTGAAAAAATCAGTTGATTCAAATAATGATTTAAATCAATAGATCTAAATAGTCGCAACTCTACGTGAATACTTACTTCCTTCCGTTTCAGCATTGACATCAGCACCATTTTGGAGTAATACAGCTGCACATTCTTTATTATTCCACTGGCAGCATGAATGTAGCGGTTCCCATTTCAATTCAGTTTTTGCAGAAATGTTCGCTCCCTTTTGAATCAAGTACTTGACAATATCAACATGGTTACTGTAACAAGCCCTATGTAAGGGGGTATATTTGTCTTTGTCGGTTGCATTGATAAGGTCTGGATGGTTCTCGATTAAAAACTTTACTGTTTCGAGATTTCCTTTTTCACAAGCTTCTAGAATTTGATGCTGTAATTTATCTAGAAAAAACGTTAGAACATTTAGTTCCGCTCGAAAAATAACTCATTTTTTCATAGTTATTCTGAGAAACGTATTGGTAAGCATTGTTCTATCCTCAAAAATCTAAAACTGGTTCAATGAATTATGAAATGTAATGGAGAAATTGTTCCTAGAAATATCCACAAAGAAATGAATGCAGTTTCAATGTGATAACGCATTAAAAAAATTATACAAGATGTCCTGTCTGTTGTTTTTTTTTGATTAGATAACTTTATAAAACTGTCTGGCTATGTGCAACTGGTAATGTAAAGAAAGCATGCATGTATAGATAAAAGGATTTTTTTTATTATTTGAAGTCAAAAGTTTTGTCAGTCTGGTAGTGAACCAGCTATTGGAAAACTGCAAGTATGGAAAACCTGAATAAAATTATTGATAGGAGAGACATGTAAACATCCTGCAGAAACAAAATAGGTAGATAGATAATATGCTTTATTGTCTGAAGTAAAACCTTATTGACAAAGCTTTGTCTATAATATAAACATAAGTATAGGACTAGAATAAATATAACTAAAAATACATACATGCAAGCACAATAAAATATGCTGCCAACAAGCAAGAAAAATTACAAAGTATTTAATCTAATTATAATTTATATAAAGGATATGATACTCATTCATTATGATTTTTCATCAATTCTGTTGCAAGTTTATTACCTACTGGATTTCTTGATTCATCAATATCATGAAAATCGTCCTCCCATCCACTAATTGAAAATCGTTCATCATTCATATTTCAATTTCAATGTTTGGGAAACACTGAAACCACTATGGATTAGGATATTATTTACTGAACGTCCAGTATTCAATTGTTATAATATTATTCATTCATCAACGAAGATATAGGTATTTATAATGTTAATAATAATATAAATATTGAAGAATCAAATGTTATCACAACCACAACAATAACATTCACAACTTTTGACGTTTTAGAAATAAGGTTAGATTTGTTGATGTATTCTATTGCGCCAATGATATGAAGTGGATGAAATCCGGAACTAAAATATTTTTAAACAATTTTGCAGATTACAGATTTCTGTAACGGAAACTCGAAGTGTGCGCTATCTAACAATTATTACAGCAACTACTGGAAGAGTGAACAACAATGATCCATTGTTTGCCTAGTGAAATGACTTGGATGAATAGTCGTTAAATCACTACCAATTTTGTATGGTTATTCTGTTTACTTGAGTTAGTTAGGGTAGATTAGGTTGGCTAGTAATTAACGTATTTTCAGTTTGCCTCCCTAATTTTTGCTTTGTATCCAAACTAACCTCTGTCGTTGTTTATATAGAAGTAAGATAGTTAGCCAACCTTATGGGATTTATATTGGATTCAAATGGATGCGACATGTAGATGGCGACAGTGATCTCGCATCCAAGTCATGTCGTAACTTGATTAAAACAATGGAAAATCATTAAAATCAGGGTTTTTTGAAGAAACCTGCATTAAAATGACGTCAAATATTCATGTTTGTATTTAATCACGCTAGATGACACTCGCGTTTGTGTCCAATACTTTTTCCACAGGCATTGACTATGTTCTATTTAAACAACGCCTCTGTGATCTATCAAAGAGCGCTTATGTCGTGCACTTTATTATCGTTAATAGAGGAAGAAATAAACAAACTAACAAACCAATGTGGCACCAACGATTTCGTTTATACTAGGGCTGAGTCAAGTCTCCGGTCTGACCAATATGATTAGACCAGCGCGGTGATTTGGTTGACTTGACGACCTAATTAAAACTGTTTGTATGTGACCAATATTTTCAATCATCTGATCGGTCCGACTCATCGTCATACTTCATACTGAACGCGCGTGCCTTGTCCGACCGGTGACTTGACACAGCCTAGATCAAGCGTACTCAAACTCGAAAGCTTTGTTTGGCTCTATGATAATGGTAATAATTGACAATATTCCTTCGCAACAATAAGGGCCTCCAGCCGACTTGCTTATGACAGCGCCAGCGACTGTTACTTGAAGGGAAGTTTTGAAAATGCTGAAATTTTATCACAAAGGCTGCATACATATTTCATAAATACAAAATTCACTTCACTAAATCTAAAGATAACTTTATAAAGGTTCGTTCATACATTTGCGAATCGCAATTTTATTTTACGATTCGACTCACAGCAAAAAAATTGCTGTGAATAATGTAATTTTTAGTAATGTGGTAATGTCTAACCCCAAATACTGAAAAATGACATGTTACGATTCATCGCAGAGTAGAATCGCAAGAAAACGGGGAATTTACGCAAGAGTATAAACGAGCCCTCATCTAGTTGGGCTCTTCGATTGGTTACTGATACAACTGATGCCATTAGCGTGAGTTATCATGTGTACCTAACGTCATATCGGGTTGACCTTGGTCAGAAATCAATACGCATGCGCCGCAACTGATCGACATTAAAAAATCCACCAATTAAAGCTTAGTTTTCACAACGGCGGATTGCGGATATTTTTTTTGCGGATGTTATATGACTGCTTTAAAAATATTAGAAACTTTGGCAACCCGTAATATTCGTGGAGGTGTCAACATTTTGCGATACCGCAAACCATTAAGTATATTTTCAGGTTTTGGTGGATTTTATGTATCTATCGGCATCATAACTGTGGACAATTCTGTGATTTCAATTTAAATTCCGCCATCGGCTATCCGCGTTTTGAAAACCAAGCTTAAGGCTCGTTCATACCCTTGCGAATTTTCGCAATTTATCTGCGATTCGACGCATACGGCGGAAAAATTGCTGTGAGTGATGGATCATCATGTAATTTATTGGCCCCAAATACTGAAAAATGACATGTTATGACTTATGATTCATCATTCATCAATATTCTCGAGGGTATGAACGAGCCTTTACATAGAGGCAGAGAATCTAGGAATGGCGCGTTGACAACACTGCTTGTCACTCTTGTCAGTTAGCTCGAGCTCGTGTCAGACTGTCAGTTTTATAATAAAGATAGGGACAAAAATTACATAATTTTCAGTAAAGTAGAAGAGTTCTGTCCAAAGTGAATATGGCTTACTTACTGAACCAGAGTATTCGCAGATTAATGCAAACCTCTGCCAAGAAAGCAGTACAGGTAGAAGGCCCATCGGCAGTATCCGGACAACATGAAGGTGGATACAAAATTTGGAAAAATATCACCCTTTTCGTGGCTTTACCTTCCATACTTCTCTGCACTGTTAACTGCTACTTGACTCATCAGAAGCATGCCGGTCACGCAAGGCCAGAATTTATAAAGTACGACCATCTACGAGTGCGTACCAAGCGCTTCCCATGGGGTGATGGTGACCGTTCGCTCTTCCACAATCCACATACCAACCCCCTCCCAAATGGCTATGAAGATGAGCACTAATTATCTTTTAAATAGTAGAAGTTGTGTAATTTTCTTTGTATTAATAAACTGTATCTAGACTCTGCATTTCATTTATTTTTTTTGAGTCATAAGAGCTGATTCATGCAAGGCTCTTCGACTAATAATTCAGTTGAGAATTCAACCTTATTTAAATCCATTCAAGTCTGAACCTCAACTGAAAATTCTTGTCTAAGGATTCTTTGTAAATGACATTTATGTCATTTACTTTGGAGTCTACTCAAATGAACGATATTACACAGATTTATGAAAAGTGATTGTCCAAGTTGATCATGATGTATTTGTAGAGTAAGTTTGGTTTATCTCATAGTATGTATGAAAGATATTTACAAAGCAGATACCTTGTTAACCCTGCATTACCCGCACTACAAATAATGACACCATTGTCCACGGGTGAGCGCTGCGCTCATGTTTACCTATATTCTTACATTATTGCATAAAATGATGCAAATATGAAAAAACTTCCTAGGTCATTTAGGTAAAATAAGATAATTTATAATCTGAAATAAAAACAAATATCATTTCATTATGTTAATCTGAAACAAAACGTTAAAAAGTGAAAATATTAACAGAAGGTATTCAAATAAAAAGTACACTTTGGTGTCTGGTCTCCTCTTTTGAATCCATTATAATAATACTCAAATCGCCCTATGAAATTATTATAACAATTATATTTCCTCATTAAACTCCAATTTTTTATAAAAATTACCAAAAATTGACTGCCACTTGTTACCCGCAATTGTGCGATTCGCTCACTTTTATTACTTCAAACAAATATCAAATGACACTACATACATTTATTACGGCATAAGCAAGACTGAATGACTTAGAAAATATGTTTTTAGGATTACCTAGATGGATATGTACATTATTGGAAAATTGTGTAAGTTATCGCACATTTAAAAAAAGTGAGCACCGTGCGGGTAACGCAGGGTTAAACATACTGGTTTCTACTTTATTAGATTTGAGGCAGTGTCTGGAGTTCCTCAGGGATCCAACTTGGGGCCTCTCTTCTTTTTATGTGTCTCATGTTTGCAGATGACTTGGACAGATTGTGTTATTGCCAAAGGAAGTCTTTGTAAAATTATTATTAGTAAAATTAACTATTCATAACTGCCGTCACTGGTCCGATGTTATGATTAAAATTACAAATTTTCATCATGCAGAAAAGAGTCGTGAAAACCATGTTCAACATGAAATACACAGACTCCTGTCGTGATATTTTTTTAAATGTCACAAAATGCTCATGCACCGTGACCGTATATGCCATCTATATTTATGCATGTGTAGTTTTTGTTAATGAAAATAAATCAAAATTTGAATGTGACACATTCAAACATGTACACCACACCAGGCACAAATCTAATTTTGTTACACCCAAGCACAGATTGAAAAATACCGAGAAAGGACCGCACTATGAAGCTATCAAATTTTATAATCATATGCCCTCGAAGACCAGAGAAGACAGTACAACAAAAAATACGTTTTTGATCTATTGTGTGACATAGAACCGTATTTATTACAAGCATTGTTTATATAGAAGATAGTTAGTCAACCTTATGGGATTATAATTGGATCAAAATGGATGCGACATGTACATGGCGATAGTGAGCTCGCATCCAAGTCATGTCGTAACTTCAGTGATCTGGCTTCCAAGTCATGTCGTAACTTGATTGAAACAATGGGACAGCATTCAAATCAGGGTTTTTTGAAGGAACCTGCATTAAAATGACGTCAAATATTCATGTTTGTAACTAATCACGCTAGATGGCACTCGCGTTTGCGTCCAACACCAATTACACAGGCATTGACTATAACTATCTTACTCCTATATAAACATTGTTACAAGAATTCTATGACAAATCAGATTTACTCTCCTATTAATATTTTATTTATATTCTATACTAAGTATATAGTATTTTTGTGTTCATTTAGAAGTTCCTTTTTTTGACTGTGATATTTTACTAAATGTTTTATGCTAATGTAAGTTAAGTTTAGAAATTGTAGTTTTTAAGACAATTTCTATATTTTTATATATATAATTTACTGTACTTATTTGTATTTTGTACTTATGACTTGAGTTTTTCAAATGTTTCAAATTGAAAGCTTCAATAAAAATTATATCTACCTATCTTCCATGGTATTCACATTAACCTTTGTGACAGTGTTTCGACTGACGCATAATCTCTAAGTACTTGGTACTACCTGTTTCTTCTACTCTAGTATTATTATCAATTATTAGTGGCCCCAAGTCTGAGGATATTATTATAAAATGTGAAAGATATTTTAATCTTTTTAAAATCTAACGTGGTCACCATCAATAGTATTGATATAAAAAAGTTCGTTGAGATAGATAGTGAATAGTAGTGGCCCCAAAACGGTCCCCTGTGGCGCACCAAATTGAAAGATTTTTTTGTTCACTTCTAGTTTTATCAATTTCAACATATTGACTTATAGTTTTATTATAGATTCTAACATTGATTTTCATCAAGTATCGGACTATATCAATTTTAAAAAAGTATCAATTCACTTTTTTGTTTCAGGAAAGATGTTGAACGTGTATTGTCAGAAATGGTGCATACAGTTTTCATGAGCTTTTAGAAGTAAAATTCACGAGAACTTGAATCGAGCATAGTTGTATCAAAATGTTTGCTATTTTTTATTGATTAAAAAATAAACACATTTTGAATATTTTTCTATGACTTGTGCATACTTGTGTTTTATCGTTCTGTTGCATCGAGAGATTCTTGGTGGCACTGTGGGGGTTTCCTGCAGTTGAAATAGCAAATGCACCACATAATTTGTCAAGTACGTGAAGTTTATAATTATTGATTTAAGTCAATTAATTTTATTGTTTATTTATTTATTGAGTGAATACCTTCCAGACAGAACAAGTTCTGGTATGAGGAAGTTGTACATATAATAATAATAAAAATTATTAACAATTGCAATTCAAACAAAATATATCATAAATGACTGATAAACAGAGTAAAACATATAAAATAATGATAAAACCATAATAAAATCAGAAATTAGTGAACAAAGATTGATAGCAGGTTGTCAATTCCGTAAGGAAATTATGTGTTTTTTACAGATATTTTGAATTTGGAAAAACTTCTGCAATTTGTTATAAGATAATTTGTTAAATTCATCTAAAGCAGCGTGAGTGAATCATTTTTGGCCAACTGTAGAGGTAGCAGAATAGAGGTAAAACAAGTTATATTGTCTAGTGAGATGACTATGAATTTCAGAGTTTTTCTTCAAAATTAAATTTGATTTTGTATTTATGATATTGAATGCAATTTTTAGGGTATTTATTTTATACAATTCATCTAAAGAAAATTTGTCCGTAATTGCAAATAGTTTATTATTTGGTATGTCAAATGGGAGACGATACAGTACTTTCAAAGATTTCCTATACAATGCTGATATTTTATTGAAATTATTTTTGGAACAAGATCCCCAAATGTTTATCAAATAGGTAATATGACTTAGTATGTGAGATTATAGAATCATATTTAAATTTAATTTAAATATTTAAAAAAATTTATCATGTTTAGGACATCTTCTCAAAGCACTAATGATTGGAGAATTTTTTTTAGTTAAGACCTCAATGTGTTTGTCCCATTTCAATTTTTCATCAATCCAATTACCAAGATATGTTATTTGTTCAGTTCTTTTCAATAATTCATTTTAGATATTGATGTTAAGGGAAATACTCTGTTTTTTTGCTGGAAAATTATATACTCAGTTTTATCCGTATTTATTGATAAAAGGTTGCAATACAGCCATTTTTAAAACATTTTCAAGTCTTCATTAATGTTTTCTAGAATAAGAGAGTTTTTGTTTTCATATAAAAGTACTGTATCATCTGCGTATAACTTCCTGCTAACCCAATTTTAGAAATATTTTGAATATATAATAGATACAAGATGTGTCCCAAAACATATCCTTGTGGAACGCCCGTATTTATTGGTAGTCTGATAGACTCAGAGTTGTAACATTTGGTACTGATTGTCCTATTTTCAAGATAGGATTCCAAAAGATTTTTCACGGTACTCCTGAATCCCATTGTTTCCAAGTTTTCCAACAGTATTTTGTGATCAACTGTATCAAATGCCTTCTTAAGGTCAATGGAAACAGGTACCACATAGTTTCCTATATCAAGTCCATTTTAAATTGTTTGCATGACTTGTAGTACTGCCGCTTGTGTCACTATTTTCTTGGAAACCAAACTGATTACTATCATAGTCATATTTTTTGTTTATAAAATCAACAATACGTTTTTAATAAAACATTCAAATTTTAGAAAAAATGCTCAATACCTATGGCTATTGGTTTATAATTTGATGGATCTTCAGTATCTCCATGTTTGAATATAGCTTTTAGTGAAGCATGTTTCAATTCAAGTGGGAACATACCGAAGGTAAATTATTTATTGATTAATTTTGTTAAGGGTTCAGCCAGAATATTTTTTAATTCGAATAAATCTTTGGTCAATAAACGTTCAGAATCAGGACGAGTTTTTTTTAAGGTGTAGATTATTTCAATAATTTCACTTTCATCAGTTGGAAATAAAAGCATTGTGGAGTCGTTATATTTTGGTTAGAAATCCGAATATGGAAGGTTATTGTAATAAGATTTTATTTCACTTGCTATATTCTCGCCAATACTCGAAAAATGATTGTTCATAATATTGGCTATATCAGGTGCTAGTTTTTTTTATATTGATTTATAAGACATTTTAGTAGTACATCAGTGACGTTTTTTCCATTTTATCTACTTTTGTGTGTATTCTACTTTAGTTTAACCCTTAACTACTGTGGTACAAGTTTGATGACGGTGCGCGTGTGGTGCGGTCATGGTGACCGAAATATATATATATATATATATATATATATATATATATATATATATATATATATATATATATATATATAATAAAGATGGATTTAGCGAGGGGCAATATATGAAAATATAAGTAGAAAAGTTATTGGGTATAACCCTCAAAATGTTCTGCAACCGTAGACACGTGTTTCGAGCTTAAGCTTTCATCAGTACGGTAAAATCAAAGGAAGTCAACAACAGGAAGCCAACCACACATTTTTACATCCAAGTGTTGTACATCTACGCACTTGATTTTACCGTACTGATGACAGCTTAAGCTCGAAACACGTGTCTACGGTTGCAGAACATTTTGAGGGTTATACCCAATAACTTTTCTACTTATATTTTCATATATTGCCCCTCGCTAAATCCATCTTTATTTGTATTTTCCTGGGTAGGATTGTCACGCTGGTAGCTATAGCTGACTCCGTGGCGACGTTAGTTGTTGCCTTGTAAGAACAAGGTCTTCTAACCGAAGCCACAAATGTGTGGTTGGCTTCCTGTTGTCGACTTCCTTTGTTTCTAATTTTACATCCAAGTGTTGTACATCTACGCACTTGATTTTACCGTACTGATGAGAGTTTAAGCTCGAAACACGTGTCGGGAACTGGGTTGGCGCGGAGTGAGGGGATGTGAGCAATGAGAGGCTTCCAGGCAACCCAGTTCCCGCACAAAGCTCATCACGCGCCAGCCCCGCCCACACGGTCATTAAACCTAGTATAAATATAGGTCCACAACCCGCAAATCCTCAGTTCTCTCGAAGGAGTAGGCAGATTGAGACCTTAGAGAGAGCCAGTGACGAGACTTGGGGAGTAGGCAGATTGAGACCCCGACGTCAAGTCACAAAATCCTAACGCGATAATACCTGAGGAGTAGGCAGACTGAGACCTCAGTGTAGAATCACGTTTCCTCACTATACCTATCCTTCTTATTCTTGAAAATGGCTCCGAAATCGGAGCCGAAACGTCGAATTTCAACAAATTCCAGACGCGGTTCAACCCGAACTTCTAGTTTTCAAATATCTGACCGCGGAAACCTATCCGAACACATATATATATATATATATAGGGTGTTTCTTAAGTTCGTGTAGAAAATTTAGGAGTGTGTTGCTGACATCAAAATAAGTAGAAAAGTTCCTATAAACATATGTCCGGAAGTTATTTGTTTCTGAGATACAGAGTGTCAAAGTTGAATTCTTATTTTAACTTTTGTGAACAATTTCAAAATAATTTTGATATTTGGGTAATGTTTGGTATCTGGGAATATTCGTTATGCACTTTGTGTTAAAATAAATTCTTGGTAGAGGTCACTGCGAGCAACTGTTTTCGAGTTATTGAGATTTGAAATAACCGATGCAAGTGATTTTGAATGACAAGATTTTTAACTTTAAAATAAATTCAATTAGAAATTAGTTTTTTCACAATTAACATAAACTTTGATTTTGTCATTGAAAAATCAACCCAGATACCAAACTTTACTCGAATATCACAAATATTTTGGAATTTATTCACAAAAAACAAATATAAGAATTAAACTTCGACACTCTGTATCTTAGAAACGAATAGCTTGCAGACATGTGTTTATGGGAACTTTTTTTCTTATTTCGACGTCAGCAACAAGCTCCTAAAGTTTCTACACGTAATTATATATACCATAAAAAATTATATAATTGAGTTTTTTCATATTATTTCATTGTAATAATATGAATTGAACATTTTTTGATGAAAATAAAATATATACAATTAAAAACCGGGCATCTTTTTTACAACATTTTATTTTCTTGGTTAACTGCTTCTTTTTTAACAAAATTGGATATTTTATTTATTAAACATTTAACAAAAAATAATAATTCTAAAATGAAACTAGCAATATTTTTCGTAGGACAGACTTACAAATAAATTAAAAACATTGTTAAAAAAAAATTATTTTCACAAAAATCACACGATGTAAAAAATTATAAATTAGACTTGCAGTTTATACAGATATACGTTGAACATTCACCTCAAATAGGCTTGGTACACGTGTAACACAAGTGAAAAGTTGTTCTGTTTAGTCATGAAGGACAAGTGTAGCAAGTTTTTCTTTTTTCAAGTTTCTCCATGGGTACTTCCAGACGTTTTTCAGTATCAAACATGGCAAGAATAAGTTACACTAATACTGTGCTGTCACTAAGACCGCAAAAAAATTTCAACTTGATGTAATTCAAAAACAAAAGCGCGTAACACGCGACCACCCCGTTTGCTTTCTAAAATGCACTAATTTGAAGGTACAGAGACGTCCAAGGCTATACAACTAGGAAGGAGCCTAATACTAGAGATGTTCAAATAGGCAGCGGTCACGGTGACCGCACCACAGTAGTTAAGGGTTAAGGTTAGTTTTTATGCCCTCACTTTGTCAACAAGATCTTGTATCTTTGGACAATACAGCATATTCTCTCTCTCTCTCTCTCTCAGGTCATCAGTAAAGATGTTACCATTCATTTTTATTTATTCAATCTCTTTCCTATTTTTTTATTTCGATGTACCTTTGAGACAATAATTGAGAGTATCCCACATTTTCTTCTGGTTGCCTTCAGAAGCTTCAAATTTCTTATGACACTAAGGTAAACACGATTAAATTTCCACAGATTTATTGTCTTCGCGACATGTTTCGATACACTGTATCTTTTTCAAGCGAATGAAAAAGATACAGTGTATCGAAACATGTCGCGAAGACAATAAATCTGTGGAAATTTAATCGTGTTTACCTTAGTGTCATATACTATGAATTTCCATCAAGTAAAGGCCACGTCAATCCAAAATTCAAATTTCTTACTAAAATGTTGAGCTTTTGCTCTTTTGATCATAGCGTTAACTTTATTTTTCTGTATCTTATAGTCATTAAAGAGTTCTTGATCATCCACGTTTTGTTTATATCTTTTGAATTTCGAATGTTCATTTCCCGGATAATACTAGCTAAAGAAGCTTCGTCTATAAGTTTAAAACTTCTGACAATAAGAAAATTTTGACTTTGACTTTCTGAAGCCCAAGGTGGTGGGTGATTTCGACAAATTATATTCTGATCTTGAATTCCAGTGTGCTTGTATTTGAGGAAATTATTCCTGAATAATTAATAAAGCCAACAAATACGAATTTAATGATATTCCATATTTACAAATATTAAAAACAACCTAAAATGGAGCACTAATAGATCAACAGCCCATCTCACATCATCAGCCTCTGTTTGCCAGTAAACAGGATCTCTTCATATCCACGCATTCCTGAAAAGCTTGAACTATCTTCGCGCATCTCATTGATTCATTGGGATAGCATCTATAGCATTCCATCACTGCTTTCTCGGAGTCTTTACAAGGAGGTAAATTTCTTTCTGTCGCAGCTTTCTTGCTTCCTTTGAATTCTTCTGCCTGAATAAAATAATTGTGGTAAATTCGAAAGTTCCAAATGACATGGATGCAAATGATTTTAGACCCATAAATACAGTACCAACTCTAGAGAAAGTGATTGAATTGGCAACAGTTCCAACTGTATTATATAAAATAATCGAAAGATCCGTTTATGTAAAAATGCTTGGTATAATATCTAAGTAGTCCAAGCAATAGCAAAAAGTGGGTGCAAGAATGAATATCCGAAAAAAAAAGCGTATAGGATATTGAAATTCAGCATGAGTTTCTCTTTCATGCGACTCGATCGTGATTACCGAACTAACCTAAAAAATTGGCAAAGTTGCAAAAAGCGGTTTTTTGTTGATAACTAAAAAACTACAGCTCCGATCGAAAAAGGTCAAATTAGGAAATTGTATGTATTAAAGAGATCTATTGTAGTATAATGTTAAACAAATTCACTCTAAAATAATTTATTTTACGAAATACAATGTCTCAATAACTTCAACACAATACTCTAATTTATACAGTGCGTTCATAAAGTGTGGAAACGCTCTATTATCTTACGAGTTGATTATTTTCGGAGGAAAAGCTCGGACAGGTCGATTTTGTATTTTAGTTTTCCACCTTTTTTTAGAAAAAAATATTTTTTCCCCTACCACCTTTCAAGATATGACGTCATCGATATTTTTTTTAAATTGAAAGGGTATATTTTTATGTCAAAAATTGATGCCCATATTTTTCTGAGTTCAACCATACCACATACGTCATGATTTGAATAGTAATAATATCCTTAGTGAACAACAATCAGAATTCAGAAAGAGTTATTCATGAGAAACAGCTCTTCAATATATTTTATCAACCTGGAAAAACATCTAGATGAAAACAAATATGTTAATGCAGTTTCTCTAGATCTGAAACATAATACAGACATTTTATTTCGCAAACTAAGGTATTATGGAGTTGCTGGTACTGTTTGTAATTGGAAGGAAAATTATTAGAATAACCAAAGTCAAAAATTGGCCTCAAGTTGTTCCAATATATAATGTAACAACATTGGAGTACCTCAAGGCAGCGTTTTAGGGCCCTTTCTGTTCATTCTTTATATGAATGATTTTCATCAAATTGCTTTGGCAATATTCCATAGCTAAATTTCTTTTATTAATTTTATCACAATACAAAAGTGAATCAGCAAGAACTTTAGGTTTATAGATTTGGGTGGATTCGAAAATTCAGAACTAGAGCCACTTTGCAAGTATGGTATAATTTTTTTCTAAATATTCAATTAGAAACGTTTTTAAACAGAAAAAATGTATCCAGCAGAATACCAATTTCATACAAATGAAATTTCAAGTAAAATCGGCGTTGAAAAATTGTCTATTAGTTGAATACTTTTAGGTATTTTTGTGTAGGGGACCTAAGGTGACAAAATTTCCGTTTTCAGTGTACTAAGGGTGTTGCTTTACCAAAACATCGTCACATTCAGAAAGCCCATAAATGGAATTGAACATAGTGACTAGTATAAATCAAACTGAATGTACTTACAGCCTTATTATACTCCTGATCCATGACTTCATTCATCTTCTTGTGACTTGCTTCTAGCGCCCTTATTCTATTTTCCCAATATTCATCATTTTTCTTCAGTTCTGCTACACTTTGCTGTCGAAGTTGAAGTGTGGTTAGACTAGGTTCATTCAAAAAAAACGGAGAGGCTACAACTGGGGTTCCTTGCATGGGGGAGTGTATCGTTTGGTTTCTTTGTGATTCCTGTCTTACCGCTGTAACACAAATGAATTGTTTTGTTTTATGGTTATAGAGAATATGTCAATCTGCTTGTTGCTTATTATGTAACATGTACCGCGCGGAGATGACTTAAAAAAATTAGGCGATCGCAGAAAATTTAAATAACATAGATGAATCTACTCATGAGCTTTCACTAAAGAATTTTTTACCAGTCAGAAATTCACTCAGATAAAAAGTATCAAAGTTTAACCTTACTTTGATTTCCTCGTAGACGATCCACAACATCTTCCGATACTTTGATGACATTATTTGGATCATCATTTTCAACAGTTAATTTCCTGGTTTTGCTAGACGAACCACCCATTTTAATTTATAATTTTAAACTTTCAGACAATCCAAATATGACAGATGTGTGGCCATAACAAATCCTTTCTGACAGTTGACAGACATCACTTTGACATTTGACACAGATAATCGAGTGTCCAACAAAGCTCAGAGGTGCGTTTCAATATTACGTCCGACGTGCGTCCGACGTTTAACTTTTCTTATGAAGCGTTTCGATATTAGAACGTCTTGTACGAAAACTTCATTCCATCGTTTCAAAATTCTTGAGTGGAACGTCCGACCGTCAACTATTTACCCCACGATTTAGGAGAGCGTTTCAAAATTCAATCTGACAGATATCGCCCGACGAAACAACTATGACGTCATACATCGTCCGTTACCGGACGACAGACGTTAAATTGAAACGCACCTCAGCTATTAAAGCTTATCAGAGCTGAGCTATCAAGGCTCGTTCATACCCTTGCAAGAAATTCGCAAATTTGATGCGATTTGACAAAAAGATACGGCAAAAAGATTGCGGTGTCATCTTTTATTATTTGGGGCTAGATATTACTACATTACCAAAAAATGAAGGAAGGCGAGCAGACAGCATCCCGCGCCAAGTTGAAAATGCCTGAATTACTAGCCAACCTAAGCTAACCTGAATAATCTTACGAAGACAGAATAACCACACAAAATTGTCAGCGATTCAACGACTATCCATCCAAAATCTACTTTGTTTTTTTATCTTTCATATCGAAGGCACACTAGGAAATACCACGACACAGGATGCTGTCTGAAACGGTTTCCTTAGGATGACATGATAATTCATTATTCACCGTAAATTTTGCGCCGTACGAGTTGATTCGTAAAAAAATCGCAACGGTATGAACGAGCCTTTAAAGTCCATTTTTCATCAAAAATCGTTCATCAGCCTAATTTATATGGTTCGGAATATGTCCAACTGATCTGTTTCATTTCTTTCGATACCTAGCTGTATAGTTGTATATCAACATTTATTCAAAATATTTTGATATTTTTTTATGGATGATTTATTACCATTAACTCTGGATTACCAGAGTAAGTTTCCGAAAACTCATTTTGTATTATGGAGTCAATCATTTTGTTGAAGAGCTTCATACTCAACCGTCTCAACCTCCCCCGAAACATATTCATGATGTTCGTTGAGATCACAGAGTACAGAGGGCAACAAGAGTCACTTATTACTCCTACTTCATTTTGATCTAGTGATTCTGATGACGTCACTTAAATGATCTCGAGTAGCTAGAGCTAGAGGAAACAGATCAAAGTGGCACCAAAATGAATAAAAATTTTCCTAGGCATATAACGAAAGTGGTTGGTTAACAGAAACGGTATAAAGTGAGATGAATTTTGTATTTATGAAATACGTAAGCAGCCACATTGTGATAAAATTCCAGTATTTCCAAAATAAACTTTTCTATTATTACCTCTATTCAAGTAGCCACCGCTGACTCTGTCTTGAGCTAGTAGGTTGGTTTTCCCAAGTTGCATTGTCAATTGTTTGCATTATTAAAGAGCCAAACAAAGCTTTCACGTTTGAGCGAGAAAGCTTGATCTAGTATAAATATGAAATCGTTGAAGAAAACTGGCCTCATTTTTTTTCAAGCTTTTGACAATTTGAGAAGAATGAAAACATGGAGACACCACACAGACCTTCAGAATGAAGAAAAGGAGAAAATTTAACCTATTTTAATAAGAGAATGGTGATCAACCAGACTAAAGGCTCACACATACCTTTGCAATATTCGCAATTTTTTTGCGATTTGACTCATACGGCGAGAAAATTGCGGTGAATGATGAATCATCGTGTCATTTTTCGGTAACGTATTGTAATCTAACTCCAATTACTGGAAAATTACATGTTATGATTCATCATTTACTGCAACTTTTTCGCCGTTTGAATCGAATCGCAAAAAAATTGCGAATATTCGCGAGGGTATGAACTAGTCTTAATCTTTCCAAACAAGAAGAACAGAAAAACTTTGTCGAAACTGGGCAGATGACCTTGTAGTGGAACCTAAAATAAAAATAATGAAGAAAGAAGAAGACATTTGACTCTAGATCATTTGACAATTTTGACATGACACTTCAAAGATTGAGTACTTGAATAGTAGTTGTAATCAAAATGTAATGTAATTTATAATTTTTTAAAAGTTCTTGTCATGGGTCCTTACACCAAAAACAGGAGTAGATCCAGATCACCGTTGCATAAGAGTAAATCCAGGAAGAGTCACAAACATTCTTCAAGGAGCAGATCGAGGTCGCCTCTACCAAAAACAAGCAAAGGCAAACTTGATATTAAACCAGATTATACAAGACACACGGAAGAAAAGGGCAGATATGGACACAGATCTAGAGATTCTTCGAGTAAAAGGTATAGTGAAGATGACTTTATGGAATCGCGTAGACAACAACGAGAAATACTGGGTGTTCGAGACTGTCCAAATATTTGGGGAAAGTCGCCCGATCGTGAAGATTCTGCTTCCGAGCATGAGTTAGTGGACGAAACACAAGACCACACAGTCAAAAAGGGAAAAAAGAAGAAACAAAAGAACAAGAAAGAGAAAAAGTCCAAAAAAGAAAAGAAACGCAAGAAAGACAAGAAGGTAAAGAAACGAAAGAAAAAAGTCTCTAGTAGTGACGACAGCAATGATTCAGAAGAAGAAAAGTGGGTAGAAAAATCGAGTGATACGAAGAACGATTCTCAATCTGATAATGATAACGAGGATGGTATCCTTGGTCCTTCACCAAAAGCCCACACGACGTTGACTCACAAGGAAATGGGAAAGGCATTGCTACCTGGTGAAGGAGCAGCCATGGCTGCGTACGTCGCTGAAGGAAAGCGTATTCCAAGGAGAGGAGAAATCGGTCTGACTTCCGATGAAATAGAAACATACGAGTCAGTGGGTTATGTCATGTCTGGATCCAGGCATAGAAGAATGGAGGCTGTGCGAATCCGGAAAGAAAATCAAATCTATTCGGCTGACGAGAAGCGTGCTTTGGCCATGTTTAGCAAAGAGGAGAGGCAAAAGAGGGAGAACCTCATCTTAGGGCAGTTCAAAGATATGATAAGTTCCAAATTGGCTGAGAAAAATAAGTAGAAATATCAGCTCCTTGAGAATGAGCTTGTGAAAGGAAATAATTTCCAGTTTTTCCACTTAACTTTGGTTGTTTGGCCCTGGAAGGAATGGGGTAGAAGTGGAAGGGAGATTGTGAATGTTGTTACATGTCATTTGAATTCTATAACACTTGGCCCCTAGGGCTGAATTGAGTAAAATGTACTTTTACTTCGAATTATTATTTTGACTGTAATTAAATTTTAAACGAAATGATAATAAACAATAATAATAAGAACGTTTTTTCGTAGTAATTAAACTTTTAGACATGGCACTATTTCCCTTTCTATGGAAATAAAAGACAGTAGCTGTAACACGAATCTTTTTAATATTTGCCATATATATGAAGATATACATATACTAATATACACTGTTCACAGTGCGTAAAATGATACTTTTTAGCACAAGTGTGTAAAAAAATCAACTGTGCTTAAAGTAATGGAAAATGTTGGGTCGAAGGGGCGGGGAGAGGGAGGAATAAAGGGTTTTCCTAATTTTTTTATTATATATTGATAATTGCATCAGGTTTAGAGATTGTTACTTCATTTGTTTTTGGAGTATTGGAGAAACTTCATTCGATCATTTTGGAGATTTTAGGGAAAAAGTACAATTTTTATACTTTTTACCATTTTTTCAGGGTTTTTCAACTGAGTTGGAGAAAAATTATTTGTAAATAACGATTTGGTTTGTTAAGACGTTTACGAAACAATTTGAATAAAGATACTTTATTATTATTTTAATATTTTCATTTATTTCATTAATGGTCAATATCGAGATTTTCCATTTTTTTAAAATATTTCCTGGACTATTGAAATTACGGAAAAAATGCATTGATATTTTTTTTAGATTTTCTAAAGTCGGTCAAAAAAGATATTCTGGTAAATTGTAAAAATATCGACCGTTTCCAAGATATTTCGTGTTTTCCAAAATGTAAATTTCGATTTTCCCGGTTTTCCGATAATTTTCGTAAAAACAGTTCCAGTACGATTTGTTCATCTATTTGAGCTCCACTTGTCGCATTTTTAGAAGTTCAATTTGGTTCTGCGCATTTTTTTTTTATCGACATTTTCCTTAAAATCGCTGGAAAAACCTTGTTAGTATTTTCCGACCATTCTCAGAAATTATACACTTCTGTAGAACATACAGACCTGAACCCTGTATTGAGGGAAGTAGAAACGAACGAACAGAAAATCCCCCTAAATTTTATTTCAAAAAGCAGCGTTTTAAAATCATTGAAAAAATATTTAGCAAATATTGCAATTTTCAAATTTTTCAGATAGAAATTTTAAATTGCATATGGACCTAAATTTAAATTTTAAAAAACTTTTTAAAATAATTTTTTTACTATCTTTACAAATAACTCCATTTTTGCCCATTCATAATGAACTTTTCCAAGCTTCCGCCATATTGGTGGTTACGTGAGGTATGTCAAAATCGATTATTAGGTTTTTCAACATGTAGAAACGATCCCCTGTGAAGTGTATTTGTAACTATGAAGTCTGAAAATAATTTTGTTCTAATGTTGCACACATTATATATGACCCACACTGTATATTATCGTTCGTAGCAGGCAACATAGTACACTTCTAGAATACCTGTCCAATCATAAAAATTGCATCTTCATAAAACATCTCTTAGGTATTTGAAACAGTAAAAAATACTGGACACGGCTATAACAAACAACTGAAATAAATGGAATTTGAAAACTATGAGGATTTTAACAGCCATATGGCTCATTTTGCGGTCAACATGTTCTAAAATATCTCCAATTTGGACTTCCTGAATTTTTGGTATTATTATGACTTACCCTGTATGTATTTCGTACACAACGCAAATTTTTCCTGTGGCCCACAATAAATAAATCGCCCTGTAAATGGTCTACGTGACGCAAGCAACGTGACTGCCTATACATAATAATAAGACACTGTTGCCGCGTTTCAAAAAAGTCTTTGTTATTGTGAATTAAAAAATATGAATACATATTAGGCCAAGCTTTAGATACAAATAAGAGGCTCTTTTCACACAAAATAAAAGACGCAAACGGCCTATACCACTTTTTATAAGATAGTTCGTATATGAAAACCCCAGTTTTCGCCCCAGCAAAATCGCTTTGTGGAATTTTTAAAACAAGCTATAATGAAAAAAATTACAACTTTTTTGTTTTTTTGCAAATATCTCAAAAAGTATTGGAGGAATGGTTTTACAATCAATAAAACTTTTGTAGAGAATTATAAAACCTACAAAATGGTTTTGTATACGACCAGATCGGTGCATTTTTCACTGAGAAAATTCGGGAAAACCTCTAAAAAGAGACCATTTTTAAAAAATTCATAATATTCATGAATCTGAAGCTGGACAAACATTATTGCGGAACCTGGTAGTAATAACATGTGGTTCAACTGTGCGCAAGATGGTTTCTGTCCGATGTGTGGTTTTTGCACAATCGCGTTATAAACAATTTACGTGCAAATCTTTCTAAATGCGTCGATTTAAGGAAAATCATTTCATCCAAATTATGTAAGTGGCATTTGGAAGTAGAGATCAATATCTACAATTTGTATATCTTGGATTTTCACCTGAGGTGGGAAATGTGTTGAAAATATCACTGTAAGTTACTCTAAATGCTTCAAAGTGCACCCGAAGTCGCCCGAACTCAACTCGAGATAATTTCAGTGCGACTTCGGATGACTTCCCAGCAAACACAGTTACATCACAGATGCATCGCAGAGATATAACAATGTTACCTGCGATATCGCATTCTATGTCGAATAGACGTCGCTGCGATGTAGGAGGGATGTTATTTTGTCGCACTCAAGATTCATCCATGCGACGTCGCTGCAACAAGTTCTGCGATGTACCAACGATATATTTTGAGATGTAACTGCGATGTGTTTTTGCGATGTATACGAGATTATTCCATATTGATATCGCAGGTATGTGAACATGTGACATATCACAGCGATGTACTTTTGTCACGCAGAGGTTAGGTAATACAAAGGAAAACATATCAATGAAAAAAAGCTTTGGATGGAAAATATGTATTTAAACATTTTATTTTCAATAAATATAATGTACTCAAAATGAAACAACATTGTTCTAATCGATGCATTTTCCAACAGTAAAAAAAAATGATACCTGAAACAATAAAACTTTATCATCCGTCTTTTATGACGATAAGAGAAAGATGAAAATGAACGTTTTGTCATAGTTTCAAGTTAAAAATTATTGGTACTAACTGTTATCCTGGGAACTATTCCTAGAAAAAGTTATTTTCACAGCTTTGTCATAGGATATTAAACATTTATTAAATTACTATGACCATTAGTTAATCGAACTTGGTGCAACAAACCATTTTTGGTTATGTTCAATGTTTATGATCGAGAAGTGAAATGAACGAATATAGAAATTTACGAATCTCAAGCGCATGTGCAATGGCGTTCATTGCTGACATCGCAAAAACACATGACGATAACATCACCGCGGCGAGGTGAAATTTGTATATTAGCTTTTGTACATCGCAGCGATGCAACGTATGTAATATTGTACTGTTGCCTTATTGCGACATCTCAGAGATGTCATGTCACAGATGCATTTGCTTCTGTACATCGCAGCAATGCAACGTTTTTGATATCGCCGTGTTACCTCATTGCGACATCTCAGAGATGTCATGTCACAGATGTGTTTGCTGGGTTCTGACGCACTTTGAATCGTTTTAATCAACTTTCAGTGACATTTTCAACACATTTCCTACCTCTCAGGTGAAAATCCAAAATATACAAATTGTAAAATCTATTTCCAGATGCCGTTTACAGGATTTGAATAGGACGATTTCCCTTAAATCGGCGCATCTTGCAAAATGTGCCCTTAAATTGTTTATATAACACGATTGTGCAAAAACTACACATCGGAGAGAAAATATCTTGCGCACAGTTAAACCACATGTTAATTATCTATCAGTTTCTGCAATATTGTTTGTCCAGCTTCAGATTTATAGAAATCATGAAGTTTTGAAAAATGGTCTCTTTTTCGAGGTTTTCCCGGATTTTCTCAGTGGAAAATGCACCAATCCGGCAGTATGAAAATCCATTTTGTAGGTTTTATAAATCTCCACAAAATTTCCAGTGACTGCGGGGTTTTCTTTAACACGTTGACTGCCATGTCGGTCTATGAGACCGAGGAAAAATTATTCTGGTGAGCCACCTCGGTCTCATAGACCGAGGTTGAGGTTGATACACCAGGCCAACTCGGTCTATGGGACCGAGCCAATTGAACTGTTCTGGAAGCCATCGGTCTAAATTATTGTCGATAATATCGCGAAAACAGACCGAGACGGCTTCAGTAACAAGTTTGCGTTGCAAATTGTTCTCATTCGACGCACAGACCGAGTCGGCGTGGCAGACAAATCAGTAAAAACAACGAATTTTTGGAAGATGAATACTGAACTCAGAGTCTCAATTTCCGAAAAATTCAACGATATACTATCTTCTGTAGGCTGTACCTACATAGAGTCCATAATGGTTTCTGGGACAAAATTTTCGATTTTGCTTCGGCTCTGATACCAAAAATGAAAAAATGAGCACGGCAGTCAACGTGTTAACTAGTATTTTTGTTAAAAAATCACCTGAATCCTAAGTCCAGGTATCTTGAATTTTACTTGGCAACACTGCAAAGGTAAGATTTCTGATTGGTTGTAATTTCAGAAGAAGGGACAAGAACTGTCAGAAAAGAGTAGGAGTAGGAGAAGTAATAAAAACTTTGGTGTAAAATTGTAAATACTGTTGTTTTTGAATTTTTTTCGAAGTTAATTAGTTGAAAATTGAATTTGTGAACACTGTAAAGAGTGAATGGTTGAGGTGATTAAAAATCATATAAATAAACTCATAATCAAATGTCTTGATAACATCTAGTGGTTTCAGACCCTAGAAAACAAATATGAGTAGTGACAAAAAAGAACGGGAAACTGGCCATTTCAGAAAATATGATTTCTTACAGTTAGAACAAATACCTAGAATACATTATCAGGATCCCAAAGTGGACGAACTCATCAAAAACGAAGTAAATATGTTCGTGAATTTTCATAACATAACCTCCATTTACACAAACAAATTTTGTGTTTTGCTGTAAACATAACTTTTTCAGCAACCTGTCCTAATAACAGGTTCAAATCTCGTGAAATCCGCTTTGGAAAAATGGAATATGGAATATTTGGAAAAGAATTTGGGGAAATGTGGACACACTGTATATTTGTCCAAAGACCACAATTTCAAATATTTTGACGAGAAAAAAATACTCACGGACAATAATCCAAAGGGCGTTGAATTCACACCAAAAACTAGTAGAGTAGATATGAAGGTTTCCGAATTTATGAAGAGGTTGCAGGATTGGAAAAGCGGAGAAGAAAGGTACCCATATTCACTACTGCAATTTTCTAGTCTTAAAGAAATGGTTCGTGTAAATTTGTGTACTTTCAAAATCAAATAATACTATAATTGATTTAGTTTGTTGAAATGTGCAGTTGTACAATAACAATCTCAATGCATAACTGTTCTCACGTTGTTTTGCACAGAGAATATCAATGTGTTTCCCAGCTCGATTTATTATCAATATTGACACCTACAAATTTAGTTGTTTCTGATGCATTTACTCTTATTCAAAGATAGAGAGGGTTTCAGTTTGATTACTCAGGGAAAAATTCACTAATACTGTTTTTTGTACATTTAGAGCTAGGTGGTTTTTTTTTTTTTTCGACCACAAAATAATTTTTTATAGGCAGTTTCAGTTGATTCCACAAGACTTTCGATGTCATTTTCTGATACCATAATATTCGTTTAGTCAGCATATGTGATCACTTTGATCGTTGACAGATTCTGTAGAAAGTGAATGATATCATTTGCATATATCAGAAATAAAAGGGGCCCAATATGGAACCTTGAGGCATACCCTGTTTAATGAGTAGAGAAGGGCTTTTTGTGTTTTGTTTAAAGACACTTTGATATCTAAGAGCGCATCAACTTCAAGGCTACTCCTCTTATTCCACACCTTTCCATTTTTGATAATAATAGCTCATAGTTAACACAGTCAAAAGCTCGTGAAAAATCAATGAAAAGAACACAAATTTTAACCTTGCCATCAAGAGCTGTTACTATCTGTTCCTGAAAAGCATTTAATCATTGTTTAAATAGAACATAGTCAATGCCTGTGGAAAAGGTATTGGACACAAACGCGAGTGTCATCTAGCGTGATTAGTTACAAACATGAATATTTGACGTCATTTTAATGCAGGTTTCTTCAAAAAACCCTGATTTTAATGCTTTTCCATTGTTTTAATCATGACATGACTTGGAGGCCAGATCACTGAAGTTACGACATGACTTGGATGCGCGCTCACTGTCGCCATCTATATGTCGCATCCATTTTGATCCAATTATAATCCCATAAGGTTGACTATCTTCTATATAAACAATGATTTAATGCAGTTTATGTGCTCTTATCCAACGTTGATGGGGAAAAAGCATTTCATTTTTATTTAAAAATGACTGAAGTTGGCTTTTCATGTTCATTTCATCTATTTTCACCCTTTTTAACCTATGCTGGAATAAGTGCCCTGTAGTTCTCCATTTGGTGCGGGTCATTTTTTTCATATATTGGATTGATTTGAGCTAGCTTCAATCAGGGTAAATACCATTTTCAAATGATATATTGATGATATATGTTAGGAGATAGCTTAATTTTCCAGGCGAATTGTTTGAATCTGATACGAAAAAAATCAAAATGGGTGTTCCACAAGGCTCTATACTTGGACCACTATTGTTTATTGTATATATATCAATAATTTGCCTCATATAGTTGACCAAAAAATTGTTCAATTTGCGAAGGACACTTTTTTATTATTCAGCAACATATTTGTGGACCTTTACATTTACGAAAAATAAATTGCAAAACGCGTTTAAATCGAGTGTTTCTAGTCTGAAACGTCCATTTAACAAAGAGTTCCATATTTCTTTCATTTTGAAAAAATATCACATTTGAAAGTGTGCCGCTGACGTCACGTTCATCGAAAACACCCCCCCCCCCACCATAATCCTCGTTCCGAAACAGGCAATACCGTTCTCCTTAAAAATACAGCTTCTAGCTTGATATAAGCCATTGAGAAATAATTAAAACCTTGTCACTTGATCAACTCAGAGAAAAAAATCCACATATTACCTATTTTTATTGTATTTATAGTTTCAAATTTTCAATTCATAAGTCGGGTCCACAAAATAAAACAGAAAATCATATGCCAATCTCTGTCATAAGCGTCATATCAAAAATAATTGAAAAAATCATTAAAAGAAGAATACGTGAAACCAGACAAATATCAATATGGATTCCAACCCAAAAGCAATACACAAAGTGCTTCAATAGACCTTGTCAATCACATAACCACAGAACTTGATAGTAAAAAATGTGTTATCACTGTATTTTGTGGATCTCCAAAAGGCGTTTGATGTAGTGGACCACAAGGTACTCCTAAATAAGCTTGAATCCATAGGGCTGAGGGGAAGAATTTATAACCTATTACGCAGCTACTTATGGAATAGGAAACAATATGTTAATATTGGATCAGAATCTAGTGAACTGTTTGTAAATAACTGAGGAGTACCCCAAGGTTCCGTTTTAGGGCCTCTATTATATGCACTACATGTATTGAGCTTACGGTTGGCAAAACTGCGTGGACGCTACTACACATTTGCCGATGATACAGTGTTAGTATATAGTGGCATAGATAAAAAAAACATTACATGAAACAATAAACGAGGACTTGAAAACGTATTCATTTTGGCTGCTAGAAAACGAACTCAAAATTAATGTTAAAAAAGCAAAGTATATGACATTCCATCAAAAAAATTCACAAATTGGGGAGACAACGATTAAAATTGACGGCGGCGAGATTGACAAAGTCGAAAATATCAAATATCTGGGACGTCATTGATGATAAACTTAACTGGCAGAAACATATTGACCATTTGATTTCCAAAACAGTACCTATGATTGGTGCACTCTATAGATGTAGAGAATATTTGGATACAAAGGACCGCTACTTAATATATAATGCGTATTTTCTCTCAAATCTACGGTATTTGGTCACAAATTGGGGAATATGTGGCAAAACAAATTTTAAATAAATTCAAGTACTACAAAACAAAATAATAAAAATATTATTCAATTATCAGTACCGGACACAAACAGAAACAATTTATCGAGAAACAAATATAGTACCAATAAATAGAATTTTGAAAATAGAACAATGTAAGTTCATATACAAAGTTATAACAAATCAACAAAAATGTAACACCCCTCTCAACTGTGTAAATAATATACACTCGCATGAAACAAGACAACTGAGTAGTAACAACCTCTATTTACCAAATGTCAGAACAAGTCTAGCCTTAAATAACCCAATAAATAGATGTATGGAAGCATTTAATACAATCCTGATCAATATAAGAAATATAAATAGTTACAGGCAATTTAATATAGAACTTAAAGCACACATAACAAATGAAATATAATTTTAATTAACTAAAAAACGATCGTAATAATCACATCAACCACATAGATAAACATACTCCGATACCAGCGTCTTTGCTGATTAGGAGTCAGTACAAAATCTCATGAGTAAATTTATCATAGGAATTATATGTAATTTTATTTTTTATATGTATGTAGAATTATAAAATTTTGTAAACTATTTGTGTAACCTGAAATATGTTTATATCATGTAATGTACCTATACTGAATGAATAAAATGAATAAAAAATATGTTCTTGTTAAAAAATTTCTGAACAGACCATCCCTTTGATGAGAAACGAGCAAATCGTAATAACATTATTCATTGGGTGAAATCAATTCAGATATAGAAATGTCTATGATTTCATTGTGATTTTCATCTCTTTGAATTTGGTTTTTCAAGTATATTTTTCTGGATCTTTACTAGTACTTAAAATTTTTTGACGCGCTTCATCTTTAGGTGCATAAAAAAATTGTATATTAGAATTTTCAATGGAGTTTAGACAAACGGGTACAAAGCACTTTTTCTACATGTTCATTTAGTTGCAGGGATACAGATACAGGAATCAAAAAGAATTTTAGAATACTAACAACAGTAACTTTAAAAACTTTGTAAACCGCATTAACCTCAAATAAGAAATCACGTAGGGCCTGTTCGTGTGCAACATAAATATTTGATGGAACTGCTTGAATTGTGTTCGATTTTAATGTAAGCTAACGAGTTAAACAGAGACAAACAATTCTTATTGGTTCGCTCCGTGAAACAGACGAACGAACCCGTCTGGTACCAAATGACAACTGTCATACGACACATATTTGAAAGAGTATTTGGTGCACAACTTTAACAACGTTGCCAAGTCTACTTTTGAAGAATATAACGTCACGAATTACTTTTCTTCTGATTATAGAGAAACTAGCGGTCAGAAAAAAATAAAATAAAAAAATCCCGAGTGATATTAGCGTATATAAATGATTCTAGATTGGGTTGGAAAAAATACATTGACCACCTAGCACGAAATATGGCAAGCTATTGCTATGGACTTTAGGAATTGGCTCAGTCAGTAAACACAGAGGCTGCATCATAGAAATATAATAAACACGTCTATGGGCTGCATTAAGTGCTTATCATGTATACGTCCAATCTCGTGTTAGATATGGAATTATATTTTGGGCAAATTCTACAGATGCCCACAGAATTTTGATCCAAAAAGATGTTTGAAATGATAGCTGTAGTACTATATTTTCGAAAATAAATGTACTTACTCTTCTGGGATTATATATTAATGAAGCAATAATTATTGTCGAGGAGAATAATTAACTCTTCAAAACACTAGAACATTAGTACAATATTAGATTAAAACAACATCTAATCACAGATTTTAAAAAATATACTTATAAAATGAAGCACCGTCTTGAGCAGTCATTAATACAAAAGGCTCACTATACACTGGAGGAATATTTTGGAAATAGTCATATATAATTTTACTATTTTGTAAAATGTTAAGTACCATAGGTATAATAGTTATTTGTATGCTAAGGCCGCGAAATACCTTTTTAACGTACCGAAAGAACAGTTATCGCCGAGGCCGCTTGCGGCCGAGGCAAGATAATCTTGAGGTCGTTAAAAAGTTTCGCGGCCATGGCATACACACTATTTTTCGTGCAATCGTTAAAATTATTAAAATAGATAGTTGTAAATAAATATATTATTGCTCTAAAATCAACAGCAGTTCAATTTATTTAACAATATCACCGTGTGCTATGGAAATGATATGTTTCAATATATACAAAATATTTTGACAGTTCTTGTCAAAACGCAAATTGTCTGATACTGATAGCGATATTTCAGTACCTTCCACTCCTCCTGAACTCAAAAGCGTTGTAAATTCGGCGCTTTCCGTTTTAATACCCGAAAAATCTAAACGGCAGTACGAAAAATGTTACGGCGAGTTTAAAGATTGGTGTGACAAACAGAATGTTAAGACGATGTCTGAAAACATTTTTGAAAGTGACGTTTGGTTTCGCGGCCGTTGCTATGGGTAACGGTCGCGAAATTAAATTTCGCGGACTGTGCTGAGAACGCGAAATACTGACTTCGCGTGCGATTGCACGAAAAATACCTTTTTAATGTGTAATTTCAGTTCATAAGCTATATTTCCTCTTTTAGATTTATCTTCCTTCATCTATAATTTTTATTCATATTATTGACATGTTCTACATCCGTTTGGGTATTGTACAGATGAACGAATAAAGATTGTCTATCTATATATCAAGACATTTTTTTAAAAGGTTATTTGAAATGTTGTCATAACATTTGAAGTTTCCAGAGATCTTATTAATGAATCATGAAGTCGTAGTCAATATTGCTACTCAACCGATCCTGTAGAAAATAACTATTATATATTTAGGAAGTGAAGTTTAAAAAAAAAATCGGTTTAAACGGATTTTATGCACAATGGAAAAATTTAATTTTTATAGGTTATATCTGCAACAAGCTCTGAATGCCTCGATGGGAACTGCGATAGTGGAAGACTACATGAAATTTGACTGGCGCTTCGTGGCGGACAAAAGACTCAAACACAACTGGGGCGAACTAACCTCCAATGTCCTTTTCATCTCGATGGAGGGAAATTTAACACCTTGCCACTATGACGAACAACAAAACCTCTTTGCGCAAATACAGGGTTACAAAAGGTGTATCTTATTTTCTCCCAGTCATTTTGAGTGCCTATATCCGCATCCTGTTCACCATCCCCATGACAGACAGAGTATGGTAAGTTGACTGATGGTGAAATTGTCGAAACTTGTAAAATATTAAATCGACTCGGGATAATTTTTAAAACATTCGTGCACTCGAAAAAATGTCCAGTAATAATCCAAGCACTAGGGAGATGGCAAGTGATAATTAAATTTGACAGTTTCTAAGATTTTTTTTACCAACCACAAATCCTAAATTTAATATCTTTGGGCTACCAAACAAAATGCATTGAAGTAGCCTTTAGGTCAAAGTTTGCATGTAAACATTTCAAATTCTGACGTATTTTCATCGCCTTATGTCAAAGTATTTGTATAAGAATTCAATCAAAAGTTGAGTTTTACCTGATAAAAATCAATTTTAGATTGTTCAAACGATTAAGATATTACAGGGTTGCCACCAACTTTTTCTTTGTGAATTCCCTTGCCAAGGTTTTCGACTAAATTCATAATATTCCATTACTCAAAACAATTGATTTGAAGACCCAGCATATGAAATAGTATTTATTCTGTATTAATTATTCAATAATTGAAAGTAATAAACATAATTATAATTAATTTTAACATCATTATTAAGTTGATAAAGCTTATTCTATAAGTTTTTTCAAATTCTGATACTACTTCATACTTTTTCAAAACACCGAATTCCCTGACTACCAATGGAATATTTCACATTTCCATGACTTTATCTTGAATTTCCTGACTTTTCATGACATTTTTGAAAAATTAAATTCCCTGACATTTCCATGTTTTCCAGGATATCCAGGTTGGTGGCAACCCTTAATTAAAGAAATTATTGTGTTTTTATAAAATGTTGCCAAGAATTGTAATAATAAGTGATAAACGACAAAACGAAAATCGCAGTTAAACATTCCTTGTGATTTAATCTATTTCATGAAGAGGGAAATAGTAATATTTAAATTTATAAATTTCTAGGTTGATTTTGATAAGCCAGACTATTCCAGATATCCCAAATTAAAAAATGTCAAAGGCTGTGAGGCAGTTGTAGGCCCAGGAGATGTTCTCTATATCCCAATATATTGGTGGCACCATGTAGAATCCTTAGTGCAAGGGGGGCCTACCATTACTGTTAATTTTTGGTACAAGGTGAGTTGTTTGTAATTAAAAATGAAGAAACATTCTGTACTCGATTTTGATCACCAAATTCTAATAAAGAAATAAAATCGCCGAATTTAAGAAGTCAAAAAACCACAATGATCCTTGAAGAACCCCGGTGATGGTTTGTTTCATTTCAGACCTGTCTGCATGATTGGCGATATTAAATGGTAGTGGTCCTAAGACACAACCTTGAGGTACCCCATAACCAAAAATTATGGGATCACTGAACACTTTGCTAATTTGTACTTGTTGTATTCTACCAGTTATGTAACTTTTCATTTGTAAGCCACTCCTCGGAAACCAATGTGTTCTAGTTTTTTCAGTAGTCACTTATGAGTAACCAAATCGAACGCCTTAGCTAGTTCAAGAAATATACTAATATTTGGAGTGTTGTTATCCAATGAGCTATAAATATGTTTTGTAAGATGACAAGTGTCATTTTCAGTTGAAACTTTTTCTCGAAATCCGAACTGTTTAGAAGAAAGGAAATTAACAAATTAAGATATTTTTCAATTCTGTATTTGAGACATTTTTCAAAAATGTTTGCTATACTTGATATCAAAGTCATTGGTCTATAATTTTTTAACAAATTTTTATTGCCTTTTTTATAAATCGGTTTTATGATGCCTATTTTGAATGAGTCAGGACAAATTCCTGTATCAAAAATATTGACCAAGTTTGATAATAGCATCACACCCACCACAAAAAATGATATCTTTGAGGCACCAGCATTTTTTTTTTGTCTCACTATTAACACTTTCAGAGAATATTTTAATTTACTCTTGTGTCAGTTTACCGACAGCTGGGTATTTTAGTGGGAGATAACCATATTCATCAACGTCAGTTGAATCTGGTGCGTGAGTTTCTGTTTTCTTTAGATTTTTCACCTTGATATTCAAAACGTAGTTTCGTCACTCTTGAAAGATTTTAAATGTCAAATCAAATAAACTGCACAAAATCTTCAAATTAGACTCCCGATCGACACTCGAAGTTTTTCGAAAGTCGGATGTCCTAATATATTTATACTTTTTTTTGGATTGAATCGGTCTTCACTTGATGGAAATCCATTGTATAAACACTATGGTAAATCACGATTAAATTTCAACGGAATTTATTATTCTGCTAGTGTTTATAGTTTGATTCTATTTCTGTAAAAAAAGTTCGAGTTAAGAAGAGCTTATCTGAGCTAAGCTATAATTTTTTATCGTGTAATCAAACTCGATTACTTCTTGAAAATTTCACCTGGAAAAATTGTTTGCACTTAATTTGAGTAAATTCATGTCGCACCATCTTACAAGGTTGTTTCTGCTGGTTGGTCATAGCACTTGCAATTGCGTCCTCTGATGCTTTGAGGAACGTTGCACAAGTAGCTGTTAGATTTAATTCAATACCCGTCGTAGTCTTAGCCAGGGGAGTAGTTGTTTTCTGACAGGTACTTGCCATAATAAGCCTACGTAGTAGGTGTTTAAGGGAGTAAAGGGTTCATCATCGGTCGGTAACGACTGTTCGTTAGCAAACGATCTCCCAAAGATTTCTGTTTTCTTCGATTAAATCTCTTAACCCGGAGATTCGGAGTGTTCTTCCTCTGCTCACTAGGTGGAGCGGCCTAGAAACTGCTTCCATCTCGTGAACCAGAATTGACTAATCAGCGGAGTGTGTATTGGTTTGGACGGGGAACAGATGGCTTCAGTGCTGTCTGTGTTGACCTGCCCTTGCGCTGATGAGAGGCAACAACCTCGAAAGTAGTCTGCAGGTGGTCACCCTGTCCAAATCAAAACATAATTTCTGCTGGTTGGTCATAGAGGACACTTGCAATTGCGTCCTCTGATGCTTTGAGGAACGTTGCACAAGTAGCTGTTAGATTTAATTCAATACCCGTCGTGGTCTTAGCCAGGGGAGTAGTTGTTTTCTGACAGGTACTTGCCATAATAAGCCTACGCAGTAGGTGTTTATGGGAGTAAAGGGTTCATCTTCGGTCGGTAACGACTGCGACTGTTCGTTAGTTGTTTAGGTCATCTTGCAGTAGCTCAGCGTCTTCACTCTTAACCACACTCCTAAATAATTTGAGGTCATTAGCGAGCATTAAAAAGTTACTATGATATAATTTGGGCCCAAATGTGATCCTTGGGGAACACCGGAATAAACTAAAATTATGGCATTAAACGAACGTCACAATGGGATTAAATGAAATGAACCTCCTGTCGTATTCTGAGCAGTTTTGAAAACCAAGAGTTTGCATTTTGACGGCGTACAGCCTCTCTTGATATGACCCAGAAATTAATGTGACCAACATTTTCTTTCAGGGTGGTCCCACTACTATACAGTATCCACTGAAAGACCATCAAAAAGTGTCAATAATGAGGAACGTAGAAAAAATGTTGCTGGAAGTATTGCAAGATCCCAAAGAAGTAGGCCCTTTGTTGAAGTCGATGGTGGTAGGAAGATACATGGATCCTTAAATCGTGAATGAATGACTAAGTTGCGTTTCGAAGATAAGTTTGGTAAAGTTTACCTGAATTTGAACAAGTTTCGATAGCCCCATGAACAGCACCTTTGTGCTGAGAGACTACCAAGAAAATGATCAAAGCTTTAAGTAATTCTAAAAGGTATATTTTGTGTTATATTTATTTTTTCAAATCATTCGGCATTTTCAAGATAACATTAGCTTTGCGTGAAATCGTAGTGTCCTGAAAACAAAAGATGACAATTTGAGACAATCGATTGAGCATGGGTTGGAAGCTGTTAGATGTCTTTTCTTCTCTCTCTCTGTCTTAATTTTTGTCCGTGAGCTTCCTAAATGGCGCTATCTGGACATGCCACGCTGTGAGAAATCCGTTCCCATCCGGCCTCTAACCGGCGTAGACAGCGCAGCTGTATCGGGGGAATGCAGAGTCTTGCTCTAGGCAATGCTGCATCCCATTTATATTGGCACTTTTTTATATTTTTGCTGGCACGTTTTAGCCATAACGTTTACGCTATGGTTTTACGGCGGACTTCACAAACACTTAAATCTTGGGTGAATGTACGTTCTTTAGACGGCGGACATTACAACACATGAACCCACGGGCGTAGCCAGGTTTTAGTATCGGGGGGGTTCAAGATAAATATGAAAAAGAAACAGAAGGTTCATTAATTTATTATTGCTTATATCTTAACTTTTCGTGGGGGGGGGGGGGGGGGTTGAACCCTCAAACCCCCCCCTGGCTACGCCCGTGCATTAACCTGACTTCCACCACGAGGCCGCCATCTGCCGGAAGTCGGAAGTCTTTTTCATGTTCCATGACCCCTGTAATGACTCTCATAGCAGTACTCATGCATCTATCTTGAAAGTCGTGAAAATAGACGATTTCAGAATAATTCTCGGTATGTTTCATTATATGAAAAAAATTCAGTATATTTTCAAAATACATACTTTATTGCCGAATACGTATATTTCATAAACATAATATGTTTGTATAATTTTAAGAAAGAAAATAAAATAATAAAAATATTCACATTGCGCAAGTACAAAAGCGAAATGTGTTGGGTACAATTGTAAATAAGAATGATAAACAAGCACAATTTGTACAAATGATGAAGTTTTCAATGATAAAAGATGTATATAATATATTGTATTATTAGATGTATATAAGATGTAAAAATAGTAACTACATAATGAAAAATATAAAAGTAACATATATTGCAAAGTCAAACCAGGTTTCAATGTATCACGGGTTATTTATTCTATTCCCAAAATGTGCCGATCAGTTCAGTATTCCTGAAGGCCATAATAGTTGATTATGAACCTAGGGACTAAAGTGGCACTTTTAATCCCGGGCCGAAGAGGTAGGGCTACAATTCGCTGAGAGATTTAATAGAACTTTAGTCCCATGGAAGACAGTGTAATAAAAATAGTCGAAACTAGTTTCGATAATTTATCTGAATCATGTAAAAAATACACGTAATTCACTAACTTATGTCACCACGGCCAAGCCAACTCTGTAATTATGTCTATTTGCAATTAACTGCGGCGGTAGAACTGCCATCTCTGGGCGGGAGACCTTCTTTTACATCTACACTAGGACCGGCGAAGTGGTCGTGGTGTAAGAGCGTTCAGCTACCCAGGCGGTCCGGGTTCGATTCCCGGTCGCGTGTCACTGAGCTGAAGTGGTTCGGATTCCACTTTTATTTAAACTGTAGGTCCCGGATCGCCCTTGCTCGCACAAGCTCTGCTTTTGAGGGGTTTTCTCCGAAAACCTGGGAGTTTCGTCAAAACAAATTTAACAAAAAAAATTTAACCGGTGGAGTTTTCGGGAAGCGGCGAAAAGTGTCACCGAACACTTTCGAATGCTCTTAGAAGCGATCGATCACTACGAGTTGTTTCTCAAATGTCTAGACACATTCCAGTGCAATGATAGTCATACGTGCCCACAAGCTGCTTTCAGCAGCGGCCAGGTCCAGCTTCAGGGGAATCGTCGTTACAACAGTTAGTACTTTCGCACTCTTAGCGGTTTTCTAGTTTCAAAATGTCAACAAAAATATGATACAACAGTCAAGTAATGATTGTGATTGGACACTTTTTCGAATGTCATAATGATGTTTATTCCTGCACTAGTGAGATAATGAAATGATTAAGAAACTTTAACCGAAATAAATCGTTTTGGAGACTTTCTATAGTATAAAATACTCCATGTAGTATGATTATTTACATATGCATGTAAAAAGTTGTAGGGAGAGGGGGACAGTGTCAGAAAGAAAACTAAATTTATTTATTGAAAATATAATACATTTAAAAACTAAAAATTGACTAGAAAAGCAATTATTCTTGAAAAAATTGTGCACTTTAAGAATTTAGTGAATGAAACAAAAATGATAAATGATTTGACAAAAAGTAGTGGCTTCATTTCATCAAAACACTGTTTTCAATTCACTTGACATACGTTTCTTTTCCCAGTCAAAGTTCAAGTATTAGGGGAGATAGCCAATTATGTTGAAAATGTTGTTTTGGTGGCGACTCTATTTTTCAAATTATCAAAGAAACCGAAGGTTCCTAAATTGATATGATTGAATGTATTTACTCCGGTAGAAGATCGTCTCCCAATTCCTCATTCCCAAAATCGTCGAAATCTAGAGGTTTCCCTGCTCCGGTCCTCGGTCTCGTTGGTAGTGGGCCTAGTGGATCAATATAACTTGTATCTGCAACAAAAATCCATTTCAATAGAGGTACACCATTTTTAATTCTCAAATTCCGACTTGGTAACACGGAATTTCGTAATCTCGACTTCGTATCTCGGAAAATTCCCAATTACTAACTCGGAATCTCGATTTACTAACTCGGAATCTATAATTCCGAGTTAGTATTTCAAAATTCTGACTAGTTACTTGGAATTTCATAATTCCTACTTCGTATTTTGGAATTCCTACTCAGCATCTCGGAATTCCGACTTATCAACTCGGAATTTCATAATTCCGACTTACTAACTCGGAATCTTGACTTACTAACTCGGAACTTAGACTTACTAACTCAGAATTTTATTAGTCCGACCTCGAATCTCGGAATTTTGTCTTAATAAGTCGGAATTTTATAATTCCAATAATTCGGGATTTCATAATTCCAACTTGGTATCTCAAAATTCCGACTTAGTAACTTGGAATTTCATAATTCCTACTTCGTATCTCGGAGTTCCGACTCAGTATCGCATAATTCCGACTTAGTAAGTCGGAATTTCTTAATTCCGACTTACTAACTCGGAATCTTGACTTACTAACTCGGAATCTTGACTTACTAACTCGGATTCGCAACTTTCTATCTCGGAATTTCATAATTCCGACTTACTAACTCGGAACCTCGACTTACTCGGAATCGTGACTTACTAATTCGGAATTCTATAATTCCTGTCTCGAATCTCGGAGTTTCTTCTTACTAACTCGGAATTTTATAATTCCCACCTCGAATCTCGGAATTTCGTCTTACTAACTCGGAATTTTATAATTCCAACATAGTATCTCAAAATTCCGACTTAGTAATTTATAATTTTATAATTCCGACTTACTAACTCGGAATCGCGACTTGCTAACTCGGAATTTTATAATTTCGACCTCGAATCTAGGAATTTCGTCTTACTAACTCGGAATTTTATAATTCCAACATAGTATCTCAAAATTCCGACTTAGTAATTTATAATTTTATAATTCCGACCTACTAACTCGTAATCTCGACTTACTAACTCGGAATCGCGACTTACTAACTCGGAATTTTATAAAACTGACCTCGAATCTCGGAATTTCGTCTTACTAACTCGGAATTTCATAATTCCAACACGGTATCTCAAAATTCTGACTTAGTAATTTAGAATTTTATAATTCCGACATACTAACTCGGAATCTGGACTTACTAACTCGGAATTTCGTCTTACTAACTCGGAATTTAGTAATTCAAATCTCGGAATTTCGTCTTACTAACTCGGAATTTCATAATTCCTACACGATATCTCAAAATTCTGACTTGGTAATTTAGAATTTTATTATTCCGACATACTAACTCGGAATCTCGACTCACTAACTCGAAATTTCCTCTTACTAACTCGAAATTTAGCAATTCCAACATAGTAACTTAAAATTCCGACTTAGTAACTTAGAATTTCATAATTTCGATTCACTAACTCGGAATCTCGACTTACTAACTCAGAATCGCGACTTACTAACTCGGAATTTTATAATTCCGACCTCGAATCTCGGAATTTCGTCTTACTAACTCGGAATTTAGTAATTCCTACCTCGAATCTCGGAATTTCGTGTTACTAACTCGGAATTTCATAATTCCAACACGGTATCTCAAAATTCTGACTTGGTAATTTAGAATTTTATTATTCCGACATACTAACTCGGAATCTCGACTCACTAACTCGGAATTTTCTCTTACTAACTCGGAATTTAGTAATTCCAACCTAGTATCTTAAAATTCCGACTTAGTAACTTAGAATTTCATAATCTCGATTCACTAACTCAGAATCTCGACTTACTAACTCAGAATCGCGACTTACAAACTCGGAATTTTATAATTCCGACATAGTATCCCAAAATTCCGACATAGTATCCCAAAATTCCGACTTTGTAATTTAGAATTTCATAATTCGGCTTACTAACTCGGAATCTCGACTTACTCGGAATTTTATAATTTTTTTTTTATTGTTTAAATAACTTTCAGTCAGAACAAGTTCTGGTATAACTTGAATGTACATCAACGATAAAATAAAGTAATCTAATTCTAATACATTATCAAATAATACAAATAATTCATAAAGTTTTGTAGTATTCTTATGAACATCATTTCTTTCAAATTTTTGGAAAATGAAATGATCGTTTTCGAATTTTTTATTCGTTCTGGTAATTTATTGAATGTTTCTATAGAGCTGAAAATTGGATTTGCTTTTCCTTTGTTGGAATGGATATTGTCCAAGTGAAAGTGGTTCAAAATCCGAGTATTATGACTATGTAATTTGGAATTTTTCTGAATTGTTGTATTACTCTTTTGAATATTTTTGGTTAATTTGAATGCAAATTTAGCTTTTTCAAATTTAATAAGTTGGTTCAATGTCATATTATTGGTGTTTTTGTACAAATCTGAAGATGGTGTATCCCAAGGTTTACCAAATATTACTTTTATTGCTTTATTCATCAATCTATAAATAGTTTCTTTTTGTTTTTGACTGCATGATGACCACCAAGTATCTCAAAATTCCGACTAGGTAACTTAGAATTTCATAATTCCGACTAACTCGAAATATCAACTCACTACCTCGGAATCTCGACTTACTAACTCGGAATTCTGATTTCGTATCGATTTAGTAACTCGGAATTATCAACTCGGTATTTTATAATTCCGAGTTACTAACACAAACAAGTCAAAATAGGGAGGAGGCAAGTGCAAAATTACTTTTTCAACCTACCAACTGTCGGCTGTGCAAAACCTGAATCGCTACTTCCAGCACTGTTGTGCGCCTGCTGTAACCTCGATGACCGTCTGTTGCCAGACTGAAGAGGACTGTGCAGTTGGGCGTTCTCTGGTACCGGACTGAACCCTGAGCCAGCCCTTGATGATAATCCGCTATTACTCCTGCGGGATCCTGAAATTATAATATTGGTTGAGTATATTTGGTGGGTAGACCTTTTTTTTATGTGTCGATATTTTTATAAATTTCATTTACATTATTTCAGTCAGACATAATTTTTTATATTCTTTTGGGTTATTGAGTTTGTGAGCTGTATGATAGAGTATGGTTTTATAATAATAACAACGTTTGACAAAATGGTTAAGGCTTTCGCGGCCGAAGTTTTCAGTGTCGCAATTTTCACTCGGGTTTGAGGGCCGTCGTTTTTTGGAATTTCTTCCTAACGTTTCGCTAGCGCGAGTGGCTAGCTTCTTCAGAGGCTTATACATTCCGTTATAAATTCCGTCTGCGATTGTATTTATTCTGACTTAGGTACTCTTGTGCGTTAATTACCGTATCTGGATTAGGTAAATTCTCACTAACCCTAATTGACCCCTTTCTACGTGCCGGCTTAATCTCGTTGATATCAAGTAAGGTTATTCTGGACTTTCATTGTCTAAAAAAGAACAAAGAAAAATGCACTTCTCTGCAATTTTTATTCACGACGTTTCAACTGTTAAAATCTACAGTCGTTATCAAGTGTATAATGCGACAATCTCAAGGATACTTCTTATATATGCTGTGTATACACTTGATAACGACTATAGATTTTAACAGTTGAAACGTCGTGATTAAAAATTGCAAAGAATTGAATTTTTCTACGTTCTTTTTTAGACAATGTCCAGAATAACCTTACTCAAAGTGAAACATTGTCAACCACTTTCAAACAAATCGTTGATATCCTTTGTTATTTCAGAATTGCTTATGACCGTAACTGGGTTAAGCATATTTTCGATAACATTAATTGACTCCTTTTTGCCTGCTGTCTTCATGTCGTAGTTTTCAATTGTTATTTTGGAATTTCTAAGAATGGGATTCCATATTCGGTTGAGGTTCACAGCTTCTTCTTTTCTATTGCTTCACGTACAAGTCGGCTATGTTATCCGTGGTTGGGGCCAAGAAGTTTTACGTCCTCAAACAGAATCTTGTGGTTTCTTTCACTGAGCGCGTGTTCTGCTGTATGATAATCAGTATGGATTTCATGAATTTTGTGATACAGAGTGTGCCACTGTTGATCTGATCACTAATATCCAGATTAAATTAGATTCGGATTTTTTGTGCAGCATCTTATCACTGAATTTGCGTAAAGCATTTGATACTGTGAATCATGATATTTTATTAGTGAGACTAAGACAAATTGGCATCAGAGGTAACGTTTATGATTTATTTGAAAATTACCTCAGTGGAAGAGAGCAATTTATTTATATGGGGGGCTCAACCTTCTCGAAGAGAGATATTTCTTGTGGGGTACCCCAAGGGTCTATCCTTGGGCCTGTGTTGTTCCTTATTTATATAAATTCGATATCTTGCCTGAATTTGAAAGGTCATTTAAAATTAGTTGCGGATGATACTACCCTGTAGGATGACGGCCTTCTGCAGTCGTGCTGCTAATATTTCTGCCATATTACGGCAAGCCGGTATTATCTTCAAGTTAGAGAGCATCATTCCTCCAAGGACTCCTATAATCAGAACCACCAAATTGACAGAATGGTCCGGATACAACCTGCGGAGTTCAAAGAGAAGATCTCGATATTTAGTCCGTTTTTCCTCCTCTTTTCGAACGATATTTATTTCGCCTAGAGCGGAAAACTCGATGACGAATATCGTTCTACTTTAGTGGTCGAGGAGGACAACATCAGACTTATTGGCTTCTATTCGTCTGAGGGTGGGAAATGAGTAGTTCCAATAGATTCGGCACTTCTCATTCTCCACCACGGACTCAATATCCCCCGGAACATAAGGCAACACCGGTGTCTCGTCTATACCGTACGAGTGTCGTAGATGGTAGTACAACACTCGTAGCGCCGCGTTATGCCTGTGGATATAGGCTAAGACCGCATAAGATGGGCATGCTGATAGCAAATGCATTACGGTCTCAGGTGCCCCACGACATGCCCTGCATCGGGTGTCAGGGACGTCTATACCCATCACGCGACTACGGTAGACAAGGGTGTTGAAGACACCATCCTGGCAGAATCCCTCGGTCTCCGACTTTAGCTCACTCGACCTCAGCTAAGTCAAAGGTCAAGCTCTTGGATAAGTCAAGGTCTTCGATGTTGTGAAAGAAGACACCATGCATTGGCTTATCCGTATGTAGCTGTAGGAGGACCTCTGTTTCCGCAGCTTTTATGTGAGCTTTTTGCTGAACGGGTTCCAACTCGGTGACAGAGTTTGGGTGAGACCGTTCAGTGTCGAATACGAGACCAAGTTCATCGGCCGCACGGGTTGCTGCCTTGGAAAGAAATGCTCCAATCCCTGCTTTTTCATGGTCGCGGACCATGCAGAGAAGGGGATCTGAACTCCTGATGACTTTACAGGCCCCATCCAGCAACATTCTGTTATGCAGACACTCCAAACTCAAAAGTCCACGGCCTCCCCGTTATCTGGGAAAGTATAACCGTGGAACGGACGATTTAGGATGCAAGCTGCTATTAAGATGCATCATTTTGTGAGTTTCGAGTTGTCGCAGCTCTTCCTCAGTCCACTTCATCACTCCGAAAGAGTAGAGAAGGATAACTCCCTCGACCTAAAGCTCTCGGGAGTTATTCATATTATTAATGTTCATATGGTCTCATTGAATTGTCAAAATACAAGGTACTCTCGGTAGAATTGTGAAGAACATAAAAGTCGGCTATTTGTCACGGTCTTGGGAAATTACCTACAATAATTCAACCCGGGCTTGAACATTTGTTGGAGGCTGAGGCTGGGGCTTGATAAGTTCAAGCTTTCCACCCTTTGCAACTTAAAACCAAAAAATTTTAAATATCCAACTCCTACCTCTTTTCGTGTGAATCCGAAGACGAAAAAAAAAAGAATGTTCCTCTCATCACTATCAAATATAAAGAAATTAAAGGAAAATACTTACCAGGCCTACTGCTGTTCACCCTTTCCCTGACCTCCTTGGTCTTCTCCAACTTCTTCAGCTCCATCAGGTACTCCTGCGACTCGCGCATGCCCAGATCGCTGCACAACCTGACGAGGAATCGCAAACATTCGGCGTTTTCCGGAAACTGCCTGTGGATCTCCTGGTACAGAGTCAGCGCCTTGTGCATGTTGCCGCTGCGTCGGTGGCATCCGGCCACCATCATGTTCCACTTCGGTTCGTTGGGTTGCATCACCGCGGCTTTTTCGAAGTAGGCGAGGGCTTTTTCCACGACCTGCATTTCTATGTAATAGGAGCCCAGCCAGTCGATTACCGATAGATTCGCGGGATAGTATCTGTAAGACTGAAGAAGAAATACTTATTGCGCCATAGAAGAGGACTACAATAAATGTGGTGTCAGGACAAAAAACCCCCGGACTTAAAACCCCCGTCAATAACCCCCTGGTATAAAATATCACCGGTTCAAAAAAAAAACTGATATAGAATACCTTCTCCTGCTTCTCCTGAGTAATATTTGATGAGGTGGTCTGAAACAATATTTGTATTGTATCAGGGTGGTCCCAGAAGTACCTGGCCCAACAAAGAAAACTCAAAAATTTTGGAAAAAATATATTTATTTTTCAACGTAATCTCCTTTTAGCTCCACAAACTTTTCCCAGCGAAATTCAATGAGTTCGATACCCTTTCTATAATAAGAATCGTCAAGCTCCTCAAAATAGCCATTAACTGCCGACGTATTCTCTTCATTGTTGGAAAATCTTTGACCACCGAGCCATTTTTTCAAGTCTGGGAACAGAAAATAATCCGGCGGGGCTAAATTTGACGAATAGGGTGCATGAAATAGCAATTCAAACTTTAATTCATTAATTTTGGCCATTCCAATAACGGATATGTGAGATGGTGCATTGTCTTGATGAAACAACACTTTCTTCTTAGCCAAATGCGGCCGTTTTTGCTTGATTTCTTCGCCCAAACGTTGGAATAAGTTCGCATAATACTCGCCGATGATAGTTTTTCCTCTTGCAAGATAGTCAATGAAAATTATCCCACGCGCATCCCAAAAAACCGACGCCATGACCTTGCCTGCAGATGGAACGGTCTTTGCCTTCTTTGGAGCCGGTTCTCCCTTTTCAGTCCATTGTTTTGATTGTTCTTTTGTTTCGGGTGTGAAGTGATGGACCCGTGTTTCATCCAAGGTTATGAAACGACGCAAAAATTCGGCTTTATTTCTGTGAAACCTTGCCAAACACTTGATGGAAACATATCTTCACGACGCTATTTTTGTTCCATTGTGAGCAAACGCGGCACCCATCTTGCGCACAGCTTTCTCACGTCCAAATTTTTAGTTAATACGCGATGAACCGCTCTTTTTGAAATGCCTACTATGTCTGCTAGCTCGCGCACTTTCAGTCGACGATCATCCAGTTCCGCTTTGTGGATTTTCTTCAACATTTCTGGAGTCGTCACCTCATTTGGTCGACCACTGCGATGCTCGTCTTCGCAGGTCGTACGGCCTCGTTTAAACTCTGCTACCCAATATTTTACTGTTGATAACGAAGGAGCAGTCTCACCAAGAGTAGAATCTAGTTCAGCTTTTATATTGGTTGGGCTAATGCCTTTCAAATAAAAGTGTATCACATAACGATAACCAATTTTTTCCATGCTTACAAATTCACTGAAAACGTTTACAACTGGCTGCCAAACAAATACTAAACAACGTGGCGTCTTCAAACTTGAAACATATGCTGTATAGATTGTATACTTTCTAATACGATGGTATTTTTCAAGCAATTACCGCCATCTCTAGGTCATGCCAGGTACTTCTGGGAACATCCTCGTAACATATAAGGCTCGTCCTCAAATCATCAAGCTGTAAAACTTGGTATACCTCAGGGCTCAGTACTTGGACCATTACTATTCCTATTATATGTGAATAGTCTCCCAACACATACAATGTTGGAAAAATTAAATTTGCCGAAATTTTGTAAACCGTCGTCCGCTAAACCTCAGCTGTCTGGATCAGAGTGGTATGAAAACACCGACTTCTTACGGCTCTGATCTATCTGATATTTTTTGTTCGAAAATTTTTCGATAATAGAATACTTACATCAGTGTGGTAATGGTGCGCTTGTTGCTTGTCGCCCTCATTGTCATATAACTCTCCGAGCTTTTGGAGAGCTCTGGCATCTGTAGGAACCAGACCGAGGAGTTGCTGATACGTATCTGCAGCTGCTTCGTTATCTCCGATCAGTTCTAGCAGATTGGCAACCTGATAAACAACGGCGGGCAGTAAAGCTAGAGACCCGGAAAATCTTTGGAAACAACCCAAAGCCTCTACGTAGTGACCCTGTCTTTTCAGACACAGACCTGGAACATTAATTGGATGATTCACAAATTTTCTTCACAAATCTGTGGAAGAGGAGTTTTATGTGGGCATTATCAAACCGATATATTAATAATGTGGTTATAAATTGGAAGCTAAAAATTACAGGCATATTTCACTAATTTCAAGGTCAAGGAGGGGGAGGGGCACTTGAACACTAGTCAGTTTGTGGCCGTCTGCTGATTTCACATTTCTGTAGATATGGTGCTGTACATACCTTCTGCCAAGTTTAATCTACGAACGATGTCAATATACAGAGTTATGCTGAAAAAAAACCGCGATTTTCAAAAATAACGGTTTTTTTGGCATAACTCTGGACCTTGACCTCGTACGCGGGTCAAACTTGGCCTTGACCTGGAGACATTCTAAAAATACATCCGGCGACTTGGGACAACACCAAGAATGCTGTCAGTAAATCATAAGGCAGCTCTTTAACTATATGATTTGATTTTGATTCCAAATCATAAAAACGATCAAGTCATTATTCTCTCTCAAAAAACAAATGCAAAAATGTATTTCAAGAGTCTCGTCGAAATTTATTTCATAACATGTTTCACTTCAATTAACTCAGGTAGTTTATTTTTTATTATCATTTTGTTCAATTTTAAAAATTTACAAAACTTATACCTACGAGTATGTATTGATATCTAGTTAGCCTAGACCAGTTCCCTCCATAAACAAAATATTGCGTTACCATAGCAACGAATAATAACCTATTAGAAGCGTCAGTGTAAAGTTTGACGTCAAAAAAGTAAACCAGAGTTACACAATAAATTAAATTAAATAAATTGAAAGAAAAAATATGTCCACCGAAATTGTGAAAATCGAAAAATTGGAGTATCGAGCCATCATCAAGTACCAGTATTTAAAAGAGTTAAGAGGTAAGCAGATTTACGAAGAAATGCTTAATACCCTTGGTGATCAATTTCCTTCGTATGCGACCGTGAAAAATTGGACTGCAAGCTTCAAAAGAGGTAAATTTTCCATTGAAGATGCTGACCGATCGGGAAGGCCAGTTTCTGTGTCAGTCCCCGAAAATATCGATGCAGTTCATGACATGATTTTAACAGACCGTCGAATTGGGCTAAAACGGATATCTGAAGCACTGAATATTTCATGCGAACGCGTTCATCATATAGTTCACGTCAATTTGGACATGAGAAAAATTTGCTGCAAAATGGATCCCCAAATGTTTGAATGTTGACCAAAAGCGTGCAAGGGTAGTAGCATCGCGTTCGATCTGTGCTCGATTTGAAAACGATGTAGACTTCTTAAACCGAATTGTTACTATGAATGAGACTTGGGTACATTTCTACGATCCAGAAACAAAGCAACAATCGATGGAATGGCGACACTCCGGTTCTCCAAGACCTAAGAAGTTCCGTGTCCAAAAATCTGCTGGAAAACTTCTTGCTTCAGTTTTTTGGGATTGCCATGGAGTAATCATGATTGATTTTTTGGATAAGGGTAGAACAATAACTGGAGATTACTATTCCACATTACTGATCACTCTACGGGAAAAAATTAAAGAGAAAAGACGCTGAAAGCTATCCAAAGGTGTTTTGTTTTTGCAGGACAACGCCCCTGCACACAAATCTCATGTTGCCGTGCAAAACATTCGTGATTTAGAGTTTGAATTACTAGAACACCCCCCTTATTCACCAGATTTGGCTCCGTCCGACTATCATATCTTTCCTCAACTGAAAAAAAGTTTAAAAGGTCGTAAATTTTCTTCCAACGAGGAGGTAATAAAAGCTGTGGAGGTCTGGTTTGCAGAGCAAGAAGAAAGGTCTAGAGACGTTGCAGTGGTGGGACTCTGATCAATCGAAAAGTCCACTTAATAGAATTCTGGCGAACGCCTGCTTGAGATCGGCACTCCGATATACATTTCTACTGAGAATTCGTCGGAAACTCCTTACCCCTCTCCCTCCTGTAGAATCGCTTCAAGACGCGATTTGAATCTTCACGAATAGCATTCAAACACACAAGAGAAAGTGAGACAGATTGCATCATAGACAGCGCGCGATTGTGATCATGACCTTCATTATATTGAATGTTGAGTCACAGTTTATGTTGAGTGATGTGTTTTGGTTTGTTTATGTTTATGCATCTTGGTTTAGATAGAATACCTAGATCATTTAAAATATATGCTCAGATACGTTACGATAGGAAATTTTATGAATCTATATCTGCCAGGTGTTCATTTATAAGTCTTAAAACTTCTTCAACATTTTTGGTGACGGTCTGTTGAGACATAGACAAATTAAAAGACTGACCGATAACTCGCTGATATGGCCCTGTAGCAAAAAAGGTAAGAGCGGAAAGCAATCCCAGTGTAGGGTGGATAGCATTATAATTTGCTGAATTTGGCATAAAGGGCCCTAATTCATCTATCAACAGTCTAATCATATCTTTACTGAGTCGAAAAAGTTCTATAAAATGTGTATTAGTGAGCCCAAATGGGTCAGCTTCCCTACGCATCAATCTTCGCTCTTCATGAAAAAATCTGAGTACATGTCGATGTTCCTCCTGCTGCAAGGCATTTTCCATGGCAACTCTTAGATGGGGAAACATATTTTTCCGATGATCTTTGAACCTAATATTATAATTCCTACTGAACTAACTTCAAACTTGCGTACAAAAAAAAATTGAAACATCAAATTTACACACAAATACTAAAGTCCCTACATATTCCACCATTTATCCGAACATTTCCGAAGTGAAATTCTATGTTGAGAAGCGGTTGATCAGAGTAGCAAACGACTTTTCGACAAAACAATTGTAGAATCGCTTTGAAGCGATTCGACTAAAGGTACGGTTCCTTCCCACAGAACTCATACTTGTATCTTATGAATGACTAGAACGCGCTTTATGTATCCTCGGCTACTCTAATCTTGAACAAATCGTGGGCATCCGAAAAGGGGACAAATTTCACTAAGGAAGCACATACGTTATCTCTTGTACCTTCAAGAGAAAATGAGTAGTAAATAAGTCGTATGTCTAGTCAGTTTACCAGTTTGTTTGTAAACAGAGCAGCGTTGTCAGTTTTGATTCTTTTGGTGTTTTGGGCGATTTATTAAAAAATAAAAAAATAATTTATTGTTTATAATTTATATTGGCCATTCTATACGATGAGGTGTTTTGTTAAGGATTTTGGTAATTCTTGGAGAAGGAAAAAAATGAAAATAATACATTCCATAAGTAAGTACTTGGAAAACATTTCAAAATGTCCCTACAATATAAAAACCTTTTCAGATTTCCGAAAGCTAATTTCAGAGAATGATTCCGTGGACCAAGAACTCAAGAAGTGATCTACATTTGGAATGGTCTCAACCACATCTGTACAAAATTTGTTCGGATCATTTCACAAATGATTGTTTTGTTCCGATAGATCCAGCCAAGACTGAAGCCAAATTCACTTCCAACACTTGATTTACCTGAACTCAGTGATTGTGATATCTTCAATCCAGACCAGTCAGGAAGAACTGATTTCACAGTTATGTTATTGTCTCTGAATTCAAAGTGTCCTGTACGAAGAAGTTACAAAGCACCTTTGAGAAAAGCCAATCAAAACTTTTGGAAATCATTTTCAAATACAACTGTTGAATATATGAGGAAGAGCACAAACATTTCTGACATCTATTCCAAGTAAATCTCCTTTTATTGGCTTCAAAATAACGATCTCTACAATGGCAGTTTTTGATGAAAATGTCAAAAGTAATACACTAGAATACCAGTTTACTCATTCATTTTTGTACTTTGAGTGAGGTGAGATTTAAAATTGAACTCTATATAAAAGATAATGATCGTTATGTATTTTATCATTGTTTATATAGAAGATAGTTAGTCAACCTTATGGGATTATAATTGGATCAAAATGAATGCGACATGTAGATGGCGATAGTGAGCTCGCATCCAAGTCATGTCGTAACTTCAGTGATCTGGCCTACAAGTCATGTTGTAACTTGATTAAAACAATGGAAAAGCATTAAAATCAGGGTTTTTTTGAAGGAACCTGCATTAAAATGACTTCAAATATTCATGTTTGTAACTAATCACGCTAGATGACACTCGCGTTTGCGTCCAACACCAATTACACAGGCATTGACTAACTATCTTACTTCTATATAAACAATGATTTTATTGAATCAAATATATATTCAGTACGAAGGCTATCGACCTATATAAGTCCTGCTTCTAGTTAAATTGAATTTACAATAATTGTGGATATTATCATTTAGTCTCATATTAGGAATGTAGTTAATGTATTCAACCAAACAGAGTTTGATTATGAGAAAGGACAGGGGACCAGAATCAAGCCATCTTCTGTGGCCCTCTGAAGGGTTGATTGTAATATGGTTGAAATGTGAGGTCTACATAAAAAGAAAAATCACTAATATTATTCAGTAATCAATAAAATAAATTCACAGTTATGTTATTCATTCATTCATTCCCATTTCCCAGCATGTGCTATTTGATACTCAAATATTCGAAAGTTTATTGATGACAAAAAAATTTGTAGAATTAAAAATGATATTCAATCAACCACTTGACAAGTATTCACATCATAAAATACTGGAAGTGAGATAGGTGTGTAAAAAAATTAAATACTTTCAGTTTCAAACATGAAAGAAGCTAAAAAAGTCACGATACGATGAGTAGCCTTATTTTCAAATTGTTTTTGGGAATTTCTTCAAATGCAGAAGATCAATTAAAACATAAAAAAAAACTGAAGCCGAAAACGCATCATAACAAAGTTGGGATTTAGTTTCAGAGGAAAATCATTTGATTTCTATTTTCATCATTGTTTCCCAAATGACTATTATTGTCCTATAACTGAAAAGTTGGCAGATTCAGTTGATACCAACTTTCGAGGTATGTGATTGAAAGCAAAAGAACGAATGGATAAGTTAAAATTTTAATGAAAGAAATTCAAAATCTTCCAGAATCTGCATTGAACATGTTCCAATAAATGTTTCATTTTGTAATGATGGAAGTTATACAATTAGATCCATAGAAATCATAATATATATAGAGTAAGTATATATAATGTATATCTATGATTAGATCCGAGAAAAGTTACAGATTAGTCTGAATCAAATCTACCGTCATTCATCATAAGAAAAATCAAGATGTTTCCTATGTCATCTAAAAAATGGACAGTACCTAGTTGGGTAGGAGAATTGTTCGATGTGAATCATTAAGATCTTGCTATCTATCATTCAGTAATTTATTCTTCACTAAACTCTTTATTTATGGGAGAGAAACAATATTTCAAATGTTCTGATGTCCCATTTGAGAGAAAATGAAATTTCCCAGTTTCAAGACAACAACCCATTTCCTTTCCCTAAGATACGCATATGATTTTAGGCGCCGCTACTGTGAAGAGGACAATACAGTGTTGTAGGTTATGCATGATTTGTTCATCCGCCATATTTGAAACGCATTCTAGTCATAAGATACAAGTATGAGTTCTGTGTTCCTTCCATGCGGCTGTCATGCAAGGCGGCCGCAGTGCGTCGACCGTATGCGTCAGCCGGTCGATCATATGGTTTCTTCCATGAGGCTGTCGCGTACCGCGGACGGGGTCGGTTTTCCGCCGCTAGTGCTAGTTCCATAGAAATAATATATATCTATGGCTAGTTGAAGTGAAGATGGATGATCTCTCCGACTTTATTTGTTATTAGAAGAAAATGACTGTTATGAAGTAATAAAATAGAGACTATTATAACCACCATAACAATGACGATGAGGAAATCTCACAGTTAATCGACTTGGAAAAGAGCAATGCGGATATAAATCCAATATTTAAAAAAAAGACATGAAGAGGAGTGTTTTGTAACAAGAATTATACGAAATCTGCTTGAGGATGCAGTAAAATTAAGGGGAATATTTCAGATTGAACAAGGCGCACTTTGAGTACATCTTCAACTCAATAAAAGATTATGTAAAATCTGAGTCATATAACCAAGTTTGGTCTAATAACACCAGAGAAAAACGAATACTCTTTCACGGCTGCGGCTGCACTGCTTCTGGAGAAGTACCGTCGCAACGATCGCAGTCGTTCACGGCTGACGTGTGCGGCCGCCGCTTGGAAGGAAACACGTACATTGAAAAATACGTGTAGCAGTAAATTGCGGCTGCCGCACTGCGGCCGCCGTGCACGACGGCCGCATGGAACGAACCGTACCTTAAAACTTTTCGATTGATTGGAGTCCCGCTACAGGTTCGCTGTAATAAATGTATCCAACTAAGAGGAGAATATGTTGAGTAATAAAATATTTTGACATTGAAATTTTGTTTGGTTCTATAGTAGGCTAAGAATATTTCAATATATCCTCGTACATGTAATTCTTACTTGTAATTTTCGCGCAAGTATAATTAAACCATCCATTCACCTTTTAATACAAATTGATGTAATGCTCTTTTATTTAATTTTAAATAAACTTTATTATTGTTATAAAATAATCCCGATGTTTTTATTTCTAATATCGAAATAAATTTCATAAAAACGGATATGTTATTATTTGCCTACTAATTCAACGCTCATCAGAAGTTTTTAATGAATTTACTCACCCAGATTGAATATTGCTTCAAAAAATGTCGAGTCACACTCCAATGCTTTTTGAAAACAGGTAATTGCTTCTTTCAGATTTCCTTTTGCCATTAAAGAAGCTCCATAATTTACAAAACCATCGGCACTCTTAGCATTTGTTTTCTCTACCACCTCACCATATTTCACAGCATTATCATAATCTCCTTGCTATAAAAAAATATATTTTTCTCCAAATGACATTAAAAGCGGCCTTTTAATGACACTTGGCAGGCTTAGAAGTTGTACTTTTAATGCCTGGGCAGAAAAAGTCCACTTTTACCGCCTAGGCAGAAAAAGTTCGTTCAATTTCTTTCGGAAAAATAGACAATCAGCACATTTTCAGAGAAAGATCCTATATTTTTCTTCTGTCTATATTCCATGAATGTGCTGTATGTGAGTTCATATACAGTTCTTGATTTTTCCGGTAAAAGGTTAAATTCCACATCTCGCGCCTGGTCTCTTATCTCAGGTGGTGTTAATTGCATCAATTCATCCTCACTTTGCAGTAAATCCATTTCTAACATGACAACTTTTCAAAATTGACAATGACAAAGTAAACAGTAAACAAACATATTCAACAAACGTCATCAGCGGTAAACATAGTAACGCAGGGCCCAGTTACCTTTGATAAAATAATTTAGTTATTTGGATATTGATAATGAAACGCAATTTAAATATGAAAAAGTCGATTTTGCGTGGAATTGGAACAAATTTGAAGAAAAAATTATATGTTTCATACGGCAGAAAATCAGCTCGCTATGAAACACCAGCCGCGGCATTAAATCTTGTGCTTTTATGCCTAGTAAAACAAATAACTATTTTCTACAACAGTCCGTAAACTATGCACTGTTCACAGTGCGCCAAGTGATACTTTTTATTTTAGCACAAGTGCTTAAAGTATAATTTATACATTCTTCAAAATGATAGTCAGATTTTACTCGGAAATCATCATTTGACAATATATCTCCTTGCTTAACAACCAATCAGTCTATTTCAAATTTTGAAATTCAGCCAATAGAATCGGAATTACAGCGAAAATATAGCATGTCGCTGTATTTTCACGGTGATACCCAAGTAGCACACCTATACTGGTAAAATATTGGTACAATATTGTGAACATATTGGCGAAATATTGGAAATGCAATATTGGCGAGAAAAAAAATGTGAACATTCGGCGATATTGGTCCAATATTACTTGAATAATATTGGCAAAATATTCTTGAACTAATATTGGCCTCAAAATGTTCGGCGATATTGGTACAATATCGCTGATACAATATTCTGACAATATTGGCACAATATTTAAAAGTTATACTGTCGAGAAGTAGTATGTGAACATTTTGCGATATTGGTCGAATATTGTTTGAATATTTTAGAAATAGTTTTGGTGGAATATTCTTGAAGCAATAATGGCCTCAAAATATTTATTGATATTGGTACAATATTTATCGATATTGGTACAATATCATTTGGATATATTGGTGGATGTCAATATACTTTGGTAAATTATTAAATGTCCTTTAGTTGATGAAGGTGACACCAGAAGCTGTTTTTTGATCGCCATAACCACCGAGTGAGCTGTCTTGAAAACTAGGTAAAGGAAGTATTTAATATACTTTCGTAGGTTTTAGAAGACGTTCTATATGTAGAGCCATCTAGCGGATTTTTATCTAAGTTTGATCATGATATAATTTCAATATGTTTCATTGAATATTCGGCCAATATTCAAATTTCATCTCAATCTAGATGTAGGAAACAATATGAACGATATCGATAAATATTATTGAACCAATATTGACCCAATATTAATTCATATGATTTGTTGAATATTGGCGAAATGATATTCAACCAATGTGTAATCACACTTGGAGATACAATATAGTTTTTACTCCTAGAATCGATATCAGGGGAATATTGGGATTGCGATATTTATTGTAGATGTTAAAAACGATGTGAAGACAATATTGTTTTATCGATATTGGTAAATATCATTGAACCAATATTGACTCAATATGAGTTATTACAATTTGTCAAATAAAGTGGAAATGATATTCAACCAATATGCTATCAAACTTGGAAATACAATATAGTCTTTTTCCCTATAATCGATATGACTGGAATATTTGTATTGCAATATTTATTCTAGATGTGGAAAACAATATATAACCAATATTGTATTATCGATATTGGTAGAAATTATTCAACCAATATTTACCCATTATTTCGTGTGATAATCTACATTCAAAACTAGTTCAACCAATATTCCACCAATGTTATTAATATAATATTGTTTTTCGAATATTCACCCATATTGGACCAATATTGAATTTTCATGTACAATATATCTATATTGGCCCAATATGGAACCAAGATTCAGCCGATATGATGTGCTACCTGGATAAACCTGCTTAGTTTTTGTTTTACTAGCTGTCAAGTGAAAATAATTAAATTATAAATGTCAAATCTTTGTGTTTTGACTAGTTATATTTCTTAATCAATATGAGCGATCGTTGGGGACAAATGGCTATTGGTATCGTAGATGAAGCAGTGGAAAAGAGTATTCCGTTGAATACGGCCAGAAATAAAGAATCAATTACCAGGCAATTCAACAATTTTCAAATCGATATATTGTCGTCCTAAATATAATTCGTGGTATGATTAATAACCTATAATTTTTTGGAATTTTAAGTCATTGGCAACCCCTATGCAAGAAAATACAACTCGTCCTACGGACTCGTTGTATTTTCAGTTTTGGGATTGCAATTCATTAATATTCCAAAAAATTATCGGTAATAATCATACCACTTATTATATTACCCCTGATAATACGAAGAATATTGAAAACTTCATAAGATGAAACAATCAATTATTACTACAATTTGTCAGTATCGCCCCCCCCTCCTTTTCTCAAAAAAAGTTGGGAACCTCGCAAAATTAAAATCGGAAAAATCAGTAAAAATAGTGAAAAATATCTGACCTTCGAATATAACGGTTTAAAAAAAATTCACCCCCCCTGTCTTCCCTCAAAAGCTACATAGAGAACAAAAGGAATTCGGAAAATGTTTCAACAGTTTCGGACATGGAAAATAATGAAAAAAAAATCGATCGTCACGAAAAAAATTAGGAAACTCGCGAAATAGAAATCCATAAAAATAGTGAAAATTATCTGTCCAATCAATAGAACGGTTGCAAAAAAATTGACCACCCTTCCCCCCTCGAAAGCTAGATAGAGAATGCGTAGAAGTTTGGAAAAAATTCCATTGCAACTATGACGCACTAATTGAAATGAACAGTCTAATAAACATATTCACAGAAAACTAAAAGAAAAATAATAAATAAACTTGAAAAAAAAAATTAGAGAAAAGCTTTAATTTAAATGCACTAAAAAGAAGAAAATAAATTTTAAAGTGAAATAAATCCATAATTTTGTTACATAATGAAATTTTAAACGATGTAAAAGCTTGTCGCGGAAATAAATCTTGAGGTGGTAATTTTAAATTTAGTTTACAATAAGAAAGATAGATAGATACTTTTCTTTATTTATCGATCTTATATGGTTTTATTGATGTTTTTCGTGACGAACAGTGTGAAATGGCAGACCATGAGCATTATTTCTTTTAGTCATTTTTAATATTTTTTACTAATTCATTAATAAATTATTTATTACTTAATTAATATGTTCTACGCTTCTATGAGGTATGTAATTTAACAGAACAAATAAATAGTTATTTATGCAACAAGTGCAAAAAGTGAATGTTTATTGCAACACGTCGAGTGCAATAAACAATTTTTGCACGAGTTGCATACAACATTTTTTCTACGTTCATGCAAAAAGCAAAAAATGATTTATTGAGGTGCGGCACTAGGTGTAGGAAAATGCACTAGTGCAATAAAGAACTTCTTTTTCCACTGAATATAGTTCAATAAAGTTTTGCTTTTTGCATGAATGTAGAAAAAACAACTTATTACACCAAGCAATAGAGCATAAAAGGGGTGAGTTTTTAACAAAAATACTAGTAGGAAACCGACTATGCCATCACATCACATCACGGGGCCAGGTAGCCGAGTGGGTAAAGCGACATTGTTTCAATCACTTTTGGCTGCCAGTCAAAGGTTCAAACCCTAGCGAATGCAGAACTTTTTCTGATGGCCCGATAAAGTGCTAAGAATCGCACGTAAAAAGGTAAGACCTCGTTAATCCTTAGCTCGCACAAGTTTCGACTTCTGAGGGCTGCCGTTCGTAAGGAGACGACAGCTGGTTAACGGAAAAAACAATTTTAACAACAACAACAACATGGAGGACAGTCCGTAGTTATATGGTGTTATGTTTTCGACTAGCAACTGTCATTTATTAATATGTTATAAACATTGAAATAACAAAAAACGTGTTTTTTTGAATTGTTTTGCTTATAAAATAAAAACTAAAAGAGCAATCTGGTTGCTCTAATGCACAACTCTGTCGGATCATTAGTAACGGAGAAAAACTGGAAAAACCGGAAAATTTTGCGATTTTTTGAAAAATTCATAACTCCGCCAGTTTTCAAGAAGTAGGATTGGCCTTTTCTTATGAAAGTATTGAATCTGGTGAACTTTATGTGTGCACAAAACAGGCGCTGTCGGATAGTTAGTTTTGGCACAATTGCAATTTTTTTTGCACCATCTGGCAGCGTGCCTGGATGCTTCAGTGGTAGCCCGATTTCAATTTATCAAACAAATTTATGAAAGTAGAAGTATAGTACTATACAAAACATATATTCTCATGTTGCGCTACAATGCTGCGAAATGGGTGAAAAATGCATGCAGACATGACTGAAAACGGCCGAGCCCGCGTCAGCTGCCGAGTAGTAGGAGAGTCCGGGAGATGAGGGGTATTCTTCTAATGAACGGGTTACGTGATAATACGCTTCCCCTCATCTCCCGCTCACTCCTACCACTCGAACGCTTCCACCAGCTCGGCCGTTTTCAGTCATGTTTGCAAGCATTTTAAACTCATTTCGCAGCATTTTAGCGCAAAATGAGAAAATACGTTTTGTGGTACTGTACTTCTTCTTTCAAAATCTGTTTTATATATTGAAACCGGACTATCACTAGAGCATCCAGGCACGCTGCAAGATTGTGCAAAAAAAATTCAAATTGCAATTGTGCCAAAACTAATGTTTCGCCAGAGCCTGTTTTGTGCACACACAAAGTACACATGATTCAATACTTTCATGAGAGGGGTCAACTCTATTTCTTGAAAAATGTCGGAGTTATGAATTTTTCAAAAATCGTTAAATTTTCCGGTTTTCCTCCATTACTAATGATCCGACAGGGTTGTAAAAACTCCCATTTTCTTCGTGTTTCAATTATATACAATTCTTTTCATTGGAGCAACCAAATTGCTCTATTAGTTTTCAATTTATAAGCAAAACAATTTTTAAAAAAACACGTTTTTTGTTATTTAAATGTTTATAACAAATTAATAAATGACAATTGCGAGTCGAAAACATAACAGAATATAACAACGGACTGTCTTCCATGTGATGGCACAGTCGGTTTTCTACTAGTATTTTTATTAGAAAAAATGCTCTATTGATTGGCCAATATCAAATTGATGCCTGAAAACTGAAATTACCAAATAATAAATAAAGCTCAAATTGACAGCTGCGTTGATGGCGATATTGGAATCTTTCTCGAAAGCCTTCAGAGTTTCAATGGCCTCTGGCAGCTGCTTTTGTTTGAGAAACATCACAGCTTTGTTGATCTCCAAGTCAGATGCCAGTCTGGCATATTCGGAATTTTTAATTGTCGCCACACACCAGTCATATCCTATAAATAATTGAAAGTATTTATTATAACCTTATTTTTTCTAGGACTTACCCTCGCTAAAAGAGTCTTCTATAAATGGCGCTATCAGTTTGGCAGCTGTCAATATGCAGTATTCTGCTTCCTTGCGCTTTTGATTTTCGTAATTATGTAAATCATCGTTCTGTATTGCCATTGCAATCAGTGTATCTTCAGGAGAGTCCTGCAACAATATACAGGGTTTTTCATGAAGAGCGTTCGTCAGGAATATAAATTGAAAGATTTTTTGTTTTTGTAGTGGCACTAGTAGGTATGCCGTCGTACTAATGGATACGTTTAAAATGTTCAATTCTTTTTTTTTGTCGAAACGCGGATTCCTGTAGATCGTTTTCTCAATCCGTCAATAAGATTAAAATTAGTAAAAACTGATCCGCTGGCTACCTGCTCCAAATTATATTTTTCCTCATCTTCGACATTGAGTGGAACGGAGAGCAACAGAGAGAAGGCTGTTCTCATCCTCTCCTTGTCCTCCAAGGCTCTGCAGCAAGTGACCAGATGCAAACCTGCGCGGTGGCAGGCTTGCTCGCTCATTATATATTCCAGGCTACTGACGGCTTCTTCCCATTGGCCCATTCGTATGAAAACCAGGGCGATGTTATGCATTATTTTGATCCTGAAATCAAGCAGCTTCATCAGTTCGTTGACATATTATTTGACAATCCGAACTGAGTTGAAGAAACTATTTTTAAAATGTTTTGAAAAAGTATTATTAAGCAATAAAATTTTGAATTTATTTAAAACCAGAATCAATGAAATATTTGGGTAAAAAAACATTTTGAAATACAAGCTTTTATTCAAATGCACAAAAAATTTAAATAATTTGTTTAGATGTGTGACGTAGGTTATTCTTTGAATAACTGATTCAAGAGCTATTTCGCTTCAGCAAGCTCTGTATGTCACACATACACATCTAAAGAAATGATTTTTTACTTTTCAGTGAATTTGAATAAAAGCATGAGCTTGTCTTTAAAAATATTTTTTTACCTAATTTTATTTTAAAATTGTTAGCTCTCAAGTAAAATGTATCGGAGCCGTTATCTTGGATTTCTAAGTGTTGACAATGTAGTCATAATATCCGATCTCAAAAACCCTCATCACATATCAAATTTTCAATAGAGTCGCCGCAATTTTGAAAATAATCATAAAATTCGTCCGTCATCTTGGAGCCGCCATATTGAATTTATGAATTTTGACAAAGTAATCGTAATATCCGACCCCAAAAATCCGCAATTTTGAATAGAAACTGACCATAATCTTACACAAAACTCGGCCGCCATCTTGAAGCCGCAATATTTAATTTATGAATTTTGACAAAAATACCGTAATCACCGACCCCGAAAATTAACACAGCAATTTTGAATACAAACTGACCATAATCACAAAACTCGTTCGCCATCTTGAAGTCGCCATATTGGATTTACGAATTTTGAAAAAAAAATCATAATCACCGACCCGGAAAATCCCCACAGCAATTTTGAATAAAATCTGAACATGAACCGGAAATTCGTCCATCATCTTGGAGCCGCCATATCAAATTTATGAATTTTTCCAAAAAAATCGTAATTTCTGACCCCGAAAATCTGCACTTAGCAATTTTGAATAGAATCTGACCATAATCACGAAACTCGTCCGCAATTTCGAATTTACGAGTTTTTTACAAAACACCGAAAATCACCATAGCAATTTTGATAGAATCTGAACATAATCACAAAACTCGTCTGTCATCTTGGAGTCGCCATATGAATTTTGACAAAACAATCATAATCTCCGGCCCTGAAAATCCCCACAGCAATTTTGCATAGAATCTGACTATAAACACAAAATTCGTCCGCCATCTTGGAGCCTCCATATCGAATTTATGAATTTTTACAAAAAAATCGTAATCTCCGACCCCGAAAATCTCCACTACGCAATTTTCAATAGAATCTGTACATAATCAGAAAACTCATCTGTCATCGCCATATTAAATTTATGAATTTTGACACAAAACAATCATAATCTCCGGCCCTGAAAATCCCCACCTCAATTCTGAATAGAATCTGAACATAAACACAAAATTCGCCCGCCATCTTGGAGCCGCTATATTGAATTTATGAATTTTTCCAAAAAAAACATAATCTACGACCCCGAAAATCCCCCCAGCAATTTTTAATAGAATCTGAATAAAATCACAAAACTCGTCTGCCATCTTGGAGCCGCCATATTGAATTTGTGAATTTTTAGAAAAATTTCATAATCTAGCTCCTACCGCGAAATTCCCCACAAACCAATTTTATACAGTGCGGCTTTTTTTAGCCCTCCCCCCCCCTGTTAACTTTTGAACGGTTCGACGTACAAACATGAATAACAAACCGTTTGGAGGGTTTCACCGATACAACTTTTTGAAATAAAAAATATGGTGATTGCTTGACAGGGGTCGCAGGGGGGTACATCAATTCAAAATTTTTAAATGGCATGGGGGGTCGAGTGTCACATCGTTGAAAAGAGAATTCAATTCTCTTTACAACCATCTTTTTTTAATTTCGTTAATATTTTTTTTGCAATTCGAAATATCAAATATAAATGCGGATCTGAAAACTAGTCATACCTTGATAAATTTGAACGGTTTGTTGTGGAATAATAAAACCAAAAACATTGTGAAGGGTATTATCGATACTACTTTTTGAGAGAAGAAATATTGCAATTACACTACAGATGGCGCTGGGGCACATCAACTAGAAAATTTCGATAGGCATAAAAATCGAAATTGGGAAAAAATTCCTCAACTTAATTCAAAAATATTTAGATGGTTGTAAAGAGAATTGAATTCTCTTTTCAACGATGTGACACTCGACCCCCCCTGCCATTTAAAAAATTTAAATTGATGTGCCCCCCTGCGCCCCCTGTCGAGCAATCACCATATTTTTTGTTTCAAAAAGTAGTATCGGTGAAACCCTCCAAACGGTTTGTTATTCATGTTTGTACGTCGAACCGTTCAAAAGTTAACAGGGAGGGGGACTAAAAAAGCCGCACTGTATAAATGTAATCATACAATTAACATGTCTGTCAACAATAAACATAATGTTTACACTCACCTTAGATTTTTTTGACTGGAAGGGACCTGATCCAAAGCCATCCGGAACAATTTCACAGCCAACTGGTATTGACCTTGTCTGAAGTAGATGTTGCCCATGTTCACTTTCAAACGATAAGCGTTCGCAAACATCCTATTTTTTGTGATCATCTGATATGTGTTAATGGCCTCTGTGTACAATTCATTTGCAGCATACTGATTGGCTAATGTGAACAACACCTATTGGATAAAGAAAAATAATTCGGAACTGATATATTTTTTACTTTGGTATATCCAAATATTATTTATTTATTTGGACAATGGAAGTCCAAAAAATTCTACTCATATGTATATAAAATAGAGATACAAAAAATTATTGTTGACTAAACCGGATGGGGAAAAAATTAATGACACGTCACAGTTACAATTTTTCAAATGGAACACACTGTATTTTGTTCTTTTACCTGGTCATATTTTTCATAGCAAATTATGATAGCGGCTGTTTTTCTGAGTTCAACCATACAGTGTGTACATAAAGTAAGGAATAAATTCATTATTTCTGAATGTAAAGATATTTCGGAAAAATCCTCGGACAGGTTGATTTTCTTTTCCGATGGGCCAATTTTTGAACCCCACGCAAAATATATAGGGTAATCCGCAATTGAGTAAAAATGACTTTGGTGATATTTTTAAATTGGACACCCAGTATATTTTTCCATATTTGGTTAGGGATCGTCATTACAAATCCAGTGATACCAGGTTTGATGGGATTATGTCAAACGGCTGCGGAGATATGGCCAAAAAACTTCCTCGTTTGTCTAATGAGTATGACTGCGAGACTCCACACGATTCAGAAGGTTAAAAGTCTCTGTCGCACTCATTGGGTATATGGAGAAGTTTTTTGGCCATATCTCCGCAGCCGTTTGACAATCCCATCAAACTTGGTATCACTGGATTCGTAATGACGATCCCTAACCAAATATGGAAAAATATACTGGGTGTCCAATTTAAAAATATCACCAAAGTCGCTTTTCCTCAAATGTGGATAACCCTATATATTTTGGGTGGTGTTCAAAAATTGGCCCATCGGAAAAGAAAATCGACCTGTCCGAGGATTTTTCCGAAATATCTTTACATTCAGAAATAATGAATTTATTCCTTACTTTATGTACACACTGTATAAAACATTACAGAGGGTGTTTCCAGAGAGATTCAGCAGGCAAAAATATGAAAAAAAAGTACCCATAATATAGGTCCGCAAATGCTTCCCAAGGGAGCTACGGCCATTTGATAGTATCCATACACTGATTTTCATTCAATATCTCAGAAAACTCGTTGACATATACAGTACAATGCAAAGGTGTGGAATAAATTCATTATTTCTGAATATAAACATATTTTGGAAAATTCCTCGAACACGTCGTTTTTCTTATCCAATTGGCCAGTTTTTGAACCTCACCCAATATATATATATACAGTGTGTCCCACTTTGAGCAGCCACACCCTCATATTTCGTTGAGCATGAAATAATTCGAAATTTTCTTTGACTCAAGTTGTAGTACTCGGAAATACCTACCTTTATGTTTACGTAACCTTTGTATATCCATTTTCCACGGCTAACTACGACCAAATGAAAAGTGAAAAATTGGGAAAAACATACTAGGCATTTTTTTATCGCAAAAATAACACCAGATTCTGTTTCAGAACATCTTAAAACCCCCGAATCTCAATGCTTGAATCATTCGAATATACAGGGTATCATTCATTCTGATCAGAGTTAGCCTTGGAAAAGTGATATTTGGCTATTTTTCAAACTATTAATTAAATATTTTTGGGAATTCTGTGACAAGAGAAGACATTTTGGAAATTTTCCAAGCATTATTTATGGATTAGAGTTGATAATGCTACAGATGATACAAATTTCCGGAAAATTTTTGGGTTGTTATGGGAACTAAACAAAAACCAATTTTTTGATTGGCTAAAAAAGCGAGGTGAGAAATTTTCACTTTTCTCCCTTGTGCTTAAATTATTCCACAAAATTTTTGGAGTGCACGATTATTTAAAAATTATCCCGAGGGATATACTTGTCCTAAAAAATCGTGCACAACTAAAATTTTCTATCAATAATTCAAGAAAGACGGAGAATCGATAAGAAAATTACACACCAAAGTATTCAACAAACAATTTTGAACATTTTGACGGCAAACGAGATTTTATAATTATAGTCGTCAATAATTTGTTGAATTAATCTTAAATCGTCTATGGAATATGAAAAGTCATGATGACATATACGTTGTTTTCAATTCATGTTCAATATTTGTTGTGGCTAATTTCCACCACCACCATCAATGGCTTCGTTGTAATAATTAAAATCTAAGAAATGCCTGTAATATAAAAGATGTTGTCATTTGAAAAAATTGATTTTTTCAACAATTGACTGCTGAGTGGCTTTCAAAGGTTTGATCAAATTCTTAAGAGATGATAGCACAATAAATCATAGAAATGCAATAATGCCAAACATAGAAAGAGATGTTGTGAAGAGAAACATTCTCAATTGATAATTGAACCAATATATGACTTCAGAGGAGTCACATATTGGTTCAATTTTCAATTGAAAATGTTTCTCTTCACAACATGAATCCCTTCCAAGAGAGGTTATCTTGTACAATGGAAAATAGCGACTAAAGTTTAACTTTCAGTCGCAGACGATTCCACAACTGACTTTATGAACATCCTGTTCATATTTCCAATAAAATCAATGTAGAGAGATATTCTTACAGCATATGTCAAATCTATGTTATGGTGGTCACCCAGTCCGGACTGCTCCTGTAGCCGAATGAGACTCCGTTCTTTGTTGGATGCCTCCTTTGCTTTGCTGAGAGCTTTCCTGAAGTCGCCTTCGCATTGCGCAATGCATGACTCCTCTACCAACTGCATGATCTTCAATTCTTGCTGTCTGATTTTCTCTTCAGGCCTACAAAATGCACTAGTTATTCGACATTTCATTTCAGGAAAATTTATTGTTTGCTACTATAAAAGAGTGAACAAATTTTTAATTTCTTTGGGCCAATATCATTTGGGCAATGTTTTCGTTGAAAAATACAGATTTTTGGTATAAAAGCCACAGTCTAATACATTTCTGCCTCAATTTTTCTACAATTTTTCTATCAGTCTGATAGATAATAGTAGGCATTGGTTCATGGAACGCAATGTGAATGAGTGAAAAGCAGTCTGTTTTTTCTCAACTTTTATACCGTACTCCAAAAAGTCATTGTCGTCCGTCATAAGAGGTACAGATTTTTTTATTCTAATTTTTTACCAAAAACATATTAGGCGATGGCTCTAGAAATGTATGGACAGAAAACAATCATTTGCATCCTCATTTCATCCCTAAAAGTCATTGTCGGGCCGTCAGAAAGGGTACAGAATTTTTTGAAAATTACAATTTCTTAGCTAAAATTTATTAAGCGATGGCACTCTAAATAAATTGTTAGAAAACAATCATTTGCATCCCTACTTCCATCCTTCGCACCCAAAAGTCATTGTCGGGCTGTCAGAAGGGGTACAGAATTTTTTGAAAATTCCAATTATTTACCCAAAAATTATTAAGCGATGATACTCGGAATGAATGGGTAGAAAACAATCATTTGCATCCTCACTTTCATCCTTCACCCCCAAGTCATTGTCGCGCAGTGGCGGCAATAAAGGAACCGCAGAGCCCGCCGTGTGGGGGGCCCCAGCTCCAGACCTCTTTGCTATCTGTAGATTTCATTGCCACATGTATGAATATCCTAACAAAATTTGGCGGGAGGAGGGCTCCCGAAACCTTATCGCCGCCACTGTTGTCGGGCCGTCAGAAAGAGTCCAGAATTTTTTGAAAATTCCAATTTCTTACCCAAAATTTATTATGCGATGGCACACGAAATGAATTAGTAGAAAACAATCATCCTCACTTTCATCCTTTACCCCCAAATAAAGTCATTGTTGGGCCATCAGAAAGGGTACAGAATTTTAAAATTACAATTTTATACCCAAAATTATTTATTATGCGATGGCACTCAAAATCAATGGGTAGAATAAAATCAATTGCATCCCTTCTTCCATCCTTCACCTTTAAAGGTCATTGTCGAACCGTCAGAAGGGTTATGGGTTGTTTTTAAATTACGATTTTTCATCGAAAACTCACTGCGATGGCACTCCCTCTTTCACCTCTTCTTAGTCGTATTTCTATAACCTTCCCATCTACGCCTACGCTATCGTATGAATGAAATGATTGTTTTCTACCTATTCATTTCTATAGTGCCATATCGCCTCTACTAAGTTTTCAGTGAATAATTGGAATTTTCAAAAAATTCTGTACTCCTTCTGACGGGCTGACAATGATTTTTGGGGGTGAAAGATAGAAGTAAGGATATGAATAATTGTTTTCTAACCATTCATTTCGAGTGCCATCGCCTACTAAGTTTTCGGTATATAATTTTGGAATTTTCTTAAAATTAAGCACCCCTTCTGACGGGCCGACAATGACTTTTGGAGGTGAAAGATGGAACTAAGGATGCGAGTAATTGTTTTCTACCAATTCATTTCGAGTGCCACCGCCTAATAACTTTTCGGTAAATACCTAATTGGAATTTTCAATAAATTCTGTACCCCTTTCTGACGGCCCGGCCCGACAATGACTTTTGGGGTGAAGGATGGAAGTAAGGATGCAAATGATTGTCAAGTCGAAGTCAAGTCAAAGGTCTCAGTGCATAGGTTTTTATAGCTGAGTACGGTAAATGCAAATCTGACAGCTCGCTTCAATATGCGGGCGTGGTTTCCCTATACTTGTAGTGAAAAATGGAGCATACAGATAGAATCGAGCTGTCAGATCTGCATTTACCGAACGCGCCTTTTTATACCAAGTCCATAGATTTGTAATTCTTGGATGAGTCTTTTCCATGCTTGCGCGACATGTAGAAACATTTATTTTTAATGATGAACGAACAAAAACATGTATTATTAACTGAAATATTTAAGGTACAAAAATATCCAGAAATTGACACAAAATAAGCATTATTTACCCTGTTGGTAAGGAAATATTCAAACAAAATGCGATTTCTAGAGAACTGTCAACAACATATTATTCAATTTTGACATGTAAATATTAGGCAGCTATAATGACACCAGCGCACGGAAAAAACCCTTTTTCAGTATGCTAAATGAGCATGTAAATATAGTGTTTCAGATAGGTATAATGAAAAAATATTTCCAAGCATGCTTTTAGTAAAAGTAAAACACTGATTGTTTTGTTCATTTGGAAATAATATAATCAAACAACGAGAGCAGTGTAAAGATAGAATCCAAATGTCAGCAGCCAAAATTTCTGGCACAGCTTAATAAACAAAGCTGTGTTTCTGGTGTTACCCGAACATCCAGTAGCGTCGAGGGTATATTATTCTAACAATACTGTCTGTTGTATTCAATCATTGGCAGCCTTGCTGCTGAGCAGCTAGTGTTCATATAGAGTTTGTACAGGGTCTTCGTTTATACAAGGGCGATAAAACTTAAATGTTTCCCTGAAAAATTCTTTATGCACTACCGCCCGGTTCGCCGGGCGTAAAGTGGCACTTTACCGCCCGTGGGCGCATTATGGCCCGGCGGGCCGTAAAGTAGACAAAATTCTCAAATTCTCTATACTTACACATCATTTCATGCAATTCCTAACACGAATCATTTCAGTTCAATAGAGCAATACTCTTTCTAACATTTGTTCATAATCGTTGGCAATTTTTTCGGTGATGATCTATTTATTTGAAATAGATTCTCCAATATAGCACTCAGCTACTATAGTTTCACATTCCTCATATTATGTCACCCTTAATTGTTGTATGCATAACGTATGAAACGTGTAGACCATTGCAATTCAAGTCAGTATTTGTGATTCGCGCTATAAAACCGCTAGTGCATAAAATTTTGTATGTATCACGTGCGTAAAATGCGTTTAAGGCCTTCGGCGTGTGATGGCACTCGGCTAACGCCATCGGGCCATAAACGCCTACTTCACGCCCTTGATACATAAATAACTATTTCGTGAAAACTCGCACGGCCATCAACTATCCATAATAGGTATCAGCCGCTGTGTGGTACTGATTCATCTATACCCTCCATAGACCAGAATTATTTGCACTCCCGTTGGATTTAAAAGGGTGAAAAAACTCGAAAATTTTCCCTAAAAAGTACACTTTCGTATATACAGTGTCTGCCAAAAAGTTGGAACCATATGGGAAACTTTTTTATTAATTGTTTCTCAGAAAATTTCATTCTTCATAAAAGCACAGAAGAGAGAAGGTTAAACCTTCTCTCTTCTGTGATAAAAGTTTGTGGCGTGCGGCGCGCTAAGCGAGAATTGGCCGATATTTTAAATTATTCACTATAGAGTAAAGTGACATTACTATGCAAAATATCGAAAAACTTTTCTGGAAAAAGTTGTTTTCATTTGAATGATATTCTCAGTTCTCCAGTTTAGTCTACCAATTACTAATTTTAATAACTGCTTAATGAGTTGGCCTCAATTTTTATTGGAAATTAATATTTTTTGAGCAGTGAATTAATATCAGCATAAATTATCTGTCAACTGTTATCTTTCAAACTGATTTACCAAAATCTTGAATATGAGTCGAAAAAAAACAGTAATGGAAAGATAATGAGATAATAAAAAAAAATGTAAATTGGTAATTGGTATTCTAAACTGGATAACTGGGAATATCATTCAATTGCAAACAACTTTTTTCAATAACGGATTTTGCATAGTAATGCCACTTATTAATTACTCTGCAGTGAATTTTGAAAATCGGCCAATTCCCGCTTATCCGCACGCCACTGATAATAACTAATATGCGCATATTCAGTCTAATTGAATGCACCAACTTTTATGAAGAATTAAATTTTCCGAAAAGCTATTAATTGATAAGTTTCCCATATGGTTCCAAGATTTTGGCGGACACTGTATATAGTTGATGGCTGTGCGAGTTTTCACGAAAATTAATTTTTCAGGAATTTTTTTAAGTTTTGTCGCCCTTGCATAAACGATCGAATACCCTGTACAAACTCTATAATATGAACACTAGCTGATGCGCAGCCAGGCTGCCAATGATTAAAATACACACAGTATTGTTAAAAATACTCCTGACGCCACTGGTCGTTCGGGTAACTCCGGATATTTTGGATGCTGACTTTAGGCAGCTATCCAGCGTTGCCAACTCTACGTCTTTTTACGTAGATCTACGTATTTTAGGCATTTCCTGAAAATCTACAAACTTCATTCCCAGAATCTACGTATTTTCTTAATTTTGCTATGAATTAGTACAAATTTTCAAAATGACATAACTGATTGAGTTGATTCGGCATAATTTTCTTTTCTTTCGCGAGTTTTTCATTTTATAAAAAAAGTGCACATTCCTTAAAGCTGTGACTGTGTAAAAAGAAACATCGTGAACATCAAAGGAGATTCGTTGTTTGTTTAATTCAGCTATTTTTCAGCCTTCCCCTCAAAATAATTGAATATAATTTGGAAATAAGCCGAGACGGTGACGAAGAAAAGCAGAAAAGGATTCACGCCAAAAAAAGAACGCTGCATGATCGAAAATATTCACACTTGTGGAAAAAGAAAAAAGTTTTCAAGTTGGGTTAGCGTTCCAGTGGAAAGCTTCCACTGAAACGCTAACCGCCAACCGTCTTAATTTTCACGAAAAGTGTCTTGAAAAACCTTCCTTTTATTCATTGTTACCCTCTTTATTTCACTCTGAAAAAAAAAGTAAGTAGATCTACGAATTTTATACGCAAATTTTAATAATTCTACGTAATTTTCGAATCCGGCCTACGTATTTTTCAAAATCCGGGTTGGCAACACTGCAGCTATCTTCACTTCACACCGCTATCAATGAGCAAGCTTCAAATACCTGCAAGTGGAGAATCTTGTACAGAGGCTTTATATATACCTAGTAAATCAGTACTTGCACACACTTGATTTTCATCAGGAACGAAGCAAAATAAATTGTACCTGTCACAGGAAAGGTGCAAAAAACGAGTGCATGTTTGTGCAAATATAAGTGGTTCAAATTACTAACGAATCATCCCTCTGTAACTCTAGCGGAGGAGTAGGGACTGAAGCTCCTTGGTTGAGAGGATCAAATGGCTTTCCATGAGAGGTGTATCCAGCCCCTCTTACTGCAGTCATCGGCCTACTTACAAGATCCATTCCCGTGCCAGGTCTGAAACTGGTTCCTGGTTTGAATCCAGTTCCAGGTTTAGAAAAATTTGTAGTCGGTTTAAACCCCGTTCCAGATCTGTAGCCTGTGCCTGGTTTGAAGGGCGTTTTTGGCACAGCGGAACTTTGCCTTTGAAACTAATCAGAAATGTTTATTTGAAAAAGGAATGTATTCATGTAAACTAACTCACTTCTGTAGAGGATCCCAAGTGCATTATGGGTTTCGGTGTGGACATACGAGTTATTTCAGGAATTTTAGCATTTGTATTTTCTTCTCTGAATTCAAAGTTTTGCGTCTCTAAAATATCCATAGGAAGGACGGATGTCATTCTGATATGCAGCTAATATTGTAGAAAGTAGCTTTTTCACTGTTAACAATGTTAACTTTCGTTGTTATTTCGTTGCTATGCAATACGATACCCATAGAAACCACTCCGCTCCATTAAATTTGAAATTAGTTGGTTTTTGTAGTTCTTTATAAGTTATTAGGTTTTGTAAAGTGTTACCAACTTTAAAACAAACCGAATCGCTTTCACTTGTTATAACACAGTATACCTCAAACCATTGTTTATATAGAAGATAGTTAGTCAACCTTATGGGATTATAATTGGATCAAAATGGATGCGACATGTAGATGGCGATAGTGAGCTCGCATCCAAGTCATGTCGCAACTTGATTAAAACAATAGAAAAGCATTAAAATCAGGGTTTTTTGAAGAAACCTGCATTAAAATTACATCAAATATTCATGTTTGTAACTAATCACGCTAGATGACACTCGCGTTTGTGTCCAATACCTTTTCCACAGGCATTGACTAACTATGTTATATTTAAACAATGCTCAAACTGTGATCTGACTAGGAGAGTCTACAAGGAGACTAAACATTATTTAACAGGAGAGTCTAATCCCCATAGACAATGGAGACAGTAATAGAAAGAGATGAAAGAACATTTGTGACGTAGTTGGACATGTCATGCCCGCCTTTCTCTATAGACAGTGACAGACTAGCTCTTGGTATTTGAGAGTTACTGCTGACAGTTTTGTTGCTTGGTTCGAGTTCGACTCTGTACTCATGTTCAAGTACGTCACTATGACGCGTCGGTGCTACAAGATTCTGATTTGCTAGAGCTTATTAAACCCTCCTGCTAGTTTAGTCTCTGGAGTCTATTCACTATAATCCCCATATAAGACAATGGTGACACTAATAGAACGAGCTGAAAGAATATTCGTGACGTAGATGGACATGTCATGGCCGCCATTCTTCATAGACAGTGATGGACTAGCGCACTCCGCACTCTTGGAAAATAAAGTTATAGGTGACAATTCTGTTCCTTGGTTCGAGTTCAACTCTGTACTCATCTCCAAGTACGTCACTATGATGCGTTGATGCTAAAAGATCTCTCCTGTTCGTTAACTCTCTTTGCTAGACCACGAAACTCTTCATGTTTCAGTTCAGTTCAGAATCAGTTTTGAGTCGCAACAGTACACTGAGTAACTTCAAGTAGCTCCTGGAGTAATCTCACAGACCACGAAATATCTAGTTCCAAGACGTAATTTGATGAAGTAATATCGGAGAGTTTATGTGTTTTATTTATTTCGTTCTGATAAAATGGGTATTCCCTATTCAGATACCTCTTCATTTTGCCCCGACACATATTGGAAACGGACCGAAAAGAAGCCTTTGTTCAGACCCAAAAAAATTGAATTGAATATCATACTGAGAACTGTAACTGTATCGGAACCGAAATTTTCAGTTTTCCTCATGGGACCTGAATCCGAACCAAAACCAATATTTTAGTTGGGGTCCGGGTCTCTGCACAAATAGGTGAAACAGAACCACATAGGTATAGAGCTAAATACTCGAAACATTCCAATCACGAATAGACTACCTAAGCGTGACGTCAAAGTGGGTGAAACTTGGTAAACCTTTCCAAACATTGAAATTCTTTTTTTCGGCAAAAAGTTTCAACTAACTGAGTCTTTATTGAAAATAATATCAATTATCCTTATTTCCGACGGAATTATGCAAAATCATCAAATCAATAATTTCTCATGGGGTTTTAACACGTATTACCAGTTTGTTTGGAAAGGTTTTATAAGCTCCGCCCACTGTGACGTCAGGACTAAAGGATCGTACATACCCTCGCGAATATTCGCAATTTTTCTGCGATTCGCAAATCGCAAAAAAATCGCCGCATTGACGTTCATACTCATACGGCGAAAAAATTGCGGTAAATGATGAATCATAACCTGCCATTTTTTGGTATTTAAGGTTACACATTGTTGTTTGTTTTTATTCTCCTTTTTCTGAAATATCAGTTGCAAATGAAGGAAATTGGCTCTAAAGGAGAATTGCTCACAGGCTCACTCACTGTTTCCCAAATTACATTACCTACTTGTTTCAATTATAATTTGTAATAAGGAGGATTTTTCAATTTGGCATGTTGTCTCCAGAAGATAAGTACCTTCAACAACAAATTTAATAAGAAACACTTTTATTTTACAAGTATAACTAGTATCAAGAATCTAAACAGTGTCATTAAAAAGTCAGATCCAAAGTTCTGCAACCCGCTTTATTTGAGAGGCCCTGCAAGATGCTCAGGAGTTCTTTGGCCACCTGCTAGGTACATGGTCTGCATATAGATGTTAACAGATCATTGCAGAAGCGAGATTTGATATCAATAAAAATATTTGTGGACAACAGTTCGTCGAACTAAAGCAGTTCACCCAAAATCTATTGGGATGATAGATCCGTATCTCCCGACAATAATAATGATCTCCCTGAACATTTTCATCATGGAATATTTTACAAAAACTACCTGTAAATAATTTCATAAAATTTGAAAAGATCTTCCATAATTAATTTACAAAATCTTATAAATGCAATTAAAATTGTTTTGTGATAAAAACTAAACATAAACAGCTTTGTCTAAAGATATATTTCAAGGTAGTTGAATGAAAATGGCGAAGATAGTGAAGGTACAGAACAGAATAATCTGATCTAAAATTTTGCTCCGTGATTTGTGCGAATTCGCAAAAAGATAAAATTTTTGAACTTTATTGCGGCATGTCTGGCAGCCATTTTGTTCGCTGAAAAATTGCGAAATTCGCACGACTATGTTTTCGCCTTTAGGTAGTCTGTTCCGGTATGTTTCTACAATTCCACTACAAAACTGAATAAAAAAATAAAAAATTATAGTCCTTGGTCCCGTGCTGGTCAAATGCCCGAATAAGTAGCAAATACCAAGAAACCAGGGCAAGAAACATGAAATCGAAAGAAGAAGAAGAGCGAGTTTTTATGGTTATGGTGCTGTCATCTGTTAAAATAAAAATATTTTTTGGGATTTGGGGACAGAAATCTTTTATTTATATTGCTGCATTTTTTGAAAATAAATATTTGTCATGATTTATCCCCCTTTTTCTATTTCCGGGATTATATACATTTATTGAGAAAAAAATGTCTGCAATGGAAAATTCCAAGTATGAGGAACTTTGCAGACTCTGTGCCACCAAAACAACCATGGTTTTAGCAATTAATATATTCGAAGATGAAGGAAAAATTCGACAAATCAGTAAAAAGATAGACAGTTGTCTTCCTATACAGGTACAAAATGATTCATTGAACATCTTCAAGGCTTTGAGACAATTTCTTTTTGTAGGTTCATGAAGCTGATGAGCTCCCTAAAATGATATGTGAAAACTGTTTGTACAAACTAGAGCTATTTTGTGATTTTAGAAATCGTTCTGCCAGGACAGAAAGGTTATTAATCGAGTTACTGAAAGAAATTTCTCACACTCAACAAAATGAAACACTTCACACATGCTTAGTTCCTATGGATGATAACGAACTAATAATGGTCCAACATCATCAATTATTGAATAATCAAAATGTATCTGATCTTGACTTAACCACATTGGACCACCAGGATGGAATGGTAGCGGAACAAGAAGGGATTTTGAACCAGGACATTCACTCTCATTCCCTGGACAGTATCGTGAATAATCACAGCTTGAGTAACCAAGACTATTCCAATCAAAGTTTGCACACTCAGGATTCTGGAATGGATGGACACAGTATTCAAGATTCAAAATTTCCAGACAATTTTGGATTAATCCAACATCATCAGTTACTTACTGATCAGTTCAGATTGCACCATGACTTGCAGCTGCATATTAGAGATGAAAATTCAACAACCATTTCCATGACAAATAGTGTAAGAAACTTTCCCCAAAAATAATCATTTTCAAATATTCATCAGGCCCAATAATACATTTAAGTATTCATGCCTACTACAAACATGTATATTCTAGAACCTCTTACTGCGTGGGATGTGTAAATGTAAATGCATTTTTGAAAGGTACTATGAAAGAAAATCAAACATGAGCAGAACTTAAATGAATTTTAAAATTTTTACTGCATATGAAAGGCAATATAACAGAAAATCCAACACAAACCGTATTTCATCGCACAATAATCATATCAAGATCATGTAATAGGAATTTTGAGAAGTTTGGGGTTGTTTAACTCCGTGGGGGGCCTTTCATTCTGTAATTTTCAAAACTTACCAATAATTGCGCATTTTTCAAAATACAAACTGTGTGTTGCAGTTTACTTAAAAGATAGCCCACGCCCATTTCTTGATAAAATGGGAATTGATTTTTTTTTTATTGAGACGCAAATTGGTTATTAATGTGTACAAAATTATGTAAAAGTTTTTTTTTGGCATGTGCCATAAATGCAGGTTTAGCTTTTAGTAATAATTTATTTAGAGTTATAACACGAAATAAGTGTCAATTTTAAGATTAGTAAAGAAAGGAAGTGCGATATTTTTTTCTTAATTTTGCGTTACCTATAACTCGAAATTAACACTAATTTACATTTATAACCAACTCGAAAATAGACTAATTTAGAGTTATAACTCGAAATTATTGTTAATTTCGAAATTAGCAAAGGAAGGAAGTCGAAACTTTTTCTTACTTTCGACTTTATAACTCGAAATTAAGCACTAATTTAGACTTATAACTAACTCGAAATTAACACTATTTTAGAGTTGTAACTCGAAATAAAGCTAATTTCGAGTTGTAATACGAAATCAAAACTAATTTAGAGTTATAAACTCAAAATGAGTCCTTTTTTAGAAATTATCGAAGAAAGGGCGTGCTATATTGTTTCTTAAATTCGAGTTTTAACCCAAAGCTGAGCTAATTTCGTGTTGTAATTAGAAATCACTACTAATTTAGAGTTCTCATTCGAAATTAGTGGTAATTTTGAATTTAGCGAAGACGTGCGATATTTTTTCTTAAAATCAAGGTATAACTCGAAATCAACAATAATTTAGTTATAACGAACTGAAAATTATCACTAATTTAGAGTTATAACTCGAAATTAGTCTTAATTTCGAAATTATCGAAGAAAGGACGTGCTATATTTTTTCCTAAATTAGAGGTAAATCGAAATTGAGCTAATTTCGTGTTGTAATAAGAAATTAACACTAACTTAAAGTTATATCTAACACAAAATCACCACTAATTTCGAATTATAACTCGAAATTAGTCTTAATTTCGAATTTATCAAATAAATGACGTGCTATATTTTTTCTTGAATTCGAAATTGAGCCTATTTCGAGTTGTAACACGAAATTACCACCAATTTAAAGTTATAATCAGCTCACAATTAACACCAATTTAGATTTATTACTTGAAGTTAGTCTTAATTTCGAAATCATCGATGAAAGGGCGTGCTATATTTTTTCCTTACATTCGACTCATGACTCAAAATAGAGCTAATTTCGAGTTGTAACATGAAATTAACATTAATTTAGAGTAATAATTAACTCAAAATTACCACTAATTTCGAATTATAACTCGAAATTAGTCTTAATTTCGAATTTATCAAATGAATGACGTGCTATATTTTTTCTTGAATTCGAAATTGAGCTTATTTCGAGTTGTAACACGAAATTACCACCAATTTAAAGTTATAATCAGCTCATAATTAACACCAATTTAGATTTATTACTTGAAGTTAGTCTTAATTTCGAAATCATCGATGAAAGGGCGTGGTATATTTTTTCCTTACATTCAACTTATGACTCGAAATTGACCTAATTTCAAGTTGTAACATGAAATTAACATTAATTTAGAGTAATAATTAACTCAAAATTACCACTAATTTCGAATTATAACTCGAAATTAGTCTTAATTTCGAATTTATCAAATGAATGACGTGCTATATTTTTTCTTGAATTCGAAATTGAGCGTATTTCGACTTGTAACACGAAATTACCACCAATTTAAAGTTATAATCAACTCATAATTAACTCTAATTTAGATGTATTACTTGAAGTTAGTCTTAATTTCGAAATCATCGATTAAAGGGCGTGCTATATTTTTTCCTTACATTCGACTTATGACTCGAAATTGAGCTAATTTCAAGTTGTAGCATGAAATTAACATTAATTTAGAGTAATAATGAACTCAAAATTACCACTAATTTCGAATTATAACTCGAAATTAGTCTCAATTTCGAAATTATCGAAAAAAGGGTGTGCTATATTCTTTCTTAACTTCGAGTTATAACCCAAACTTGAGCTAATTTCGTGTAGTAATTAAAAATTTATACTAATTTAGGGTTATAATTCGAAATTAGTGGTAATTTCGAAATTAGCGAAGAAAGGAAGTCCGATATTTTTTCTTAATTTCGTGGTATAACTTGAAATTGAGCTAATTTCTCATTGTAACACGAAATTAATACTAATTTAGAGTTATAGCTAACTCAAAATTACCACTAATTTAGAATTATAACCTGAAATTAGTCTTAATTTCGAAATTATATTTTTTCTCAAATTTGAGTTATAACTCAAAATTAAGCCAATTTCGTGTGTAAGAATTTAACACTAATTTACAGTTATAATTTGAAATTTTTGGTAATTTCGAAATTGGCGAAGAAAGGACGTGTGGTATTTTCTCTTAATTTTGAGGTATAACTCGAAATTGAGCTAATTTTGAGTTTTAACACAAAATTAACACTAATTTATAGTTAGAACTAACTCAAAATTACCACAAATTTAGAGTTATAACTCGAAATTAACCTTAATTTCAAAATTGTCGTGGAAAGGACGTGCTAATTTCGTGTGGTAATACGAAATAAACACTAATTTAGAGTTATAAGTAACTCGAAATTACCAATAATTTAGTGGTACTTTCGAAATTAGCGAAGAATAGATGTGCGATATTTTTTCGGTAATTTCGAGGTATCACTCGAAATTAATCTAATTTCGAGTTGTAGCACGAAATTAACACTAATTTAGAGTTATAACTCATAATTAGTGAAAAAAGGATGTGCTATATATTTTTATTAATTTCTAGTTATAACTGGAAATTGAGCTAATTTTATGTTGTAACACGAAATGAACACTAATTTAGAGTTATAACTAACTCGAAATGAACAATTATTTAGAGTTATAACTCGAAATTAGTCTTAATTTCGAAATTAGCGAAGAAAGGGCGTGCTATGACTCTGCGTGTTATGACTAACTCAAATATAAATTAAGCAACTTTTTAATTGTCACACGAAATAATTTAGAGGTATAACTAACTCGAAAATAACATTAATTTAGAGTTATACCTCAAAATAAAGCTAATTTCGGTTTGTAACTCTCAACTCTGATTTAGAGTTATAAGTACCTCGAATTTAAGCTAATTTTGAGTTGTAACTAGAGCTATAACTAACTCAGAATCACTACTAATTTCTAGTTATAACTCGAAATTGAGCTAATTTCATGTTGTAACACGAAATTAATGCTAATGTAGAGTTATTACCAACTCGAAATGAACACTTATTGAGAGTTATAACTCGAGATTAGTCTTAATTTCGAAATTAGCGAAAAAATATTTTTTTATTACTTTTGAGTTATATTTCAAAATGAAGCAAATTTCGAGACGCAACTGGAAACTAACAAATTTGAGTTATATCTAACTCAAAATCAACACTAATGTTGAGTTATAACTCGAAATTAGCGAAGAAAGGATGTGAAATATTTTTTTATTAATATCGAGATGTAACTCGAAATTAAGCTAATTTTTAATTATCACACGAAATAATTTTTGGAGAAAAAATTTAGTACAGAAGCTCTGTAGAAATTTCTGATTGGGTTCATTTTAAAATAATGCAAACAAAATATGTTTTAATCATGTATAACATACAGTGCTTTCCATATAAACTGCGTCTTCTGCTCAAAGTTACCCTTTGATCGAATTGATAATACAACAATCTATAATATTTTATACTTGTACTTTCTTCCAAACAGGTTGTTACCACTGATCAAGAAAGCCAAAGGTATAGCTTAGAGGTGAAACTAGCTTGCGGAAACATTTGCAACATGGACTACGAGGAAGCCAAGATGCTCACAGTTGAGCCTAGCAACAAAGTCAAAATGGAGGCTTACAAGCAAGAGGACAGCAACAGCAGACAGTCTTTACCGGTAGACGAGCAGGTCACTAACGGGGAACCCCACAGCGAAAATATTCACAGTATTGACTATGGGGAAGAACAACAACTTTCTGCGGAACCCAGTAGGGTAGAATCGAATATGGAACAGTACAAACACGAAGACAGCAACAGCAGGCATTCTCTCCAAGTGGACGAACAGTTGAATGACGTCAGTTGTCAGAATTCCATTGAGGACAAACAGATTTATAATTTCAACGGTGATACCGAATCGTTGCTGATTATACCTAATAAGGATTGGTATTACTGTAATATTTGCGGGAAATCCTATGACGAAAAAGTGCACTTTGACGCTCATTATGGGAGTCATTTCTACAAGTGTCCGGGATGTTTGGCTGTTTTCACTAATTTGGAGGTTCTCAATGCTCATAGGAGAGTGTGTGTTATTGAGGATCCAATGGTAAGTATATTCATTCACAAAAGATCCTTTCGTCTGCTTTTGGTGTAGTGTTATTTGAGAATCGGGTGCAGTTCAGAGCAATTTCACAATAGTATATTATGATACATACAAGTTTTATAAGACACCATTTTATCGCACGCGTGTCGTCTAGGCTGAAGACTGTGATTTAAAAAAAAATGCGAAACTTCTGTTTCGGATACTCGGCTAGCTCTGGGTTCATTTGTCTCAGCCCGACGCGCGTTTTGCCGATCCATATTTGCAATAGGAATCAAGGCAGAAATTGAGATCCGTGAGAAAAATTGCTAGTTAAATTTTATTTGAAATAATAATTTTTGGGATTTATTTCCTTGGAATGAATCGAAGGAAAAATCCGGAAAATGAAAGAAAAGTTAATATTTAACTCGAATAGGCTTTGCTAGCTACGCCAGCTAAAGATCCAGTGAGAATTTCTAATTTCAGAATGGAAGTTAAATAACCCCGAATTTATAGGTATGAGTTATTTCAATATAAATTTTGATTTGTTCTATAAAAATACAGTGGTTCTAATCGTTGTAATGTTTTATATCTGTCTTGGCCCGCCCGAACGAATTCAATTTAACTAGGCCTGAAAAGGTCAGTTTGGTTATATGTGCTGGAGCAGGGCTTGCCAAGACCGATAGCTGTAATAAAGGTATATGCCGGTTAATTGGCCGGCGCGAGAAGTTAGTAAATATGCACAATAAATATAAAGAAAATGTTCCAAAAAAAGTTCTGATTGGCAAAAGGCCTTCGAAAAGTTCTAAGTTTTTTTTCGTAAATGATTATTTCACCACACTAATATCGAAAATATGTCAGTATTTCGATTTCTCTGAACAGTTTGTTCAAGTCCAAGTTTGAAATGAAAGTTTATTTCACCAAAAAGTTATCAAAGAAATATTCACTATCAAACAATCGACTGTTTATATTTGAAGTAGTTTTCACTGCAATATTCTTGTGATTTCTATATCACTGACTTTGAGAGCACTTGTACTCTTACCAAGCTGCTTTCTGCACTGCTGTGGAGTGGAAGGTTTTCGGAAGAAAACAGACGAATACCCAGACACAACCAATGACCAGTGGCTGTGAAGACTTGTTTGCTGGCTGTAGATCAGTTTTCCCCAGAATTAATAGAAAACTCTCTCCATTCAGGAACCCAATACTAGGAAAAGTTGGTTATTTATTCAGTTTCCAACGTGAATAAATATCAGGAACGTTGACGAAGCTCTTCGTCAAATAAAGTGGTACAATTTAGCAGTATAATTTGTTTATTTGTAAAAGTTTCAAAAATTCAAAGTCAAAACTAAATTCTCATTAACAGAGATACGCACTCCTCGATTGCCAGGAGAGAACTGCTTGAAACGGCAAAATCGACCCATATTTATAGTCGCTTGCCGCACGCCAACAGTGGCGCAAAACCCGATCCCAACTCGCTGATTGGAGTGGGCGGGGCCTATTGAAAGTTCCGACTTGGACCTGGTCCAAATTCGAAATTTTGTCAAATTCATTTTTATATGAAAATATTGATCGAAAACCATGATATTACGAATGGAGAGATTATTTATTGCATTAATAACAACATTTAGTTGGCAATTAATGACACGCGTTGTTTGGAGTACGACGAGCGAAGCGAGGAGTGCTCCAAGAGAACAAGTGCGACAATGTGTCTTATAAAACATGTTTCATATACTACTTTTTCTATTTGGCATTTTTTTCTAGTTTTGTATTGGAAAAAATTGAATTTAATATTAATAAATAAATAATATCAGAAATATCGGGATGGCAACATTGATAAAATATTTAAAATTTGAAGGATGCTGTCAGGTAATTCATTTGTTCATATAAATTATTTAAATTTTTTCCAAGAATTAATTATTTAGAATTATTTAGAATTGAGTAAGTGTATTCAACTGTTTTAATTTTCAAAGTATAATTAGTGTAGTGACATTTCTGTATGTTTGATTCACACCAGTTTGATAGATGGTCAATATCATTTTGGAGTAGTTTACAGTCATTCTGAGATTCAACAATCCTAAATAATTTCAAATCATCGGCAAACAAAAGAATATTGCTTGTTATATTTTCACCTGTCATTCACAAATAGTGAAAAAACAAGAGGGGCAAAATTGCTTCCCTGAGGTGCACCACTGGTAGAAATGAAAGCTGGTGATTTATGACCACGGTACTCGACATATTGAGATCGATTACTGAGGTATGATTGGAATAAATTGAGTAGGTTTATGTTAGTAGAAGATCCGAACCTAAATCGACCTTCACAAGAATCACAACAGATATTGATATGGAGATTGAAATCAACAACTACAAAACGGCGAGATGTGACTCAACTAATAGATATACAGGAGGAGTTATTATATATGTGAGAAAAGACATTAGTTTTAAGATTTTTAAAAAGTATGTTATTGATAGGGTATACTAGTTAATATTTCTTAAGGTGAAAATACACGGTGAGAATTGGCTTATAGGGGGTTTATATCGCTCTCCAAGTTCAGATGGTGATATATTCTTAGATTATTTTGAGAATTGGAGTGAGGACATTTTTGACTCTCAAAATAAATGCCTACTAGTAGGTGACTTTAATATGCAGTATTTTGAAGTAAATAACAGATATGTTAGACAATTCAGAGCATTCATAAATACTATAGGGGTTGAACAATTAGTTGAGAAACTGACAAGAGTAACGAACACAAGTAGCACAACAATTGACTATGTTCTCACAAATACATCCAATATTATCTGCACAGTGCATGAAACACCAAAAATTACAGATCACTCACTAATAGCGATAACTATGAAAAGTCAAAATCAATTCCGAAATATAAATAAAATAACTGTCAGAAATTATTCTCAAACTAACCTAGTTGAGCTAAATAATAAACTAATATTATGTGATTGGGCACTTAATTCTAATGATGTTGATTGTATATATAAAAATTTTATAGAAAATCTGAAACAAAAGGTTGATGAAATTTCGCCACTGAAAGCCATCAACTGTAATTATAAAAATCTACCCTGGTTTGATTATGAGGTAATAAATCTGACTAATAGCAGAAATGAAGCTTATCGCGATTTTCGAAATAGTACTAATATGAATGAAAAAAAATACATTGGGAAAACTATAAGAAATGGAGAAATGCTGTAGTGAATACCCTTAAAACGAAGAAAAAACTATATTATGAAAACAAAATAGACTCAAATACAAGTAACCCAAAAAAAAATATGGAAAACATTGAAAACACTAATACATCCAAGTAAAACAGAAATTCCAAGTATTATAATATTTAACATAGATGGTTACAATATCTCAATAAAAGAAGATGCAAATAAGGCCGAGAACTTCAACATATATTTTAGCATTATAGCATTAAAGAAATAAAATCTTCTATTACTCCCACAGAAACATGGACAGCTATAGAGCTTCCTCAAATAGAAAGTAAGATGTCACATTTTGAAAAACTAACTCTCAAAAACCTGAAAAATTTAGTAAGTGAAATAGAGGATAAATGTAACTCTGATGTAATCAATGGTAGGGTATTGAAAAGTATATTTCAAGTAATTGGTCATGTCATTTTGAATTTCATCAATACTTCACTAGAAACTGGTAAATTTCCAGAACAACTTAAAACTAATACAGTTGTACCAATACCAAAAATTAGTAACACTGCAGAAGCTACAAACTTTAGACCAGTCAATACGTTACCCATTATGGAAAAACTAATCGAAATGGCAGTGTATACTCAAATCAATGAATATATGAATATTAATCATCTAGTAATGGACTATCAGTCAGGATTTAGAGCAAACCACTCTTGTGAAACAGCCTTACAAGCAACAATTTCAAAATGGAAAGTATTAGTAATTAACAAACGCGTTAGATATGGTTTTTTCATCTGATATTGTCTTATTGTTCAATTTAATCGACCGTATAGAATTCAGCTTTAATTTGTGTTTTTCATTGCATTACTTGTTGATACTGTCCCATAAATATTTTGATGAATGACTATTACTTTCTATTATTATTATTATTATTATTAATGGACGAAGATAAGTATATTATAATTGCTTTTTTAGACTTCAAGAGGGCATTTGAAACCATAGATATTGCAATATTAATAAAGAAACTGAATTATTATGGCTTAGAGGGTCATGTTCTTAAATGGTTTACAGACTATCTTACTAATCGCTTTCAAGCCACAAAAGTAAATAATGTGATATCACAAAGAAAAGCAGTAATCTCTGGAGTACCACTGTTATTTATTCTCTACTTGAATGATATTAGGTATGTGAAGGAGTGCGAGTTTATAAGTCTCTTTGCAGATGATACTATAATAGTTACAAGTGATAAGAACCTAAATGCGGCAATCGAAAAGATCAATAACTCATTGAACAACATAGCAGAATATTTAAATATTAATAAACTAAAGCTAAATGTTCAGAAAACTAAGGCAATGATAATTACATCTAAATATAAACATAGTCAAATTGACATAGACCAGATTAATATTAAAATATATAATGAGAAAATTGAAGTCGTGACAGAGATGAAATACCTGAGATTCATGGTTGACAATACATTGTCACTAAATAATCACTTTAGTTATGTAACAAAAAAAATCAGTAAAAAACTTTTTTTCTTGTCTAGAGTCACATCCAATTTAACAGTTCAATCCTCAATAACAATCTATAGAACAATTATTCAACCGCATTATGAATACTGTGCGAGTTTGCTATACTTAATATGCTATACTTAATAATAATAATAATAATATTGCTACCCTTCAAAAACTTCAGAATAGAGGAATGCGTATTGTCCTAAGATGTAACAGGTATACACCCATTCGCCTAATGCTGGAGGTATTGAATTGGTTATCAGTAAAGGACAGACTGTTCTATTTTTCAATGTTATTTATTTTCAAAATATTGCATAATTTATGTCCCTCCTACTTTGGTGAATATATAACATTTTGCCATCAAATACACAACTATACTACTAGAAATAATAGAGATTTTTATGTTACTAGAACTAATTATACTAAAACTATGAATTCTTTATTTCACAAAGGATTTTTGGAATATAACAAGCTTCCAAACAATATAAAAGAATGTTCAACACCAAATCATTTCAAATCAATGCTACTTGCATATATTAAAAATAATGGTAATTAAACATAAATAAGGAAACAACTATTAAAGTTATTTTTTTAATATATAATTAATATAGGTAGGAGAAAAAGATGATGAGTACATTAGGGAAGGATGTGTGAGTGAGAGTGTGTGTATTAGCATTAGGTTAGGTAGGTGAATATAGGTATATATATATATATTTATATTGTGTATTTTATTGTATCTTGTATTGTATGTATACACAAGTATTATATGTAACATATTTGTATATTAGGATTTCCTATTTAAATAAAGATTTTTATTTTCACCGAGCTGATAATAGAATCAAACTTATTTTATAACAAATTTTAAAGATTTAAATTTAAACGCGTGTGGAAATGAGTGACAGAGAGATCCGAGGTAAGTATACCATGTAATAATAAAGGACCGAACATCGCAGCCGTGTCTGATGGGACCCTGAATGTAAGAAAGTGCGCAGCTCGGTACGTAAACTATGGAGAGTAGAGGTACCCCTACTACCCTCCATATTATAAACGGTACGGCGTTATTTTGGAGTAGCTAATGATTTATAATATTATATTGCATCGAAAACACGTGTTATTCTGTGTTAATTCATTCTGTTTAATATTTTTGTATGATATTAAATACATTACATTGTTATGTATTTAAATAATTATTTTGTTTGCAATTCAAATGTCAGTTGCTCCAAAATATGCAATATGGAGGGAAGTAGGGGTACCTCCACCATCCATAGTTTACGTACCGAGCATGCGCACTTTCTTACATTCAGAGTCCTATCAGACACGGCTGCGATGTTCGGTCCTTTATTATTACACGGTATACTTACCTCGGATATCTCTGTCACTCATTTCCACACGCGTTGAAATTTAAATCTTTTAAATTCGCAAACCTCTATTAGGATCAAATTTTTCGCAGACAACCCTATATCAACGTGTTCACAATAAAACAGCGCTTATGCTGATATAAATTTTTTCTATTATCACATCAAGTGAAAGTAACTGGTATCGATATCTGTTTATACCTGGCAACCCAGTAGTTCGTACAGGTAAATAGTAGACAACCCTATGTCTGCACATTCTACATGTTTCATACTTTAAGTCCAGTATAAAATTTTCTTATTATCTTGATGTTGCAAAATTTTATAAAAAATCGTTTTTCAAAAAATAATCAAAAATATTCTGTCCAGGATTTTTTTAGACGACCCATTTTTAACATATTTTCTAATATACGAAATTTATTATAAAATAAGTTTGATTCTATTATCAGCTCGGTGAAGGTCGATTTAGGTTCGGAACTTAGACTGTGACGAAGCCTAGATTATTTAGTTTAGATATTAGTATTTTATGGTCCAATTTGTCAAAAGCCTTAGAGAAGTCTGTATATATGGTATCAACTTGACACTGGTTATCAATAGCATTGAATAATATTCGACATTCTTACTCACTTCCACAGAGTTTATTTTCAGCTAGTGAACACGAGCCACAAAAAAGACAAAGCCCCCCAAAAAAGCAAGCCCTCCTCGAAATCCGACAGCGAAGAGAGCGAAACGGAATGTGATATCAGCCAAATGGAAGAAGAAGAAGCGGACGACCCGGATAACGCTACAGGGCCGGACGACGACAAGAAGAAGAAATGGACTCCGAAAGAGTGCAAGGAGTGCGGGAAGTCGTACAAGACGAATTATAAGCTAGCGGAGCACATGAGGAAACACACTGGGGAGAAGCCTTACAAGTGCAAATCGTGCGAGAAGGCTTTCAGGTCGAAAATCGGGCTGGCGCAGCACGAGGCTAAGCATACAGGTGAGCTCGGGTGAGAGAGAAAGAGAGGCATGTTCTGCATTGTTATTAATTTTTTTATTTTGTTGTGATTACTTATGTAATAGTCTAAAAGAATTATTTTAATTTCCTTATCTTGTCTACTGCACTTTTGTACAACCTGCGATGTCCCAATTACTGTGAAACATATCCTGATCGACTGCGCACAATTCGCCACAAATCGTAGAAAATATCACATCGATGGAAACCTAGCAGAGATGCTTACTGATTCATCACTATTATTATTATCATATTAGTAATAAACCTATCATGCAATATTATAGCGTGGGGTGAATTTCACTTAAATTTTCATAATCACAGCATTTACTGATAGCTATAACATCATCATCATTTTCTTATCATTCAAATTCTCATTATTATTATTATTATCACATTAATATTATGAAATTGCTATACTGTCGCTAGTCCTCGATACGTGTGCCGAATTTTAGATTATTCGGACGATTGGAAGTAGGTGAAAATTGAATTCACAAATTCACATTACTATTATTACATTCTCATCATGAAATTCTTGCACAGTCATTGGTCCTTGATATGTGTGCCAAATTTCAGATTTTTCGGACAATTGGAAGTGGGTGGAAATTAGTTAGTTTGTTAGTTACCAGAGGTATTAGCAGTTCACTAATGGACATAAAGTGTGGAGTACCACAAGGATCGATTTTGGGACCCGTTTTATTTTTGATTTATATCAACTCTATAACAAATTTGGAACTGAAAGGAAAAATCAAGCTATTTGCGGATGACACCACGTTAATATATTTTGCAAACGATTTCAACGAGATACGTGAAAATATGAAGAGTGATTTGATAGAGATTTCAATTTGGTTGCAAGTTGTGAAACTCACTTTAAATTTTAGTAAAACCACATTTATGTATATTTCGAAAAAAAAACATGAACACTACCATTGATCCACTATTGTTTGAAACTGAATCTATTAAATATACAAAAGTTACTAAATTCCTAGGTCTTTATATAGACGAAAAACTAATATGGAATAAACATATTGAAAAATTGAGGAAGAAAATAAATCCAGTTATTGGTGTTCTGTTCAAAATTAGGAAATTCGTTCCTTTCAAATACCTGAAGAATATTTACTACTGTCTTATTTACTCAAACCTACAGTATTTGATTTCCATTTGGGGAACTGCTAATACTTCAGTATTGAGACCTCTTGCAAAACTCCAAAATAAATCATTAAAATGTATCTATAACCTACCATTTTTAGAACCAACCGCCAACTTGTATAAGCCAAAGAGTTTACTGGATTTGAAATCTCTATATAAAGTGAAAATTTGTTCATTCATTCACTTCATTCGAATTAAACAGAAAGTATCTAATTTAAATTTCACGGAAGTAAATAGTATACACCATCATGAAACAAGACGAGCAAACTGCCTAAGCCTGGGAAATTTCAGAACTAACTTTGGAAAAAAATCAATATACCATGATGGTATAGTAATTTACAATTCACTTCCATCTGAAATAAAAATTATAAAAAAAGTGACGATTTTCAAGAGTAAAATCAAAAAATATTTTCTTTCTTGAATCTTAATTGGATTCATTGATCCTCATAATAAAATAATTTCATTATATCAATTTCAACATTACCTTTTTTTATTCATTAATGTCTCTTGGCTCTCAATCTAACTATTCTGAATAGAGATCTAAGGGTTGGGTAGCATTCATTATATTTTTATTTGCTATGAATTATACTTGTATTAATTTTATGTATGTGTCAAATAAGTTTGGATATTTATTTTGTAATTAATTTTTAATATCCCTATTATAAACAAAATTGTTTCTTGGGATAACAATAAAGTACTACTACTACTACTAATAAAAGCGTTTTGAAAAAAGTTTTTTTGCAGATTACGAACCTATGCATGTAATATTTGGTAATAAAATGTTATATAATGTTTTATGTATAAAATTTTATTCACCCTGTATCTTCTGAACGAAGCGGGTTTTTAAAAATCATCAACGGAGAAAATATTCTTAGAATATCTGGAGAACAACCATTACAATGTTTGCCGTATGTTTACTAAACACCCCGTATATTGAGAATATTAATATTGTCGAAGCATAGGTGTACTTTGTTTGTTGTGGAATTTATGTGTACTCCTTTCTTTGATTCCTCCAATGCTTTTGAATTTGATTCTTGTAGTAGGCTTCACATCGATGAGTTTCACCCTATTGGTCGATGTATTTTGTTCTTATATTTCTTTGTTAAGATCGGTAGAATATCTAACCATTTGTTGTGCTCCCATCATTGAAAATTCTCTGTGGAGCCACGTGTTTATTGTTCGAATTGCTCTTTCTAGTATGGCAGCCTTCATAGTATTGATTGTGAAATTATGGTCGATGTTATATTTTCGCACGAGAGATGAGAAACAACCATTGAAAAATTCTTTTCCTTGGTCGCTTTGTAGAAGTTTCGGAGAATATTTGGCTTCTTTCAATACAATTGCTATCGCATCTTTTTCTAATAGAGATTATTCTTTTAAGTGTCCACATGATACCATAATTTATTCAAAATTTTAAATTAACATTTAATGCTGTGACGGCCTTGCGAAGCACTATTTTCAGCGTTAAATTGAAATCATTAATAATTGAGATAGATTTCGGGAGTCTAGACAATTTTATTTGAAGTTTCTTCCTCTTTGCGGAACCTTTTTCAAAAATTCTCAAATAGTAATAGTTTTTGAGTTATTAACAAAAAACTAATACCTTTTTATATATTTTCGCACGAGAGATGAGAAACTACTATTGAAAAATTCTTTCCCTTGGTCGCTTTGTAGAAGTTTCGGAGAATATTTGGCTTCTTTCAATACAATTGCTATCGCATCTCTTTCTAATAGAGATTATTCTTTTAAGTGTCCACATGATACCATAATTTATTCAAAATTTTAAATTAACATTTAATGCTGTGACGGCCTTGCGAAGCACTATTTTCAGCGTTAAATTGAAATCATTAATAATTGAGATAGATTTCGGGAGTCTAGACAATTTTATTGGAAATTTCTTCCTCTTTGCGGAACTTTTTTCAAAATTTCTCAAATAGTAATAGTTTTTGAGTTATTAACAAAAAACTAATACCTTTTTTTATATTTTTGCACGAGAGATGAGAAACTACTATTGAAAAATTCATTTCCTTGGTCGCTTTGTAGAAGTTCCGGAGAATATTTGGCTTCTTTCAATACAATTGTTATTGCATCTTTTTCCAGTAGGGATTTATTCTCTCAAGTGTCCACATGATACCACAATTTATTCAAAATTTTAAATTATCATTTAATGCTGTAGAAAAATTATTTTCTGTGATATACTGTCTTTTGCAACGGTGCGCCCGTGCTGTAATGGCCTCGCGGAGCACTATTTTCAACGTTAAATTAAAATCATTGATAATGGAGATAGATTTTGGGAGTCTAGTCACTTTTATTGAAAATTTCCTCCTCTTTGCCGAACTTTTTTCAAAATGTCTCAAATAGTAATAGTTTTTGAGTTATTAACTAAAAACTGATACCTTTTTTTATATTTTCGCACGAGAGATGAGAAACTACAATTGAAAAATTCTTTCCCTTGGTCGCTTTGTAGAAGTTCCGGAGAATATTTGGCTTCTTTCAATACAATTGATATGGCATCTTTTTCCAGTAGGGATTTATTCTCTCAAGTGTCCACATGATACCACAATTTATTAAACATTTTAAATTAACATTTAAGGCTGTAGAAAAATTATTTTCTGTGATATACTGTCTTTTGCAGCGGTGCGCCCGTGCTGTAATGGCCTCGCGGAGCACTATTTTCAACGTTAAATTAAAATCATTAATAATGGAGATAGATTTTGGGAGTCTAGTCATTTTTATTGAAAATTTCCTCCTCTTTGCCGAACTTTTTTCAAAATGTCTCAAATAGTAATAGTTTTTGAGTTATTAACAAAAAACTGGTACCTTTTTTTATATTTTCGCACGAGAGATGAGAAACAACAATTGAAAAATTCTTTCCCTTGGTCGCTTTGTAGAAGTTCCGGAGAATATTTGGCTTCTTTCAATACAATTGATATGGCATCTTTTTCCAGTAGGGATTTATTCTCTCAAGTGTCCACATGATACCACAATTTATTCAAAATTTTAAATTAACATTTAATGCTGTAGAAAAATTATTTTCTGTGATATACTGTCTTTTGCAACGGTGCGCCCGTGCTGTAATGGCCTCGCGGAGCACTATTTTCAACATTAAATTAAAATCATTAATAATGGAGATAGATTTCGGGAGTCTAGTCATTTTTATTGAAAATTTCCTCCTCTTTGCGGAACTTTTTTCAAAATTTCTCAAATTGTAATAGTTTTTGAGTTATTAACAAAAAACTGGTACCTTTTTTATATTTTCGCACGAGAGATGAGAAACAACCATTGAAAAATTCTTTCCCTTGGTCGCTTTGTAGAAGTTTCGGAGAATATTTTGCTTCTTTCTATACAATTGCTAATGCATCGGTTATAGCGGTATCTGTTTTATTTTCAACCGGTATTATCCAAAGGGATTTGGAGTAGCAATCAATCACCACAAGAATAACTATGTCCTTTGTTACTTTTGACATAAGGTTGTTGTAATTCAGCGAGATCAATTTGCTATAAATCTGCAAAACCTTTGGTAATGGAGTAGAAGTTTGAGTGAATAAAGTGTTCACTGACATCAAGCTCATTTGTTTTTTGAACATAAGAGTTTAAAGACTCTTTGAGATCTATTCGATTTCTTCGTGTCACTTTGCCTGTGGAGTCTTTGACAAGATAAGATCTAGGTGATTTATGTTCATATACAACCTGTCTAGGTTCTCATTTGTGTTTGAGATCATTAAAAATTGTCACATTGCAATGAGGATCCAACGGCTTTAAATCTTTAGTGCGCAAGACTCATACATTTTTTTTCCTATGTAACAACTTATCATATACGTTTTCACACAGTTTAGGTTGCAGCAAATTGAAATTTATAGGTACTGTAGTTTTGCAAACTCTACAAATATATCATAGTTGAAGTTAAAAGGTATATTTTGTTCAACTCATAAAAGTAGAGTAGAAGATTTTGTATTTACACCACCATAAAGTGAAGTGTAACTGTCCTGACTTCCTCTATCAACGGATTTTTTTTAGGTCAATATGATTTCGCGTGCCCAACGTGTGGCAAAGGCTTCCAATGTAAAAGCTACCTCATGGTACATCAGAGGGTCCATTCCAACATCAAACCGTATCCTTGTACAACTTGTGGTCAAAACTTCAAGACTAAACAATCCCTTCTTGATCATACGAATAGGCATTTAGGCGTTAAGCCTTATATCTGTGATATATGCGGGCGTGGTTTCATAACGAAAGGTAAGAAACTATTTATAGGCTAGTAGATAATAGACAATCAATTGATATTATTTCCAAAAGTTTATTACCTTTTGAACAGTTGCATATTTTGTATTATTGTCATTGTTTATTATACAGGGTGTTTCATAATAAATGCGCAGGACTTCAGGATGTGATAGCTCGTCCAAAAATATGAAAAAATGTTTCTATTAACTTACCCTCTAAAATGCACCATTTTCGAGATACAGGGTGTTGAAATTTAAAAAAAATTATCGTTTTTTGCGAATATCTCCGGAACCGTTTATAGCACAGAAAACAGATTTCGTAGGCATTTTGTACTCATAATAAGCTATGCTTTGTGCGGATTTTTTATTTTTTTAAATTCATAATAAGATTTTGAAGGGGTAGTGGAAGTACAGTTTTGAGCCTCCTATATGAACCGCCAATGTTTTCTACACAAAAAAGGTATTCTTGGTCATAAGCTCTAAAGTTGGCCGTTTTCAAGAAAAATCAACTTTCATGTTGTTTAAATAATGTTTTTTCCTCGAAAAATTGCTGCGTTCATTGAAGCTAACATTTCCAACAATTCAACTGAGTATGATTGTTATTGTTTTTTTTTTATTTTGTAATTAAGAAGTCAACGTTTGGTTTTGTTACTTGTTTTAAAGTTTAAATAAATTTTCTATAATTAGGAAACAAATTATTTAAAAAAATTTACCATGTTTTTCGACATGAAAGTTGATTTTTCTTGAAAACGGTCAACTTTAGAGCTTATGACCAAGAGTACCTTTTTTGTGTAGAAAACATTGGCGGTTCATATAGGAGGCTTAAAACTGTACTTTTCCAGTGGCGTAGAAGTTGGAGAAAAAAACACCCACTACCCCTTCAAAATTTTCACTAATTATAAATTTGAAAAAATAAAAAATCCGCACAAAACATAGCTTATTATGAGTAGAAAATGCCTACGAAATCTGTTTTCTGTGCGATGAACGGTTCCAGAGATATTCGCAAAAAATGATTATTTTTTTTTAATTTCAACACCCTGTATCTCGAATATGTTGAATTTTAGAGGGTAAGTTAATAGAAACTTTTTTTCATATTTTTGAACGAGCTATCACATCCTGAAGTCCTGCGCATTTATTATGAAACACCCTGTATACTGGGATTACAACATTACTAGACAAGGCAATTTAACAAAAATAAAATTTGTTTCTTTGAATATTATTATATTACTTTTAGAATGTCTCCATACACTTTAGTACCACCATTTGGTTTTTGCACAAACGTAGAAAAAATATGGTATGCAACTCGTGCAAAAATTGTTTATTGCACTCGACATGTTGCTCAACTCGGCCTGACGGCAATTTCACGTCGGGTGCAATAAATACTTACTTTTCGCACTTGTTGCATAAATAACCATTAAACGTATTTTTCGTTTTACTGAAGTTTTGAAACTTTTGTAATTACTATTAAATTTTGAAAAAATCATGTCCATACCTACAGAACAAAAAACAATTTTTCAACAACCTAATTTTGTTTTAGGTTTGTGTAGGGCGCACAAAAAGGTTCATTCGGGTCTAGATAATAGGAAGTATTCTTGTAAGATCTGCGACAAAATGTTCGTTTCGAAAAGCTATTTGCAGACGCATTTGAGGATACACACAGGCGAAAAACCATTTATGTGCGAGGTAAGAACCAAATAATAATTTATTGATTTTATTTTTGTATCTACGAAAAAAACCCATTACAATGCAATAAAATTGATTATACACTGTGATCAATTATCTTTTCAAACATCTACAATTTTTTCGATTTTACACAATACGTATTTTCACAATTTCGATCTATTCGTCTTCCGAAATTTTCCAGTTGATGTGCCTCCAGCACCATCTGTCGAGTAATAGGCAATATCTGATTAGAATGAGTATATGATATATAGCTATTAAATGGCATGTATGCATAATTTTATAACGAAAGGTAAGAAACTATATCTTGTAATATTTCGACAAACTCCACTTGAAAACCTTAAAATTTCAAGGGTCATTCAAACATATGGGCTTTGCGCCACTTCCATAATAGCTGATGACGTAACATGTGTTGTTAATTGCTTATTTCAGCGTTGTCGGTTGTAATATTTCAATATAACACCAAGTAAATAATTCTTAACTTTTCGTTTGAAAACGAGAATAAAAATAATCAGAATCAACATAAATTGACATATCATTGGTTCATTTAGTAAGTTTTACTTATATTGAATTAATGTTAATTAACATTCATGTGAAAATAGCTGTGTTGTATCTTTCTATACTCTACGCACCATGTTGAGAAGCAAAATGTTTGGCAACGCTGTGCCGATTATAAATTATAACCTTCAAAGTTCAAACTGTTCTAACCTAACTTGGTTACTGATGCTTCGTTGTTTTTGTTCATCTGTGAGTTCAAGTTAAGTGTTTATTAAAGAGAGATATTCATCATGTCCTGTTTGATTTGTGTATATATATCGAAGATGAAACAAAACACGTCTTCACAGCCAATTTTATTCGAAAATGCAATATCGGAAAACAACAAATTTAAACTATTAAACAGAAGTCAATAAACTGATACAGACCTATAATGATAATTGCAGGTAACTAGAGAAATAATGTGTCAACTGTCCGTCATAATGATGAAGAGCGGTGTTGTCAGATCATTTTCCACTGAACAACCTGATGCTGTTTCAATATATCTCTCCGTATGTGAATACTCAACTTTCCCTACCATTATTCCAGTTATTCTTTCTCAAAACCAATATTCACTACCACAATAAACAAGAATTCAAAATAAAAGTTCATGAGTACAATACACGACATAGACACCTTCATACTACTCCACAACTCCATAAAACTAAAACACAACGCTCCTATACTTATTTTGCCCCAAAATTTTACAATATACTCCCTTATGAAACAAAAACCCTATCAAATCCACATCACTTCAAGAAGGCTTTAAAATCATTCATCAATATAGAGAGCCGCGATAATATTTCAAAAATTATTAGTAGAACCGAATGATAAAAACCTCAACTCCACATTAAATAATTTCCATTTCAATAATATCAACACATTGCAACCAAATAACTTTACCATCTACTAATATTTAATTTTTTTATTATTATTTTTAATTTTATATATTGTTTTACTTTCTTAACTTGTTAACACATTTTGTCTATTTGTCCTACTTAAGATATTTATTGAACTAAAATATATTAAATACATTGGAATCACGCACAAGCACTTAGATGAGCTTCTGTGATTTATTTGTTTATTTACTAATATTTATTTTTGTAAAATTTTGTATTTTGTAATTGAGAATGTTGTTGTAAATAAACTTTATTATTATTATTATGTCACATATCATAAATATTACTCATATCATGGGAGAATCAAGAGAACTTATTATCAAACTAACTATATATCTATTTTATGATATTCAATTGTGTGGCATTTACGGGTGAATTAATTGAGTCGGCAACGTAGCCCTAACTACTTTTGGCCTCCATAGTCTTCGAGCGATCTCAACGATTGGCCAAGTACGTATGACGTGAATTCCTGGCTTTTTAAATCGTGTTTAAATTGAAGCATTTCTGTGTTTTTTTTTAAAATGTTTTGCTACTTCATTCATACTCAAGGTCGTGATATATCTTTCAGAAATTAGTTTTCTCGCCTATTGGGAGCATTTCATTTCAGGTTTTTAATTGATTTATTAATTTCCATGGCTTGAATCTGTTGGAAGCCAAGGTAATTTCAATAACCTCCGGTATCGAGTTTATATCGTTTTACCCCTGTTCATTTAATTTAATTTAATTACCTCTCCATCCAGTTTACCTGCAAACTCCCTATATAACTAGGTTTTAGAGTTCAATTGTATTAGTTAGTTTTTGTACTTGATAATGGGATAAAACCCGAAACCGGTCCTGAAAATAAAAAACTATTGGAAATAAGACATTAAAGCTTCAGATGAAGAATATATTTTATTGTCAAATTGAAACTAATTTTGTTCAAGAAATATCGACAAAAGGTCTAATATCTCTTATTTAATAACCGAGTGGACATGATTTCTATCTAGTAAATCTTCGACTGAGAGTATAGTATCTTGGGGAGGTATACTAGGGAAAATATTTTGAACGTCAAAAGATACTGTGTATCGAAACATGTCGCGAAGACAATAAATTTAATCCTTTCACCTATGAATTATGATATATTATGAATTTCCACTAAATAACGGCCACGTCAATATAAAAAAAGTATTTAGTCATTTAGAATTAGATTTTTGATAAATTTGATAAAACCAAACTTGCGAATTATTCAACATAGCTATTTTATTTCCTAAAGGTGTGTGGCAAGGGTTTTCTTACCAGAGTCGATCTCAAGATACACTCAACGATGCACACGGGCGAAAAGTCGTTCATTTGCGAGATGTGCGGCAAAGCTTTCGCGCGGAGGGATGCTCTACGCTGTCACAGGCGGTCGCATACTGGCGAAAGACCTTACAGGTGAGTGAGGTTTCAATTTAGTCAAATAAACAACAATAAGTCATACAAAAAATTCTCAACTTCCGTCCACGTTTTGTAATATTGGAAGTAGATGGCAACTTCCGCATTTCCGATAAAACATCCTGTGTGTTGCGTCCACACGCAATTGTGTGATTTTATTTTTCAAATGAAATAATTTCAAATTTTTTTATTGATTTTCTGTACTCTAATATTATTAATTATTAATTATTAATTATTAATTATTAATTATTAATTATTAATTATTAATTATTAATTATTAATTATTAATTATTAATTATTAATTATTAATTATTAATTATTAATTATTAATTATTAATTATTAATTATTAATTATTAATTATTAATTATTAATTATTAATTATTAATTATTAATTATTAATTATTAATTATTAATTATTAATTATTAATTATTAATTATTAATTATTAATTATTAATTATTAATTATTAATTATTAATTATTAATTATTAATTATTAATTATTAATTATTAATTATTAATTATTAATTATTAATTATTAATTATTAATTATTAATTATTAATTATTAATTATTAATTATTAATTATTAATTATTAATTATTAATTATTAATTATTAATTATTAATTATTAATTATCAATTATCAATTATCAATTATCAATTATCAATTATCAATTATTAATTATTGATTATTAATTATTTACTATTAACTATTAATTATCAATTATTAATTATTGGACCTTTCCACGACATATGAGAGAACACTGCAATTAGAAAGTTTATACGCTAATATCACTCGGAATTTATATTTATTTTTTCTGACCGCTACTTTCTCTATAATCAGAGGAAAAGTGGTTTCGTGACGTCACGTTCATCAAAACTAGACTTGGCAACGTTGTAAAACTTGTGCACCATGGAATCTCAAATTCTCATTACACTGGATTGTGTCGTATGACAGTTGTCATTTGATAGCAGATGGGTTCGTTCGTCTGTTTCACGGAGCATCAATAAGAATCGTTTGTCTCTGTTAACTCGTTTGCCTAATTCAATATTTAATACAAGTAGAGCAGTTCCATCAAATATGTATGCTGCAAACGAACTCTTTTGAGGTTAATGCGATTTTCAAAGTTTTCAAATATTTTTGTTGTTTGTGCTCTAAATTTTTTTCTTAATTCATGTATCTGTATCCCTGCAATAACTGTGAACATGTCGAAAAGGTGCTTCGTACCCGGTTGTCTGAACACCTGTGAATATTCTAATAAACAATTTTTTATGCTCCTAAATATGGAGCGCATTGTAAAGTGTGGTTCGAAGTAATGAACAAACTTTGTGTAAAAAGCGGAAATATAATTATGTTTTTGTGAAGAACATTTCTAACTGAATATTACTGTAATCAAGCAGCGTTCAAGAAACGGTTATAAATTTATTTTAGTCATTGCAAGAAATAAATTCATGTTCTATCGTGGTGGCATTTAATATGTGTAAATTCATCATGAATGATAAATAAAGAGGAAATAAAATCTTCCAATTTACACAAAAAATATATACTTGTAACGTGCTTACAATTGTTTCGACACACGGTGTCATCATCTGAGCGAGTTATCAACTAAAGAAACGTCAAAATCACCTTCTTAAATATTAAAATAACATGCATGAAATTTCACTAATGACAATTGCAGGTATAAAATTTCCTAATGACATATAGCTTGGATTAGGGAGCATTTCAGTAGTTACTAGTGAGATAATTAATTATAGGTGAATTGTATAGGTCAATTTGGTCATTGAGAACTAAATTGCAATTGTTACGTAAATGTTTCTTGATTTCTATGGATTCTAATATGTTTAATTTTTGACCTTTAGGTTGAATATGCAAACTTTCAGGGTTTTGTGTGAAGTTATGGTTATTGTCAATAAGGTGGTTGGCATAGTTTGAGTCCTGTTTATTTAATCTGTAACTTCTCAAATGCTCACCGAATCTTTGATTAAAACTACGGCCTGTCTGGCCTATATATAATGCATTGCAATTCTCACACTCAAGTTTGTAAACCCCCGACTTCTTGAATTTATCCCGTACAGACTTTGCGTTGTTAATAAAGGAATATAAGTTATTGTTGGTTTTGAATGCAACATTTATATTCCGTTTCTGAAGGAAACGGGATATTTTGTTCGTATGCTGACCAAGATATGTTAGACATGCAAAACGTTGATCGGTTTTTACTTTGATATGCGGGTATATTAAATTTAGAGTTTTCTTGTTTTGTTTTTGTTTAAGCAGTCTATTTACATATCGATACCAATATTTGAACAAATGTTTAAATTTAGATTTATGAATTTGCTTTTCCAAGTGGTTCATAAAGATTTCGGCAAGTAAAGGGGATAATGGTGAACCCATGGGGAGGCCGGTTTTCTGCAAATAGTATTTATTATTGAATTCCAGGTAATTTTGGTCTATGCACAATTTGGTTAATGGGTTCACCATTATCCCCTTTACTTGCCGAAATCTTTATGAACCACTTGGAAAAGCAAATTCATAAATCTAAATTTAAACATTTGTTCAAATATTGGTATCGATATGTAGATGATATTTTCGTTTGCTGGGTTGGAACGGTACGTCAATTAAATATTTTTCTTAATTATTTGAACGGTCTCAATCCTAACATAGAATTCACATCAGAAATAGAGGATGATAACAATTCACTAAACTTCTTAGATCTAACCATCTCCCGTAAAAATAACACGCACGGCTTCTCTATATATCACAAACCCACACATACAGACACTACAATACATAAACACTCCATGCACCCACAATCACACAAACTAGCAGCATATCATTCTATGATTCATAGACTGGTAAATATACCTCAAAGCGATTTAGATTTCAAGTGTGAGTTAAACAGAATTAAACAAATCGCCGTAAATAATGGATATGAAACATCAACTGCTTAAACAAAAACAAAACAAGAAAACTCTAAATTTAATATACCCGCATATCAAAGTAAAAACCGATCAACGTTTTGCATGTCTAACATATCTTGGTCAGCATACGAACAAAATATCCCGTTTCCTTCAGAAACGGAATATAAATGTTGCATTCAAAACCAACAATAACTTATATTCCTTTATTAACAACGCAAAGTCTGTACGGGATAAATTCAAGAAGTCGGGGGTTTACAAACTTGAGTGTGAGGATTGCAATGCATTATATATAGGCCAGACAGGCCGTAGTTTTAATCAAAGATTCGGTGAGCATTTGAGAAGTTACAGATTAAATAAACAGGACTCAAACTATGCCAACCACCTTATTGACAATAACCATAACTTCACACAAAACCCTGAAATTTTGCATATTCAACCTAAAGGTCAAAAATTAAACATATTAGAATCCATAGAAATCAAGAAACATTTACGTAACAATAGCAATTTAGTTCTCAATGACCAAATTGACCTGTACAATTCACCTATAATTAATTATCTCACTAGTAACTACTCAAATGCTCCCTAATCCAAGCTATATGTCATTAGGAAATTTCATACCTGCAATTGTCATTAGTGAAATTTCATGCATGTTATTTTAATATTTAAGAAGGTGATTTTGACGTTTCTTTAGTTGATAACTCGCTCAGATGATGACACCGTGTGTCGAAACAATTGTAAGCACGTTACAAGTATATATTTTTTGTGTAAATTGGAAGATTTTATTTCCTCTTTATTTATCATTCAAAATAAATTCATATTTGTCAATTATCTCATAATCTACCCTCGGTAAATTATCCGAACTTCCCTTCACGAAGCCTTTCCATATTTAATAGCCACCATCACTGAAAAGTTAAATTTCTTCTTCATCCCTTTCAGCTAAGGTTTGTTGGCATACTGATCAAGAATGAGGGTGAAGATAATGAACTCGATTAATATTGGCAACACAGCACCTGTCCGTTCCCAATCAGATATAAATTTCCCGATCGCAGAATCCGTTTCTTGCAAAAACCATTGCTTTCAAGGTGGTCTCATGAGAATTCCGGAACCTCTCAATTTTTTAATTCATCAAGTCATTTAATTTTTTTTTTTTAGAAATTATTATAACCAAAAATCACTGAAGTTCCGGAAGTTCCACAAAACCATTGAGTAATGCAAAAAAATTAAAAAATTCTCAAACAAAAACTGTGGGATCAAAACGGATTCCCATTTTACCAAGGTAGCGTTTGCTCTTAATACACAAATGAATTCAAACCAGATCGGTCATAATAACACCTCGCTACAGTATTAATGAATGTACCAGTTAAATGCCGAATGTAAATAAAAACAAACATTAACCTCAAATCTCGAGATCACTTTTGAACTGTCATAATGATTTGCGGTGTTGTCAATGCTCGTTCTTCATCGAAAGGATGGTCCGATTAGGAAATTTGAAAGTTACAAAAACAATAAAAAGTAGCTAAAATGTGGATATTTTCTATGAGTCGATCAAGTGACGAAGTTTTAATTATTACTCAATGGCTTATACCAAGCTAGAATCTAATTTGTGAGGAGAACGGTATTAAATGTTCCTGAACGTGGATTGTAGGGGTTGTTTCCGATGAACGTGACGTCAGCGGCACACTTTCAAATGATATTCTTTCAAAATGAAAAAAATATAGTGGAACTCTTTGTTAAATGGACGTTTCAGACTAGAATCTATCGATTCAAAAGAGTTTTGCAATTTATTTTTCATAAATGTAAATAAAGGTCCTTTATTAGGTATTAATAAGTATTAATTATTAATTATCATTTTTGAATGCTCAATCCAAAATTAGTTCATCGTAGCTCACCATGTATATTTTTTATTGCAATTAAGCCTTTCAGATTTCATTTTTAACACCAAATACATAAATCAATTATTCCTTTAATTGGAGCAATAGGAAAAATCGATTTTCTAAATATTCAAATCCAAAATCTCATTTATAATGCCCATATTGTCTCTCATACTAGATATATGATAACAATGGACATCTTGTAATAAAAATTAAAAAGGTATAATTCATCGTTTAATGAATAAATCAATAAAAGTTATTTTTTAAAAACCGTGGGAAACACCTTCAAAATTATTTAATGATACTAAAATTTTTACATTAGATGAACTAATAAAATTTGAAAGAGCAAAATTTGCATACAAATTGGCAAAAAAAATACAAAAAAGTAAAGCAGTTCACAAAAAAAATCAAAATTTTATGACTATAATACCAGAAATGCAAATAACTTCCATTTAAATATCAGTCATTCAGATAAAGGCAACAAAAAACTGTTTCTATAGAAACCTACAACAAACTTTCAGACGATATAAAAAAATGTCAATGTCAAAAAACTCGAACAAAATTTCAGTTCAACAATTTAAAAATATGCAAAGTTGTTAAATTTGTTATTTTTTATTAATTTTGAAATTTTCCAAAGTTATATTCATATTCAATGTATTATCTTCCTTATACCAGAACTTGTTCTGTTTGGAAAGTGTATTGTCAATAAATATATAAAAATAAAGCTTCTGAAAATAAAAATTTTATATTTACAATCCCGCATATTGAGCTGGATGAATGCACCAAAGGAGACAAGTGCAAAGAAGAAAAAAGAAGAAGAGAATCTTGCGGGGATCTAAAAGCCCTACTAAATTCACGAAATCCGTTACCGCTAGGTGGCGCTCAGAATTAAGGCGCGAAACTATGAAATGGTGATCGGCTGCCAAATCTCATAGTGTTTCATTTTATTTTCATTCAAATTTGAATTGATTACGGAAAATGTCGAAAGTTGAAGTAAATTTGTCAGTCACTTTCACATACGTAGGCATTCGTCAAAGGCAAATTAAAGGAGGCAACTCTTTGTTTTTTATCGGAAAATGATGGAAAGAAACTTTGCCTGTTGTACGATTGAAGCATTGGGGCACTGCACAAATACGCCTATTGTTTGGATTGCTTAATTCTGCGGCCATTTCGGTTATTATATTCTGAAACTATGAACATGAAGGAATATCACCAAACTCAATTCAATGTCCAAAACTCGATTAATTATAAGAAAACAGATAAAATGGATACACTAGCTCTTAGGCAAAACAAGACCTTGCAACAATACATCAGTTCAACGAAATAATTATAGGTGTCGCACCCTTCGCGCAGGTCGCGAATAAACATTTGCAAGTTTGACTCTATGCAAGATCAGTGCAATACCAAATCAGACAATACGCATGCGCCGGTGCACGTTTGTAGCGAGTTTCATGCCATAAATAAAATTCGAAGAAATTCTATTTTGAGGACGATTTTTATGGAATTTCGGTTCTTTTTGTAAGGATATTTGTGTTCACAATTGAGACATGTCTCTAATGTTTTACATCAAGTATTTGTATTTTTGTCACAAAAACCGGTATTTTTCGATGTGTATGAAGGTGTTTAGGGTCGAAAGAAATGACAAGTAATGAATATGTATGTAATAAATACTCTAAAGAATGCTTTTTGAAAGATCTGTATAATTTTTCTTTTCGTATTTTCATACAGTTTCCCTGGATATTCCATCTTTTCCTATACAAATATGAAAACATAGAATACACCCTGAAAATAATGCAGAAAAGGATTACAACTTAAAAATATTGTATCAACCGATCTGCAATGTAATCAAGTATTGTTTAATAGTATATTAGTATTCATCAATACATTTCTCAGCCACATTAGTAATATTTCGTCCAACACAAGTTATTACTATTAGATAACCATATTATGCAGAATTGGCAATTTCCTGAAAAACTAGGAGCAATTGATGTTTCAAGCACCTGCTAGTTCAGGTGATGTGTGTTCTGTAGAAGCCCATGGTTCAAGTTCCTGAACCAATATCACTACCAGGCAAAACTAATTCACTTCCATTATATGTGACCATCTAGATGCAGCCCTTGATAATAAAAGTCATTAAACCATTTTCCCTATCGAAACAAGTTGATAAAACTATTTTCACCCGTAGCTTCAGTAGGGGTTGAAGGGTAGTTGTGAATTCCAAATGCCTTTGAAATTCTGAACAATAGGAGATTTTATAAATAAATAATAATTTTAGTTCAGAATACAGTTGAAAAATTTACCCTTTAAATCTTAAGTTCATTATTATTGCCAACAACGAAAACAGTTAGTATTTAGTACAATTTCAAAAGACGATCTAGTACAAAAAAATCTGGAGTGGCAACGCTGCGTAGCTGCGACATTTGACTGGCCAGTACTTTACCGGTCCTTAGAGTTCTGTGGCGGGGATTTACTGGACTAATTTCTTTATACTGCTCAAGCTCAAATGCGCAATATGGTGTACATCCCCGCAAACGTGATTTTGCAATATTTGTTCTAGAACACCAAGACTTGTTAATAATCGTAAGAAAGTTTTGTCCTGCGGTGAATAATCAAGTTAAAATGAGTTATTCGTTCGATGAAGTGTTGCACAGTTTCGATAGCCTCAAATTGGATGAAGAGGGGCGAAAAATCCAACCTCCAACTCAAGTTGTGTCAATATTTGGGCTGATTAACGAAATTTTTGCCCAAGATATGGCCAATCACTGGACTCCATTGAATATGAATGTTTCCTACCAGTTGGTGGATCTGGCTGCTAGTTCAAGTGAATACTTGGGTATTAAGATACTATTCCAGAATACCAAGCCTTTTAGTGGAATAGAAGGCATCAAAAGAGTTGAAAATCCTTTTCTTTACGCTCAGTATAAGCTCAAAATGGCACATAAACGGAAGTTACACGGACATGTTCAAGAACATTCCCTATTCCACGGAACCAAAGCATCTTACACAGATTCAATTTGCAAAAATAACTTGAATTGGCGCAAAAGAGGCTGCCATGGTTTCAGATCCAGCAGGTTTGGTCAAGGCATGTCTTTTTCACCCAGTGCAAAGTACGCATCTGATTATCCTCGAAGACACGTAGATATTCCGAGAATCATGTTTGTCGTAAAGGTTTTGGAAGTATCCAGGTGCCTAGGCACAGAGTATCTTGTCATACCTCCTGAGCCGCATGATACATCAGCCAAAAGTGGTGGTGATGTTGTTGTGAAATATTTTGACAACGAGTTTTACCCCGCATATATCATATCGTATTGGTAAATTCATCGAATCCTTAAAATGAAACAGTCTTTCAACTATAAGGATCAGAAATGAAGGATAGACTTTTATTTTAGTTATGTATTATGTTAAGTTATAAAATATATACATCATAATTATATTCGTACAATAAATACCAAAGTAATATTATTAAGTTCTGTTCACTTGAACGATGATTTGTTTTCATATATCATTTATACTTTTGGATAAAATTTTGTTTCAATGAAGCATTACTTGGGTCCAGTGAAGCTTTATTATATTCTATTCATTCAATAAATGCTGTTTTCAAAAATATGTTGTTTACAATAGGAAATGCCATTCTTTTATAAAAATAATTAATTGAATATTAATTTCGAAGTACTCATCATAGGGAGAAACGTTTTTCTCTGGGACTATTGTATTCTACTTTCATTACATATTGATTTTTAATTGAAGAATAAAGATGATTCCAAGACACCGTGGATCCTAATTCATTATTCAACGGCACTCGGCCAATCACAGGTTCAGAATCCACGGGAACTGAGAGGTTTAACTAAAAATTTCTCAAGAAGGCTTTGCTTGATTGAACTCTTGTCACAGCTTGGCATCCGCGAATGTCAGATTGACTATTTTCTTAGTTTTAACTTTGATCTGTGTGACAAGTACCTAATATAAAAATGAATAGAGCAGATTGGGAAAGCAGTGATAGGGAGGAAGATGAAATCTATCTTGCAACAAAGGTATGTCAAACAATGTTTACTTGAATGTTCCACACTCCCAGTTCTTGGTCAGAGTTTGTCTAGTAGGTATTTCATTCACAAATTTTCGAGTGCCTGTTATAGCTCAGTTGGTAGAAGCGTGTACATGAAGTAAATGTATAACGAAGGTAGTTATATAGGCGTGAGTTCGAATTCCACTCTTGGAAGTTTTTTTTAAATTATTTTCAATTAAGGCATTTATTCATTCATGAGTGAACACCGATTATTCGTGTATAATTGTAATTCTACCTTATATTACTTTATAATATGTACTTATTTTCATAAATAATATTTAGATTTCATTAAAACTCTGACTATCGTATAGTCGTAGAGAAAGTATAGTCTTCTACTCGCGTATAATAGCTATTATTTTCTCGGATAATTCCGAAACTCGCCTTCGGCTCGTTTCGGAATTTTTATCCTCGAGAATTATACGCTCGTTGACGAATATATATACTGTTCATCTATCAAGAAATGTTATTCTATTAAAATTTGATTCACCCTCTTATACTCAAAATGAATGGAAAGGAATAAGAAAATAGATTATAAAATACAGGGAAGATGAATTAGTAAAAAATCTGTTAAAGGGAAAAATATATCCTGAGAAGTGGTTTCATATCAGCAATTATATTTAAATTGAGAGTCATGGGGGGGGGGGGAGATTTTTCAAAGCAACAGTATTTTAAAGGTATTTTTGAAGGTTTCTAAAATTCCCAGCAATGTACTAAGTTACAATGATTGTTTTTTACCAAATGAAACGAGTAATAGTAAGTAGGTAGTTTATTTGATAGGGAAATTCTAAAATGAATAAAAAATAACAATTTGCTTTTATACATTGTACATATTTAAACGGTTTTTTTTCTGGAAAAAAGACCTTCAACAGCTCTATTATACCACTATAACTTGAACATGAAATAAAATTCGACATGTCAAGGCGTTCTTCAAATCTTTTTCAAAACCAAAAATCCAAAAAATATACAACTAGTTTTTTTTAAATCAAATTAGATAGACCAAGCTGTAGAGGGTTTTCCCCCACAAAATAAAAAACACAAATGGCCAGCAAAATCGCTTTGTGGAATTTTTTAAACAAGAAATAGTGAAAAAAATTATAACTTTTTTAGTTATTTGGAAATATCTCAAAGATTATTCAAGGAATCCTTTTACAGTAAATAGAACTTTTATAAAACCTACAAAATGGATTTCCATCAAACCGAATCGGTGCATTTCCACTGAGAAAATCCGGGAAAACCTCGAAAAGAGACCATTTTTCAATTTTTTTCATTTATGTAAATCTGAATTCTGTCCGATGTGTAGTTTTTGCACAATCGCGTTATAAACAATTTTAGATGCGCCGATTTAAGGGGGATCGTCGTATTCAAATTCTGTAAACGGCATCTAGAAGTAGAGATCAATATCTACAATTTGTATGAGTAAGGTTATTCTGGACTTTCATTGTCTAAAAAGAACAAAGAAAAATTCAATTCTCTGCAATTTTTAATCACGTTTCAACTGTTAAAATCTACAGTCGTTATCAAGTGTATATCTAGTGTATAATAATAATTATACACTTGATAACGACTGTAGATTTTATTTTAACAGTTGAAAGGTTGAAACGTCGTGATTTAAAATTGCAGAGAAATGAATTTTTCTTTGTTCTTTTTTAGACAATGAAAGTCCAGAATAACCTTGCTCAAAGTGAAACATTGTCAACCACTTTCTAACATACAATTTGTATATTTTGGATTTTCTCCTGAGAGATGGGAAATAAGTTGATAATGTCAATGAAAGTTGATCAAAACGCCTCAAAGTGCGTCCGAAGTCGAACTGAAGTTAATACCATCATCACTACTCCAAACTATTCGAAGTAACCTCAGGTGATCCTCAGGGGTCACACCTCAGTCCCTTATTATTCAACTTATTTATGAACGATTTTATTCATTGCTTCCGATACGCCAAAGCGCTACTATTTGCAGACGATTCAAAACTTTTCCCAATCATTAAAACCTTTTTGGATGCCCATAGGCTCCAATCTGACCTGGACAATCTATCAAACTGGTGCTCCTTAAATGGCATGGACATGAATGCTACAAAGTGCCATGTCATGCGCTTTTATAGATCCCATGTACCTACTACCACTTTTGATTACAACTTAACTGGTCATGTCTTGGATGCTGTTAATCAAATCAAAGACCTTGGAGTTATTCTAGGCTTCAATCAACATATACCTAGGGCTATCCATAAAGCCATGAAAATGTTAGTGTTTATCAAAAGGCTAACCCATGACTCCACTGACCCAACTACTGTCAAAGTCCTTCATTATTCACTGGTCCGCCCACACCATGAGTATTGTTCTTCTGTCTGGTCTCCACATTATATGAGATACAAGGATGTATTGATATCTAGTTAGCCTAGACCAGTTCCGTGCATAAACAAATATTGCGTTACCATAGCAACGAACAATAACTTATTAGAAGTGTCAGTGTAAAGTTTGACGTCAAAAAAGTAAACCAAAGTTACGCAATAAATTAAAAGAAAAAATATGTCCACCGAAATTGTGAAAATCGAAAAATTGGAGTTTCGAGCCATCACCAAGTACCTGTATTTAAAAGAGTTAAGAGGTATGCAGATATACGAAGATATGCTTAATACCCTTTGTGATCAATGTCCTCCGTATGCGTACGTGAAAAATTGGACTGCAAGCTCCAAAAGAGGTAAATTTTCCGTTGAAGATGATGACCGATCGGGAAGGCCAGTTTCTGTGTCAGTCACCGAAAATATCGATGCAGTTCATGACATGATTTTAACAGACCGTCGAATTGAGCTAAAACGGATATCTGAAGCACTGAATATTTCATACGAACGCGTTCATCATATAGTTCACGTCAATTTGGACATGAGAAAAATTGCTGCAAAATGGATCCCCAAATGTTTGAATGTTGACCAAAAGCGTGCAAGGGTAGTAGCATCGCGTTCGATCTGTGCTCGATTTGAAAACGGTGTACAAAAATCTGCAGGAAAAGTTCTTGCTTCAGATTTTTTGGGATTGCCATGCAGTAATCTTGATTGATTTTTTGGATAAGGGTAGAACAATAACTGGAGATTACTATTCGACATTACTGACCACTCTACGGGAAAAAATTAAATAGAAAAGACGCGGAAATCTATCCAAAGGTGTTTTGTTTTTGCAGGTCAACGCCCCTGCACACAAATCTCATGTTGCCATGCAAAAAACTCGTGATTTAGGGTTTGAATTACTAGAACACCCCCCTTATTCACCAGATTTGGCTTCGTCCGACTATCATCTCTTTCCTCAACTGAAAAAAAAGTCTAAAAGGTCGTAAATTTTCTTCCAACGAAGAGGTAATAAAAGCTGTGAAGGTCTGGTTTGCCGAGCAAGAAGAAACTTTTTTTAAAGGTCTAGAGACGTTGCAGGTTCGCTGTAATAAATGTATCCAATTAAGAGTAGAATATGTTGAGTAATAAAATATTGTGACATTGAAATTTTGTTTGGTTCTATAGTAGGCTAAGAAATTTTCAATATATCCTCGTATATTAATATATATATTGAAATTATAGCACTTCCCGGCCTAGTTTGGGAAGTTCGTACTTCCCGGATTAGGCCGGGAAGTGCTACTTTCCAGAAGAAAAAGTATCCGGGAAGTTAACACTTCCCGGATGGTTGCCGGAAAAGATGATTTTCCAAGTTTGCGTAAAAAAGTTATCGTTGGCAATCCATACAATTTAAAATTTGTCACATTTGTTATAATGAAACTTTTTTTTTCAGTTGCGATCTCTGCGGCCAAACTTTCACACAATTCACTCCGATGGCGATTCACAAACGACTGCACACCGGGGAGAGGCCGTATCCTTGCGAAACGTGCGGAAAGGCGTTCGTTTCTAGGTCGACAATGATGTCCCACGCCAAAAAGCACGTTCGTTAACGCCCATGAAAGACTGTATTAACAATTTTATGTAATTTTATCATCAATCACATCGAATACTCAATAGAATACCATCTTATACACCACGTGAGTCGATCAAATCACATGCAGTGTTTCATTTCCGAAACCTGATAGTAGATGAGCCCAATAGGGGATTCAGGGATTCACTCAGGCACGGCAGATTAACATATGGGGGGATACCTTGCACCCTATTGGGTACCTTCAGAGTAGCCAGGATTAGGTTTTCAATTGGGATGAAAAGAGTAAAATTTTCAATTATGAATAAGAAAAAGGGAAACAAAAAATTTCTGAGTATTCCACTTAGCTTCTCGGATATTGAAGTGGAATAGTATACAGTGTGTCCATTTACTGCGTAATTCTTCGATATCTCGAAAGCTATCATCACCAGGGAAAAACTTTGAAAACATATTTATTCCGTTACTAAAGATACCCATTTCAAAAATATTTTCAACGATACTGGGTGTTTTATAAAAGCAGGACGACTCGGAGACGAGTTTTTTTAAATAGAACACCCAGTAATTTTTTTTTCGAAATCTATTCCACTAAGGTTTACCTATACATCGCTGTAAAAAAAAATTGAAATCGATTGCGGCGTTGCCAAGTTATAATTGATAAACCTATTTTTACCACTATTGAAGGTTCATGTTGAATTGGGCATGGAATATTCATTCATCCAAATTTTTAAAAATATTTTTGGTATACAGTAGTAGCAAGGTTCACCAATCCAGTAATTTTGCGACATGATCCGTTACAGGGTGCTGAAATTTGCATTTTGAATATTGTAAGATTCAGACGAAGTTCATTAGAATTTTTCAAATGGAACAACCTGTATTTTTCTTCACAAATTTATTCCGACATCTTTCGCCTTTTTATCGTTGTAAAAAGAATCAAAATCAGTTGCGGCGTTGTCAAGTTATGAGTAATTTCTTTGTGTTTATCACTATCTCAGGGCTACTCATAAGACATCGTTCCTTTATTTGATTTTATTGTGGGAATATTGCCTGCCACATGACAATCGAGGTTCTACATAGATCATTCAGGTATTTTTGCGATTTGTGCATTGTCCAATTTTGAAATATTCCGTACAGTTGAATTATTTTATGCGTCATCAATTTATGATCTTAGGAACAACACACCCTCTATGTAACATCTCTGTCTATCAACCGCTATGAGCGAATCAAAATTCGTTGACATTTGTCTTTTAAGCAAAGAATTATGGTTTTGTGATGATCCATTGAAACTCAAAACAGTGAAAAGAGATAGCCATAAAGCTGACAGTGTTTCTACTTTTCAACTAAACTTGCCAAATAGTGTATTGACTAGAGCAGTACCATCAATCACGTCATTATTTTCTGTCATTGGGGATTGTTTGTTACCACTTTTACTTCGTTTTGCAGCCAGACACATTATAAAAACAGTTTTTTTCAAAACAAAACAATCATTAATTTCAAAGTAAGTACAATAAAATGTGTTTTTTTCACAAATAATTGGCGAAAGAAAATAAGATCGCAGCGCCACCTATAGCAAGACTTTGAACTTCGAATCACGGACAAAGGTTTGTGACTTTACTCGTGTTTATATGGCGTTTTGACGATCTGTACTCCTATTTTCAAACAATTTGTGAAAATTTGTGATTTCTCTAACTAAAAAGTGATTGTGTTTCTAGTGAAAGACTCTAAAGAACGTTTCAGTAAGGTGATTCAAAGGTATTTCATCTCCGATTAGTTTTGAATGCTTCTGCAATTCAAGGTTGCATGGCGTTTTGATGATCTGTTCTACTATTTTCAAACAATTTGTGAAAATTTGTGATTTCTTTAACTGAAAAGTTATTGTGTTTCTATCAAAAGACTTGAACGATAGTTTCAGTGTAGTTTACAAATATTTTACTTGTTTTTGGAGGTCATGATTTGCGATCAATTATTAATCTGATTCATTCATCAGTCTGTTTGTCAAACAAGCATATACTTCGATATTATTTAGCTTCAAAATCCATGCTTTCCTTTGGTCAATTTCTTCAATCTGGTTGAAACAATTGGTGATTTTTAACCTTGCTTTTATTTTTGGGGGAAATTTGTGATATCCCACATTTTCCTTCTTGCCATATGTCCTGCATCCTGGGACTGAACAACTAGGATTGTATTTTCCCATATTTGGCAGTCTATCAACAGTATAAACCAAAAAAATACGAACAGAAACATGGAAATATCCTTAATCAACAGAATGAATCAGATCAATAACTCACAAGTCATGACTTCAAAAAACACGTAAAATATTTGTAAACTACACTGAAACTATCGTTCAGGTCTTTTAATAGAAGCACAATCACTTTTCAGTTAAAGAAATCACAAATTTTCACAAATTGTTTGAAAATAGTAGAACAGATCATCAAAACGCCATGCAACCTTGAATTGCAGAAGCATTCAAAACTAATCGGAGATGAAATTCCTTTAAATCACCTGACTAAAACGTTCTTTAGAGTCTTTCAATAGAAACACAATCACTTTTTAGTAAGAGAAATCACAAATTTTCACAAATTGTTTGAAAATAGGAGTACAGATCGTCAAAACGCCATATAAACACGTGTAAAGTCAAAAACCTTTGTCCGTGATTCGTAGTTCAAAGTCTTGCTATAGGTGGCGCTGCGATCTTATTTTCTTTCGCCAATAGTGTATTGACTAGAGCAGTACCATCAATCACGTCATTATTTTCTGTCATTGGGGATTGTTTGTCACCACTTTTACTTCGTTTTGCAGTCAGACACATTATAAAAACAGTTTTTTTCAAAACAAAACAATCATTAATTTCAAAGTAAATACAATACAATGTGTTTTTTTCACAAATAATCTTTGAAATTTCTAACCCCACAATTGATATATGTGACTGTAATTCCGTATTGGTAAAGGTAAAATTATCGGGCTCATTCTCCAAAAAAATAAAAAATAAGTGAAACTTACGTAGTTTTGTCTCCTGAACACGAATCTGAAAGAATTTTGTGGGGGTCTCAATTACTTTAGGAGTTATAGCCATTTTAAAGTCGAAAATTGTAGATTTTCAGACACGAATTTTGCAGTCAAAATTTGCACAAAATGCCTCCTTCTTTTTGTCGACACTGTCATTAAACACTATCTATATTTCACAAATACAAACACCAAAAATTAAAATTATACTCAAAAACTTGACCTTCTTTTACTAGCGATTCTAACCCAACTTTTGTTTGGTTTTTAGTAATTTTCATGATTGCAGTAGGTTGGTTACCTGAGATTTGCGCCGCCAACTATTCAAATTCAAATATGAGCAATAACTTCCCCTTCATTGTTATGTTCAATTGTTTAATTTGCGCCATGACGGCGCAGATTCAGTGATACCAACTTCTTATGAGCATGTAAATAACTAACAAATAGGTTAGAATCACTAGTAAAAGAAGTTCAATTTTTTGTGTGAAAAAATTAGTTTTTGTGTTTAAAAACGTGAAATATGGATAGATTAGTGTTTAATGACAGTGTCGACAAAAAGAAGGAGGCATTTTGTGCAAATTTTGACTGCAAAATTCGTGTCTGAAAATCTACAATTTTCGACTTTAAAATGGCTATAACTCCTAAAGTAATTGAGACCCCCACAAAATTCTTTCAGATTCGTGTTCAGGAGACAAAACTACGTAAGTTTCACTTATTTTTAATTTTTTTGGAGAATGAGCCCGATAACTTTACCTTTACCTCCGTATGACCGGGATATTCACACAACAGTAATTCAGAGGGTGGAAACCTTACCTAATTCTATAAATAAATACCAAAAACATTCACAATATATTTTAACTCTTTTTTAGATTATGCCTGGAACTATTCTCCATTCCATTATCTACACGTTGTAATTTTTATCGGGATATCAGCCACGTCGTTTAACATTTAGACTTTGTTTTGACTAAAATTTCTCGACTTATTTCATATGCATTACAATGATGAGGCACGGGTAAAGATAAAATAATTGAACTGTAATATTGTTACTTATGATTTAAATCATATGTACCTATGTGAAACAAACATGTCAAAAGCAACGTCTGCTTTTAAAACAGTGGTCTGAAGGCCGTCGAATAGTGGTCTAAAGGCAGTTCATCCATTGGCCTGCTCAAACAGTTGAACCTAATTCAAAGTGTTTCTATTTTAATTACATTCTTTAGTTCAGAGCGTCAACCCATTATTTATCATCTAGTCTCCCTAAAATCCCACTGGAGCACAATTATACACGCAAAAATACCTGAAATATTCACACACACACATAAATCTTCAAAATTGTTTCCTACAAGTATCTCTGCGCTTCCTACCTTCTCAGTTAGCCATGAAAAAAAAAATTGATCGTTTTGTTGACACTTTTGTTTAAATCAGTTTAGAAAATTTTAAGTGTTTGATGTTTTAAGTGTTTGAAATGAATTATTCTCAGGAAGATAAGCATGGTGTACACTTTGGGAGAAAGCCATGGTAATTGTCTATTAGCCTATAGAATATATACCCAAAACTTTCCTCAGAGACGACACCCTCAAGAAATATGCTTCAGAAGATTGAAAGATAGATTTGAGCGCACAGGAGTGTAAATAGACGAGGAAAGTGATGACGTCACAAATGTCATTCTTGTCAAAAACTGATTCCAAACAAACTTCCCTGGAATTTTAATCAGCCTGTCCAATAACTCCGATTTGTTTCCGTTGAGGTTTTTAAACTTCTTTTGCCTGAGAAAACAAAATCCAAACAACCAAACACAAACTAATAAGAAAAGCAGCAAATCATCAACAGAGAATGTTATTTAAAATTCTTTGTTTGGAATCAGTTTTTGACATGTATGAAATTTGTGACGACACACTTTCCTCGTCTATTATGAAAAATCTACAAGGGAAAAAACTGTTTTGACAAAAGTGGTAAAAATAGGTTTATCAATTATAACTTGGCAACGCCGCAACTGATTCCAATTTTTTTCACAGCGATGTAGAGGTGAACCTTGGCGGAATAAATTCCGAATAAAAAATACAGGGTGTTCCATTAAAAAAGCTCGTTGCTGAGCCGTCCCGCTTTTATAAATCACCCATTAATGTTAAAAATAATTTGAAAATAAGCAACTTTTGTAACTGAAAAAGTTTTTCATTTAAAGTTTTTCTCAATAGGTTATGGCTTATCGAAGAATTACGCAGTAAATGGACACACTGTATATTTCATTAGGAATTCAGAAAATAGGCTTTTTCCGTGCGTACGCGACATGTTCCCGAGGGAGCCGAAGTCGTGCAAGCACGGGAAAAGCATTTATGGATGATTAATAAACGATATTTGTCATTATATCTACCTGAAAACCACAGATTGTTGAGAAACATTTATTTTTAATGATGAAGGAACAAAAACATGTATTATTAATTGAAATATTTATCGGAAAAGAAAACTGTAGGTCACAATGAGCTTATGACTTTAGGCATAAGATGTCCGGAGGACTGCTCATTGCTAATATCCTATACAATAGGAAAAGTTGGGTCGAAAATCCAGAAGAACTCTGCATGGAAATTTCATCAGATGTAATTCAATGTTCGTCGTGGCATTAGCCAGGAAAGTAGTTGTTTTCTGATGGATTTTCGACCCAACTTTTCCTATTGTATAGGATATTAGCAATGAGCAGTCCTCCGGACATCTTATGCCTCTTGTCATAAGCTCACTGTGAACTACAGTTTTCTTTTCCATTTTATATACGGTCTTGACTATCGTGGTCATGGGTATTGCTTGGTTAGGCTTCCGGCGCTGAGATGGCGCTCGCAGTTTGGAGTTAATCCACTGTGCGGGGGCGATCTCAGTTTCGGTCTTTAAATGGGTGTGGTTGTCAATTCATTCGTTGCAGTTATTAGTTATTGACTGCTAGACCTACCCTATACTGATGAGGAGCAACACTCCGAAATCGATATATAGGTGGTCCGAATGTTTCGATGAACATTCCCATGCAACCAAGCAATTGCAGAGATAACCTTGTAGGAACTCTGCACGGAAATTTCACCAGATGTAATTCAATGTTCGTCGTGGTATTAGCCAGGAAAGTAGTTGTTTTCTGATGGATTTTCGACCCAACTTTTCCTATTGTATAGGATATTAGCAATGAGCACTCCTCCGGACATCTTATGCCTCTTGAAATATTTATGGTAGGAAAATATCCAGAAATTGCCACAAAACAAGCGTTGGTAAGGCAATATTCAAACAATTTGCGATGTCTAGAGAACTGGCAACACCATATTTAATTTTGACAGGCAGCAATTTATAGGCAGCTATGTCACCAGCGCACCGTAAAATTTTCCGTGCGGGCGCACGGAAAAAGTCCTTTTCCGGTATGCTAAATACGCATGTAAACATAGTGTTTTCAGATAGGTATAAAGAAAAATTATTTTACTTCTCAACAAAAAAAAATCATCTTTCAGAAAGTGCTTGCTGCAAACAAACATATACTTTGAGATAGGTTTCCTATCTTCAACATTGTCTGCCATTTCTTAACTGTCATGGGATTCGAAGGAAATTTGTGTAAAGAATTATCTGAATTACCGTATGATGAGCATTGAGGAACAGAGCACATTTTTCGTGATTTTATCTCCACATTACCTCTTCCAATCTGCTGCATTTACAGATGGTATATAGTTTATTTAAAACAAGTGCTCATAAAATATCATCCAACTATAACACTTTCGATACATAAATGACCTAAAATCACATTTCAGCCATATACGCACCTCCGAGCAATAAAAGATATGGAGAGGGCTTTCCTGTCTCTTGAAAGCAACATACCCGACGTTGTTTATATACATCTATGCTCGGATCATGTCAAAAAAGAACATTATCGGATATTTCCGTTTCCACTCATTAATCAGGTTGGAATTCCGTATTGTTATTCACTCTTAACTTGGCGATCTAGTTTGTTTACGTGCGTTGACAACTTATTCATCGTCTTGTCAGTTCAGTTTGGATTTGAGCCTATTTGTATAATTGTTTTAATTTTAAGGGGTAAAAGTGTTGTGTTGGATTGTTAAATTGTTATATTAGAGACCTTATCTCTGCGAAATGGCGATAACTTGTGAAGTTTGTGGGCTGAAAAAGTTATCAAGCTCTAAACAAACATTCCACAAGTGAGTATCAAATCAAACCATGGGCGTCGCAGCGTGGCATATACCATGTTGGATAGGCATACCCTATTTAGCTTTTAGTAGTATTATTAAAGTTGATTTTTACTGATTCTCGATTGTGAGACAAAAATACACTTTTTGTTGAAGTAGCTTTGAAGAAACTTTGTACTTTGAAAAATGATTACCTATTCACAAATAGGAAAATACTTGTTGCAGTAGGTGCACTGAAAAATAAATAAGTTAGCAAACTCAACTCTTCAAAACCGAATTCAAATTATAAGTTACTAGCTATAGACCCAATCTTGCGAGGTACTGGAATGTTTTGTTCATATACAGGGATTATCACATAACCCGTTCATCAGAAGGTTTCGATGTTATTTGAATAAAAATGTTGCTTCCGGTTGAACCGTACGTGGACATGAACTTCTTGATTGTAAACGAAACACTGTATATTATCACAATTTTAAAATCTGACGAACGGGTTACGTAGGTATACCATATACCATATTTTTCGGTCAGGTTATAGAACTATAGTAAAGGAGTATTACCAGTCTTGGCGTTTCATGATGAATATTCATCTTATGCGATAAAGGTAATATTTTTCAGTTTTCTTCAAAATATTTTTATACCAGCAAGAATTTGAGCGCAGTTTTAAGGGTTTCCGGAGTGCAAAATTTGTACTGATTATCAAATCAAATGCTTTCAGCTCGTATCTGATTAATTTTTTTTTAACCCTCACGAATTTTGCAATTTTTCTGTGAATAAAATGGCTGCCAGTCATGCGGGACCAATCGTTGATGCAGCCATTTTAATCATAGAAAAATTTGAGAAATTCGTGAGGGTATGAACAAGACGTTACCACGTGAACGCGCAAGAACTGACATCAACATTGCTATCGTTTTTTTGTAAGTGGTTGACAATGTTTCACTTTGAGTACGGTTATTCTGGACTTTCATTGTCTAAAAAAGAACAAAGAAAAATTCAATTCTCTGAAATTTTATTCACGACGTTTCAACTGTTAAAATAAGTCGTTATGATAACTTGATAACGACTTGCCATTTAATTTCTATTGCCCCACAGCAATAAGCACTACCTTTTCTCATTCAAAATTGACGAATGAAAGTTTAATTTTTTAAAGATCATAATAGAATTAGTGTATGCTGTGTTAGTACACGCATAGCGTGTTGACAATTCTCACATCACGTACAATAAACAGTCACTTATTTCTGCACTTGTTACATAAATAACTATTTGTCCACTACATATTTATCATGAATTCTATTTATGAATAAGTTATTTATGCAACCATTTAGGAAATATTGCCATTCGTATGACAGGAAGAGTTTAATCCAAAAATTCATTGTATTAACGTAAGAACATGTTACTATTTTTTGACAACACTCGCAGAGTGCGGGTACATGGCAGCTTTTATTTGCTGTGGCGCTCCAGGACGACTTTGCATTGGAAGCGCATTCACTTTTGATCTGTAGGAAGACCTACAGCATTACTGCTGGTGGTTGGTGCGCATTTCAAGCATTAGACATATCAGGGTTGCAGCTAAATAACAAACTTGCTTTCCAACCAGACATGTCGTCGTCTATCGATGCCGATACATGTGATAACAAATTTGTCTGCACCGACCGTGTCTAATTAATAATATATAAGAAAATGTATCAGCACGCCACTGGTTCTAAGCTTAGCTCCAATTTTCAAAACAATAACAAATCTTCTCCTCACCTACAAATCATAACAAAGGATAGCGGTATGCAGCTTTCACACCAATATGTGTTGTTTATATAGAAATGGCACCTCTATATCTTTTATTGCTCGGAGATATGCACACATAGATTAGTTTGTTGGTCACAGCTCGAGTATTTCGAACAATTAGTAGTAGATGTCTCCCACTCCGAAATTCTTCCCTTAGCAGCGGCATCTATTAGCTTGTAGCTTGAAGTATCAACATACCAAAACTTGCAGTGGACAAACAATGAGATTCCATAAAAAACTGTTGTCGAAAGTAGGCAGCACAGTGGAAAAACGATGAGACTCCCAAATTAGATTTTGCTTTTCTCAACTTTTAAAAAATAAAGATATATCGGAAAAATCCTCGGACAGGACGATTTTCTTTTTCGATGGGCCAATTTTTGAACCTCACCCAAAATATATAGGGTTATCCGCATTTGAGGAAAATAGCGACTTTGGTGATATTTTTAAATGGGACACCCAGTATATTTGTCCATGTTTGGTTAGGGATCGTCATTACGAATCCAGTGATACCAAGTTTGATGGGATTATGTCAAACGGCTGCCGAGATATGGCCAAAAACCTCCATATACCCAATGAGTGCGACAGAGACTTTTAATCTTCTGAATCGTGTGGAGTCTCGCAGTCATACTCATTAGACATACGAGGAAGTTTTTTGGCCATATCTTCCCATCATACCTGGTATCACTGAATTTATTATGACGATCCTTAACCAAATATGGAAAATACACTGGGTGTTTAATTTGAAAATATCACCAAACTCATTTTTACTCAATTGCAGATAACCCTATATATTTTGGGTGCGGTTCAAAAATTGGCCCATCGGAAAATCTTTATATTCAGAAATAATGAATTTGTTCCATAATTTAGCGTCGCACTGTATATTCTTTGTACGTAACCCTCGGGGTATATCTATAAAAACAAATAATACGTACTCTAAAAAATCTGTGATTTTCTAAACTTTGTACAATTTCAAAAGATAATCTAGTACAAAAAAAATCTGGAATGGCAACGTTGGTTAGTACGATAAAGGCTCGTTCATACCCTTGCGAATACTTGCAATTTTTTTGCGATTCCTCATACGCCGAAAAAATTGCGCTGAATGATATAATTTTTTGGTAATGTAGTAATATCTAACCACAAAAACTGAAAATTTACATGTTGCGATTCATCATTCACGGAAATTTTTCGTCGAATGGTACGAAACTATCATAGTACCATAAACAAAGTTTCTTCACTTTATTTTACAATCGAAACAAAGAATTACGCAAAAAAGTGGAAATGCGAGCGTAGAAAAAAATGTCGGAAAAACTTGTATATAAATTTCAATTTTCGAAACAGCGGGAACGCATTTCACAAATAAAGTTCTTCATTCGCTATGTAGGGAACGTATTCATATAGATTTTATTTATTTGAAGTAGGATATCCTAATGGCATTGTTTATATAGAAGTAAGATAGTCAATGCCTGTGTAATTGGTGTTGGACACAAACGCGAGTGTCATCTAGCGGGATTAGTTACAAACATGAATATTTGACGTCATTTTAATGCAGGTTCCTTCAAAAAACCCTGATTTTAATGCTGTCCCGTTGTTTCAATCAAGTTACGACATGACTTGGATGCGAGCTCACTCTCGCCATCTACATGTCGCATCCATTTTGATCCAATTATAATCCCATAAGGTTGACTAACTATCTTCTATATAAACAATGCTAATGGTTAATATACAATGAAAATATTTAAAAAATATGCTATAAAAATATTACAAAAAGATTATAGGTAAAGATAAAATCGATAATGAATTATTTATTTTCTGAAAATTACAAAGAAGCACACATCAATTACAAAATAAATAACATATTAAAAATATAGGTACCTATATAACACAGTTCATAGAAAAGACAAAAACATCGAAAATAATAATTGTCTGAGAAACAAAGAAAATGTTTCAGGGGTACGGTTGTTCTTCTCCTCCATTTTCCTTGTATATGGGATGGACATCGGAAATTTTAACTATTTCAAACAGAATTCATAACAAAATAGGTATTCCAATGGATGATTCCAGTTATCTTCTTGAAATTAATACCAATTCTATTTTGCAGGAATGATTTTTTTCCTTTACTGAGACTAGAACATCAAGAATTATTTCCATAATTCCTATGAATATAAATAATATTTTTTCCACTCACCCAAATCTTGAAAACATATTTCATAACTTTTGAGATCATACTGCAGTAAAACTTCTTCAATTGTGAGAATACAAATTTTCCTATTTATTTCTTCCCTGAGGCCTGTAAAAAAAATCATGAGTCCTGGTTGCTTCTGTATATTTTGAGTTGTTCTCAGTGCAGCCACTGATAAAAAATAATAATTTTTAACTGTTTTTTTTTTAGGTTTTTGGTTCACTATAATACTGAGATAAGGTATTGTTTAAAATCATTTCTGTATGTCCCTTCCTTTGGGTATGCAGTCCTTCAGATCACTCATAATCTTGGGAAGATGTTTTTCACATGCTCTCTTGAAATTTTGTAGGAAAGCTGAAGTTCCGTTTTTTACTTTCTATTTCATTTACCATCTGAGATTTCACCTTAAAATCCGTAAAATTTCGATAATTGTTTTTCAAAACCACTGCATCATTACCCTCAGTGAATTTTAATCTTCCTCAACCTTCGTGTCAACAAAGATATCTTTCATGTAGTTTGAGTTTGGCTGTTACACAACGTTCTAATCGTTTGGGTTGCTTGACTAACTGCATCTTTCATCCCAGTCTGCTTGCTGGCATTAATGTATTCCCTCTTCGGTTCAATTTTCACATCACTTGCAATATCCATTTCATCTACACGAAAATAAGAATGTTCTTCAAAAATTTGAGGGTTGTGCACAGTTCTCGGCAAGTACAGATTCAATGAAGGCACAGCAGTACGACATAAGTTATGGTTAAGCACAAAATGATCCTCGAAATGCATTCTACAAATCCTGCAACTTCTGTATAAAGCTGATGGGTCCTTCGACATTATGTCTTCATCATTGCATGCCATTTTCCATTTCAAAACACGATCCTTATCTTTCGGGTTGGGAAACCTGAAAAAGCTTATGGTATAACCTCTACAAATACGCTGGTTGGGGCAGTTTTTAATAACACATCTATTGAAGCCCATTTTAGCAAGATATGAAGGAAAACGGTATGAAAATATTGAAAATACGTTGTAAAATGTCAACAAGGAGTTAAGGAAGTCTTTTTCTTCCTCTTCCTTTTTAATGCTTTTGCTTCCTCCCGGTGCATTTAGCCAGTGCAACTCGGGGAACATGATTGATGATATGGTGGATTTATGCAGCAGTCATAAGTTTTAAGTCATAAGGAAGAATATTCGTCAGTGATTGGTTGGAATAAACGGACCAACCAATCATAGACGAATATTCTTCCTTATGACTTAAAACTTTTGACTTATGACTGCTGCATAAATCTACCATAAGATCACTTCAGGAGCTACTCGGAGTTACTCCCGGAGCAACTCATCTAGATATTTTGAAAGTGGCTCAAATCACATATTCTTACAAAGAACAAACTTGGGAACAAATTTCTACCACGTATTCGGTTCAATAGGGAAAGCGCATGATTATATTCTTTCTTTTCCTGCATCAATCCGGATCTTAAAAATTATATTCAGCGAAATCTAATTTTTTTCTAAAATTTTAAGGTTTCAAATTTCTCTTCGATATAAAGACAATTTGACACCTTGATTTCGAATTACTTTCCCCAAATACTAGCTCTTTTTTATGTGGCTGTTTCCGGAATATCAAGTAATTTTGACAGTTTTAGACAAATATTACAAGGGTCACTGAATCTAGAAGGCGGTGCCGTCCTTACCACTGAAATATACATTATAACTGGAATGCCAATGCAACTTCTCAAAAGTGTACCCTTTTGAACCTCGCGCAGCAGTCAAAAAAGTCAAGGGGGGAGCATGCGTACTAATATTCGACACAGGACCGGTCCATAGTATAGATGACGAATTTCTATACGACTAAATTGATGAAAAACCAGCGCGGTCTGACGCTTACAATTTGGAGTAGCTTGAAACTTAGATTTCACAAATATCAAATCGTAGAAAAATTATCATACCACATTCATTTTCCCAGGATAAAAATGAACTTCACGATAAAAAATAATTTATAATGAAAAACAAATTGAAAAACACAATGCCCTACCGAGGAGTTTCAAATGTGATGATAACCTATAGCTACTCTTTTTTTGAACATTTTCTGGGAAAAAACTCAAACAAGCAAAACCAAACATAAAATGGAGGACTGAACTCAATGAACTGCTACAAATAGCGCCTAAGCCGCTCCTGGCCGAATTCATTGATCAAAGACGTATGTTTTCATCACAGAACAATTCACTGGTCTCTGTTATGATCAAAGACATGATTTTCACATCTTTTCATCTACTGCGTCGGCGCAGATTCTGATATTTCCATCCCCATGGATGGCACAAAAATTCTTCGCGCATATGCCTGCATTGGCATTCCAGTCATAAGGTATATTTCAGTGGTCCTTACGGGTATGGCCAATGGGCGTGGTCCAATGCTTGAAATAGTTTCAGTATTCAAATAACCCACAAAATCACCAATTAGAGAGCAAGTTTTGTGGGTTATTTGAACACTGGAACTATTTCAAGTACTAGACCACGCCCATTGGCCATACCTGTAAGGACGGCACGACCTCCTAGATTCAGTGACCCTAAATATTACTAGGGTCACTGAATCTAGAAGGCCGTGCCGTCCTTACGGGTATGGCGAATGGGCGTGGTCTAATACTTGAAATAGTTCCAGTATTCCAATAACCCACAAAATCACCAATTAGAGAGCAAGTTTTGTGGGTTATTTGAATACTGGAACTATTTCAAGTATTGGACCACGCCCATTGGCCATACCCGTAAGGACGGCACGGCCTTCTAGATTCAGTGACCTTAAATATTACACTCTTTAAGAGCCATCTAACGGTGAAAGTTTGAACTGTGTGAAGTAACGATGCATACATTCGTCTGGTCGTTTTCAAATTCTGAGTACGTCACTTAGGGCCTGTTGTTCATTTGGAGATGATCGACTGCTCAACCTAATCTTGATGGTTCAGTTAATAGATCATAGCCAATCGAATCGCTAGTTCCTCAGCAACGAAACCAAGATTAGGTAATCTGGGAATTACCTCTGAGTGAACCACCGGCTCTTAGCTTCTCGGGTGGTCATATTTATGTAAAAATAAAAATATTCCAGAAAGGGAACACATGCCTGTTCCCTATTGACTGGAAACTCATTTCCGATCAACAAAAGACATAGTAAGTAAGGTTATTCTGAACTTTCATTGTCTAAAAAATAACAAAGAAAATTCTCCCCAGAGGGGCCCGGCACGGTAATTAACAAGCTTACCTGAACACAGGCAAATTACCCCTAGGCTAATGACACAAAATTAGTCATATCAAATATATAATAAGTATCCTTGAGAGTGTCTCATTCATACACTTGATAACGACTGTAGATTTTAACAGTTGAAACGTCGTGAATAAAATTGCAGAGAATTGAATTTTCTTTGTCCTTTTTCAGACAGTGAAAGTCCAGCTTATTCAAAGTGAAACATTGTCAACCACTTTCGAACAAAAGATATAGTTATGTTTTTTCTGTCCATTTTTGAATCCTGCAAATCTAGTGTATATTTACACTGTACCCTGGATCATGCTAAGAAGAGAGATTGTCGATTATTTCCGGTTACAGTCGTAATAAATATATATTGCAGTGAAAAGGGGATTACCAGTATGTATGATGAAAGAAAGCTTTCTGATATTTTTTTTTAAATCGTGTGTACAGCGTGGGGTCATACCCTACTCTTTGGTGCTACTCCACTTTCACGCACCGATCTACTACTATTTCCCTGAATTTGGCAACAGAGCTACCCCGAGTTACTCGGAGCAATCGTGGGACAATTGGAAAGCGGCTCGTGAAATGCGCGATTGCAAACTGTAATGGCGGGAAGTTTAAATGACAAAATAGCTGCCCAAACCGATTTGAAAATACGTAATTTCACAGCCGTCTAGTGGAATTCCATAATTACTTTGCAACCTAACCTGACCTGACTACGTTACGTAAAAGAAATAATCACAGACCTGTAAAATTGTTACGATATAACAAGTATTTATCCAAAATTCCGAGATTGCGGCAACCGGCAACAAGTTGCACAGTTTTAGTCGCGTAAACGCATCTTCCACTGAATAGCTGACTTTAGCATTTTTGACTTTTTTTGTTTGTTGGGTTGCGTTGCAAGTTTTGTTGTGTTTGTCATTTGTTTTTAATAGTATAGTGATTTGGTGGATTCACGGAAAAACATAACATTTATGCAGGATAGTTTCTCTAATCAAGTTTTTATTTGAAGAAAATACCTGTGTTGGATTGTTTCACATTATAATTGGCGCAAGAAATAAAGTTTGAATTTGTTAATTGGCATTCGAACTCTTGTGAATCCCTTAGCTCTAAAGGTGAGTTATAAGTACAGCTTTCAGCCTATCCGTAAATTTTATAATGGTATACCTAGCTCATATTTGTAGATATTTCACACCTTTGTAATTAAAAATAGAAATGTTTACTATTTAATTAGGTATCTGCTCTAAACAATAATATTGATGAAACATTAGTTATATTGAGGTAATTTGATATGCTTTTCGAAATGAAATTGTTTATAAAGTACTTACAATCTCTGTATTTTTCTGGTCATATGCGCAAATTTAGCTGTCATGACATTACATTTTTTTCAGGCACATTGAAATTATCAATACCGGAAATGGACCATATTTTAGAATACATAAATGGAAAATTCATAGCACTGCCAGTGGAAGAAGTAAATGCGAACAATGTGATTCTGAATAAGGTAAAAAAATTTATTGTTTCTATAGGTTTAGGCTTGAAAAAATTTTCTGCACCTCTAATACTGCCTCTAGAAGAGAAAATTGAAAGGAAAATTGTAATACAAGCAAAATACTTAGTATTTATTTATTCATTCATCCATTAAGTTTGTAAAAGCATTGTTTATATAGAAGTAATATAGTTGGTCAATGCCTGTGTAATTGGTGTTGGACGCAAACGCGAGTGTCATCTAGCGTGATTAGTTACAAACATGAATATTTGACGTCATTTTAATGCAGGTTCCTTCAAAAAAACCCTGATTTTAATGCTGTCCCATTGTTTCAATCAAGTTACGACATGACTTGGAGGCCAGATCACTGAAGTTACGACATGACTTGGATGCGAGCTCACTATCGCCATCTACATGTCGCATCCATTTTGATCCAATTATAATCCCATAAGGTAGACTATCTTCTATATAAACAATGGTAAAAGCTACCTTTAACCAAAACAAAATTAGTAAATTTGTAGAGTATGAAGTTATCCACGATTTCCCAGCCACGGTTTATGACATGACGCTAAATTTAAATGCGGTGTTGCCAAACTTCCACATATTTCCTAGCCACGCTTTTTACACCTTTTCGCATTTATCTTCATTTTTATTGTATTGTCCTAGATTATTTCTCCACGGAAATATTCCCATCTCCCAATAGATTACCGGATACATACAGGGCCTCAAGATAATTAAAGGTTCCATTAGAGATATTTGTAAAAAAAAACATTTTCACGAACATTTCTATTATTGAATTTTATACGCTTATCTTTCATTGAAATACTCATGATGAAGTACATATTGAAATACTGAAAAAAGCGCAATGCTATGTCATGCAGGATGGATACTGACAACTAAATATTACAAATTTATTTAATTCCAGTCAATATCATTATTGAAGGTGCCTGTTCATTGAAGCTTTTTTGACAGAAGTGTTGAAAATCACAAGAGGAATCGGGGAAAAAAATTATGGAAATAGGAGAGACTGGAGAAATTAAATTCGTCAATTTTTTTAATATTTCACGCTTTATCTCATTTGATGTTTCTTGTTGGTTGATGAATTTTCCACAGTAATGAACTAAATGATAAAAGTAATCCAAAAAAAAATATATCAGATTTGTATCACCGTAGGGGGGACTGGAGAAATTAAATCCGTCAATTTTATTATTATTCCACCCTGTATCTCACTTGGTATTGCATGTTCGTTGATGAACTTTCCACAGAAATGAAGTAAGTGACAATATGAATGAGAAAAAAATGTTATCGAATATGTATCACCGTAGGGGAGACTGGAGAAATTGAATTCGTCAATTTTTTCAATATTTCACCCTTTTTCTCATTTGATCCCAGCAAACACAGTTACATCACAGATGCATCGCAGCAATGTAACAATGTGACCTGCGATATCGCATTCTATGTCGAATAGACGTCGCTGCGATGTCGGAGGGATGTTATTTTGTCCTACTCAAGATTCATCCATGCGACGTCGCTGCAACAAGTTCTGCGATGTAACAACGATATATTTTCTGAGATGTAACTGCGACGTATACGAGATGATTCCATATTGATATCGCAGGTATGTGAACATGTGACATATCACAGCGATGTACTTTTGTCATGCAGGGGTTAGGTAATACAAAGGAAAATATATATCAATGAAAAAAAGGGTTTGGATGGAAAATATGTATTTAAACATTTTATTTTCAATAAATATAATGTACTCAAAATGAAACAACATTGTTCTAATCGAAGCATTTTCCAACAGTAAAAAATAATGATACCTAAAACAATAAAACTTTATCATCCGTCTTTTATGACGATAAGAGAAAGAGGGAAATGAACGCTTTGCCATAGTTTCAAGTGAAAAATTATTGTTACTCACTTTTATCCTGGGAACTATTCCTTGAAAAAGTTATTTTCACACCTTTGTCACAGGATATTAAACATTTATTAAATTACTATGACCATTAGTTAATCGAACTTGGTGCAACAAGCAATTTTTGGTTATGTTCAATGTTCTTCTTCATCTTAATCCTTTACTTGCGCAATTTACTCAGAACCCCCATATGTGTTATGCAAGAATCTGTCTCGCCCCGGCCTCTAACCGGCGTAAATAACACGGGCCTCGTCGAGGGATGAGGATTGTCTTGCTCGAAGAAATATCTTCACCCTCTGGTCTATTGTTTGCTTACACTTCATGCACATTAAATATTAGATGGACTATGACCTAATGGCAAACATTCACTAACATTTACTCACACTTCATACACATTATCTATAATGGCGGACATTTACTTCTACATTAACTTGTTCAATGTTAATAATCGAGAAGCAAAATGAACGAATATAGAAATTTACGAATCTCAGGCGCCTGTGCAATGGCGTTCATTGTTGACATCGCAAAAAACACATATGACGATAACATCATCGCGGCGAGGAGAAATTGGTAAAATCGCAACTGTGACATCTTAGAAATGATACGTCATAGATTAGCTTTTGTATATCGCAGCGATGCAACGTATGTAATATCGTACTGTTGCCTCATTGTGACATCTCAGAGATGTCATGTCACAGATATATTTGCTTCTGTACTTCACAGCGATGCAACCTTCTTGATATCGCCGTGTTACCTAATTGCGACATCTCAGAGATGTCATGTCACAGATGTATTTGCTTCTGTACATCGCAGCGATGTAACCTTCTTGATATCGCCGTGTTACCTCATTGCGACATCTCAGAGATGTCATGTCACAGATGTGTTTGCTGGGATGTTGCTTGTTCGTTGATTAATTTTTCACAGTAATGAAGTAAATGATAACAGGAATACGAAAAAAAGTTTATCGTATATGTATCACCATAGGGGAGACTGAAAAATTTAAATTCGTCAATTTTTTTTTATTTCACCCTGTATTTCACTTAGTTTTGCGTGTTCGTTGATGAATTTTTCACAGAAATGAAGTAAATGACAACAGGAATAAGAAAAAAAAATGTTATCGAATATGTATCACCGTAGGGGAGACTGGAGAAATTGAATTTGTCAATTTTTTTAATATTTCATCCTTTATCTCATTTGATCTTGCTTGTTCGTTGATGAATTTTTCACAGTAATGAAGTAAATGATAACAGCAATCCAAAAAAAAGTTATCGAATATGTATCACGGTAGGGGAAACTGGAGAAATTAAATTTGTCATTTTTTTTATTATTCCACCCTGTATCTCACTTGGTATTGCGTATTCGTTGACGAATTGAAATGCCCGAATTGATTCTCAGGAGAATTAGGTTTACTTACCTACCTATTGGTCAAAATTGAGAGAAAATGACGTCATATTTCTCTAGAGAATCAATTCCGACTATTCAAAAATTGGGCTCCATAAAAAACTGTCAGTTAAACATTGTTTCTGCTATTCTTTCAGTTACTGGATTACATTACTGATAAAATGAAAGACAAAGACCCCTTATTCAATACCCTTTTCTCAAAAAAGTTTCATGGAGGCAGCTACTGGGATGGAGTGAAAGTTACAAAACCCGATGAATATGACGTAGACATACAATGCAAACTGGATGTTTATACAAAAAAACTTGAACCAAGTAATGAGCCTGGTTGGGTGAATCTGAAATTGCAGCGATCTAAAATCCCGTAAGTATATGTATATCAGATAAACATATGTACGCACCTTATAGGTACTGAGGAGGCAAAAGGTCGAACAAATGAATATTCTGTTCTTATGTTTGCACAACGTACGCGAAAGTGGTTCGACATTTTGTCATCTTAGCTCTGACATCTGATGATGCATTCCTAATAGTAGTGGCCAGAAATTGTATTTCATAATTGTTTTTATTTTTCAGAGACACCATTAGCCAAAAACGTCGCCGCCCCTATTATGGTTTGCCGTAAGTAAAAAATATTATTATATAATAGGTACAATAAGAAATTGTTTCGCTCCTGAAGACGTTATCTTTGTTGGCGAAACGCGCGTCGACTGTGATTTTGACAGTTTTGGTGTTTGGTATAATTAAAATACAATGTTGCCACTCTGCATTTTCTTACAATAATTGATGAGAATTTACTAAAAAAGATAACTCATGAAAAGGTTGGTCAATAAATGGTTTCTACTAAATCGATCTTTTCTTAAATTATTTAAAAATAACATCGCTATTATGTTAACGACGCCATTTTGTTACCATCGCTATTTTGTTACCATCGCTATTTTGTTACCATCGCTATTTTGTTACCATCGCCATTTTGTTACCTTCGCTATTTTGTTACCATCGCTATTTTGTTACCATCGCTATTTCGACACTGTCGCTATTGCTTTATACTCTGTTTGAAATCGTCGTTATTTCAACTTCGCTGTTTCAAAAATCCTCATTTTGTTCATCGCTATAACATTCCGGAGCCAGGGCCGCGAATATCTGGTATAGTTTCGATTGATTTGAAAATGTTTATTCGTGTTTTCAGAGGCCTGCATTGTTTGATAAATGAAGATTATTTGGATACCGAAAAAGTGATGTACAATAAGAAATTGGTTAGTTCCTGAAGATGCTAACTTTGTTGGCGAAACGCGCGTCGAGTGTGATTTTGACACAGTTTTGGTGTTTAGTATAATTGAAATACAATGTTGCCACTTTGCATTCTGTTACAATAATTAATTAGAATTTACTAAAAAAAACCTATGCAAAGATTGGTCAATAAATGGTTCCTACTGAGTCGATCTTTTCCTAAATTGTTTTAAAATAACATCGCTATTATGTTAACGATGCCATTTTGATAACATCGCTATTTTGTTAGCATCGCTATTTTGTAACCATCGCTATTTTGTAACCATCGCTATTTTGTTACCATCGCTATTTTGTTATCATCGCTATTTTGTTACCATCGCTATTTTGTTACCATCGCTATTTCGATACTGTCGCTATTGCTTTACTCTCTGTTTAAAATCATCGTTATTTCAACATCGCTGTTTTAAAAATCCTCATTTTGTTCATCGCTATAACATTCCGGAGCCAGGGCCGCGAATATCAGGTGTAGTTTAGGTTGATTTGAAAATGTTGATTCGTGTTTTCAGAGGCCTGCATTGTTTGATAAATAAAGAAGATTATTTGGATACCGAAAAAGTGATGTTATGGATACATCAAACATTATCATCCTCTTTGGGCGGAGAAAAAAGAGGAAAGAAACGCCATTGCGCTATTACTTTACAATATTATGGAACTTTTAAGGTAAGTGTAGTTTCATTTCATAGAAATTTACAAAAGAAACTTCTATGGCAGGAATCTCTGTGAGCTTTATAAGACGTTGGATTGTGTGTATCACACACATCTAAGATTTTTTTACTAAGTTGCGTTGCTGGAGAAACAAGGTATTTCGTATATAGACCTAGCTATAGAGGTTTTTTCCCTGCACAAAATAAAAGACGGAAATGACCTATACTAATTTTTTAATATAGTTCTTCAATTAAAACCACAGTTTTCGCCCCAGCAAAATCGTTTTGTGGAATTTTTTAAACAAGCAATATTGAAAAAAATTACAACTTTTTGTTTTTTTGAAAATATCTCAATAATTATTCAAGAAATCGTTTTACACTCAATGGAACTTTTGTAGAGATATATGAAATCTACAAAATTGATTTTCATACGACCAGATCGGTGCATTTTCCATTGAGAAAATCCGGGAAAGCCTCGAAAAGGAGACCATTTTTCAAAAATTCATAATTTTTATAAATCTGAAGCTGGACAAACCATATTGACAGTGAAAAATTGTACCAATCGAGGATCTGTTGTTTCATTCACTCTATAAAAATAAAAGAAAAAACGTCTAACATCAATTTCACCAAGTCCTCTATTCATAACCACCAAACAAGACAAATTGATTATGTATTTTATGTTCGACAAGACTAAAAACAAATTATGGAAAACGATCTATTTCTTATGATGGAATTAAAACATACAACTCTTTGCCTACAGAACTAAAGAGTATTAGGACAATTCTGAAATTTAAGAACAAACTTAGAAAATACATATGCTACAGTAAAAATACAGATTTGACTATACATTTCATATATTTATAAGATAATACATACTTTGGCTTATACAGGGTGTCAATTTGAAAACTTCCCACCCTTAATATCTTCCTTCCAGTAAACAATATGAGTAATCGAAAAAACAGGTCAATTTTATTGTCAAGGGGGACACTTTCAAGGACTATTTGTAGCCCTCGTGGTTCAACCCCCTAGGAGGGGTAGATGTTACCCTTCGAATTTTAAATGGGAAGGGGGGTCAAGTGGCACATCATTTTGATGGGCGTTCAATTCTTGTTCCAATGGTACCCTGACTTATTATTTTGTGATGAGCATTTTCCGAAAAATTGCGTTCTAAACTAACAGAAGTAATTATTAGAACGCCTATACTGAGATGCATTATTGTATTGACTCCCTTTAATAAAAATGGTTAGAAGAGTAGGTGGCACCGCTCCAACCCTTGAATGACAGGAATAAATTTATTACGCATGGGATTTTTTATTTGGTGGTTATTTTCCTTCTACACAATAAAATTTAATTTGCGAGAAAGACATTTCCAACATAAAATCTACTTACGCTTATCTTATTAGCTGTTCGAAATGTTGTCCATTTTGCTCTAAACAGTAGTACAGTCTGTTTTCGAACTCCCCTCTAACATTACGGAAAACTTCACTAGGAATTGACCGGCATGCTGTTGTAATTCGTCTTTTAAGTTCGTCAATATCAGAAGGTTGTGTTTTATAAACAACTGATTTAAGATGCCCCCAAAGAAAGAAATCTAAGGGTGTTAAATCCGGTGATCTCGGAGGCCATTCAACTGCTCCCCTTCTGCCAATCCATCTACCCGGAAATCTCTCGTTTAACCACTGTCGGACGGGAAGAAAATAATGAGGTGGAGCACCGTCCTGCTGGAAATGTAACAGATCCTCCTGCAAAAGTTCATTACCTTCTGCATCAATTTGAGTTTCTAGCTCGTGAGTTATAAGAGGATCGATAGTCTCTTCAAGCATATCAAGGTACAGATTGCCAGTCAAGTTTTCTTCCAGAAATAATGGACCAAGAATGGCATTTCCAAGAATACCAGCCCAAACATTAACTTTTTGTGGGTGTTGTGTATGCCCTTCCCGAAAAATATGTGGGTTTTCGTCACTCCAATAGCGACAATTTTGTCTATTAACATTGCCATTCGGAAAAAATGAACACTCATCGCTGAAACAGATGTTTAACAGAAGATTAGGGATGGTATTGACTCGATGAGACATGATTTCACAAAACTCTATTCTTCTATCATAATCATCCTCGTGGAGCTCTTGAAGAATCTGCATTTTATATGGATGAAATTTATGCATTTTCAATGCTTTTCTTATAGTCTCGCGTGACATTCCCGTCTGTTCTGATACTGATCGTAAGGAGCTCGTGGGCTCTGCAGCAAATGTTCCCAAAACTTCAATTTGAGCTGCTTCATTTAGTACTCTGGGGTTATTTCTTTTTTTATTTGTCACTGAACCAGTTTCGTAAAACTTATTCACCAAATCAAGCACATACCGGTGACTTACATTACAATTTGGATGTCTTTCGTTAAAAAGACATGCCGCCCTTCGTGCGCACTTTCCAACTTCGCCATAAATTACAATCATTTCAATTCTGTCTTGAAGAATGTAAACCATTTTTACACTTTTATACACTTATTAAAGTAATTCCTAAACAGCCCATCAGGTACAACGGTATTCACAATACTACCACATACTTCAAATTTGCTAACCATTTTTTTGCCGGAAAACAGAAACTTTTTACAGCAGAAGTAGCAAAAAAGGAAGGCTATCTGTACAATTTCTGCGATGACACTTAAAAATTCAGCATTTAATAAACACAACTTTACTACCATCTACGTTTTACTATTAGACTACTTTTTTATGTAAAGTGTTTGGAGCTAATGGCTAATGTTACCCCTAATAAAGGGTTGGAACGGTACCACCTAATATTCTAACCAGTTCTGGCCAAACCATGCATCTCAGTATAGGCGTTCTAATAATTACTTCTGTTAGTTTAGAACGCAATTTTTCGGAAAATGCTCATCAAAAAATAATAAGTCAGGGTACCATTGGAACAAGAATTGAACGCCCATCAAAATGATGTGCCACTTGACCCCCCTTCCCATTTAAAATTCTAAGGGTAACATCTACCCCTCCTAGGGGGTTGAACCACGAGGGCTACAAAGAGTCCTTGAAAGTGTCCCCCTTGACAATAAAATTGACCTGTTTTTTCGATTACTCATATTGTTTACTGGAAGGAAGATATTAAGGGTGGGAAGTTTTCAAATTGACACCCTGTATATACTATTTAAATGAAAAAAAAAATCTTGTTCCCTGTTATAAACACAGGTTGTTTCTTGGGAATGAATAAATATTATCATTATTATTAAAATTATCATCTTGTCCAACCACATTCCCAGCAAAAACAGTTACATCACAGAAATATCTCAGCGATGTAACACTGTCACGTTCGATATCACATTCTATGTCGCATAGACGTCGCTGCTATGTTGCAGGGATGTTATTTCGTCCTGCCAAAGTATCATCCATGCGACGTCACTGCGACAAGTTCTGCGATGTAACACGATATATTTATACGAGATGATCGCATTTTGACATCGTGGGTATGACATCACAGTGATGTACTTGTGTTATGCAGGGGTTACGAAATACGTAGGGAAATTTCAGAGACGAAAAGTCAAATCAAAAGATTCATCATATGAATTATCTGTATATATCTTTTCTGATGAGACTGATGGAAAGGTGAATATTACCAATAGTTGAATTTCCCACATAAATAAGGACCCCGCACTTTTTATAGGTAAAATTATTCTCGGTGAAATTGTCTGAATTTTCAGTATATTGTAGTATTCGATGTACTGATTGAACGTGCAGAATTGCAAAGTTCGTTGATGGATAGATTTTGAAATACAGGGCGTTCAAGTTAAAAATCAGTAATTTTTATTTAATTATTTTCTCGGGATTTGAAAGTGCCAACTTCTTTTTTTTCGTTCCTATCATCAAAGTACCTTCATATTACTAAATATCTTTCAGATGGTGCAGATTATATCATTATGTACAGAGTGAAAGGTAAAAACATTTTAGTAATGTCTGAAAATTCTATGTAATAATAAAATATGGATAAAAGTATTTTGGCATGCAATATACTATTCTTATTCCATAATGGACCTTTACATTTACGGAAAATAAATTACAAAACTCGTTTAAATCGATAGTTATTTTTCTTTCATTTTAAAAAAATATCATATTTGAAAGTGTGCCGCTGACGTCACGTTCATCGGAAATACCTTCCATCATAATCCACGTTCCGAAACAGGCAATACCGTTCTCTTTAAAAATATAACTTCTAGTATGATATAAGCCGTTGAGAAATAATCAATACATTGTCACTTGATCAACTCATAGATACAAATCCACATATTAGCTATTTTTTATTGTATTTGTACCTTTCAAATTTTCTGAACGGATCATCTTTTTGATGAAGAACGAGCATTGACAACACAGCAAATCGTAATGACAGTTCTCAATTATCAAAAGTTATATGGAGATGTGAGGTTAACGTTTATTTTATTTACATTCAACAATTGTAGCGCGACAAAAGACTGTGTATCTTTTGTTAGCCCTTGAACTGAGATATACAGTAAATATTATTGTACTCTGTCTGTACCGCCATCTATCATATCATATATATATATATATATATATATATATATATATATATATATATATATATATATATATATATATATATATATATATATATATATATATAACTATTATAAAGTAGATCTGATCTAAGATGCCTAGATTCGAGGCTAGGCAACCCGCCTGTCCATCGCGTCATTGTAGGGTTGCATACACCACAGGCTGCCGGACCGGCGGTTTCTACGGTATCTAATTTAAACTTTTTGCGGCATTCTGCTGTTTTTTGTCCTTTGCAAGAAATGAAAGAATTTCTCGAGTTACTGAAAAGAATAGATTTAGCGTGAAAACTTTGAGCATAGAACAACGTTAGAAATATTCACTTGCTAAGTTTGAACCATTGGGTTATTTCAATTCGAGAAATCCTCTGGATTGTCGCCTGGTCATATTTCAGCAAACTGATAATTTACTCTGAAGCTCCGGTTGTCTCATTAAACGTCACTGAATTCCTGAGCTTTATTCTGTCCTACTGGTTACCTACCGAATTGGCCAGAACCCCCTTAACCGAGCCCTGAGAAAGTGTACCTGTGCACAATCAACATTCATTTTGATAGTTCAAGGTCTTTTTTGCAATAATATTTTAAATCTTTCCTTTGAATACAATAATAACATAACGTAAAGTACTCACTTGGAAATGTTCTTCACAAAAACATATATTTCCGCTTTTCACAAAAGGTTTATTCACTGTTTCGAAACAAATTTTCCGAAGCGCTTCATCTTTTTTACGTGCAAACAAAAATTGTTTATTGGAATTTGCACTGGTGTTCAGACAACCGGGTACAAAGCACCTTTTCGACATGTTCAGTTATTGCAGGGATACAGGTACTGGAGATACAGGAATTAATAACAAATTTTAGAGCACAAACAACAAAAGCTCTCAAAACTTTCAAAACTGTATTAACCTCAAAAAATAAATCAAGGTAGTGTTCGTTGAAGTTTAGATCTGATGGAACTGCCTCACTTGTATCAAATGGGTAGGCAAATGAGTTAGACAGAGACAAACTATTCTTATTGATCGCACCGTGAAACAGACGAAAGAACTCATCTGGTATCAAATGACAACTGTCATACGACACATTATATTTGATGGAGAATTTGGTGCACAACTTTAACAACGTTGCCAAGTTTAGTTTTGATGAACGTGACGTCACGAAACCACTTTTCTTCTGATTATAGATAAACTAGCGGTCAGAAAAAATAAATAAAAAATCCCGAGTGATATTAGCGTATTTACTTTCTAATTTCAGTGTTACCTCATATCTCTTGGAAAGGTCCATTAATCTCCACATTTTCACGTTTCACTATTTGAAAAATCTTGGCAACTAGTAGAATTTACGCGTGAACAAGTTTCTTCAACTCGTCACGCAAATGGTAATAAGTTTCTCAATTAATAACTATAAAACTATTCATGGTAGGAAACTGAATTTTGTTGTTGTTGTTGAGGAGAGAATGATGAATATATTGAATAATAATAAAGGAATTTCACCGAGTAAATCGTGATTTACAGGGTGATTTCTGAAACGTTGATATTTTGTTATTTTTTTCATCGAAAATTTTCATGATCACCCTATATATCCCAACGAAATCATGTTTATACGGTATCAGCTATCTTCGGAGGATGATAATTCACTTGAATATACAGGATGTGTACGAAAGAACCGGCCATATATTTCACCAATTTTTCAAATCATCTTGTACGAAATGAATGAGTTGTGATTAATGTTGTAATAAGAATAGTATATTGCATGCCAGAATAATTTTATCAATATTTCATTATTACATCGAATTTTCAGACATTACTAAAATGTTTTTATTTTTCACTCTGTACATAATGATATAATCTGCACCTTCTGAATGATATTTAGTCATTCGAAGGTACGTTAGTGATAGGAACGAAAAAAAAGCAGTTGGCACTTTCAAATCCCGAGAAAATAATTAAATAAAAATTACTGATTTTTAACTTGAAAGCCCTGTATTTCAAAATCTATCCATCAATGAACCTTGCGATTCTGCACGTCCCATCAGTACATCGAATACTACAATATACTAAAAATTCAGACAATTTCGCCTAGATCCATTTTACCAATAAAAAGTGCGGGGTCCTTTCCTCAGAAATTGTTAAAGTTTTGTGATTGAAATATTGAAACTACCCTCAACTTATTTCATTTTGAAATGCGACTGCATTTTTTTCAGCTATCATTCAAAAGAAAAGGCCCAGCTTTCACTTTCCATGCCAAGGGAACTGTTGAGGAACAACCAGTAGAAATAGATTTAGACTTTGTGCCTTGTTTTATATTTCCTGGGTCTCAATATCCTGCCAAAGGATTTTTACCAAACCCTGTGCCTCATAAAGTAAGATGAGGTAGGCAAATCATTTTTTTTAAATTAAGATAGTCGATGATTTTCAGCCTGACATATTCATCGTTCCAAAACCCGTTAAAAATAATGATAAAAGTACAAGGTATTGGCGAGTATCGTTCCAGGAACAAGAGAGGCAGTTGATAAACGGCCATGAAAGACTCAAACCTGCTCTAAGGTTGATGAAGGTAAGGGCTTGGTTCGATTTGAGCTGATTTTTTTAAAAAACTTTTTGTTTCAGAAAATGAGAGATAAACTCAAACATGACAGTATCGCGAGTTATTATATCAAAAACATGTTTTTGTGGCAAGTTTATTTCAAGCCATCGTCGTTTTGGAATGAACCTTTGAGCCATGTTTTTATGCAAGTGAGTAATAATAATAAACTTTTTACGTCTCGATCAAATTTGTAGAATGAATTCATTTCAACAGAAAAATTGGTAATCATGTTTATGAACTTTTCATGCAATTCCTCTTGCAAAACAGTTCTTTTACGATATAAATGAAAATTTTCTACACCAGATCGGAGAAAGTTGTTGTTTGGGATATTAGTAAATATTCAATATACAGTCTGTCCATAAAGTAACCCCCCCCCTGTTAACTTTTGAACGGAGTGGACTTTTCCTTTAAATTTTTTTTTTTGTTAGATGGTAGTTCATAAGCTACTTTTTGACAATGATAAAAAAATTCTATCTTTCAAAATGGCGGCCAGGCGCCATTTTGAAATAATTCCTTAAATGGCATGGGGGGTCGAGTGATACCTCATTCGATTCGTTTTTTAATTCTCTATTCGGCAGCAAAATTTCAAACAAAAATATTGGTCCAAAACAAAATGGCGGTACATTATGTTAGAACTCTCACGAAAGGATCCTGTCGAATAAATGGCTATTAAAGAGCTTTAGTGTAATGATAAAATATTTTTTCGTTTCTGCAAGAGCTTATTGTCACTCAAAATGGCAGATGGGTGCCATATCAGAAAAAAATTCAAATAAGTAGATAAGTAGTGTAATTCCTCATTTTATTGAATCTCAGCAAATCTCAGAAATCATGTCCCATATACGATTCTGAGGGACAGAGAACATTTGTAGATATCAAAAAATATTTCTTCATTTCAATTGAGCTCGTTTAAAGCCATTTATTCAAAGAAATCGCGAATGAAAGTTCTAACATAATGTGCCGCCATTTTGTTATGGATGAATATTTTTGTCTGAAATTTTGTGGTTGTATGGAAAATCAAAAGACAATCCGAATGAGTTATCACTCGACCCCCCATGCCATTTAAAAAAATCTTTCAAAATGGCGCCTGGTCGCCATTTTGAAGGATAGACATTTTTTATAACTGTCAAAAAGTAGCTTATCATACCATTTCACCAAAAAAAAATTCAAAAGAAAATTCCACCCCGTTCCAAAGTTAACAGGGGGGGTTACTTTATGGACACACTGTAGATCACACGACGATATAGAGGTTTTTTACCCCACAAAATAAGAGACGCAAATAGACTATACTAATTTTTATGGGATAGTTTGTTACTGAAAACCCCAGTTTTCGCCCCAGCAAAATCGCTTTTTGAAATTTTGTAAACAAATAATAGTGAAAAAAATTACAACTTTTTTGGAAATATCTCAAAGATTATTCAAGGAATCATTTTACAGTCACTGGAACTTTTGTAGAGATTTATAAAACCTACAAAATAGATTTTCATACGACCGGAGAGGTGCATTTTCCACTGAGAAAATCCGGGAAAACCTTGAAAAAGACACAATTTTTCAAAAATTTATAATTCTTATGAGTCTGAATCTGGACAAGCAATATTTTGGAAACTGTTAAATAATAATATGTGGTTCAACTGTGTGCAATATGTTTTCTGTCCGATGTGTAGTTTTTGCACAATCGCGTTATAAACAATTTAAGGGCACATCTTGCAAGATGCACCGATTTAAGGGAAATCGTATTCCAATTCTGTAAACGGCATCTGGAGTAAAGATCAATATCTACAGTTTGTATATTTTTGATTTTCACCGGAGAACTGGGAAATGTGTTAAAATGTCACTGAAAGTTGATCAAAACGCTACAAAGTGCGTCTGAATTCACCCGAAGTCGCACTGAGGGTAACTCGGGTTGAGTTCGGGCGACTTTGGGTGCACTTTGAAGCATTTAGATTAATTTCCAGTGACATTTTTAATACATTTCCCACCTCTCAGGTGAAAATCCAAAATATACAAATTGTAGATATTGATCTCTACTGTGTAGAAATGAATTATGTTAAACAGTTTAGACTTTAATCTTACTACAGTATTATAATTGATAATTAAAGGGATTCCCAATGAATTTAAATGATGGATGTAGCCGTTACTACGTGGTAGGAAATCATCACGAAAAATGAGAAATATGTTTTTATAACACTTTTATTTGTAACCAACGTTACTGCAGTTTCGTCCTATATGGACATTATCAAACAGTACAATAATCTGAAATAATAAATAACACTCCTTAAATACCCTTAATTCTACCCGAGGCCTGTCTTAATGACTAACGGTCATTAATGACTTTTACCTGGACCTTGTTTATTTGCGACAATGTGACTGCGCTGCCTTAAAAACCAGTGAATAGACCAAATCCAGTTGATAATTCAGTGGGTTACATCCACAATATTTGTGTTTATGAATTTCTAGGGATTCTAAATAATTCAGTTTCCAACCCTTGCTTGCATAGTGCAAAATTTCCGTATCGTTCAGACTCGGAAACTTGTGGTTGCATTCCAAGGAATGGTTTGAAAACGTCGAATCATTTTTTCCTAGTCTGAAGGACCTTTCATGTTCAGCGTATCTTTTTGAAAAATTACGTCCACATTGTCCCACATAAACACCGTTACACTCTGGACACTTAAGCTTATAAACTCCAGATTTTTCCATTTTTGCTATTCTATCTTTGGCATTGAAAAGAAAATTAGACAACCTGGCATGCGGCCTGTATGCTACTTCTATATTATTCTTTCTAAAGAATCCCGCAATAGCCTCTGTTCTTCTTCCGAAGTAGTCAAGGTTACAAATTTCTTAGTTTCTGATTGTTTGACCTGTAGCCCAGGCATATTAGCGCTCTAGCCCCTAAAAATTGCTCGAGAGCTGGATATCATTTTAATCCCTCTTAGGGGTCCTAAATAACGGGTATATGAGTTTGCGACGGTTTTTAGGTTGTGCCTCAGATTTGAGAGCCTAAAGAGCGCGAAATTTTCGCACTTTTTTCATTTTTTTGTGTATAACTTGAAAAGTACGCATTTTACAGAAAATATCAACCAATCATTTTTTAAAGACCATTAAATTTTGCTTCGAATGACGTCTACGTCATTGGAATCGGTTCAGCTTTCCAGCCGCAATTGCCCGCCAAAGATAGGAGATTTTTACCAACTCCTCTAAAAAGTTGACAACCCTTCAATTCTAACACCTGTAGGTTGAAAATGACTACTCCACAGAAGGGCGAGAATGTATCACGGCAAGAATTGTGGTACCTTCCTTCTGCGGCTACTAAATCAGATTCATTCGCCATCCTATGCAATACAGCAATACCGCTTTCATCTCCTCTGGCAGTTGCAGTATCTCTGATTTTTTTCATTGTCTCATCTAGGGTCATAATCATACGCACTGTTTCACGTCTGTGAACGGGGAGCTTTTTTTGTTTGGCCTTGAAGCTCTCAGAGGCATCCTTTCCACAGTACAAGCACAGTTCCTTGAAGTTGAATTTTGGTACTTCCTCACGGCATCTTTTCATACTACTTCTTTCACCTGCTTCTTTTTCAGCCTTCACAATGCTAGACTCCTTAGTGTAGACACCTTTTGCGACACTTCTCGTGAACGACAACAACTTTCTGTGTTTGCAACCACGTGTAATGCCCATCCTTTCTCCTTCTACTGGCCTCAATGAACGTTTTAAGTGATTTTTCCTTTAATCTCCCTCCATCCTCGCCCTCTCGTACAACATTCCGGCATATAAAACAAATTACACTCGCCATGTTGCGCCTGCTGTCCATCCAACTCTCTTTTTGCTTTTTCAGCAGTAGATCTATAATCCTGAAATTAAATATTGAGTAATTACCTAAAAGAAAAATTGGAAAAGAGAAAGTGTTGAAGTAAATTAGCTTACCAGTCTTATAAATCCGAAATTCTTTCCTTTGTTAATATAAACTTCACTAGTCGCTCCGTAAGTAACAATGATATACACATTCACTCGCCTTCATTAGATCACGTTATTTAACTAACTGAAGATATTACATCAATGCATGTGCATTTATACAGATAAACTCAATTACCTATCTATACCTGACTGTAATTACAAACTAACCCAGGTATTTACCTATTACAATAACAAACAATATTAGTCAATAATTAATTCCAAGAATGGTGCTAACAATATTACAGGTTCAGGAGTAGGCTATATGGGAAAATTGTTTTGAGTTCAAGTTGAGTTAATTATATTTACTTTTACTCGAAAAAAATGCAAGAAACTGAAAAGTTTTGAGTTCAGACGAAGTTTCCTGCCATGGTCTGCCTTGGCGGAAATTTGGCGCTACGACCTTTTTTGGTGTAGAATTCATATCTCAGCACTGGAGAAAGCGAATTTCAAATTTCAAAATGCGTCTGATTGAGAATGAAATATTCTATAACAATGGTTCTATGAGATTTTTCAATCGGAGCAGTAATTTTCGACCTACAGGCGGTGGAAGTTGAGGGTTGTCAACTTTTTAGCGGAGTTGGTAAAAAAAGCCAACTTTTGACGAGCAATTGCAGCTGAACGGCCAAACGGATTTCAATATTGTAAAAGTAGTTCGACGCGGAATTTGATGATCTTTAAAAAAAGATAGAACAATATTTTCTGTAAAATGCGTGTTTGTCGAGTTATACGCGAAAAACTGAAAAAAGTGCTAAAATTTCGCGGTTTTTAGGCTCTCAAATCTGAAGCACAACCTAAAAACCGTCGCAAACTCATATACCCGTTATTTAGGACCCCCAAGAGGGATTAATACGATTTCCAGCTCTCGAGCAATTTTTAGGAGCTAGGGCCCTTTTTAGCGCTAACTTTCTTGGGCTACTGGGGGTATATTAATTTGTGCGAAAATTTAAGACGATGTTTTCTGACCACAGAACTTAAACACTGTGTTTAAGTTCTGTGTTTCTGACTAACGTATTATTAATTGAAATATTTATGGTACAAAAATATCCAGAAATTGCCACAAAACAAGCGTTATTTACCCTGTGGTAAGGAAATATTCAAACAATTTGCGATTTCTAGAAAACTGTCAAAAACATATTATTTCATTTTGATATGTACTTAAATAGGCAGCTATAATGACACCAGCGTACGGAAAATTTTTCCGTCCGAGCGCACGGAAAAAACCCTTTTTCAGTATGCTAATTAATCATGTAAATATACTGTTTTTAGATAGGTATAATAAAATAGTATATTCTTCAACGAGCGTATAATGATAGCTGTTATTTTCGAGGATAAAAATTCCGAAATGAGCCGAAGGCGAGTTTCGGAATTATCCGAGAAAATAATAGCTATTATACGCGAGTAGAATACTATACTTTCTCTACGACTATACGATAGTCAGAGTTTTAATGAAATCTAAATATTATTTATGAAAATAAGTATATATTATAAAGTAATATAAGGTAGAATAACAATTATACATGAATAATCAGTGTTCATTCATGAATGAATAAATTCCTTAATTGAAAATAATTAAAAAAAAAAACTTCCAAAAGTGGGATTCAAACTCACGCCTATATAACTAACTACCTTCGTTATACATTTACTTCATGTACACGCTTCTACCAACTGAGCTATAAACAGGCACTCGAAAATTTGTGAATGAAATACCTACTAGAGAAACTCTGACCAAGAACTGAGAGAGTGTGGAACGTTCAAGTAAAAATTGTTTTACATACCTTTGTTGCAAGATATATTTCATCTTCCTCCCTATCACTGCTTTCCCAATCCGCTCTATTCATTTTTATATTAGGTACTTGTCACACAGATCAAAGTTAAAACCATTGTTTATATAGAAGTAAGATAGTTAGTCAATGCCTGTGTAATTGGTGTTGGACGCAAACACGAGTGTCATCTAGCGTGATCAGTTACATAACATGAATATTTGACGTCATTTTAATGCAGGTTCCTTCAAAAAACCCTGATTTTAATGCTGTCCCATTGTTTCAATCAAGTTACGACATGACTTGGAGGCCAGATCACTGAAGTTACGACATGAATTGGATGCGAGCTCACTATCGCCATCTACATGTCGCATCCATTTTGATCCAATTATAATCCCATAAGGCTGACTAACTATATTCTATACCGGGTGGCTACGGAAGTATTGCCTAGGGAATATCTCAGTTATTGTATGAAGTAGGTTTGTGAAATTTGGAGCGTCGATATAATGACATAAGAGCTATGATTTGAGCATATTGACATGTCGAAGTTAACTTCCGGTCTGACCGGAAGTAACATCAACTTTCTTATTTTAAATGGAAACCCTATTTTTTTCTTTTCGCTTTATTCAGAATTCAATTCCCTTTCTAATGACATATCACAAGTTGGTATCTAACCAGAAACTAGATCAGAAAAAAATTATTATTGAAATTCACCGAGTAGGCCGTGGAAGCAAAATGAAAGCCAAAAATTGAAAAGTTGGCTATGGAAACCATACGTCACTTGATAACAGTTGCTACTACTGAGATATTTTATTTTCATTCGTCGGCGTTATAAAAAGCCGCCAAAAAAAATATTGGAAAACTTGGGAAAAAAACAATACTCTGTAGGTCCATAACTTAAATAGGAACATACAACTTTTTCTTGCCTGTACTATTCAGCATAACCATTCCTTTCTAATGATATAATAGAAAATAATTTTTTGAACTGAGATACCGAAAAATCCAATTATTATTCTTCAAATAACAAAACAGATTATCGCCATACGCAAAAATAAAATTTAAAATAATGTGGGATGATAAATTATATCCTGTAGGTTCTAGGTTAAATAGGAACATAAACGTACTTGGTCTGTGCCATCGTCCATAGATATTCTAATATCTACCTATGGACGATGTTTGTGCTATTCAGAATAATCATTCCATTGCAATAATCATTCGAACCAAAATATTAACAAGTAGGCTGATTAAGATGTATTTTGGAATGAAACAAAAAAGAAATGAGAGCTGTCACGAACGCTGCTATCCATATTATTTTGACGTTCGAAGTAGTGTTTTTGATTCTGCCATTTTAAAAGGGTTTGGAAATCGAAATCAGTTAGTGGAATATTCCAAAAATGCCCTGTTATTCACGAACCGAACAAATTGACATGCTTCTTTCTCATTTATGGTGAATGTTTAAAAAATTCTTATGCCGCTGAACGATTGTATTTAGAGCGATGTCCAGGGAGGCAGCAACCGTCAAGAAGGTATTTCCAGTGGCTTGAAGAAAAATTAAGAACTGAGCCTGATGTACACGAAGACCAAGAAGCATTTGTTAATAATGAGGAAACTGAAATTAATATATTAGCTTTAGTACAATATGATAGCACAATTTCCTCAAGGCAGATTGGCGCCGAATTAGCTATAAGTAAGGACTCTGCTAGGAAAATTTTGAAAAAACATCGATTGAAATCCTTCAAGTATCAGTTGCATCAACATTTGTATGAAAATGACGGTAAAAGGCGCCTGGAATATTGTAATTGGTTTCTTCGACAAAATGCTGAGAATCACCTATTTAACTATTATATCTTGTTTACGGACGAGTCAAGATTTACCAACAATGGATTATTTAACAGGAATAATACAAGGTAGGTACTGTACTTTATTTGGATTATTGTCGATAGTCGAAGTGTAAAGTGCTAAAAGTGTGAACGGTCTTTTGTTCCAGGCACTGGGCGATAGCAAACGAGCACCGGTTTCGACAAGGCGGCTTCCAGGAGAGATTTGGTGTGAATGTTTGGGCAGGAATAGTTGGAACTCATATTGTTGGACCCATTCTTTTTCAAGGCCAACTAACAGGAGAGAGATACTTTAATTTTTTAACGAATGAAATTTCGGAATTCATTAACAACCTACCAGCGGAAATAACTGAGAGAATGTACTTCCAGCAAGATGGCGCCCCTCCGCATAATTCAAGAATAGCGAGGAATTATCTTCAAAATCGCTCTCAAGAGAGACTTATAACAACCCATGGTCCAGTCAGGAGGCCACCAAGGTCACCTGATCTTACTCCGTGCGACTTTTTTCTATGGGGGCATCTTAAAAATAGGGTGTATTCCACACAGCCTACAACTCTACATGAGCTAGAAGTAAAAATTCGTAGAGCTTTCCAAGATATCACACTCCAAATGTTGAGAAACGTTTTACATGAAAATATCACCTGAGTCAATAAATGTATTGACGCTGAGGGAATGCATTTCGAACATTTGTTTTGAATTTATTTTATCTTTAATCCTATCAATTTGAATTTTTTTTTTTTGATAAATCTGTTTTTTCGTTATTTGAAGAATAATAATTGGATTTTTTGGTATTTCATTTCAAAAAATTACTTTCTATTATATCATTAGAAAGGAATGGTTATGCTGAATAGTACAGGCAAGAAAAAGTTGTATGTTCCTATTTAAGTTATGGACCTACAGAGTATTGTTTTTTTCCCAATTTTTCCAATATTTTTTTGGCGGCTTTTTATAACGCCGACGAATGAAAATAAAATATCACAGTAGTAGCAACTGTTATCAAGTGACGTATGGTTTCCATAGCCAACTTTTCAATTTTTGGCTTTCATTTTGCTTCCACGGCCTACTCGGTGAATTTCAATAATAATTTTTTTCTGATCTAGTTTCTGGTTAGATACCAACTTGTGATATGTCATTAGAAAAGGGAATTGAATGCTGAATAAAGCGAAAAGAAAAAAAATAGGGTTTCCATTAAAAATAAGAAAGTTGATGTTACTTCCGGTCAGACCGGAAGTTAACTTCGACATGTCAATATGCTCAAATTCTAGCTCTTATGTCATTATATTGACGCTTCAAATTTCACAAACCTACTTCATACAATAACTGAGATATTCCGTAGGCAATACTTCCGTAGCCACCCGGTATAAACAATGTTAAAACTAAGAAAATAGTCAATCTGACATTCGCGGATGCCAAGCTGTGACAAAAGTTCAATGAAGCAAAGCCTTCTTGAGAAATTTGTTTGTAAAACCTGTGATTGGCCGAGTGCCATTGAATAATGAGTTAGGATTCACGGTGTCTTGGAATCATCTTTATTGTAATGAACGTAGAATACAATAGTCGTAGAGAAAAAAGCTTACAGCACTCTTGTTATTATTTATTTTGGACATTTTGACTACTGTTGCTATTTTGACAAAACAGAAAAAAAAACGATACAACTTTTACAGATGCTGAGGATATATCAAGCGTCAATCGAAAATAAGAGAATTGATTTCTTTTGGTATAACAGCAACAATCTTCTTCAACACGTTGATGCAGACATTCTGTATATCATAAACAAGAAGCTTGTGAAAGTTATTGCAGATCTTGAAAAACATCAGTCCAATCCGGATATTGTGGCGAAGTACTTCCGTAAGTATCATTTACTGAAAAGTATACTTTAGCTGGTGCTGGTTATAGTTGATTTCTCAAGAATTTGCCCTTAACCTTCAAACACGATAGGGACGTAAACTCGTCAATTGAGCACTAAACAGGGTGATTATAGTACTTGTTCAAACTTCGAAGGGTTGAATAGTAGAATAATTTCAAGATAAAAAGTTTAGATGAACATGTGTCCGTAAATGTTTCGTTTCGAAAATGCAGGGTTTTGAAGTGGAAGTTTTACTTTTAATTATTTTGAGTAACTTTTTTTTTGGATAAAAATCAAAATTTGCTACTAATTTTTATGTAGCACTTAGCTACGTACGCTATCGTTATTTATTTTAATTTATGTATATTTCCTTCACCTCATTTGGTTGTTATTTCATAATGTTATATTTCAAATCTATGTATAATTATGTCGTTGCGAGAATACAAAAATAATAATATACAGGGTGTTGCACAGATACCTATTCTCAGGGATTGTTTTGGGGGTTGGCTGAATGATACACAGGACCAGGAGTTCCAACAAAGCTTTATTCTGGGGGGTTGATAAAGCACGTTTTCTCGATATATTTTCTACAACTAAATAAAATGTTTTAACACCCACTTGTAGATGAACAACTGAATGATAGGACCCTTCAGGGACCAGGAACAGAAAACTGGTACATTTCCTCATGAAATAATTAATGCTTACCTAAATAAAATGACCAGGCATCAAGCGCAAACGTCGTGTTGTCCGCCACTCGATAGAAACCAACAAGGCTCAAAATTATCAGTGTATGAAAATTCAAGAAAAAAGATAATGGTGTAAATCTGACGTGATTTTAGCAGTATCGTCCATCAACTAATTTCCACAGCGCTTGAACAGCTCAAACCCTTCGATATTGAAATAAAAAGTTGTTATAAAAAGTGTCCTGTTTTTATATCTCCCACTGAAAATATCTTACCAAGTGCGCGGGTTTGAATTTGATATTTCTGCAACTCACAATACACACTCGGCATCAAAAGTTGCCTAACTATAAGGGAACTAATTAAATTCTCGTTAATAGCATTGTCTAAAGAAGTATAGTCAGTCAACCTTATGGGATTATTATTGGATGACGATGGGGTTTATTAGTAGATGGCGCCAGCACGATTGCCCCCAAAAAGGAGACAAACGAATGAGATGGAAAGTGTCGTAGTAATCGCGTAAAGTGAATAATGAATGGACATTATTTCGTGTTTTTGATTGGCTCAGTGTCCGTTCCACCTGCCACTTGCAATTTGCATGTAAACGAGAGAGCAAAGTAGCGAACTTTCGTGGTGTTTGGCATTTCATTGTTTTTGTCTTGTTAGGTCTCAGTCAGTTTTCGAATTCACATAAGTAGATATTTTCAGGGTGATTTCTCTTGACTGATGTTTGGGGGAAGATGTCCAACGTTCTTGATGACAACCGATGATTGGTTTCAAGTTATGAAGGTGATAATGCCATTTCCGACAGTTACCATATTATTTTCTGTTTTTATTAAGAGCTTTTATTTAACTTGCTTTGTGTGTGTTAGATGGGTATACAAATCTTGCAAGCTGAATTAGAACCACTTCCTCTTATTCTATGGAATTGAAATTTTTCGTGTTGGTTCAGTTCCGATGACAAAACATTAATGTCGAAGAAATTGTCCCCCCTGCCCCCCGAAAGTTAGATAGAGAACGCGTAGGGTTTCGGAAGTTTTATTGACGGATTTGGACGTCAGAAATAACAACGAAAAAAAATAAAGTAGGGAGGGGGGATGCCCCCCCTTCTCTCGAAAAGTTGGAAAACTAACTCGTGAAATTAAAATCGGAAAAATCTCTAAAAATCGTGAAAAACTTCTGACAGTCGAATGTTATGGTTTATAAAAAGGAATTGTCCCCCCCCCCCCCCCCGTCCTCCGAAAGCTAGATAGAGAACGCGAAGGTTTTCGGACGTTTTTTTGACGGATTTGGACGTCAAAAATTGCAGCAAGAAAAAATGAATTAGGGTGGTACTCGCCTCCCTCTTTTCTCGAAAAAAAAAAATGGAAAAAACGCGAAATTATAATCGGAAAAATCTGTAAAAATAGTGAAAAATATCTGACCGTCGGAAATTATGTTTTAAATAATTTCGCCTCCCCTTTCCCCCCTCAAAAGCTAGGTAGAGAACGCAAAGGAATTCGGAAAATGTTTCAACAGTTTCGGACATGGAAAATAATGATGAAAACAAAAATAGATCGGGGGGTTCGCCCTCCTTTCCTGTCACAAAAAAATAGGAAAACTCGCGGAATAGAAATTAAAAAAATCCGTAAAAATAGTGAAAATTATCTGGCCATTGAACAAAACGGTTTTAAAAAAATTCACCCCTCTGCCCCCCTCTAAAGCTATTTAGAGAACACGTAGAAATTAGGAAAAATTTCCAACGGTAAATTAACAGGCAAGCGACCGTGCAACAATGGCGCATTGATTGAAATGAACAGACTAAGAAACATATTCACAGAAAACTAAAATAAGAAATAAATAAACTTAAAAAACCTTTTCAGATAAAAGCTTTTATTTAAATGCACTAAAGCGAAAAACCCATAATTTTGTTACATTATAATATTTTAAATGATATAAAAGCTTGTCGTGTGAATAAATCTTGAGATGATTTTTGAATTTTATATACTATAAGAATTACATATATACTTCTCGCGACAAACTTTTATATCATTTAAAATTTTATAATGTAACAAAATGATGGGTTTATTCACTTTAAAATTTATTTTCTTCTTTTTAGTACATTTAAATAGAAACTTTTCTCTAAAATGTTTTTTTTTTAAGTTTATTTATTTACCAAGTTGTAAAACCTAATAAGAGTTTTTTTTCTTCGAAATTAGGTACTGATATAATGGCATTATCTGCGACTGAATTTGAAGTTTCAGTCGATCGTTCAAAATAACCTCTATAAGTGGATATCCTTATCAAAAATGAAACTTTATGACTTCATGACCAATACGCTCAGAAAACTCATATAAAGAAGATGAAATAGTTATTTATATATGATACAAAAATTCGTAAATTAGGACTTTTTTTATGAGCGTGGAAACACGTGAGTACAAAAAAGCTCTATGTGAAAATGTAAATTTTATTTCTACGCCTGTTATTATATTGGCAAATTGTAGCAATTGTTGAGTATATTTTATTCTATGAAGTTTTCATTTGATGACTTTCGAGTAAAATCTGACGCAAAATACTGTCTTTTGGAATTATATGAACGATGCGTAAAACATAACTTTACGCACATTTGATTTTTTCACTTACGTGTCCTGAAAAGTATCACTTTAGGCACTGTACGTGGACACTGCGTAAAACCATAAATATTTCCATCTCCCCGATGATCGTGCATGGTCAGTAAACTATATTTTTTTCTACAACCGCTTACCAAAGTAGGTAGCCTTTGACGCTTTTAGATCTCAACGCAAAGCTGATGTTTTTTCAGAAATGTTTTGTGACAGCTTTTTCGCTCTAGTGCGAAAATATTGAGGAAACGGTCGATCTCTCGATCTCTTTCGTTGAAAACGAACCTATTCTTGCATGATGGTTAGTATAGACAATAAATTCATAACACTCTTAGGAACTGTGGTGGTGTTGAGAGCGTAGCTGCTATCAAGCTGAAGGCCTGTGATTCGATCTCAACATACTTTTTTTTTCAAGCAAGTTATCTTGTTTTGTTAGAGATGTGAATTATTGGATAGCTTATTCATTTGGGATTACTATTGAGTGTTTATTTTCTCATGGGTAATGTTAGGTGCCTATGTTGAATGAATTGTCAATCGTTTCTATGTTTAAAAGCTGCGTTTGAAGAAAAAAAGCATGTGTATATTTCGAGACCAAAGTGCCATTGCCGCTCTCCAAAGATTACCGTGCTCCTCGTGCTCTAAATACACAAATAACTATAATATTGTACAACAAATAATGTATTTTAGGCCCGTGTAGGAGATGAATGATTTCTGGTGACAACCTCCTTTGAAACTCTCCTTATATGTCCATATACATTGTTGATAACATCGAACCATCAATTAAAGAACACCTGTCCACCAACACTTGAATTTTCCTTGAATTGTCCTTGAACTGTCCTACCCAAATAATTCTAGATCTATCATGGACGGATTCGGACATGAATCACAAAATTTGTCCTCCATCTTGAATGTTCGTATTGGTCTCCAACACAACAAGCCCTTGTATAGGTACCAATTTTGAAAGAATCTAATCAAAAATCGTATTCGCCATTTCGAATTTTGAAAAAATACAAAATCTACTCGAGATTCGCATTATGAATAGTTGGACAATGAATCACAAAAACTGTTCGCTATCTTGTTTTTTTCTCTTATGAATGTCGTAACGAACCTGAATGAATTTAATGGACACCGGCCAAATTTAAAGATGATTGGATCAGTGGAATTGGCTCAAAATTTCCACTGAAGTTTTGACCCCGTTATACCTAGACAGTAGATACTATACCTGTTACGTGTGAGTGAAACTAAACAAAAGCTTGTACAAATAATAGGTACTGATATATTATTATTTACCTACTTTATTGGGTGCCTTCAAGCACTAATGAATATTCTTTATGTGTTTTCAAAACATACCTATCAACTGCGATATAATATCGTAATAGAACATTTTTTTGTACCTATACTAAGGGATCATTTTTCAGTAAGAATATTGCTACATTACGTGTTTCATTATATTAGGCTTAATTGCAGCAATATAAAATTTTACCACTGATCATCATCTGATATTCGAAACATCCGAATGCAAACTTTGACTCGTCTTTTATTCTGCTAAACATCTCACCAATGACAATATTCTGCACATTTCTGAATGAAGTGAATGAAAACTGGCGTTCTATTTTAAAAAGAGACAGAAGTATAGTTTTGCGTGCCATCCGATAACGGCGCCACATTACTGGATACATTTTCAATGTTTCCAGTAAAATAGTATAGATGTCTCAGGTGACGGCCATCCAATGCATTTTGCACAGGGATTGTCTGACTATTCTTCTTTAGACAATGTTAATAGGTTATAAGCTCGATTTTGTCATCTGACAGACAGAACCTTGGTGTTTTAAATAAATAATGTCTTTATACAAGTGTTGAATTGAATTCCCACAAGTGGTTTCAGCACAGTGTTAATTAAGTACGTTGACAAACTTCGCGAGGTGATTTTTTGAAAGTTTTCAGGACGAAAAGTTCATATAAACATATGTCCCAAACGGCTTGGTTTTCGGATACAGGGTGATAAAATACATTTTTTTCAAGATTTTTTACAGTTAACTTCGACAATAATCATTTTAAATAACACTAATAATATCTATAATAAACACTAGATTTTTTTGAACAAAATTTCATTTGTTTTTACAAATGATGTGAAGACTTCGTTTCTTCATGGCTATCTTTCGAGACAGGTACCTATGGCCTCCTTCTCTTCAAAAAACCCAAACGCCATGTTTGATGGAATTGTACTTAGCATTTTTTTCATCTCCCTGGATGTTCCAAACATTTCCAGTGATAAAAATGAGCATTCTTTCAATTTTCAGTTACTAGGAGGGAGCTTCGTTTATTCAAACAGAACTACGAAAAGTGAAAAAATATGACAGGCACACCATCAACAACTGATGGATCTGTGTAATAATTCTTTATTATTTTTTATAAGTTATTATTTATTGTTTTAATGGAGTTGTGTTAGTTTTGTACCTACAGATACAAGAGATTTTTTATTTTTTGTTTATGAAAAATATTTTCATTTGAAGTAAAATTTTATATTTTTTGTTTTGTATTTTTTTTAGACAGTGTCCTTTTGTTATATTTACCGAAAATAGTCGGGATTAAAGATAGCCCCTTCTTAAATTCTACCTGAATAAGAGGCGTCTAAAAGGACAACCATAGGCTTTAGATGACCACGACTATACAGGGCCATTGCCTTTCAAACATGGGATCTATTTGTTATTATTTGCTATAGTTGTCTATTTTGCTCTAAACAGTAATAAAGTTTTTGAACTCCTCTCTTACATTTCGGAAAACTTCACCAGCAATTGACCGGCATGCTGCTGTACTTCGTCTTTTAAGTGCATCAAAATCAGCAGGTTGTGTTTTATAATCAACGAACTCAAGATGTCCCCAAAGAAAAAATCTAAGGGAGTTAAATCCGGTGATCTCGGTGGCCATTCAACTGTTCCTCTTTTGCCAATATATCTATCCGGGAATCTTTCGTTTAATCACTATCGGCCGGAAGAAAATAATGAGGTGGAGCACCGTCGTGTTGGAACTTTTAACTTTTTCTTTCACACTATTATATACTTAGAACCCAACAAGTAAAACTGCATTAACAATACTAACATCGTTAAAAATTGATCAACAATTTTTTGCTTAAAAACAGACTTTTACAGCAGAAGTATAGGTGTGTTTGTCAATAATTAATTACATTTATACCTAGTCTAACGGCAAAACAAATTAATTAGAGAGAAAATATTGGGTTCTGTTTGATCGTTCATTAAGTACGCTACTGTTCTTCTTTTCATAAATATCACCAGGCTGCCAGACAGCAATAAAATATTAAGAGGTGATTTACGGTAATTTATGCAACAGTCGGTAAGCGCATTGCTGATTGCTTTCCACGCTTCGAACGGTTACACGTAAAATATACTCAATCTGGTCTACTGTTTTCTTTATATAGGGAATAATATTTATTTAATTTTCCGTTTTCATCCTTCATTCGTTATTACACCATGTGCTATTTTGAATTTTGAACTAACCCTATACAGTGTGTCCAAGATAAGAATGAACAGCATGGGGATATCGGAAACGGTAAGAGATACGGGGTCGATTAAATTAGAGAAAAGTAGCGCATTAATGTGCCCAACAATATGCCAGTTAGAAAGTTTTAATATTCCGAGTAGTTACGGAGATATCCGAGAAAAACCGAAATTTGAGAATTTCGTTTTTATTTTCTCCTAGGTTTATTTTCAAAGGAAATGTAAAACAAATAGCACTTTGTCATGGCCACTTTTTAAGGACTACCTGATAACGTAAGCAGAATTTTTCTGCGACGTTTCGTCTTTTAGAAAACATCATCAACTTTTTATTTTCATATGTGCCGAAACTAAAGTATACCCTGTATACGACTCCATTTTTCATTGTGAATACAGCAACGTATCACTCAATACGATTTCAGAACTATTTCTCGCGCAAAATGAAATTTAGTGATTATTTAACCGGTTTTTCTTCAATTTTAGATAGTAGGCGCTGGAAAAAATTACACATAATGTACTGTTGTCATAATAATACTGTAGTTTGGTAGAATTTTTGACATATTACCGTTCCTACTTTTACATCTCGTTACATACCTAATTTGTGTTAAAAATGGAAAACAGCAGTTTTTTGAATACTGAAAAATTGGATTTTTTGTCATGTTACATTTTGTGCCAAAGAAATTGTGTTGATGCTGAACGTGCTGACTCTAATAAGTATCCAGAGAGACGACAACCTGGTAAATCAATATTTTGATGGTTAGTTTTTAATTTAAAAGAATACGGATCATTTAAAAAACCTGTGGTTTCCCGGCAAAAGCTATCTAATGAGGAAAGTCAGCGTGATGTGTTGTTGTCGAAAATCCTGAGATATCCACTCGCACCATTGAAGAAAATACCGGAGTAGCCAAATCCACCGCTCACTTCATTTTAAGAAAAAATAAATATCATCCATATAAATTTAGGATTTGTCATGGACTCAGACCAGGTGACGATCCAAGGCGAAGAACCTTTTGTGAATGGTACACTAGAACATGCCAAAACGATGAAAATTTCCCTTTCAAAATAATTTGGTCTGATGAAAGTATGATTACCAACAATGGTATTTTCAATAGGCAAAATGTTCATTATTGGTCACAACAAAATCCGCGTGTACACAAAGTGTCCAGACATCAACATCGTTTCGGTTTTAACATGTGGGTTGGAATTCTCGGTACGAATGTAATTGGGCCTTTTATCTACCAAAACAATTTAACAGCAAAGCGGTACATAAATTTGTTAGTAAATGATATGGAAGACGCTCTAGATAATTTGCCATTAGCGGTTACTCACAGCTGCTGGTTTCAACAAGATGGTGCTCCAGCACATAACTCTAGAATTGTTCGTGATTATTTGAACCGTCGCTTCCCAGGACAGTGGATTGGTACTAATAGTGATACATCGTGGCCTGCAAGGTCCCCCGACCTAACCCCACTAGACTTTTTCCTTTGGGGATATATCAAGAATCAAGTGTACGCTAATCATAACTATTTTCAAAATAAAGATTTGCTAAGATCGGTTACTGCATCCTTTAACAATATTTTTCCTCAAGTTTTAAATTCGTCTGTGAGAAGTGCGTACTTATCCTTAGAAAATAACGGCGGGTTATTTAAACACTTGTTATAAGTTTTTGTTTATTTTCCTGTAATACATATTAGCTCCTTGTTATTACATTACATCCCGTCCAGAGAAAAGTGGACGGCAAACCTAGTTAAGCCAAATGGGACGCTGTTTTATACAGATGGCTTAAAACTAGAGGGGAAAGTAGGAAGTGGAGTCTTCTCAGAGTCCCCACCCCTCAACCTATCATTTCGTTTGCCGGACTACTGTAGTGTTTTCCAGGCAGAAATGGTAGCTATAAATGAAACAGTCAAATGGATACTCCAAACCGGACTTGAGTCCAAGGAAATATCTATTCTAAGGACAGCCAAGCTGCCATTAAGTCTCTAAACTCAGGCGGCTATACAATGCCGTAGAGCCTTAGATGAGCTGGCGACTAAAGTAAGAGTCAATGTTGTCTGGGTACCCGGCCACAGGGACATATCAGGCAATTGTATGGCGGACGAGTTAGCTAGAGCCGGTACGACGCTCACAGCTATATCCGCTAATACTAGACCAGGGGCACCTATCGCTGAACGGAGGCTGCTCCTCCGGAAGGAAGTACTCCGCCTAACCAACCTTGGGTGGCGGGAGGAGCTTTCTTGCACCTCGTCAAGACAGGTATGGCCAGAGCTTAACCTGCGACGAACGAAAGATATTTTATCTCTTTCCAGGAACTCCATTGGAAACGCGGTTGCGGCCATCACTGGACACTGGCTTGGAGGATGCCATGCTGCACGTTTGGGAATCCTACAACGTAATGACTTCTGTAGAAGCTGTCAAGACGAAGAGGAGGAAGAGACGATGGTCCACCTTCTCTGTCACTGCCCAGCCCTATCCAGGAAAAGATTTTCTGCTCTGGGACAGCCCAATTTTGATAACCTATCCGATCTTCAGTCGGTTGGTATCAAAAATCTCATGCTGTTCATTAACAGCAGCAACTGGTTCTCACGGTGATGATGGGGGTGGTAACCACTCCATACGTTATCACAACGGGCCTCTGGCCTAAGTGGGTTCCATCCCGGACCACCGTGTTAACCTAACCTAACCTATTACATTACAATTACATTTATAAACTAAACTTTTGATAATGCGACTTATCTTTGTATTCAACAACGCAAAAGTTCCGGCAAGTGGTAAGTTAAAATTTATACTTGTATAAATAAGACTAATTAATTTACTTCATGTATCAAAATATGACATTTTTTCCAGCGCCTACTATCAAAAATTGAAGAAAAACAGGTTAAGTAATAACTAAATTTCATTTTGCGCTAGAAATGGTTCTGAAATCATACTGTGTGATACGTTGCTGTATTCACAATGAAAAATGGAGTCGTATACAGGGTTTACTTTAGTTTCGGCCCATATAAAAATAAAAAGTTGATGTTTTCTAAAAGACGAAACGTCGCAGAAAAATTCTGCTTACGTTATCAAGTCGTCCTTAAAAAGTGGCCATGACAAAGTGCGATTTGTTTTACATTTCCTTTGAAAATAAACCTAGGAGAAAATAAAAACGAAATTCTCAAATTTCGGTTTTTCTCGGATATCTCCGTACCTACTCGGAATATTAAAACTTTCTGAATAGCATATTATTGGGCACATAAATGCGCTACTTTTCTCTAATTTAATCGACCCCGTATCTCTTACCGTTTCCGATATCCCCATGCTGTTCATTCTTATCTTGGACACACTGTATACTCACCCCCATTCAAATAAAACGACAAGCAATCATGAAACTACTATATTCATATGAAGTTGATTAATTGAATTAAAAACATCTCACTAAAAGTCTATGGTTAAACATCAACAAAACTTATCATAAGTATTCAATTGAAACAATCTAAAAATCTATTACACAGTAATCACATTCAGAAAAATATCACAAATGGAAAAGTCCCCACTACAACGTTACTTGGCTCCAATTGAGAATCTCATAACATTTTCAAGACACACTGAATGATCTTTCAAAAAGTTGCAATTGTATCAAAACATATGAGAATCGGGCGGTATCGAAACGCCTCTTCATTCGAAAGTTGTAGTGTTATGAAATCCTTTTGCAATTCGTTCAGTTCATCACAATTTGTACTTTTTTTTTGCATCTTTCGCCTAAATTATGATTCATTTTGTAACTCATAACACGATTTTACTTAATATTACTTGTGAAACTTACAACTAAAATGATCACAAAAGGATTGTAAGCTTAACATTAATATTTTGAAAAGAATGAAGCCGAACATACAAAAATATTGTTTCAAAGAAATACACACGTTGAAACATCACAGCATTATTTTCTACATAATTACAATATTAGAATTTGCATGATCATCAAATTGTAACGAATTACACATTTTCCTCCTAAATATATCCAATATTGATAAATATGTTAGGAGCATCGAGTTTAATAACAACTAGATCGGTGAAAAATACATAAACGTTAAATAGTCAACATATCGGAATAAAAAAAAAGGTTCGGGAGGCAACATTGCATTTTTTAGGGACAGCTAGCCTAGATATAGCAAGCGTCAGCTGTCAAAAATGATTTCAGGTCGATTGAAAATTTGCACAGCAAATGTTTACATAATGACGTTACTCAAAAACAAAGTCAGCTGAAAAGATAATGGGGTATTGTACGTCAGCTGCTCGTCTAAAAAAATTATGTAAAATCATCACTAGGGAAGCATATAGAAATTCATTTTTGTGATCTAATAACACCAAAAATGAGCCTTTAAATTTTTAGAGTACATTATTGAAACACTTTAATGAGTAAAAATTTACATCAGCTATTTGCAAAGCGGAAAAGACCAACCAATGAATTGAAAGATTAGGTTTATTATGAAAAAAAAAATTCAAACCCATGAATTTTGATTTGAAATTATTTCAGGTCACTTGAAATTTTTGGAGTACATTATTTAAACACAATATTGAGTAAAAATGTACGTCAGCTATTTGCAAAACGAGAAGGATCCACATAATTGTGAAAAATTGTTTAAACCCATGAATTTTTATTTAAATTCATTCCAGGTCACTTGAAATTTTTAGAGTACATTATTTAAACACTATATTGAGTAAAAGCTTTTGCGAAACGAGAAAGATCATCAGGCAGACTATAAATTGAAAGAAGATACACATAATTGTGAAAAATTGTATAAAACTATGAATTTTGATTTGAATTAATTTCAGGACACTTAAAATTTTTAGAGTACATTATTTAAACACTATATTGAGTAAAAGTGTATGTCAGCTATTTGCAAAGCGGGAAAGATCATCAGGCAGCCCATGAATTGAAAAAAGATACACATAATTATGAAGAACTGTTTAAACCCACGAATTTGAACTTAAATTAATTTTAGGTCACTTGAAATTTTTAGAGTACATTGTTTAGCATCGAGTAAAAATGTACGGCAGCTATTTGCAAAACGGGAAAGATCAATAGGCAGCCTAGGAATTGAAAGAAGATTATGTATATTATTAAAAAAATTAAACCCATTAATTTTGACTTAAATTAATTTCAGGTCACTTGAAACTTTTAGAGTACATTATTTAAACACTATATTGAGTAAAAATGTACGTAGATACTTGCAAAACAGGATAAATCTTCAGGCAGCCTATGAATTAAAAGAAGATAATAAAGAAAAATTGTTTGAACCCAACAATTTTGATTTAAATTAAATTCAGGCCACTTGAAAATTTTAGAGTACATTATTTAAAAATATTGAGTAAAAACGTTTGTCAGCTATTTGTAAAACTGATAAAATCTTCAGGTAGCCTATGATTTGAAATGAGAATGTGTATTTTGAAAAATTGTTTAACCTATGAATTTTGATTTAAATTAATTTCAGGTCACTTGATATTTTTAGAGTACATTATTTAAACAAATTGAGTAAAAATGTACGTCATCTATTTGCAAAACGGAGAAGATCCAAAACGGGAAAAATCTTCAGGCAGCCTATGAATTGAAACAAGATACACATAATAATGAAAAATTGTTAGAACCCAATAATTTTGATTTAAATTAAATTCAGGTCACTTGAAATTTTTAGAGTACATTATTTAGACATATTGAGTAAAAATGTAAATCAGCTATTTGCAAAACGGGAAAGATCGATAGGTAACCTGTGAATTGAAATATCATGTATATAATGAAAAAAAAAAAAATTTAACCCCTGAATTTTTATTCAAATTAATTTCAGGTCACTTGAAACTTTTAGAGTACATTATCAAACACTATTTTGAGTAAAAATGTACGTCAGCTACTTGCAAAACGGGAAAAAACTTCAGCACATGAATTGTGTATTATAAAAAAATGTTCAACATAGAATTTGGATTTAAATTAATTTCAGGTCACTTAAAAATTTTTAGAGTACATTATTACACATTGAGTAAAATGTACGTCAGCTATTTGCAAAACTGGAAAGATCATCAGACAGCCTATGAACTGAAAGGTTATTTATGTGTATTATGAAAAATTGTTTGAACACAAAAATTTTGATTTAAATTAATTTCAGGTCACTTGAAATTTTTGGAGTACATTATTAAAACACTATATTGAGAAAAAAATTACGTCAGCTATTTGCAGTTGCGATAAACTGAAATCAAATGCGCCTATAAACCCTCAGCTAATGGTCTTGCCCGCATTGAAAGAATGGCTGACGACTGTTTTAATAATTTTAATAAAATATACGTTTCATTGAACCTGAAATGATTTTACATTATTTTATATACTGGTTTATACGAGCAGCTGACGTATAATCCCGCGTTATCTTTTCAGCTGACTATTTTTTCAAGTACTGTCATCATATAAACATTTGCTGTGCGAATTTTCAATCGACTTGGAACCATTTTTAGATTTTTTTCTGACTGATCGACATTTTCTCACATTCAGGTCCACCACAACTCTGACAGCTGACGCATGATCAAAAATGCAACGTTGCGTTCCGGACTAAAATTCATACTTGCTTTCTGCAAAAACTCATTTTCTGGTATCAAATATATTACAGAAGTGTCGCATATACAAATATGAAAATTTATACCAACAGGCTGGATGAATATTCCTATACAAACAATATTCTCCCTATCGGTTAGATAGGAAAAGTGAGAGATCAAATTTTTCGGAATATTAATAATTATCAAACTCATGCTCAGTTTACAGAATGGTCATCTATCTTCACAAGTTCCCCCCTCATTAGTCAGGTAATTACAGGTAATTTACAGGAAATAATTTTTCGAAATTCGTTCCAGAAATTGATAAAATAAATGATAAGGAGAAAAGACCATTTTACACGAATATAAACTATATGGCAGTGTAATTAAACTAACAAAATTAATATTAATACTGAGATCAAGACATAAAATTTGGGATTTCAGAAAAATATTGACACTGCAATTCAAATCAATTAAAGTTTTCAAGTGTTCCATAATTCCAAAAAAGACTATTCAAATCACTGCCCCAATGAAAGTTATAATTCAAGAAATCTGGAAGTGTTTTCAGTTTTGTTATCGATGCATTTCTAACAAGCCGATTGGTCGAAAGGTGTAAAAATGAACGGTAGTCTTCGGTTCGTATCCAGATGTTATCAAAAATATTCTCAAGAGAGCACCAACTTCCAGAGTCCAAAACGTATGTACATAATATACAAAGATTAGAAAGATATAGATTTCAAGTTATTTACAATTGTGGTCACATATTTAATATGCACGTTGGAAGTTTTCCTTTCTCCACCGTCAAGACATAAACCAAAAAAACAGTAGAAAAATCCAGTTATAAAAAATATCATCATATTATATTGATCGAATAAAAAGAATAACTAGGTACCTTAAACAGTAAAATCAACATTTTGGTAAAAGTATGATTATCGGGCTTTTTATCGAAAAAAAGTGGTGTTACGTAGTTTTATTTATCCTGAACACGAATCCGTGGGGATCTCAAATATTTTTCGAGTTACGACTTTTTCAATCTTGAAAATTGACCATTTTCAGACACGAAAATTTCATTCAAAAATTCCAAAAAATGCCTCTTTTTTTGTCGACGCTCTGTTTTCAAATGCTATTTTATTTATATTTCATAATTACAAGCACCAAAACTAAATGTATTACATAAAAAAATCGCCCTTCTTTCTCTAGTAATCCTAACCTAGTGGTTAGTAATTTCAATTCTTACGGTAAGTTGGTAACTTTGGATATGCGCGGCTCAAAATTCGAATTCAAATATGAGCAACAACTTCCACTACATTCATATATTCAATTGTCCAATTTGCGCCATTTTGAATTATATCTGTTGTGAAACAAAAAAAAATTGAAATTTAACAAATTCAACAATTTGATAAAAACCAGATTGGCGTCTATCTGTTTATTAATAAAATTAATTAAAAGATTCGTATTGATTAATTGCTGAGAAGTTGAACAGTTCTATTATTTCTATTGATGACCCAGATGGATCCAAGATGTACCAAGGAAAATCAGATCATGCATACAGATATGTTTAAGATAATTATAATGAAGTATAGCAATACATTCTCTCACGAATTAGAAACTCAGTGCGGGGTTCCTCAAGGTTCCGTTTTGGGGCCGATATTATTCATTTTGTTCATCAACGATACGATTAATCCAGCGAAAAAATGCCAACTGAAATTATTGGTTGATGATAAATTGATATACTTCGCAGATGAACCAGACAAAATAGAATCCTCTTTGAATGAGGACTCGAATCATATTTCTACGTGGTTGTGTTGAATCTTGAAAAGATCAAATGTATGTTAATAGCGAACAGAAGCAAACTTAAAAGATTGAAAGATAATGATTTTCAAATGACCTTGATGATTAATGACAGTAAAATTGAATATTTATTCACACTGTGATTATAAAAGGAAGGTTGCAAAAAAAGTTAATTTTTTGTACAAGCCCAACGGTAAAGTTGTTTTTTTTTACCAAGGAAATACAAATCAATAATAGCTCTTCATTTTTATTACTGTGAAACCCTTCTATTTTTTCTCAAGAACAACCATCAATTTTGAAAAACAAATATACAGGAGATGCAATATTGTCTCCTTTATATCTGCGAATTAATGGTGAGGAAGTGGCGACTGCAATTTTTTTAATGATTTTTTTGATTGTGTGAATCATGAGATAATTTTGCTAGAACTTCATCATTTTGGTTTCAGTAATATCACTATCGAATGGTTTGAATCTTACTTGTGAAGTTTATTAATTATGGAGTACCTCAAGGTTCTATACTTGGACCGATTCTTTTTTTATTATACATAAATGACCTATTGAGCATCCAAATATCAAGTTCTGTTACTGTATTTGCTGATGACATTTGCCACATTTTGGCGTCACAGAAACAAGCATGATCTTGATCAAATGACACGTTTTATATGAAATAAAAAATGACTTTGAATACCTTGGACTCCATCTCGATAATTCGTTGAAATTTGAACGGCATATTGAAATGCTGTGTAAAAAGCTCTCTTCGAGTTTTTACGTATTGAGAGTTGTCTCGAATATTAATAATAAAGTTTATACAAAATTCAATAAGAAAGCATTAAATCAATTTGTATAAAAAGGTAAATAAAGGGTTTAATTATACCTGGAAAGTAATTTCAGGTAAGAATTAGATGTAGGTAAATTTTTTAATTTGAACAAAATAGTAATAATAATAAACTATCTGAGTTAATTGAAGTGAAAGATATCATGAAATAAATTTGGACGAAACTCTTGAATCCATTTTTCAATTGTTTTTTGAATGAGAATAATGACTTGGTCGTTTTTATATTATCTTAGTAAAAATGGAAATTAATATTTGAAATTTTTCTGAGACCTCGTTTTTTTAAACTTTATTTTTCATTGTGACACCATTTTTATTCCGTGTTTCATAAATATGATTATTGAAGTTGATATTCGTTTTGTAGATCTAAACCGGTTGTAGCCAATAATAGTTTTATGTTTATTTTCTTTGCTTCTTTGTACAGTTTTTCACTTGGATATAAATAACTCCTACTGAGTATGATTTTATTATTACTGGCCCTAAGTCTGGGAGGGTATTATTATAAAATGTTAATGGCATTTATTCCGTTTTTTCAAACTTTATTGTGACCAATTTTTAATATTTTCAAAATCTAAAGTGGTCATAGTCTGTAATTAAATCCAGTTTTTTTGTCCATATTATATAACTATCAGCTGCAAAACTATGAATTTTATATATAGTATTAAAATAAAAAAGGTTATCGAGATAGATAGTAAATAGCAGTGGTCCCAAAACTGTCCCATGTGGCACACCAAATTGAAAGATTTTTTATTCATGAATCGAAACATAAAACAAAGTTCTCTATTGGCAGCACTTCTGATCATAGTACCAGACAGAGTAATGATTTGAAACTTCCAATTCAGTGGTGGTGTTTCCTCTCACTAGGGATGATAAAAGTAAAAGGTCGATTTTTCGTGAAAAACGTATGGTTTTGGTGCTGTAATTGTGAGATATGGGTAGATTAACGGCCGAAAAAAAGTTTCGACGAAAAGAGGAGGCATTTTGTGTGATTTTTTACTGAAAAATTCGTGTTTGATAACGGCCAATTTTTTAGATTCAAACGGTCATGACTGGAAAAGTATTTGAGACTTTGAGACCCCCATTCTTCGGGTTTAGGAGATAAAATTACGTAAGTAACACCATGTTTTTTTCTGTAAGAAGCCCGAAAACTTACCTTCACCAACATTTCTATTGTGAACACTAAACACCACATGAAATTATAAATGTCTCTTACGACGACATAATAGCATAGCTTACAGACAAAATGAACAAAACTAGTTATAGCACTGTGTAATATTCGTTCTGGTCCTGTTTCACAAATAAAAAAAACGGTTACAAGTCCTGGCGTTCGTTTGTCATTTTCATGATTCAAACAAATCCGGCTATTTACTTTCAAAACGACAACTGCGAAAAACACCATCTCCGCCACTGTATCTAGTTGGTAGCTGAAAAAGCTTACTTTTGCAGTTATTTGTCGATTCAAATAACTGATTTGTAACTCTTCATATATTCAGCTAACTTCATCCGGTTGAATTTTCGATACATTGACTGTCTTCAAGTGTTCTTCGGACGCACTCGTCAGACTGAGTGACTCATATATACTCTTTTTTTTCGTTGATCATAACAAGGATCATTTGGGGTTTTGTACAATTTTTGTCCCTCAAGAACTATTGACGGACTCATCTTCTGGCTTCACAGAAATGCAGGTACTCTCCTCTTCTCGTGGCCGTCCATATTTCAATTTGTCATGTAGTGATTGACGGTTCTCAGTGCGTACAGCAGCTCTGCTTGCATTCTAGATTCTAGAACCATGAGATTGACGTGGACCTGGAAAGAAGAACATGGCACTTAGAATTATTGATTGAAAGATTCGCTTCTTGACATGGACTGTAGGGTGTTTTAACCTTTCCCAGTCTGAAAATAGAAAAATGTATATATATTCAAGGAAAATCTATACGAGTGTAGAAGGGGAAATGATTAATTTGGCCCGAATATTTCCCTCATATATAAAATTTCTCATAAAAGGAATTAATGCAATTATCGAAAAATTACAGAGCTAATTGCACTTCAAAAACATCTCGTCGTCATGACACCAATGAAATTAACTGAAAAAAAACTTTTTTTTCCAAACACCCTTAAATCATCAAAAATTTGACTGAAACGAGTCGTCAGTGTGACGTTTTCAAGACGTCGTATACATCAATGTGACGATATCAAGATATATAGTCAGAGTGACGTTTCCAAAACGTCATATACGTTAATGTGTCGTTATCAAGACTTCATATACGTCAATGTGACATTATCAAGACTTCATATACGTCAGTAACGTTACCAAGACGTCATATACGTCAATGTGACGTTATCATGAATTCGTATAGTCAATGTGACGTTATCAAGACATCATATACGTCAGAGTGACGTTTCCAAGACATCATATACGTCAATGTGACGTTATCAGGATTTCATATACGTCAAAGTGATAGCTACAAGACTTCATATACGTCAATGTGACGTTATCATGACTTCATATACGTCAGAGTGACGTTACCAAGACGTCATATACGTCAATGTGACGTTATCGTGACTTTATATACGTCAATGTGACGTTATCAAGACTTCATATACGTCAGAGTGACGTTTCCAAGACGTCATATACGTCAATGTGACGTTATAATGACTTCATATACGTCAATGTGACGTTTCCAAGACGTCATATACGTCAATGTGACGTTATAATGACTTCATATACGTCAATGTGACGTTATCAAAACATCATATACGTCAGAGTGACGTTTCCAAGACGTCATATACGTCAATGTGACGTTATCATGACTTCGTATACGTCAATGTGACGTTATCAAGACATCATATACGTCAGAGTGACGTTTCCAAGACATCATATACGTCAATGTGACGTTATCAGGATTTCATATACGTCAAAGTGATAGCTACAAGACTTCATATACGTCAATGTGACGTTATCATGACTTCATATACGTCAGAGTGACGTTACCAAGACGTCATATACGTCAATGTGACGTTATCATGACTTTATATACGTCAATGTGACGTTATCAAGACTTCATATACGTCAGAGTGACGTTTCCAAGACGTCATATACGTCAATGTGACGTTATAATGACTTCATATACGTCAATGTGACGTTTCCAAGACGTCATATACGTCAATGTGACGTTATAATGACTTCATATACGTCAATGTGACGTTATCAAAACATCATATACGTCAGAGTGACGTTTCCAAGACGTCATATACGTCAATGTGAGGTTATCATGACTTCGTATACGTCAATGTGACGTTATCAAGACATCATATACGTCAGAGTGACGTTTCCAAGACATCATATACGTCAATGTGACGTTATCAGGATTTCATATACGTCAAAGTGATAGCTACAAGACTTCATATACGTCAATGTGACGTTATCATGACTTCATATACGTCAGAGTGACGTTACCAAGACGTCATATACGTCAATGTGACGTTATCATGACTTTATATACGTCAATGTGACGTTATCAAGACTTCATATACGTCAGAGTGACGTTTCCAAGACGTCATATACGTCAATGTGACGTTATAATGACTTCATATACGTCAATGTGACGTTTCCAAGACGTCATATACGTCAATGTGACGTTATAATGACTTCATATACGTCAATGTGACGTTATCAAAACATCATATACGTCAGAGTGACGTTTCCAAGACGTCATATACGTCAATGTGAGGTTATCATGACTTCGTATACGTCAATGTGACGTTATCAAGACATCATATACGTCAGAGTGACGTTTCCAAGACATCATATACGTCAATGTGACGTTATCAGGATTTCATATACGTCAAAGTGATAGCTACAAGACTTCATATACGTCAATGTGACGTTATCATGACTTCATATACGTCAGAGTGACGTTACCAAGACGTCATATACGTCAATGTGACGTTATCATGACTTTATATACGTCAATGTGACGTTATCAAGACTTCATATACGTCAGAGTGACGTTTCCAAGACGTCATATACGTCAATGTGACGTTATCATGACTTCGTATACGTCAATGTGACGTTATCAAGACATCATATACGTCAGAGTGACGTTTCCAAGACATCATATACGTCAATGTGACGTTATCAGGATTTCATATACGTCAAAGTGATAGCTACAAGACTTCATATACGTCAATGTGACGTTATCATGACTTCATATACGTCAGAGTGACGTTACCAAGACGTCATATACGTCAATGTGACGTTATCATGACTTTATATACGTCAATGTGACGTTATCAAAACATCATATACGTCAGAGTGACGTTTCCAAGACGTCATATACGTCAATGTGACGTTATCATGACTTCGTATACGTCAATGTGACGTTATCAAGACATCATATACGTCAGAGTGACGTTTCCAAGACATCATATACGTCAATGTGACGTTATCAGGATTTCATATACGTCAAAGTGATAGCTACAAGACTTCATATACGTCAATGTGACGTTATCATGACTTCATATACGTCAGAGTGACGTTACCAAGACGTCATATACGTCAATGTGACGTTATCATGACTTTATATACGTCAATGTGACGTTATCAAGACTTCATATACGTCAGAGTGACGTTTCCAAGACGTCATATACGTCAATGTGACGTTATAATGACTTCATATACGTCAATGTGACGTTTCCAAGACGTCATATACGTCAATGTGACGTTATAATGACTTCATATACGTCAATGTGACGTTATCAAAACATCATATACGTCAGAGTGACGTTTCCAAGACGTCATATACGTCAATGTGAGGTTATCATGACTTCGTATACGTCAATGTGACGTTATCAAGACATCATATACGTCAGAGTGACGTTTCCAAGACATCATATACGTCAATGTGACGTTATCAGGATTTCATATACGTCAAAGTGATAGCTACAAGACTTCATATACGTCAATGTGACGTTATCATGACTTCATATACGTCAGAGTGACGTTACCAAGACGTCATATACGTCAATGTGACGTTATCATGACTTTATATACGTCAATGTGACGTTATCAAGACTTCATATACGTCAGAGTGACGTTTCCAAGACGTCATATACGTCAATGTGACGTTATAATGACTTCATATACGTCAATGTGACGTTTCCAAGACGTCATATACGTCAATGTGACGTTATAATGACTTCATATACGTCAATGTGACGTTATCAAAACATCATATACGTCAGAGTGACGTTTCCAAGACGTCATATACGTCAATGTGACGTTATCATGACTTCGTATACGTCAATGTGACGTTATCAAGACATCATATACGTCAGAGTGACGTTTCCAAGACATCATATACGTCAATGTGACGTTATCAGGATTTCATATACGTCAAAGTGATAGCTACAAGACTTCATATACGTCAATGTGACGTTATCATGACTTCATATACGTCAGAGTGACGTTACCAAGACGTCATATACGTCAATGTGACGTTATCATGACTTTATATACGTCAATGTGACGTTATCAAGACTTCATATACGTCAGAGTGACGTTTCCAAGACGTCATATACGTCAATGTGACGTTATAATGACTTCATATACGTCAATGTGACGTTTCCAAGACGTCATATACGTCAATGTGACGTTATAATGACTTCATATACGTCAATGTGACGTTATCAAAACATCATATACGTCAGAGTGACGTTTCCAAGACGTCATATACGTCAATGTGAGGTTATCATGACTTCGTATACGTCAATGTGACGTTATCAAGACATCATATACGTCAGAGTGACGTTTCCAAGACATCATATACGTCAATGTGACGTTATCAGGATTTCATATACGTCAAAGTGATAGCTACAAGACTTCATATACGTCAATGTGACGTTATCATGACTTCATATACGTCAGAGTGACGTTACCAAGACGTCATATACGTCAATGTGACGTTATCATGACTTTATATACGTCAATGTGACGTTATCAAGACTTCATATACGTCAGAGTGACGTTTCCAAGACGTCATATACGTCAATGTGACGTTATAATGACTTCATATACGTCAATGTGACGTTTCCAAGACGTCATATACGTCAATGTGACGTTATAATGACTTCATATACGTCAATGTGACGTTATCAAAACATCATATACGTCAGAGTGACGTTTCCAAGACGTCATATACGTCAATGTGAGGTTATCATGACTTCGTATACGTCAATGTGACGTTATCAAGACATCATATACGTCAGAGTGACGTTTCCAAGACATCATATACGTCAATGTGACGTTATCAGGATTTCATATACGTCAAAGTGATAGCTACAAGACTTCATATACGTCAATGTGACGTTATCATGACTTCATATACGTCAGAGTGACGTTACCAAGACGTCATATACGTCAATGTGACGTTATCATGACTTTATATACGTCAATGTGACGTTATCAAGACTTCATATACGTCAGAGTGACGTTTCCAAGACGTCATATACGTCAATGTGACGTTATCATGACTTCGTATACGTCAATGTGACGTTATCAAGACATCATATACGTCAGAGTGACGTTTCCAAGACATCATATACGTCAATGTGACGTTATCAGGATTTCATATACGTCAAAGTGATAGCTACAAGACTTCATATACGTCAATGTGACGTTATCATGACTTCATATACGTCAGAGTGACGTTACCAAGACGTCATATACGTCAATGTGACGTTATCATGACTTTATATACGTCAATGTGACGTTATCAAAACATCATATACGTCAGAGTGACGTTTCCAAGACGTCATATACGTCAATGTGACGTTATCATGACTTCGTATACGTCAATGTGACGTTATCAAGACATCATATACGTCAGAGTGACGTTTCCAAGACATCATATACGTCAATGTGACGTTATCAGGATTTCATATACGTCAAAGTGATAGCTACAAGACTTCATATACGTCAATGTGACGTTATCATGACTTCATATACGTCAGAGTGACGTTACCAAGACGTCATATACGTCAATGTGACGTTATCATGACTTTATATACGTCAATGTGACGTTATCAAGACTTCATATACGTCAGAGTGACGTTTCCAAGACGTCATATACGTCAATGTGACGTTATAATGACTTCATATACGTCAATGTGACGTTTCCAAGACGTCATATACGTCAATGTGACGTTATCATGACTTCATATACGTCAATGTGACGTTATCAAAACATCATATACGTCAGAGTGACGTTTCCAAGACGTCATATACGTCAATGTGAGGTTATCATGACTTCGTATACGTCAATGTGACGTTATCAAGACATCATATACGTCAGAGTGACGTTTCCAAGACATCATATACGTCAATGTGACGTTATCAGGATTTCATATACGTCAAAGTGATAGCTACAAGACTTCATATACGTCAATGTGACGTTATCATGACTTCATATACGTCAGAGTGACGTTACCAAGACGTCATATACGTCAATGTGACGTTATCATGACTTTATATACGTCAATGTGACGTTATCAAGACTTCATATACGTCAGAGTGACGTTTCCAAGACGTCATATACGTCAATGTGACGTTATAATGACTTCATATACGTCAATGTGACGTTTCCAAGACGTCATATACGTCAATGTGACGTTATAATGACTTCATATACGTCAATGTGACGTTATCAAAACATCATATACGTCAGAGTGACGTTTCCAAGACGTCATATACGTCAATGTGAGGTTATCATGACTTCGTATACGTCAATGTGACGTTATCAAGACATCATATACGTCAGAGTGACGTTTCCAAGACATCATATACGTCAATGTGACGTTATCAGGATTTCATATACGTCAAAGTGATAGCTACAAGACTTCATATACGTCAATGTGACGTTATCATGACTTCATATACGTCAGAGTGACGTTACCAAGACGTCATATACGTCAATGTGACGTTATCATGACTTTATATACGTCAATGTGACGTTATCAAGACTTCATATACGTCAGAGTGACGTTTCCAAGACGTCATATACGTCAATGTGACGTTATAATGACTTCATATACGTCAATGTGACGTTTCCAAGACGTCATATACGTCAATGTGACGTTATAATGACTTCATATACGTCAATGTGACGTTATCAAAACATCATATACGTCAGAGTGACGTTTCCAAGACGTCATATACGTCAATGTGACGTTATCATGACTTCGTATACGTCAATGTGACGTTATCAAGACATCATATACGTCAGAGTGACGTTTCCAAGACATCATATACGTCAATGTGACGTTATCAGGATTTCATATACGTCAAAGTGATAGCTACAAGACTTCATATACGTCAATGTGACGTTATCATGACTTCATATACGTCAGAGTGACGTTACCAAGACGTCATATACGTCAATGTGACGTTATCATGACTTTATATACGTCAATGTGACGTTATCAAGACTTCATATACGTCAGAGTGACGTTTCCAAGACGTCATATACGTCAATGTGACGTTATAATGACTTCATATACGTCAATGTGACGTTTCCAAGACGTCATATACGTCAATGTGACGTTATAATGACTTCATATACGTCAATGTGACGTTATCAAAACATCATATACGTCAGAGTGACGTTTCCAAGACGTCATATACGTCAATGTGACGTTATCATGAATTCGTATACGTCAATGTGACGTTATCAAGACATCATATACGTCAGAGTGACGTTTCCAAGACATCATATACGTCAATGTGACGTTATCAGGATTTCATATACGTCAAAGTGATAGCTACAAGACTTCATATACGTCAATGTGACGTTATCATGACTTCATATACGTCAGAGTGACGTTACCAAGACGTCATATACGTCAATGTGACGTTATCAGAACATAATATACGTCAGAGTGACGTTTCCAAGACGTCATATACGTCAATGTGACGTTATAATGACTTCATATACGTCAAAGTGATAGCTACAAGACTTCATATACGTCAATGTGACGTTATCATGACTTCATATACGTCAGAGTGACGTTACCAAGACGTCATATACGTCAATGTGACGTTATCATGACTTTATATACGTCAATGTGACGTTATCAAGACTTCATATACGTCAATGTGACGTTTCCAAGACGTCATATACGTCAATGTGACGTTTCCAAGACGTCATATACGTCAATGTGACGTTATAATGACTTCATATACGTCAATGTGACGTTATCAAAACATCATATACGTCAGAGTGACGTTTCCAAGACGTCATATACGTCAATGTGACGTTATCAGAACATCATATACGTCAGAGTGACGTTTCCAAGACGTCATATACGTCAATGTGACGTTATCAGAACATCATATACGTCAGAGTGACGTTTCCAAGACGTCATATACGTCAATGTGACGTTATCAGAACATCATATACGTCAGAATGACGTTTCCAAGACGTCATATACGTCAAAGTGACGTTATCACGACTTCATATAAGTCAATGTGACGTTATCAAGACTTCATATACGTCAGAGTGGCGTTTACAAGACTTTATATACGTCAATGTGACGTTATCATGACTTTATATACGTCAATGAGACGTTATCAAAGACTTCATATACGTCAATGTGACGTTATAATATCTTCATATACGTCAATGTGACGTTATCAAAACATCATATACATCAGAGTGACGTTTCCAAGAAGTCATATACGTCAATGTGACGTTATCATGACTTTATATACGTCAGAGTGACGTTTCCAAGACGTCATATATGTAAATGTGACGTTACCATGACTTCATATACGTCAATGTGACATTATAAAGACTTCATATACGTCAATGTGACGTTATCAAGACATCATATACGTCAGAGTGACGTTTCCAAGACGTCATACACGTCAATGTGACGTTATCATGACTTCATATACGTAACAGTGACGATTCCAAGACATCATATACGTCAATGTGACGTTGTGAAGACTCCATGCGCGTCAGATTTGCCTTTTCAAGGCGTTATTTTCTTCAGTGCTACGTTACCAAGACTTCATAATTAAATACGTCAGTATGACGTTACCAAGATGTCAGTAGATGACAGATAATAAACGTCATCTACTAAAGTCACGGGGCTGTCAACTTTTCAAGTGATTGAGATGTCATAAATACGTCATTTGGTGATGTCGGCACTTGTATCGCTTTTCCTTGAATTTACATTTTTTTCATTTTGTGGTTGGTTAAAATACCCAAAAGACCTTGTCAAATAGAATTGTTATTATAGAAAACAGAAGCCCAACAACAAATAAGATCACAAAAAAAAATCTTACCTTTTCACTGTGCTGAAATTCTCTGAGGACCCTATCGTAGTCCTTCTTAGTCACTCTATCGGGATAGCAGGTGGCGCTTTTGATGAACGTCTTGAGCGTCCTTTCCACCAGGGCATCTATCTCGCCGTAGTCGTAGTCGTCATGACGAATGCCGAACAGGCACTGGATGTAGTACCAAATGGCTCTACGGAACTTCGAAGTGTCCACGTCTTTACGGCCTCCCATCGTGTAGTAGGTTAGGTTATAGGCGGTTCTGAATTTGTCGTCAAGAAGGGTGCCTACGTCGTTATAAAGTCTGAAAAAAAAAGTTTGGTTCAGACTTTGGTGTTTCAAGGTATACAAATACTGGTTGGATGGAAGAGCAATCCCTGTCGTGAACAGTAATTGAGCCTATTGTTAGGATATAAGCTCATTACTGTACCTTTCACAAAAATCACTTATTATTATTACTATTAAATGCCATACCAGATTGAAATAAAATTGAATGAACCGTTTTGATCATGAATTAATTTCTTGTGGAATAAAAATCGTGATACTTCGCTGACAAACTGTTTTTTTTAGATAATATGATATTAATAATAATAATGATGATGATGTATGATTTTGTATCCATCCCTATATAGGGTTTACAGGATGTAGTCAGTTACATCATGACCAAGATATAAATAAACATTTGGTTTGTAGTCAGTTGACTACATTTCAATCAAATGAAGAATTTGGTATGATAATTTAAGAAACAGGTTTTAATTTTTGTTAAACACTAATTACTGCCCACTTTTTACATTTGACCGTTCATTTCACATCCAGGAGAAAAGATCTTATTTTCATGTGTACGCCAATGGTTCAAGGCATCGTAATGCCCATCCTGCAGGTAAAATTTATGGGATAATACATTTTTTCAAATAATATTATTTGACTTCTACATGTCACCTCATGTACCTACATGTACCTCCACCTCAATCATAATATTAAACAAACCAAAATGTCTTAATGAAAAAAAAACTTGTAACTTTGTAATTCTCTATTATAGAATGAATGACAGAAAATAAAGTAAACTGAAGAAGTCCCAGGCCCGGGACGAAACGTCTTTTTACAAATATAAAAGTCTCTATCATTTCGAATCCAATAACCCAAGATATTTGATGAAAAAAAATTAAAGATATTATTACCGAGGATTTTCATCAAGTACCGACTATATGTAAAATAAAAATAAGATTTATTACAACTTATTTGGTTGTTATATATGTCCGAGATTGATTATCAAAGAAAATAATATCAAGAGAATGCTAAATATTCCGGCCTAGACTGTAATTTGAATATTAAATCTAGTAAGATTAGTTCTTAATCTCTTCATAGGATGTCTCGAATTTATTGCGGTTCTTTGGACAATAATTTGGTTGTAGAATAAAGTAGTGGGCTTATTCAATTAGGGATTAGATTTGGTGTGATCGTTATCACAAACGTAGACATGGCGAAAAGGGGTAGATGATACGAAAATACAAAGACGTCTTCTGGGAAAATGATAACTGGAAGTTGTTAAGGAAGACAGATTCTGGATGGCAGTCGAGTTGAGTTGTTGTAAACGAGCAGAGTGTCTGCATATTACCGTCCTGATCGCCGTATTCGTTGCCACCTTTTAGCTACTCGGAAATATTGATAATATTAATTATGAAATCATTTTGGATAAATAGCTCCGACATATATCAAAATGAAATGTGATTAAAAAAAAAGTTTCAACCCAACCTAAAAACAAAAACCAAAGCTCACCTATTCACTAGGGAATACCCGTGGTCGTCCCAGGAATAATCTTGAACCCTAAACGTGGGGATGTCTTGGCAATCGCCCCGCTTTACGAAATCTATGTAATTGAAACTGGCGTCGTCGACGTAACAGTCGATGGCGGCGGGCGTGTACTGCGATCGGCAGCCTACGGCGCCTATTTCCGCCGACTGAGTTTCGATGTTTTCGAAACGTTTGGCCAGTTCCTCAGGTTTGCACTCCTGCTGCTGTTCGGAGAGCGTTTTCATGCGCTGCATCAGCGTTGAAATTCTCACTTCCGGTTCCGTGGGTGATGGTGGAGTATTTATGGGTGTAGTTTTCCAGTCTGGAATAAAGAATAATAATAATAATTTATTCATTCCATCAAGACCATATACATGGTATTGGACATGTCAAAAAATGAATGAACAAAAATAACTGTATAGACGTTATGAACACATAGATACATATACAGTGCGCGTCAAAATTATGGAACAAATTCATTATTTCTGAATATAAAGATATTTCGAAAAAATCCGCGGACAGGTCGATTTTCTTTTCCGATGGGCCAATTTTTGAACCCCACCCAAAATATATAGGGTTATCCGCAATTGAGTAAAAATGACTTTGGTGATATTTTTAAATGGGACACCCAGTATATTTGTCCATGTTTGGTTAGGGATCGACATTACAAATCCAGTGATCCAAGTTTGATGGGATTATGTCAAACGGCTGCGGAGATATGGCCAAAAAACTTCCTCGTTTGTCTAATGAGTATGACTGCGAGACTCCACACGATTCAGAAGGTTAACAGTCTCTGTCGCACTCATTGGGTATATGGAGAAATTGTTTGGCCATATCTCCGCAGCCGTTTGACATACTCCCATCAAACTTGGTATCACTGGATTTGTAATGACGATCCCTAACCAAATATGGACAAATATACTGGGTGTCCCAATTAAAAACATCACCAAAGTCGCTTTTCCTCAAATGCGGATAACCCTATATATTTTGGGTGAGGTTCAAAAATTGGCCCTTCGGAAAAGAAAATCGACCTGTCCGAGGATTTTTCCGATATAACTTTATATTCAGAAATACTGAATTTGTTCCATAATTAAGCGTCGCACTGTATACATAAAAGTCAGATTAGAACTCAGATATTTTCAACCTAAGTAGGAAAATATCCTTGGGGAAGCAGTCAGAAAAAAAGGCCTTGGTAGGAAAACTCTGCTAAATTGTCAAACTTTCGAAAAACTTTATTTTCATTCTCAAGACATCTGGAAAATTATAAAAGATGTCACATAAGACTAATAAATGAGAAAAACAGCTTACTAACGTGAGGATAGTTTGAAGAAAATAGCTAATGCCCTTTCCTTGGTCATTATGTAGACACAAGTTTTTTTAAAAGATGACCAAATACGAACATATTAAAACACAGTATGCACAGCATGTTATCTCAGAAGAGACAACTGCAGTAAAAGATTAAAAAAGTAAATTATTTCCAAGGATTCACTTAGGTTAACAATATTTAAAAACATTTGAAAAATAACTGACGAATGTGTCAACAATTTCACGCATTTCGTTGCAGAGCACAAAATAAAAGAGAGAGAAGAGGGAGATTGTTACTTGTCAGCTGTCAAATAACTTGTCAATATGAAATTTGTGCTGCCACGAAACTTGTTTATGATTTATCCAGTATGCCATCTACGAGGGATTATATGAATTGGAGAAAGGTTGTACGAACATTTAAATTCCGAGAGTTGTCAGACTTTAACTCTCTAACTCTCGAAATTTAAATTCTAATACAAACTCTTTGTCCAATTCATATAATCCCCCATATATGGCATACTGCATAAATCATAAACAAGTTTCGTGGCAGCACAAATTTCATATTGACAAGTTATTTGCAAATTTAGCAAAGAGTTTTCCTACCAATGCCTTTTTTTTCTGACTACATCCCCAAGGATATTCTTCTACTTAGGTTGAGAATATCTGAGTTCTAATCTGGCTTTTTTCAACTAGTCTAGTCAATAGACTACCCTTCTCGATATATACATAAATATATACAATGTGTCCACGTAAGTGTGCATCGTATGGAATTTTTTTTATTAATTGCACAACCAAAATTCAAATATTGCCGAAAGTTGGTGCATGCTCGATAATCATATTATGTGCACTTAGAATGGTTGCAAGTCAAAGAACATACAGGGGAGGTCAAAGAATATAAAAATCGTTCAGAAGTAAAGTACCCTTTTTCAGAAAATTCAGCAAAATGTTATTAGGAGACATTGTTTACAATTAAAAGTTATGCCTAAATACCAAAACATGGCCTCCTCAAAGATGCTGTTATCTTTTTACATAAAAAATTTCCCAAGTTTTTCAATTTTTTTAAATTCAAATAAACATTGGCTTTCTTAAGAATCTTCTTAACATTTTTTTACACCCGTATAGGTAATCAGAAATTTCTTTGGTGGATCGTCTAGGATTTTCAACAACTACCTGAATACTAAGAAAAATACTTGTTGAAGTTGACAATTATCAGTTGCCGCAGTATGACATTGATCTTGGGGTTCCTCAAGGTTCTATGTTGGGTCCCCTCATCTTTCTTCTATTTATCAACGATATGCCTAGTCATATAAGCACAGATAGTAATATAATATAGTTGAAGACTGGCGGAAACTTTTTTGTAATATGAAAAACAACCTGTGGTAGAAGTACATTGTATATCTCGAAGTGGAGTAGTATGGATATACAAATCAGTAACGACTTTTACTGATTTGTATATATGAAAAACAGTTTTTGCGTAAATATGTACATTAATATACAATATCGTTTGAAGATCTAACTTGCAAATTGACTCGATTCAATTTAGTAACTCATGAGTCCCAATACATTACAACATATGAACATGGATTACAACTACGAGTTTCACAATATTCACAAATCGTATGAAGAAACTTACCTTGTTCTATATCGACAATAGGTATATCTTTGGGCTTGGTTTTACTTAAGCTATTCGTTTTGGTTGTAAGTGGTGGCAAATTTGCGTTGTGATACTGATGTTCGACCACATGGTCCAGTTCTTGGTTCAGTCCGCAGGAAAATACAAAACTGGAGAGGGAGTGGAAATGGGCTAGAATGACGATGGCGTGCACCACTTCAGCCAGAGACCAGCTGTCTTTGCCCTTGGTTAGTTTCTGAAAACAAAAATTAAATGTCAATATGTAATTTCTTATCATCAGCAACGATAATAATAATATAATTTATTTCGTTTGTTGAAAGGTACAGTTGTATAATAACAAAGAAAACGTCTAAAATATAAAAAAAATGTAAACGAAATTCTGATGTACAAAAGTACATAGTTCATATAGATACAGGCCTGCTACAGTCAAAGTATTTAAAAATTTGAAAGTATCCCTGAATGAGACCCCCCCAACCTAGACCTTCCACTATCCTAATTGCCATTTTCTGTCAAACAAAAACTCTTTCCCATGATGCAGATGAACCCTAGTTAAGTATCTCATACCTTGAATTGCTATTGACATAATATTGACTCAACAATATAGATTTGCTACCTTGATTGGACATAAATCTCAATGCATAACAATTCTTACGAAGTTTTGCTCAGAGACTTTCGATATTTATTTTGTTTCCCAGCTCCATTTATTATCAATATTGACAACTAGTAATTTAGCTGTTCCTGATGCATCTACTCCTATGATATCATTTTCAATGATAGAGAGGGTTTCGAGTTACTCAGGAAAAAATTCATTAATACTGTTTTTTGTACATTTAGAGTTAGGTGGTTTTTGCCGACCACAAATCGGCAGTTTCAGTTGATTCCACTAGACTTTCGATATCCTTTTGTGATAATATTTGTGTCCTCAGCATACATTATCACTTGGATCGTCAACAGATTCTGTTAAAAGTGAATTAGATCATTTGCATATACGAGAAATATAAGGGGGCCCAATATGGAACCTTGAGGCACACGCTGTTTAATGATTAGGGAAGGGCTTTGTGTGTTTTGCATAGCATCAACTTCAATGACACTCCACTTATTCTGTACCTTTCCATTTTTAATAATGACAGCTCGTGATTAACATAGTCAAAAGATCGTGAAAAATCAATGAAAAGACCAGAAATTTTAACCTTGCTTTCAGAAACTGTTTCTATCTGTCCCTGAAATGCATTCAATGCAGTTTCTAAAATTTCACCTATGCTGGATAGGAGACTAACTGCCATGTAGTTCTCTATTTGGTGTGGGTAATTTTTTTTATTGGCTAGCTTCAATCTATCGATCGAGTTACAATCTATCGTTGATCTACATCGATTCCTCAGGGTTTCTTGATGGAGCACTAAAATGATTGTTTATTCATTTTTGATCAATGATATCAATATCGTCAGTAATTCTTTCCTAAGATATAACCAACATAACAGATGTTTTTTTATCATTTCTCAACTTGTTTACCAACTAGAGGATATCCTGGATAATGCACGATAATGTTGAAGCAAATTTCTCAGATAATTAATTCCACAATAGATATTATGAATAGTTTCTAACAAAAGTTTATGGTCAAATTTAATTGATGCAAAGTATGTCCATAACTTGAAAATTGTTGATCATGACAAATGCATTGTAAACAATTCCTACTTCCGCAATAACCTATAAAAGTGGGTGTTTTTGTAAGTAGAAAACAACTACTGTTCCATACGGCTATCGAATTGTATCTGTTGCATTCTTGGGAGAAGTTTCTACAAAAGTACTTTGTGGTGATCTATAAACGTAAAAACACCTACGTTGTCTATTTGATTGTCAGCATGCTTATTAATTTGAATGTTACTTACTCACCTCAATATGAGATCTACATAGTAGCCAAGGTCTGTGGGCTAATATTTTATTGATATCATTCAAATTCCGCAGTTTCGGGGGAATATATTTCAGTCCCTTCAACCAGTTGGAATCTCCCCCTTGCAGAAGAAATTCTTGTTTTTGTAATGTTATTAAATAGCTGCACTGATGTCTTCCTGCAGCCTGAAACAATAAAAGAAAAAATTTCAGGTTTATCGCCAACACATTTAAATTCATGGACTGATTAGAAACGTTTTGCTACAATAGTATATACAGGGTGGGGCACCGAAAACGAAACATATCGAATATCTTCAAAACACATGTGTTGTGAAAAAAATGCAAAAACACGTCGATTTTTAATCCAAGTGGGACATATTCCTATCATAACCCTAGCTAAACTGTCATACCTCTCTCCCCTCCCCTTGGTCACTATCACCCAAACAATTTGAATAGGGAAAGTAGTGAGTGTGACACACCATTGAAAATGTAATTTCATAAGGAATTCAGCAATGTCAATTTTCGCAACCTAACTTTTTATTTTGGCGCTCTCTTGCGGGAAAAACAACCGTATTCCAAATTTTGCAACCCAATTTGACATAAATTCGGTATCAATGCATTATGGAATTTTTCTAAAGGAAAAAACAAGATGGCGAATCCAAAATGGCGGACAAGATTTGCAATAATGGTCCGATTCGATTAAAAATTGATATGTGGTGGTTTTCAGGGTCGGAAATTATTTTTTGTTTGTCAATGCATAAACAAGATAGTGGCTCCAAGATGTTGGCCGAAATTTGTAATTATGGTTCGATTCGAATCAAAATTAGTATGTGGGGATTTTCTGGGTCGGAAATTATGATTTTTTTGTCAATACAAAAACCAAAATGGCGAACAAAATTATTCAAAACTTTGAAAATCGCATTAACCTCAAAAAAGAAATTAAGTAGGGCTTGTTCGTTTGCAGCATACATATTTGATGGAACTGCTCTACTTGTATTGAATATTAAAGTAGGCAAACGAGTTAAACAAAGACAAACGATTCTTATTGATGCTCCGTGAAACAGACGAACGAACCCATCTGCTATCAAGTGATAACTGTCATACGACACAATCCAGTGTAATGAGAATTTGAGATTCTATGGTGCACAACTTTTACAACGTTGCCAAGTCTCGAGTGGATGAACGTGACGTCACGAAACCACTTTTCTTCTGATTATAGAGAAACTAGCTGTCAGAAAAAAAATAAAAATTCCCTAGTGATATTAGCGTATACAATTTCTAATTACAGTGTTCTCTTATATGTCGTGGAAAGGTCCATTAAAGTTTATAATAACCATCGTCCATAGATATACTAATAAGTCTAGTAACTCCTTTGATGTGGTCGAAAAGTGCCGCTCTTTTTGTGAGCGGTCGTAAATCATACGGACATCGTTGCGGCTATGCGAACTGTTACTGGCTAGCCCACCAGGCCGGCGCTCCAGCCAAACAGACAGGGCAAGGGACGCGCGAGGACCGGAGGGGATGATTTGGGTCGCTTGGGAGAGTGAGCGGACTTATTAGTACCATCCAAGGCAACAAATAACACCACAACATTCAAAGGTTATTCTTCTTCTTTGTTTAATATCTGAAAATCCCATCCTTCGTGTCTGACGTTCATCTGACAGTTGACGTTACCATTGTTACCAATCTCGAAAAAATTTAAAAAGCGTATCGGAATAGAAGCCATTTCGATACGCATATGGGTTTCATAATGACTTAAATTTAGACTCCAAATAGAAAAAATACTTTTTGATGCCACTATATTCATGAATAAAATAGTACAAATACTGTGGATTCCTCACCTTGTAGGAAGAGGAGAACGAAAATCATTCAAAAAATCTCAATGACGAATATCTAGAATGCGATAATTATACTTTATATCGAAAGATCAAATCAAAGTTCAATTTCTCTTTGGATTGTAGATAAATCAATCATAACATATTACAAAACATCAAGATATCTTCCGAATGCACGTGGTAGTTCAACATTTTTGAAACAAAAGCGGGTTCATATTGTAATTACTCATACTTTAATAATAATAATTACTGTTTGAACAAGATAAATGTTGTTTACGTAAACTATGGTTGTCGTTTTTAATAACCCAGACACAAACGATGTAAGATGTTAACAGTTTATGAAACACAAATATTTCAATGTAGACAGCATGATGAATTAGAAATTCAGGAAGTAGAGAAAACTTTTGGAATTGTACAAAATACACAGAAAACGATAAGATTCTAATAATCTCTACTTCCAAGAAAGTAAATTCAACAAAGGTGAGTTATTCAAATCAAGTTGGTCGTCAAGCAATATGTTTCAATTTTTAAATCTATTAACTTCTAATGATTCTGAATGATTCAACTTCACTCCTTTATTTTCTACATGCAATATTAAAAAAATTTCATCAAAAGTGTGATATTCTCCTAAGAGACTATTTGAATATGTTGATTTCGTTTTCTTGTTCACATACGAGGATGTGTTGATATCTAGTTAGCCAGGACCAGTTCCCTGCATAAACAAAATATTGCGTTACCATAGCAACGAACAATAGAAGTGTCAGTGTAAAGTTTGACGTCAAAAAAGTAAACCAGAGTTTCGCAATAAATTAAAAGAAAAAATATGTCCACCGAAATTGTGAAAATCAAAAAATTGGAGTATCATCATCATCATCAAGTACTTGTATTTAAAAGGGTTAAGAGGTAAGCAGATTTACGAAGATATGCTTAATACCCTTGGTGATCAATGCCCTTCGTATGCGACCGTGAAAAATTGGACTGCAAGCTTCAAAAGAGGTAAATTTTCCATTGAAGATGATGACCGATCGGGAAAGTCAGTTTCTGTGTCAGTCCCCGAAAATATCGATGCAGTTCATGACATGATTTTAACAGACCGTCGAATTTGGCTAAAACGGATATCTGAAGCACTGAATATTTCATACGAACGCGTTCATCATATAGTTCACGTTAATTTGGACATTGCTGCAAAATGGATCCCCAAATGTTTGAATGTTGACCAAAAGCGTGCAATGGTAGTAGCATCGCGTTCGAGCTGTGCTCGATTTGAAAACGATGTAGGCTTCTTAAACCGAATTGTTACTATGAGACTTGGGTACATTTCTACGATCCAGAAACAAAGCAACAATCGATGGAATGGCGACACTCCAGTTCTCCAAGACCTAAGAGGTTTCGTGTCCAAAAATCTGCTGGAAAAGTTCTTGCTTCAGTTTTTTGGGATTGCCATGGAGTAATCATGATTGATTTTTTGGATAAGGGTATAACAATAACTGGAGATTACTATTCGACATTACTGACCACTCTACGGGAAAAAATTAAAGTGAAAAGACGCGGAAAGCTATCCAAAGGCGTTTTGTTCTTGCAGGACAACGCCCCTGCACACAAATATCATGTTGCCATGCAAAAAATTCGTGATTTAGGGTTTGAATTACTAGAACACCCCCCTTATTCACCAGATTTGGCTCCGTCCGACTATCATCTCTTTCCTCAACTGAAAAAAAGTTCAAAAGGTCGTAAATTGTCTTCCAACGAGGAGGTAATAAAAGCTGTGGTGGTCTGGTTTGCAGAACCAGAAGAAACATTTCGATAGTTCACTAATATGACTCTTCCAATCTAGCTTCGAATCTAACGTGATACCAAGAAAATAAAGTTTAGATACTGGATTTAAGGAAGTTGTGTCATAGTGTCAAGCTAACAAAATTACTTTTTTGAGCAAAGGGAATAATTTGAGTTTTACTGATATTCAGCTTCAGACTATGCATTGTAAAATATTCCTCCAGTGTATTTAAAGTGTTTATATTGTGTTGTTTCAAGATCGATCGAGCAGTCGATATACAACAGGGGCCCCAGCACTGATCCTTGAGGTACACCACGAGAAATATACGTCAAGTGCATGGATATGTATTTATTGATCTTTTTTAGGACTATCGGTGTAAGGTCATCTTTACCAGGTGATTTGTTATTTTTCAAGTTGAATATAATATCCACGATTTCTCCATCGTTCGTATCTATAAAAAAATAGTGATAGGCATTCTGTTGTGATGGACATCAGGTGAAATTTCACGAGTTTTCAATATTCCATTTGCCAAATCTTATCATACTGTCGAAAAGTAGGTACGGAATTCGTTATTTCCGCATTTTCAGCTATAATATCTCAAGGTCATTGATATCTAACGAAATAATTCTATTTTCGACAGCACGTTATTTGGTAACAGCCCGACGCCAAACGCGGAGGTATTTTACCTAAAACAACGTGCTTGAGTAAGTTGTGAGTTATTTATCAATATTCGGTGAGAATTTTTTTATCTGACAGAACAGTGACATAAAAGAAATATATTAAATTAATGAAATATCAAAGACTTTGTGGCAACCTCATGACATTAGTGATAACTAACCGTGAAAACTATCAGTGTAATGTTGATTTCATTGGTTATTTTGACACACATTCAAAAAATAGACAAATTTCTAGAGACGTTGCAGGTTCGCTGTAATGAATGTATCCATTTAAGAGGAGAATATGTTGAGTAATAAAATATTTTGACATTGAAATTTTGTTTGATTCTATAGTAGGCTAATAATTTTTCAATATACCCTCGTAAGTCATAATATGTTCAAGAGTGCTATTTTTGAATGTTCTACTAGTTTGGCCAATGTATACCTCAGTATCCTAATATCCAGGGGTTTTAAGCTGGCACTAAATCCAATAGAAATGATTTTTGAGGAGTACTTTGAGAAAAATAATGTTCTGCACGCGAGCACCTATGAAAAGTGGGGAAAACTCCCGGGAAAACTCGGAAATTCGGTATTACATCAATAACTTGGAAGAGCTTGATAATTTCGATATAATGTATGAAAACAAACTTGTAGAGCGTAAAAATGTCCACAAAAAAGGTGTCTTCGCATTTTTTCAAAAATTGCTTGAGCTATAATTGATATTTTCAGATGAACAATTCGGGATTTCATAAGATTCACCCCGACGCTCCACTACAATCTCTTATCTCTTTATCTGCCTTGTTATTGGTCAAAAATTCATAAACTAAACGGTGTTTTGAAAGGAAATCCTTCAAAAATTACCATATATAGCTGGAGGGTGTTTGTATTCGATATCGATATCTTTGATAAATAAACAATGTAATTTTACATATTTTTTTTACGTTTTCCTATCGAATTATCTCGATAGGCTGAGTTTGTTCAAATATTCAGTAGGTCAAATTTGAACAAATCAGATATAACATTCATTCCCAATTTATCTTGGGCCTAACTAAAACAAGTTTTTCTGTACCATTTGTTTTTTTCATGTCTGATGTCTTTACAATCGACGTAACTATATCGAAGTGATTTCATTGCCAAGACTCTACTTTTAGAACATGTATCTAAAAACTTTTGACGATAAAGTTTTCATTCATCATTTTCTATATTTCCTGGATGTTTCCCAAAACGCATCAAAATTCTTCGCAAAAGTCACTAGAGTTTATCTTATCGACTATAGCTTTATAAAATGTGAAAATCTGCTTTTTCTCGCGGTATCTTTTATTTTTTTCTTGGAAATCTCAGGCCCAGTTCTTTTCCTCGGGAACCGAGTCGGCACAAATGTTCGCGGGGCGCCACGGTCTAAACAAACAAGTCTGTTTGTTTGTAAATGTAAATGACGAATAAGGGGGGACCTAATACTGATCCTTATGGAACACCGTATTTTGTTCGGTGGTTGGAGCTGAAGAAAATAAATGAAACTTAAATTAAAAAACTTCATCGTGCAGTTTTCATAATATTCAAATTGATTTACAACATCATGTAAAGACGTTGAAAAAAAAAATGTTTGGTTGTATTCTTGTTTCAATGAATTTTCCGATAATAAGCCAAAAAAAAAAAAAATGAAAACAAAACAAAGATTTCAAAACCCTAAAAATTATACAAAGTCGTTACTTTTTATCAGTACTCACCATTATTGCAATGAAATGCCTGTACTCGTAAGGTAACGGTCCATCTCCTCTAAGTATAAAATTCTGAGTTTTAAGAAAGTGGTCCAAATACGTTGGGTGATATCCCATAACCTGACTGACGTGGTCCAATCTGTTGTTTTGTAAAAAGGCATCCACAAACAGAGTGTGAGGCTGAAACAAAATATCAATTATTAGTCAGAGAAAAGTACAGAGTAACTATAATAAAATTGGTCGAAGATTTGATGAAAAACCAGAAAGAAAATTTCGATTGAATATTTTAGTTTAATTTTTTTTAATGATGTCTACGATAGATAGATCTATACTTTACTGTCTAAGAATAAATTATCATTGACAAAGTGTGATAAATCAAAAAAGGAGTCAAATCATAATCTTATTATAAATATATATATATATATATATATATATATATATATATATATACATATACAGAGCAATTCAAATCAGGGTGACCACCTACAGACTAGTTTCGAAATTGTTGTCTCTCGTTAGTGCAAGGGTAGGTCAACACAGACAGCACTGAAGCCATCTGTTCCCCGTCCAAACCATTACACACTCTGCAGGTTTGGTCAGTGCTGTCTGTGTTGACCTACCCTTGCACTGATGAGAGGCAACAACCTCGAATCTAGTGTGCAGGTGATCACCCTGATTCAAATTCGACCCCCACCAGACCCCCTACAGAAGATACGTCGAAGCTTAAATTGAGGCAAAGACAACAGCCGGATAGAACATTATTCGGAATTTTGGGCAAACACTTGGCTGAGTACGGTGCGTTTCAAAAAACAAGAATGAAATCATGAGCTTGTAAAAAATGCACAAAAAGTATTACAACAAGTGTTCGAAATGATGGCCTTCCTCTTGAATACATAACCGAGCTCGTCGTCTCAAATTAAGAACAGCCCTAACAATATCCCTTCTTCTGATAGACCTGAATTGCGTGACGATATTGTCTCTAAGTTCATCTACTGTGTCATATTCTTGCTCTCCATAGATTCTGTTCTTTAAAGTGCCCCACAAGAAAGTATCCAAAACTGTAAGGTCAGGTGACCTCGCCGGCCACCTCACTGGTCCAGAATTTCCTAACCACCTATTAGGAAATCGTTGGTGTAAATATTCGCAAACTGCTCTTTTATTGTGTGTAGGAGCCCCGTCATGCTGAAACCAGCAGCTGTTATAATTAACAAGGGGAAACCTATCCATATATTCTTCGAAGATAGGTTTCCCCGTTCAAAGTATTAGAGAAGAAATGAGGTCCAAGTATTCGGTCGTCATAAATTGCAGCCCACACATTCAAACGAAACCGAACTTGTGGTCTGACTTCTCTGAAGTGTCGTGGATTATTTTCACACCAAATGTGCTCATTATTTCTATTAAAAACACCACATTTCGAAAAAGTATAACAAATTATACATCAATGAAATCAGAATGAGAATCACTATTTTTCTGTGTAAAAAAACAATATGGCGCCCATAACAGAAAAAAAAAGTTGATGATGAATGCCAGAAGACGAAACGTCGGATAGTAAATCTGAACATGAAAACGTGTAGCTGAAAAAAGGTATCAATGAAAATGTACTTTTGGTTTTGAGCTATGTTGTCAAATAACGATAGAAAAAAATAAAAACGAATATTCCGATTTTCAGTTTTTTCCCGATATTTCCGGATATACTCGGAATTTTCCAAGTTTCAAAGCAGTATTTTGTTAAGCACCAGAATACGCAACTTTGTCTCAATTTAAGCTTCGACGTATCTCATGTAGTTTAGGAGATCCCAATGGTGTTGGTCGAATTTGAATTGCCCTGTATACATATATAAAACGATATTCGTCAAGGAAAAAGAAAAAAAATTATGGAGCTGAAACAATAATGTGAACATTGTCTATAGAGTAAGGTACATCAAAATAAATAGATAAATTCAAAAAAATAATACATACATGGATATATACACAAATATAGTGGATACAATTTTTATGATATAGGTAATTAATTATTATATATGAACATTACCATAATTTTTCAGTAAATGTGAAAATCTCAATCATTGAGAGTACAACTGAGCAAATACAAAAATATGGTTTATTATAACTCGTTCCCTTTCCACTCAAGTAAATCGAAGCTCTAATTAAGTCCAGTCTACGTGATGAGATACAGCCTTCGCTGTGATTTCTCAGAACCCGATAAATTTCATGGAAATAATACATTTCATGTTGTTGTCAGATTACATTTAATGCAATTTCATTCAAAAAATCATGTTCGTGTCACGTCCACCTTCGATTGTACGGTTTTTTCACAAATATTTATATACACACTAGCGAAAACAAACTACTTGACTCACAATCCCGAAATTTTTGTGAATCACACCAAGTGGATTTCCTACAGTGAATTAATAGGCCAATCACTTCAAGGCCAAAATGGGAAAAAATAGCAAAACAATGCAAACTTTCACAAAAATTGGATTTTAGTGCTCAATGTAGCAATAAAAATGTACGCCCTTGAATAAGGTCGGCAACGTTGTTAAAAATGTAAATTATAAACAATTCTGGTTGTTTTGTAGAGAAAAAATGAAAAACAGTCGCAAATTAACGAAAACAAAGAAAATATCATGTTTTATCTTTCCCAAGTTTTGCGACATTTTCCAATGAATTATTTTTCCTCCTACCCCTATAGAAAGTACACACTTTCCTCCTTCAAACCAGGGAGGAAACTCGTACTTTTCCTCCCTAGGGAGGAAAGTACTTTTCCTCCCCCTCATTTCAAGTAAGTTGTAAACGATGAAACTTGTGAATCTATTATAATCAAATTGTTTCCGTAATTTCTAGAACATCTTATATATCCTGTATTCTGGTAAAAATCAAACATGAATGTTACTTCTACTCTAGTTCTTTAATAGCTATTTGTGTATTTAGAGCGCAAAGTGATTGATTGTTGCTCGACAAGAGATTAATCTTTGGAGAACGACAATGACACTTTGTGCTCGAAATACACACATTATTTTTTCTACAAGCGCAGCTCTTAGAAAAAAAAAATGATCGACACTTCATTCAAATAGGCACATAACATTACTTATGATAAAATCACTCAATAGCAATCCGAAATGTATAAGCTATCTAAATGTCCAATAATTCAAATCACTAACAAGAAAAAAGTAAAATAACGTTCTTGAAAAAAAAAAAAGTTGTAATTGCCAGGAGATGAACCCGGGACCTTCGGATTACAAGCCCAAGACGCTAGTCATTGCACCACCGCAGATTCTCAGATACACATGACTGTATTGTCTATACTTTCCATCAAGTAAGAATAGGTCTATTTGCAAACAAAGTCACAAAAAGGTTTTATTGAGTGGGTAGGAGGAAAAATCATATGTATTACATGGGAGTAAAGTGCCTTTTCCTCCCTTGGATGTTTAGCGGGAGGAAAAGTGGCACTTTCCTCCCTAGTAATACAAATAGCTATATTTTCACTTTTGTTGATAACTTTAATTAACAGTTTTATTTTTATAAAATAGCACAATATTGTGCAACATAAGCAACAAGTGAAAATATTGTTACCGGGTTCAAAAATAAATAGTCTAATCTGCGCAAGGGGTGATTTCAACGCCCCCCAGCAGCAAAAATGTTCATTTTTTTGGGTTGGCGCAATGGTAACATTGGTTGAGAATTACATTGACTACATCATAACAAAAATTTAAAAAATCCACCGGGACCCAAATTCCATAAGGAGTTTGCCACCACTACAGATTTCGGGACTTTGTCAAATTTGAAAAGAACGAAAAAAATGTAAAATTGTTTTTTTCTTAATTTGACAAAGTTTCCTAAATCTGTGGTGATGGCAAATTTTATATGTTTTCTAGGACTACGTTTTCGTCCAGCCCAAAAAACGTTTTCTTGATTTCTATAATCAATTCAGGTTGCAAACGAATTTTTTAGTGCAAAATAAACAATAAAAAAATTTGCTAAAATAATGCAAAGGTCTCTTGAGTTCTTCGGAAACGTCACCAGATCTGACTCTCAGTTTTTATTCTTGTGGAAAACCTGAAGCAAAACGTGCATAAGTCTAGGCTTAGAAGTGGAGTAAGAACTGCAAGAAATAATTTTGGAAGCATGTCATAGCATTACCCCTAATATTTCAAAGAAGGTGGCTACGAACAACAGAAGAATTCTAAAATGTATAGAAAATAATGGAGTATTAATAGAGAATATTAAAATATATAAAAATAACAAAGTGCAAACATGAGTTTTTATTTGTTTTTGTTTTGAAGTATTAATAGTGATAAACTTCATTTGGTTTACGATTTTTTATTATTTTCTCTAAATAATGATAATATAACAATAATATGAACTACCAAATTGTATAGGAAAAGCAGAAAATATCAAAATTTTATTTCAACTGTCCATGAATTTGAAAAATAATGAATTCCTAGTACACAACAACAATGTGTATGATATGGGCAGGAAAAATACTGAACAGGTGTTCAAGGGGTATCTGAATAAATTCATGATATTATGGTATTCTTTTTTTAAAATTAATTTTGTTCATAGAACGTTGCCTCTCAATAAAAAACTGCCTGTATATGACATCGAAATGAAAATTTGGACACATGTATTTCAGAGAGTTTAGAACGTTTTAGTTTCATATACAGATGAGAAATAATTAGCGAAGGATTCAACAATGCTCATTTCATCATTTGGGGTAGAATTATTATATTTCATTGTACAAAGTAGGTACATCAGAGTTTTTCCTTTTAGAATTCACAAACAGTGTTTTTGGGAAAGTCTTGTTGGCATTGGTTTGGATTGACAAAATTATGATATTTGATTGGTTCATATAATATGAGGGAAATTGTCATTTATAATATCACAAGAGCTTAAATTATTTCTAGGAATAATTTAAGCTTGCGTGGTATTCGGTAAGAAAATTTCACACCATAATTTGGAAAAAAAATATTAATCCAATCTGACATTTTAAATTAATTTCATTGCTTGTCAAATCCACCATGTTTCGTTAAATAAAAAATATTACCAACTTTAGTTACACCAAATGCTAAAACTCAGATGGGTATCTATCGCCCTTTCATAATTTTAGGTTACTAAAGGTGGTAGAAATGTATTTTTTGTTAAAGTAATCCATTACACTTCTAATGTAAAATATAATATTAACATGGTTTGTTGCTGTAGGTGGCCGTGATATAGGCGGCCATGCTTTTGACAGATGAGGTTTATATTGGTAAATTACATTGAGTTACTGTATAGTAAACCAGCAAACAAAGATATTCTTACGTAAAATATTTCTTGTAAGCATTTGCGTTAAACAATTTGAGAAAAATGAAATGCTTTGAAAAGTACAATTTATGTAAATACTGCAAAAAGTTGAGTCAAGTGCAAAGATGTCATCCAAAATTGATATATTTAACGAATTTAATGGAAGATTGCGACCAGGAAGCGTTAGAGTCGAATGGTTTGTTTACGAAAATCCAAGAAAGTCTGCTGCAGATGTCGAGTAAATATGGCTTTTTGCGTAAAAGAGAGTTGAACAAAATTGTTTCAAAATATTACAATAATTATGTCTTAAAACACAGACATCTAATTAATTCGTCACCTTACTATTCACCATTAAGAAGCGAGGATGGGTTTAGAATTCAAGCAACATTTGAATCTTACTATGTTTGTAGACCCTACGTTTTTTGAAATATAAATTGTTAATGCATAATAATTAAACAAATTTGTGTTTTCTGTTTAATGAAACTTTATAGCGAATAATAAATAATAATGTTAATGCTTATAGAAATTTTGCATTATTCACAGGTATATCTACAATATTTAATGGTTGTAGATCATATGTTTACCTTTTCAACTGTCAAAAAATTTCCACTTAAATATCGTGGCGCCACGAAACATTTTCTGGATATTTTTTTAGTTACCATGGTAACTAGTCAAAATTAAGGCAACTTATTGGTTCAAAAGTAGAGGTGTGAAATTTTCAGTCACGAAATCTGTGTTGCTTAGAAACACCACGAGAGCTTGCTGACGTTTCTAAATATAAAGATATTGTTGTTACTATGGAAACGTATAAATAAGGAAGAGGCGATAATACGACGGAGTGGAGACAGTGTTTACGAAAAGTCCGTTTCTCATTGGTTTGAATTCAAAAAAATTATGGTATTTGATTGGTTTATACAGTGTGTCTGGTTTATACAGTGTGTCTCACTTCTCATGGAAACACCCCCGTATCTTCCGTAACAATAACGATAAAATGATGAAACTCTCAGGACTGATGGAAATGCTCAAAATGCACCTACCACCTGAATGGGGTTGGCCTAAATGATATACACTGCCCACCACTCGCGATGGAACAACCCATTTTTACGGTAAAACATACTAGGGGGTAGAATGAGGACCACCAACTTACTACAGAGACACGTTTTCCCTGAAAAAATTTCAGTCCTGAAAAATCCGAATTTGTCTCACTTCTCATGGAAACACCCCCGTATCTTCCGTAATTTTTTACGTAGAACCATGAAATTTCAGGATCGATAGATACACTGGAAATGAACTCACTGCACGGGAATGGTCAATCTACGTAATATACACTGCACGCCAGCAGCGAAGGAACCACCCATTTTTCCACCGCTGCTGGCGTGCAGTGCACATCATGTAGAATGACCCGTTTTGTGCAGTGAGTTCATTTCTAGTGTATCTATCGATCCTGCAAATTTCAGGGCTCTACGTATAAAATTACGGAAAATACGTTTCCATGAGAAGTGAGACAACTTCGGATTTTTCAGGACTGAAATTTTTTCAGAGAAAAAGTGTATCTGTAGTAAGTTGGTGGTCCTGATCACAAATCTGAAGGAATTTTTAGCCTATTTTGCCCCCTAGTATGTTTTACCGTAAAAAGGTGTTGTTCCATCGCGATTGGCGGGCAGTGTATATCACTTAGGCCAACCCCATTCAGGTGGTAGGTGCATTTTGAGCATATCCATCAGTCCTGAGAGTTCAACCTCTCAATTATTACGGAAGATACGGGGGTGTTTCCATGAGAAGTGAGACACACTGCATAATATGAGGAAAATTTTCAATGTACGTAAGTTTTGAAACGGTTGGAATTATGCTTCAATTGAGCGGGATGACCACATGCATACCGGTTTCGAGGCTATTGCCTCTCATCAGTGCTAGAAAAACTAGAAAACGTTCAACTGTATCCCAGCCAAGTAAAAGATAAGCTCTATGTTCAATATTTTTGTCTCGATTGATCAATTAGTGAAGTGGATTATTTTTGTTTGATATCTTCCTTATGAATCCCATTGGATGTATTTGTTTTATTTATAGAATTGTCAGTTTTATAATGAATATGAAGCAAATGTGGTATAAATAGACCGCAATTGGAAGATATGAATAACTAATAAAAACAGAAGTGTATAGAATGCAACAAAGTGGCAACACGTATACAAACAAAGCTGACAACTGCGAAAGCAGGAAAGAACGAGAACGACGTATTACTTCTCGATGCAATTACTCTTCTGTTTTCTCGGAAATGTACTGAATGATATAATTCTCGGGAGTCCATGTATAATTAGTTATCATTCATCTCGAATTTATTTATTCTAGAGACGATTTAATAAACATTAAACTCGGAAGGATTTAATTAATTCGTTGACAGTTTCATAAAAAAGACAATTTATGTAATAGCGCGAAAATATCTCACGTAATTAGGTACATCAGGATTTGTTTTTCGAAAATAATTACACAGTAATAAATGAAGCATATCAAGTATGGTGTGCTGATTACAGTGATTTTATATGTTGAGGAAGATTTTCATGAACTGTGTGGTATTATCTGCATACCATCGTTTTTTCTCTGGTGTGTTTTTTTAAAAAGTCGATGATGGTAACAAAAAAGTTATTTAAAGATTGGGTTTTATTTTAACTCGTCTTGGTTTGAGTTAGACCCATGATAGGTTGCATACACAGTGAAATGGATTAATGTAATCAAAGATATCATTAACGTATACAGGGTCCTGCGACTGCGCTCCGGTGGTCCATAGCTTCTAAACGGCGCAACTTAAAAATTTCTTTCGAATGCAAGCATGTTTCCTTCTTGAGAGAGTATCTTTGGAAAATATTCCGAAGTATACAAGGTGACCCAGAAAAGTGCATCAAACCAAACTTATGTTTTTTGTAATGGAACACCCTATATTTCATCACATGGTTGAATAGAGATTACTTTGACCATTCAAAAACTATAGGAGATATATCGATATTACTTCAAAAAACATAAGGTATTCAACACTCTGTAACTCCTCGTGGAAAAATAATTCTAAAAACTTTTGGGAGGCGAAATGACTCCATCAATCAATCAATATATACTTTATTGTCATCAAGAAAAAATACATTCTTATGGACAAAGTGTTTACGTTAATCTAAAAACTATATCTATAAATATATTACAGGGACATGAACATTGAGAGAGAGGAAAAAACAAAACAGCAAATGTATATGGTTGTACAGTTAGGATTATAATTAAAAATAGTTAAAATTACCAGTATGGTCTAGTTTCTGTAACACGGCACACAGTTGAAATTTCATTACTTTTTGTGTACCGGATAGATCGAAACGCAAATTGAAAGATATCTTGGTTTTTTCAATTGGAAATTTACGTCATTTTCAAGGTGAAGTGAATACCAAGTGTGATATATCATTCGAAAGGAAATTTTATGGCCTTTTCAATATTGAAATTGAATATATGGGTTTTCATTTGAAAAAATCAAGATATATTTCAATTTGCGTTTCGATCTATCTGGTACACGAAAGGTAACGAAATTTCAACTGTGTGTCATGTTACAGAAACTAGACCATATTGGAGTCATTTCGCCTCTCATGAGTTTTTGGAATTATTTTTCCACGAGGAGTTACAAAGTGTTGAATACCTTATGTTTTTTGAAGTAATATCGATATATCTCCGGAAATAACGTTGATAAACGTACATGACCCTATATTTTTTGAATGGTCAGAGTAATCTCTATTCAACCATGTGATGAAATATAGGGTGATCCATTACAAAAAACATAAGATTGGTTTGGTGCACTTTTCTGGGTCACCTTGTAACTTCGGAATATTTTCCAAAGATACTCTCTCAAGAAGGGAAGTTGCTTGCATTCGAAATAAATTTTCAAGTTGCGCCGTTTAGAAGATATCGACCATCGGAGCGCAGTTGCAGGACCCTGTATAATGAAAAAAAAGTGGCCCTAATACCGATCCCCGTGGTACTCCAAAATAATGGAAATATACCCTGACAGGTTTCACCAGACAAACAAGAGGTTGTGCGAGGATATCTCCCACATATTTATTGGCTGTTCAAATCATAGATGTCATAAGAATTACTATTTTAAAGTTCATTCTGGCAATGATGATGTCTGCTGATGACACGGGAATAAGAAAAAAAAATGAATATTTGAACATTTCACCAATACAACTTTGAAAGAATCTCGAAACGCGAGAAATAGTAAACGAAAAGAATTACAAGCTATTCCAGATAAAAAAAAAGGTATGTTCTGTTGCAATAGACAAGAAAAATGGCAAAATTATGGGATTTAGATGAACCAGATGGATTACAAAAGAGATTTTTTCATATAGCTTCTTTTGAAATAGTTTGGAGAGGAGGAGAAGCTGTAAAAGATTGTAAAATCTACTATTTCAAAGAAGAAAAAAATCAAGATGGAACGCATTCAGGAAAAATTGAATATCTTCCAAGACGACACAAGTTGGGTCGAAAAAATTGTCAGACAGCAAATGGATAACCAAAAATGACAAGACTATGAGCCGGCGCTTTTGTTTTCATTTTCCGAGATCATTCATATTCTTATATTATTAACCTCACAAAAAACAAGCTTTATCCCCTGTCGTCCACATCATAGTGGATTACACTTAATCCTCCTTATGCAACCCAGTTTTTTAGTAGGTCACACCATGTTGTTCGGGTGTTTTTGGCATTGACGGTATCACAGCTTAGAACTAATCCGACTGTGAAATGTTTTGGTTGGCTACCTGTGATTAATTAGCTTTATTTTTATTACGATTTCGTAATCTGAATGGATTTTTCAATACTCACTCATTCCAGTCTGTTCCGAGATTTTTTAGATTCTCACAAATGGAGAATATCCACACTCCCATGCGAGAGCTAAAAAACTAGATTTATAAATATTCATTGTTTATTACTCAGTGTTGTTATAGTAGTTGTACTTTCTGAATATTTAACTGCAATCCACACACGTGTAAATTTTTTCAATGCCAACAGTAATCATGATAAAGAATAAAACGGTTTTATCAACTGGATTGGAAAAAAAGTACAATTTTATTTCTTTTATGTTTTATTTTATTTTTCAATAATACATCCAGCAGGCTGATGCCCATTTACAAGTGTATATAATTTAAATACTATTGATAAATTGTAGTGTTGCTACATATAATATAAATATAAAGCTAAGATATGAAGAAAATGACCCTGACCGTACATAACTAATTCTGCAAGACACTAGCGAATTGACGTTAAAATTCAGATAAAGAGAGAAAAAAGATATCGATTTCTATAATTCTCAATCCTGGAAGTAACGAAAATATTAGTTTTTGGTCAAAATATGACTATTGTGTGATATGGTACAATTAAATAGCATCTCACTTCATTTACCATTTTTAAACAAGTAGGCTTTGCTTGGTTTCTATGGCAGGACAAATAAATAAGTTGTTGATACGTGTTAAGAACTGTCAGTCGTTTATACACTCAGTCATATCAAAGATGTATTCAAATGACGAAAGGACTGATATGCTATTTGCTTATGCAAAATCAAATAGAAATCCTCTTTTGGCAAAAAATATGTATGGTGAGCTATACCCAAATCGTCGTGTTCCAAACATTCAAATGTTTAGACGATTAGAAAGAAATTTGAGAGACTGTTGTGCATTTGATAGAAAAAAAAAACTAGAAAATGTGTTGTTACTGGAAGTATGCGGAACAAAATAAATGTTTTAGGTAAGCAAATATTACTTCATGAAGATTAACAAAGTGACGAAAATATTTTTTTTCAATTTAGGATTGGTCAGTTACAAAAATATTTCTAATCAAGATTGTTCTTTACGAGAAATTGCCCACGAACTAGGGATTTCTGTAAAATCTACCAGAAATATTTTGAAAAAGAACAAATACAAATGCTACAGGATACGCAAAGTTCATCACCTCAATGAAAGGGATTACGGAAGGAGAGTACGATTTGCGATGTGGTTGAGACGTAGAAATAGGGAAGTTGGAAATATTTATAATAAAATAATATGGACGGACGAATCAAAATTCACCAACAATGGTTGGTTTAACAGAAACATCCATTATAGGTGGAATAATACAAATGAACATTTACATAGAGAAACCAATTTCCAGGAAAGGTTCGGAATAAATGTTTGGTTGGGAATTTTGGGAACAAACATACTTGGTCCTTTCTTTTACGACGAGCATTTGAATGGTGGAATGTATTTACATTTTTCATCCAATGAGTTTGATGGCTACTTAGATGAATTGCCACTGAACATCCGCCGTGAAATACAATATTTTCAACAAGACGGTGCCCCTCCCCATAATGCAGCAATAGTAAGGGAACATTAAGATACAATATTCCCAAGAAAATGGATTGGAAACAATGGACCAATTGCCTGGCCAGCTCGATCCCCAGACCTGACTCCTTTAGATTTTTTTATCTGGGGATACATAAAGGATAAAGTTTTTTCGACAACTAGTACAGATATCGACCATCTCAAACAAAAAATAGAGATGCATGTAATAGCATTACACCCATCATGCTAGAAAATTGCCACAGAAATTGTATGGACAGACAACTTATGTGCATTCAACAAAGAGGTCGGCAATTCGAGCATTTAATGTAGGTTATCATGAAGAATTCATTTTCTGTATTGGTTTTATTTTCACTCAAAAATTCAATATGAAATAAATTGTTTTCTGTTTGTTTGATTTCTTCTACTCTTAAGTAAGTTTATTTCCGATGTAAATTGCTATCGTTCGTCTCTGAAACTACAGATATCTTTTATTATAGTGTAAACATAATTTTAATAGATACATTTATTCAAAGCGTCACTGATAATTTTTATATCGGAGAGTTAGGTTTTGTGGAATCCATAAACGACCTAGAATTAAAAATTGTTGTCACTGATGATGTTAGTTATTTTAAATGAAACGTTATAAAAATATCAAGTGTGATGTACCACTGAATTGTGATTTTATCGCTTTATCAATATTTGTACTAAAACAGACAGGTCCGTATTTGAAAAGAAATGTCAAGTCAGTCATCTCACGTTGTTTTTTAAGTGAAACTAAATTAAATTCACTCAGTAATAAATCATAGTCATAGTGCCTCTGAGGGTAAATGCCATGTTTTTTATAAAAGGTAAATTTGAGAAACTTTCTTTCAATAGCCTCAATATATTTTGAATGGCAAGGATTCCACACCACACTACAGTAACTCAATTTACTCCTCACCAATGACACATAGACACAACGCAAAGCATCAAAGTACTTGTATTCTCTACAAGAACGGATCAAGAATCCTAATGATTTCATAGCTTTGCTTATAATATTCTCTATATGATTGCTAAAGCTCAACTTCTGGTCAAAGAGTACTCCTAAATCTTTAAATTGGGTAACTCTCGACAAATATGAGTTATTCTAGTGATAATCGAATAAAATTGTAGTTGGTTTTCGTGTGAAAGTCATACTTTTACATTTATTAGCGTTTAGGGAGAGTTTATTTTCAGTACACCAATCATTAAGTGACACAAGTTGTAACAGTTCCCAATCTTCGATTGATTTAATTTCTCGGATTAGTTTATTACTGATCGACAAGCGTAAGGATGCCTCCGAGAATTGGTTGCGCAGTAGACAAAACCCTGGAGTGGGGCAGGAGCTCAATCGCTCTGCCTTATTAAACAGTAGTCGATCTTTGTCGCACATCTACTCACGCTTTCTATCGTTTGCGCATCTCAGAGGCATCCTTACGCTTGTCGATCTGTACATTGAATATGGTCGGAAATGTCATTGATAAAGAGTAAAAACAGTAAGGGTCCCAAGTTTGAGCCTTGTGGCACTCCAGAAGTTGCCATGAAAGGGAATGATTTGACTCCATCATATTCAACAAATAGTTTCCTATACGACAAATATTCCAAAGCGAGATAATTTTTTCAGCAATTGTTTATGTGATACACTGTCAAATGCCTTGCTGAAATCAGTGTATCTTATATCAACTTGATTTCTACAATCAAGAGCATTGGATACAAACTGAGTGAGAGTACACAGATTTGTTGCTGTCCTACGTGATTTAACGAATTCATGTTGGAAATCAGAAAGAGACGCTCGTACGTGATTGTAGATTGAATCGAACAGGATTATTTCTAGTAACTTCTATTTCTAGTCTTTCTTGAACATATTAAGTCACTATAACTTAAGCTGGATATGAAAAAATAAACGTACATCTGGAAGGAACGAGATTTTTGCTACTTTTTCACGTAATCTACTAGATCATGCTGTAACTGTTTTAGCAGAGGCAATCAATAAAATACCATTTTTGACTGGAATATTCTCAAATGCCTTAAGATAGCCTCAAGATAGTTCAAAGGGGATACTGTGATATAATATAAAATCAACTTGAGGCCTATTTCATCATGGCCAACTTTATCCAAGTTACAAATTTTGAAAGGCTTTCGCGGCCATCGTTGAATGAATGATGGTTTTTCGGGTTTTTAGGCCGACGTTTATTTAGAGAAAAACTCGACGTTTCGCCAACACGAGTGGTTGGCATTTTCAAGAGAAATGTTTTCAGTTTCGATCACTGAACACTACTTGTTGTTGGCTGAAAAATTGGTGAAAAAGAACCCTCAAAGAAATTATACAGAAAAGCAATTCCAGAAGCTTATCATACTATCAAAGACCGAAAGATGTTTAAAAATACTGAAGAATGTAGTTACAAATTAGAACATTTTGTGAAGAAGCAAGGTCTTAATATTGCTTTTGAGACTAATTATACTTTGGGTAGACATAATAAAATAATAAAAATGAAGTAAGAAAACAGGAAAAGAGTGGAGTTTATAAATTAACTTGTGGTTTTTGTCCAATGTTTCATATCGGACAAACTGGTAGAACCTTCAAAAAACGCATAAATGAACATAGAAATTGCTTTGTGAAAGGCAAAAAAAATTTAACCTTTGCTGCCCATCTACTCGCAGAAAATCATATTTTTGAACATGATTTTGAAATACATTTTGAAAGAAAAGGGGTGAAATTAAGTCTGGTGGAGAGTTTGGAAATTTACGAGGAAAGATTTCTCAGAAATTAATCAATCCGAAAGCATAGCAGACTGATGCTAATATTTTACTGAGATTTCTTATGTGTGTTTCAAATCTCAGTTTTTCATCAAAGTATATAGTTGTCGTCAAACATATAAGATAAATAAAAAAAGGCGCAAAAAATGGTCGATTAGCACGAAATTGATTCCCATGCCGCCGACCAGGGTCGGACTAGTACATATGCCACTAAACATTGTGATGCGTGCAGATTAATCAAGTTAATTTAACAAAAGCACTGTAACTTTTGTATTCAGAATAATCCATTTTTATCATTATTAGTATTCTTAGATTAGGTAAACAACTGCCCCGTCGAAATCTAATTTGCTAATAGCTGGGCGTACCGCAAACAGCTGTGATTTCTATTATAACTACGCCCGACCCTGCATGGAAAAAACATTCCTAATTGCTGTGCGGGCCTTTACATCTTCCGCGCTAAGTGTTACGTGGGGGCGATAGGTGGAATAATTTGAATAAAGTTAGAGATGTAAATAATTTTATTTATTGGTTTATTGCAATTTTTTCTAAAAAACTGTGTTTGGTTATTGACAAAATAGGAATCAATTTCCTGGTAATTTCCTGAACTTATGTAAGTATTGATATTGACTAAATTTCGCCAATATTCTCATGTGATTACCATATAAGGTGTGTATGGCGTGGTACTATGCATTTTTGGCAGAAATATATTCTTTTTGATTGATAACCCGCTTAATTTTTTTGAGGGAAATGTGAGGACTAGCACAATATTTGCTTATACAGGATGATTCCTAAGGTGGACCGGTCCGTTCATTAATTTCTCACATTGCAAGGAAAATAATGTCTATAGGTGAACATGTAAAAGACAACGAGATGCAGTGCGTTAGGTTGAAAATTAATATTGAATTTACTTTAATTACCGGAGGATCACAAAATACCCAAGAGCAGATGAATAAAAATATGATTCTACGAAACAGAATGCCAGTGTCCAATATTGATTATATTCCCGAATTTGATTTTAGGATATGAGAGAACATTCAATTTTATGCAAGAAATAAATGAATGGTCCAGTGGAAAAACGATGAGATTCCACTTAATAAAAAGTTGAGAAAAGCGAAATCTAATGCGGGAGTGTCATCGTTTTTACACTTTCGACCGCAGTTTTTTATGGAATGTCATTGTTTGTCCCCAGTAAGGTTTGGTATGTTGATACTTCGAGCTATAAGCTAACAGATGCCGCTAAAATGTCGATTTCGGAAAAAATGGAACCTCATCGTTTTTCCAATGGACCCTTCAAATATGATAGCACTAAAACTTGATAGAAATCACCGATAAAAATCGAGAAAACCATATTCGGCACTAAAATTTAATGTAATTGTGTCGGATGAAAAGTCCGTTCAAAACACCCATATGATCAATATATTTTTTGAATTTTATCAAAATTGATCATTGACATACCATACTGAGAGATTCCATCAGAAAACTTCACACAGGGTGCAAATCATCTATTAGAAAATCTTCAACCGCGAAAGTATTATTCCAGTTCAAAGTGAAGTAATTTTTCGCAATACAATCTGTATAAATAATGACATTGTGGCAACGCACTATCCGGTCTGAAAATATAGGATCACAAAGAGTTCATATAAATAAAACACGGGGCGATTAATTGGAAAGTTGAATTTATTTTCATGGAAGACCATGTTGGTATATGCACTTATTCGAGAATTCTCTTCTTTAGATTATTTTTAAATTATCTGAACAAAAACATCTGAATTCCTGACAATCCAGATGTTGGTCGTGAAGAATGCAGTACTGAATGAACACTCTGTATATACGAGAATGTTTTAAATTTTTTCTTTGTTATTCTTTTTGTTGAATAACTTTTTAATGAACGATAAATCGAATCATTATACTGCATATATTCTTTAAATTGTATCTTTGTACTTAGTATACTCGTCTATCTAAACAAAAGGAATTAATTAATCCTCTCTCAATAATGAATTTGATGCAATTGAAAAAAATTGTACCCACGGCGAATTTACCTATAATGCACTAGCTATTTCAAACTCTTGCACCACTTGCCCCCAACATTATGTGGCCCTTTCCAGGCAGAAATGATCAAGATAAGGCCATTTTTTGCGTCTTTTTTTATCTATCTTATATGTTTGACGACAACTATACCTAGAAATTTGGCGAGGGGTTGTGGATGCCTAAAGATAAGTTATCAAAGTTGAATTTGAAGCTTGTTTTATCTATGTTGAAGCTGAGTGAGGTAGAGTCACACCTTCGTATGACTTTTTCCAAGTCAGAAGCGATATTTTCCCTACATTATTTCCGTGCCACATTATTGCAAACATAGTGAATTTTCCGGATTTTGCTAAAATCATTTAAATAAATAAGAAAAAGAATTGGGCCCAACACCAACCCTTGAGGAACACCATAATCAACATCAGAAAGATTTGGCACTGAATATTTAAATTTAGCCATCTGGATTCAGTTGGAGAGATAAGATACCAGCCAGTTCTTTGCTACACCTCAGATTCCATAACAATCAATGGACAATGGACAAACACTGGAGAACAGAAGGCCCTGAAAACCCTGCAATTGGACTCCACCATTAAAATTCTTCCTGCAGACAAAGGAAATGCCACAGTCATCATGGACACCCAGACGTATAATGACAAGTTAGAAGCAGTACTCGAAACAGGGAACTACAAACTCTTACAGAAGGATCCAACACCTTCGATAGAAAGGAAAATCTACAGTACTCTGACGAAGTACAAAACCTTTATTCCAGACAAAGAACGGACACATTTGACGCCACATTACAGTAAACCTCCTCATCTCTACGGTCTTCCGAAAATTCACAAACCCGACATGCCATTAAGACCAATCACCAGCTCCCGTAACTCACCGACCTATAACCTGGCGAAATACCTCCTACCGATACTACAACCCTTACAGGGTACTAGCAGTTCGTTCGTCAAGAATTCTAAACACTTTGTGGACATTATCAAAGATGTTGAACTAGGGCCTGAAGATCGTTTCATCAGCTTTGACGTGGAGAGCCTTTACACCAACGTCCCCATAGAAGAATCCCTTAACATCATCAAGAGGAAACTAGAAGAAGACATCCAGCTTCATGAAAGGACTGACCTCCCCGTAGAAGCGATATTGCAACTACTGCAGTGCTGCCTACCCAATTCATACTTTCAAGAAAAGAGCCGTTTCTTCTCCCAAGTTGATGGACTGCCGATGGGATCTTCTCTCTCTCCAGTAATCGCCAACATATACATGGAGTGGTTCGAGGAATTGGCTATCAGAGAGGCAAAATACAAACCAAAACTATGGCTAAGATACGTAGACGACACCTTTATCATTGCAATGTCTATTTGCAACAATCAGGTGTCATTGGAGGCGGAAATTAACCACATCAAAAAGGACCTACGCCGAAACGGATACTCCGAGAAACTCATAGGATAAATTCGGAAACAACTCGAAAAGACCAAAACAACCGAAGAAAGACCACAAAACCCCGTTCTCATTCTTCCCTATATCAGGGGTATCTCGGAGAAGATCAGAAGAATCGGAAATAAATACAACATCAAGAGTTGCTTTCAATCCGGCAGTACCTTACGAAGCTTCCTCACCAAGACGAAACCAGAGAACACAACAGAATCCAGCAAAAACTGTATTTACAAAGTCCCATGTGAAAATGGAGATTCCTATATCGGAGAGACCAAGAGGCCATTATCAGTAAGAATAGCCGAACACAAAAAGTGGACTCAACGAGGGGAAACATCAAAATCGGGAATTGCTGACCACGCCTGGACAAAACACCACCGAATTCTTTGGGACGAAGCTAGTGTTCTTCATAGAGAGGAACATTGGTTCAAACGGAAATTTATAGAAACCACCTATATAGAAGCCAATAGTGCCTTCAGTCAACCAAGCGTGGAAATTAAAAACGTATGGAAACCGCTCATGGACCGTTTTGGAGGGAGAAAAAGCGCTGAAACCACGCGCGCCACAAGACCGCGCGTAATTACACCGTAATTACAGTTTAATTATAGACCTATAAAACGTCGCGTATCATCTGATTTTGTCATTATTCACCAGAAGACGATTGCGGATTCAAGCAATTGAAACGTTGTGAAAAATTTGAAAGAGAGAAATCTTTCAACCATTAAGATGATGGACGTCCGAAATATAAGTAATCAAGTTACTAATCGTCTAAAACATTCAAACAATTGTTTTTTAGTTTGTTTTTGAAAGTTCTGATATTTTCGTTTCATGACAAAGCATGGAAAATATTAATTATGGCAAGAGACAAACTGTCTCCATAAAAAATATAAATTATCTTCTCTTATCTTCAAATCTTTAGATACAGATATGATTCCATCCTGAATGTTCACTCGTTACAACAACAACCAAAGTGGAAATAATCTATATATGGATCAAATTCATAACAATTGCTATAAATTTGCCGTTTTCGTCACTTATATACTCGAGCAATAATGACTTAACAGCCTACTCGCCTCTCGAGATTAGAACATCGTAGAATAGATGGAAACCGCAGATGTGCCAAACAATAACCTTTTTAACCTCAATTATCAAATGGGATAACTGTGGTTTTTAATAAGGTGTAATAGATACGATAAAAAGACTACAAGGTCAGCATACTAAATCACCGACTTGACAACAATACAGGTTGGTTCGAAAGTTCACGCATGCGGCTCTTCGTGACTCGAATCGGTGAGATGGTTATCACGGTTTTGCCTCTAACAAAGTCAAAAAAGAAATATTCACGATAGTCGATGTTTTTTTTATACAGCGACCTTTTAGGAAGTACGAGGATATATAACATTCCACAATTTTTACTATTTTATAACTAATACTATTTTTACTATTTTTATAATGTTTACAATTTTTACTATTTTTTTACTATTTTTACTAATACAAATTAATGTCTACATGTATATGTATATGCGCGAGTCCTTGTATATCAACATGCACATAAAATAATACTCTACAAATTTTACTAGTCTATAGCTATATTATACAGTTTTATTCACATCATTTACTTGAATGAATTATATTTATGAAAACTTGAACCAAGCTCCAACTAGCGCACAAACATATAGATGGAAAAATCAGCCCACGCACAAGTTTTACTTTTTTTTTAATTAATGTAACCCACAATTGAAAATTTTGTAATTTCATGGTAAATAAATTATTATTATTATTATTATTATTATATTGAAAAATTCTTAGTCTACTATAAAACCAAACAAAATGTAAATGTCAAAATATTTTATTACTCAACATATTCTCCTCTTAATTGGATACATTTATTACAGCGAACCTGCAACGTCTCTAGACCTTTCAAAAAAAATGTTTCTTCTTACTCTGCAAACCAGACCTCCACAGCTTTTATTACCTCCTGGTTGGAAGAAAATGTACGACCTTTTAAACTTTTTTTCAGTTGAGGAAAGAGATGATAGTCGGACGTAGCCAAATCTGGTGAATAAGGGGGGTGTTCTAGTAATTCAAACCCTAAATCACGAATTTTTTGCATGGCAACATAAGATTTGTGTGCAGGGGCGTTGTCCTGCAAAAACAAAACACCTTTGGATAGCTTTCCGCGTCTTTCTCTTTAATTTTTTCCCGTAGAGTGGTCAGTAATGTCGAAAAGTTATTGTTCTACCCTTATCCAAAAAATCAATCATGATTACTCCATGGCAATCCCAAAAAACTGAAGCAAGAACTTTTCCAGCAGATTTTTGGACACGAAACTTCTCAGGTCTTGGAGAACCAGAGTGTCGCCATTCCATCGATTGTTGCTTTGTTTCTGGATCATAGAAATGTACCCAAGTCTCATCCATAGTAACAATTCGGTTTAAGAAGTCTACATCGTTTTCAAATCGAGCACAGATCGAACGCGATGCTACTACCCTTGCACGCATTTGGTCAACATTCAAACATTTGGGGATCCATTTTGCAGCAATTTTTCTCATGTCCAAATTGACGTGAACTATATGATGAACGCGTTCGTATGAAATATTCAGTGCTTCAGATATCCGTTTTAGCCCAATTCGACGTTAAAATGTCATGAACTGCATCGATATTTTCGGGGACTGACACATAAACTGACTTTCCCGATCGGTCATCATCTTCAATGGAAAATTTACCTCTTTTGAAGCTTGCAGTCCAATTTTTCACGGTCGCATACGAAGGACATTGAGCACCGAGGGTATTAAGCATATCTTCGTAAATCTGCTTACCTCTTAACCCTTTTAAATACAGGTACTTGATGATGTCTCGATACTCCAATTTTTCGATTTTCACAATTTTTGTGGACATATTTTTTCTTTCAATTTATTTCGTAACTCTGGTTTACTTTTTTGACGTCAAACTTTCCACTGACAATTCTAATAAGTTATTGTTGTTGCTACGGTAACGCAATATTTTGTTTATGCAGGGAACTGGTCTAGGTAACGAGATATCAATACATCCTCGTATTCCTACGGTTTTTCAGACGGACAACAACTTTTTTAATTGAGGTTTTAGACCCATGGTTACTTTAGGGGAAATGATCCCCCATCGAAAAAATCCTACTAGAACAATTTTTTACGCAAATGATTGAAAAACCGGGAAAAATTGAGAAAAGTGAAAAAAAAATTGAGACAAGTGAAAAAAAATTGCGATTTGGAAAATACGAAATATCTAAGAAACGGTTGACATTTTTTCAATTTTCCAAGACATATTTTTGATCGTTTTCAGAAAATCTACAAAATATGTTATTTTCCGTAAAATTAATAAATAGTCTGGAAAATATTTCAATAAAATGGAAAATCAAGATATATACCATACCAATGAAACAAATGAACATCTTAAAATTGCATCGAATACGTCTTCACAAGCTACACTGGTACGTACTTTCAAACCGTTTTTCTCCAACTCTATTAAAAAGTTGAAAATTGAAAAAATTTAAAACAAAATTGAAACCTTAAAAACTCTAAAACGAAACAAAATATCGAAAATTTTTATATGAATAATTCAAATGTAATCGAACAGATCTACAAAAAGTGTTGATGAAATTTTTTGATAAATTGTAATATTATTTTCAACTACCAAATTATTTCAAATTTCACATTTTACATTCACATTTTACATCTTCTTTGATCTTCTCATTAAAGTGTACAATTTTTTTCCCATTATATCAATAGTCTGGGAAATATTTCACAAAAAGGAAAATTAGGCACTTTTTCTAAAAACACCAAAAAACTCTAATCAAATTGTCCTCGAACAGATCTACAAAAAGTCTTCATGATAATTTGTCATATCTTGAAAAAAAAAAAAATCCACAACAGCAACAGCTCGAAAACTAATAGAGATATCAAAAAACTGCGTGTAATTGTTTTATTGTCCCCGACAGGTCTACCAAAAATTCCTATGAAGTTTTTTGAAATCTTTGAAAATAAACAAAATATTGATTTTTTTTATAAAACCTCCAAACACTCATCGACGCTACATGCAAACACTGATAGAGCAATAATAAACCAAGCAATAGTTTTCAGTACATTTTCAAAATAAAAGATTCGCAAATGAATTCACATTTAGAAAACAAACATTTCCAATTTTCATTCCATATGCGAATTGTCAGTAGTTGAGTATGTTTCGAAAATAACTCACAAGTAGACTAATTAATTATTGACTGTTATTTCGATCTCGACTAACTAGTGTTCATAATCAAGTAGGTAATTCAGAATAACGAATGTCTAATGAGCTTTAAATGTAATGTGCATTAAAATCATTACTAGGTATTTATTTCGAAATCTGCAATTAGTTTTGATTTAATTATTTCAACTTGTTAACATCAGATATATTAATTGACCAATGTTGACTTCAGAGATAGCAAAGAGATGGCACTGAAATGAATTATGTTGCTAAGATATTTCTTGTTACCATAATAAGAAATACTATTACTATAAATAAACCCAATTGAGAATTCTAGAGTGAAAAGGCAAACAAAAAATTATAAACTCATTGAATAATAAAATACAAATCGTGAGTAAGAATTTTCAGAGCTAAACTCAACTTCACATTTCTGTATGTCTTCCTTCTCTTTCGATAGAAAGCATGGTTCTTTTGTGTACATCCTGAACTGCTCCACATGGTCAATATCGTTAGTCTCCACGAGAATACTGTAAATCCTATACTATTTCGGAAATCATTAGAAAATGTGCTTCTTAAAAAGGCATGTTACAACCTGCAGGAATATTATGGTGACAACCACAGTTAGATCAATGGAAGTCCTCCTTGGATCACTTCCTCTCCACATAGTTCTGGAGAGAGAGGCAAGATGGGCAACATACAGAGTCTACCGAGCGGCCAGTAGTCTACCGCAGGCATGTGTCATGAGAGGCAGCAGCATGCTGGAGGGCATAATAGCTCACAACATTCTGGGAATGCCCTCAGACATCATGCCGAAAACTATAAACCTTCACACGTCCTACACTGTGGTCTTTCCCGAAAGAGAAGACTGGGTCCGGAATGAGGCCAACCTACAAATTGTGAAAGGCTTTCGCGGCCATCGTTGAATGAATGATGGTTTTTCGGGTTTTTAGGCAGACGTTTATTTAGAGAAAATCTCGACGTTTCGCCAACACGAGTGGTTGGCATTTTCAAGAGAAATGTTTACAGTTTCGATCACTGAACACTACTTGTTTGGTATGCGCTGTCTCAGCCAGTATTTATGGGGCGACGTACTCGTACCTGCGTCCGGTGCCATCGTCCCTGCGTCGGGTTCCCCTTCGGATTCATTAATTTCCCGGTATGGTGTTATTACCGTTTTCTTGAGAACAGGTAGCCATGCTTTATTCAATTGTAACCCTTCTTCAATTCTGTTGAAATTGTTGGGATGTTTTTTGATTTCGATTGCTTCTCGGAAGAGTCTTGGATAATATGCATGTGTTGTGGCAATTACTTGGGTTTCTTCGAACTTCACTCTGTGATTGTTATTGTTGAGCGCATGTTCTGCGACAGCGGATTTTTCTGAGTGTCCTAACCGGCAATTGGCCTTGTGTTCCTTTATTCTGGTATTTGTGGAACGCTTCGTGGTTCCGATATAAACGTTGCCACAGGTGCATGGAATGCGGTACAAACCAGATGAGCTTAGTTCATCACGTTTATCCTTCGCCCCATAAATACTGGCTGAGACAGCGCATACCAAACAAGTAGTGTTCAGTGATCGAAACTGTAAACATTTCTCTTGAAAATGCCAACCACTCGTGTTGGCAAAACGTCGAGATTTTCTCTAAATAAACGTCGCCGTCGGCCTAAAAACCCGAAAAACCATCATTGAAGCCAACCTATGTAGGCAAATGAACGTTGGTTTACTGATGGTTCCAAAACTCTGGAAGGCGTCGGAGCCGGAATATATGGGATGAACCCAGTAGTGAAACGCTCATTCAGTGTGGGTAAACTAGCTACGATTGTTAAGCAGCACTGAAAGCGCTTGAGTCCAACTGCTTTAAATCTAGAGCAGTATGGAACTGCAGAGACACCTTAAACCGACTAGCGCAACGCGCACGTTACCATAGTCTGAGTACCAGGTCACACAGACCTAGAAGGAAACGAAATAGCGGACGCCCTAGCAAGAGGGGGGGGGCGAAACAACGTTCACTGGACCAGAACCGGTAATCGGTTTAGCATATAGCACTGCCAAGAATGTCATAACAGCTTGAGCAGACAATAAAAGACTCGAATACTGGCGTAGTCTATCGGGCCTAGCCCATTCCAAAGCATTTATTGCTTGTACAAGGAAAAAACAGGACTCTGACAAACTGCTAGAACTCAGTAGAGCGCATGTCAGAGTTATAGTAGGCTTGTTCACTGGCCACTGCAAACTGAAACATCACATACATAAAATCGGACTTGCACAAGATGCAGAGTACCGGCTATGCATGGAGGATGATGAAACGGCTAAACACATTCTGTGTACATGCCCTGCAGCGGCCAGAACCAGATTCTCAATATTTGGCGATACGACAGAAGGCCAGAAAACCTGGTAAATTGTTCTCCCAATGCATTCCTCAATTTCGTCAAGAGATTGGATATACTGGGAGAAATATAACTATAGGGTGAGCCACAATAGGCCATTGACCGCAGTGAAGGCCTGATACGGGCCCACTCACGTTCAAACCTAACCTAGATGAATATGTGTAACTAGCAATATACACCTACTTATTTAATTTTATTCTATTTTATTTCTACTGAATATCTTACTTAATGTATTTTATATGAAGCGTTTAAATGTAAATTTTGTTTGATGAATCTTTTTAACGTGTCAGCTATGACAATCAACAATATTCTACCATGATTTGGTAGTGTTATTTCTTGTATATACAAATGAGCAAAATACACCTTTTGATTTCAGTTTGCAAATATTTAATACTTTTTGTTCTATTATGATGAATATCTTCTAGTGCTACATGAAGCCATTGAATTCAATTTGTCATTTCATCATAATTATGATCTATTATAGTTGAAATCTTATCATATTCATCACTATCATAGCAACAATTGAAAGAGTTTGCGAATATTTGAAAACTCACTAAAAATATCACTCGTCCTGCCCAGAAACTTTTTCTATTCCTTGTGCTTTCTTTTACACCTTTTTTGGAGATATTTAATTTACCGCACTCTTCATCCTTGAATTGTTCGGACTGAAATTTTGAACGGAAACTTATAGTTTTATCGGCAACAACAAGCTAATCTAATCTCATAGCGTTTGCTCTCTAAGATTTGAACTGTTCTGAATTTGACAACATATTCGTATCAATTTCAATAATAATATATTGACGAAAGGCAGAATTTTCGAAAAATTCTTTCACCTTGTAGTCATGAAAACTGTGTTGTTTAGAAATCTGGCAAAACAGAGCATAACTAAGATAGATTTATTAGTTGATAAATCATATAACAGATAAGTGCAATTTTTTTGCATAACTCATTGATGTGAATATACCAGTTACAAGTCTCAGAAACATGTACACCTAGAAACTTTAATGTTTAACTTGTTCAATTGATCTACCATTTCTTATCATTAGACTGAGATCATTGCTTCTATTTGAATAGTCAAATCTGATAAATTTAGACTTGTCCTCAAAAACCATTGGGCCATATTCGTTAACTATAACAGTGTCTCACTTCTCATGGAAACACCCCCGTATCTTCCGTAACAATTGAGGTTGAATGATGAAACTCTTAGGACTGATGAAAATGCTCAAAATGCACCTACCACCTGAATGGGGTTGGCCTACGTGATATACACTGCCCGCCAATCGCGATGGAACAACACATTTTTACGGTAAAACATACTAGGGGGCAAAATAGGCTAAAAATTCCTTCAGATTTGTGATCAGGACCACCAACTTACTACAGATACACTTTTTCTCTGAAAAAGTTTCAGTCCTGAAAAATCCGAATTTGTCTCACTTCTCATGGAAACACCCCCGTATTTTCCGTAACTTTATACGTAGAACCCTGAAATTGCAGGATCGATAGATACACTAGAAATGAACTCACTGCACAAAACGGGTCATCCTACATGATGTGCACTGCACGCCAGCAGCGATGGAAAAATGGGTGGTTCCTTCGCTGCTGGCGTGCAGTGTATATTACGTAGATTGACCATTTCCGTGCAGTGAGTTCATTCCAGTGTATCTATCGATCCTGGAAATTTCATGGTTCTACGTAAAAAATTACGGAAGATACGGGGGTGTTTCCATGAGAAGTGAGACAAATTCGAATTTTTCAAGACTGAAATTTATTCGGGGAAAAAGTGTCTCTGTAGTAAGTTGGTGGTCCTGATCACGAATCTGTAGGAATTTTGAGCATATTCTGCCCCCTAGTATGTTTTACCGTAAAAATGTGTTGTTCCATCGCGATTGGCGGGCAGTGTAAATCACGTAGGCCAACCCCATTCAGGTGGTAGGTGCATTTTGAGCATTTCCATCACTCCTGAGAGTTTCATCATTTTACCTCTATTGTTACGGAAGATACGGGGGTGTTTCCATGAGAAGTGAGACACACTGTATATTTGAATTTTTTATGACGTCAGCTATATTCTACCCTGCAGCTGTTTAAGTGGTGTCATCTGTATACACTATTTTTGCTTATGATACCATTAACGTAAATAATGTATAGCGGTGGCCCCAACACATAGCCTTGGGGTACTCCAACTGTTGATAAGATCTGCTCTGATTCACGTCCCTTAATTTCAACCCACTGTACTCTATTTTTCGAATAACTTTCTAGCTGAGATCCTCTAAATCTACGAGACAAAAATGTCGTTGAGAAATAGCAAATGTGAATCAATTGTTCAAGTTGAGCAATTATTGGTATATTCAAGACTACTACCTATTTCTAGAGTTCTTGAATACCTACTATTTTCACACAGACATATTCATGAATAATGCAAGTTTCATAACGCATAAAATTATCGCTTATGTGGAGACATGTTAATCTCAAATATGCAAAAGTCACTTGCATTATGTAACAGATAAAAATAAAAATATCGCTTGAATTTCAATTCTACTACGAGGTTGTTACGAATTGAAAGTTGTGATCTCTACTTCCAAATGCCGTTTACAGAATTTGAATAAGATAATTTCCCTTGAATCGGCGCGTTTAGAAAGATTTGCCCTTAAACTGTTTATAACGCGATTGTGCACAGTTGAACCTTATATTAGTATCTATCAGTTTCCGCAATATTGTTTGTCCAGCTTCAGATTTATAAAAAGTATGAATTTTTGAAAAATGGTCTCTTTTTCGAGGTTTTCCCGGATTTTCTCAGTGAAAAATGCACCGATATGGTCGTATAAATAACCATATTTTCTACGACAGTACGGAAAGTAGTACTTTTCCGTACGCGACGGCAGTTGCACGAACGACGCGGAGCGGAGTTCGGGCAAGTCGTCAAGGGCGGAAAAGAAGTTTTCCGCAAGAGTTAGGTACAATGTTTTTCCTACGACTGTTTTTGTCCATCTTATTTATGAAAAAAAAAAGGTTTTTATTAAACAAGATTTTATAATAATGCTACAAAATGACACATAAGACAGAATAGTTAGTCCTAAATATCCTTATTTTCAACAATATAAAAATCGTGCGGAAAAGTAACTTTTCAGCACTAGTGCGGAAAAGTAACTTTTCCGCATGATTTTATCTTTCCGCGAGATTTATAATATGAGATCGAATCTAGTCTATAAACGACTCACATAGGGGTATTTGACCCAAAAAGTTGGCCAAAATTAAATAATATTTTTATTTATTTTTTGATGATCATGTTTTATTATATTTTATATTTTTACTCAGGGGACTGTATCCACTCATCTCCGGAACTATCATCTGTGTCTACATCAGCTACATCTAATTCATCATCAGGGTTCTGTGCAAGAGTTTGATCTACTTGTTTCTCATTTCTGAGCTTATTCGTTATTCTGAAAGGAGGCAGCATTTCTAAGGCATTTTTGCTAAATGGCAACCTCTTCCTCTTTGACTTGGGTTGCAAATTTGTTAATAACGGATCTGAAGTTAGTAAAAGCCGGTTGATAACGTCCAAATTGCATTTTGCTCTTGAAAATTTTCGTGCAAAGTTTTGACGGTAAAATACTTATTCCGAGCTTCTGCCGAGTCTTCTGATAAATTACCTACAGGTGATAAAGCATGTTTTATTACAATTAGTCCATGTAAGAGAATTTAATGAACTGAAGTTGACGCAGGGTTCCACGGATAAAAACTGACATACAACTGAGCTGCTTCGAAAGTATAATTTTGTAATTTTTTAATGTGTATCTCATGTCCACAGGACATTATTTCAAGAATCACTTTAAATCTGTTTATCAAATTCAGATCTATTCCAGTTATCCTTGCAGATATTTCAAAATTTGTGAAAAATCTTCTGCTGGTATTGCCATCATTGGTTGATCCGAGACCCACTTTGGGGATATCTACTAATATTTCTAAATCTTCTTTGCATTTTTTTGTATCAAGTTTTTCTCTCCTTTTACAGCTATTTTGTGTTTGTTAGTATGTATTTGCCATTTCTCAAGAGGTACTTTGTAAGACAAATGTAATCAAAATTAAAAAAATCTTATGGTAGCATACCATCTTCTCTTCATTTCTAACATCAAACGGTAACATTCCTGTTTGACAAATTTTTTCTAATCTCCGGGAAACAAGCGTTTTTCCAGGATATTGCTCATGATGAAGTAATTTTTTTGTCGAAACTTTTTTCTGTACTAGTCTTCAATTGGTCATAAATGTATTTTTTGTCAAGATTCTGAATTTCAAGGTCGCTAGAATGAAATAAAAATGAATTTTACACGTAGGGTCCGTAGGGATGGAATCCTTAGAATCACTTCCATTAAGTATTGAAAAAGAAAAAGTTTAACAAAAAGCAGGTCTGCGGGAATCTGCGGTAATTGTTGGCAATTTTTAATAATTCCAGGCTAATTTTATCAGAATATTTGAATGCATATACCGAATATCACCCGGAAGTATAACAGTAACCTTCAAACATATACACGAAATAAAAAAAAAATATGTCTTCCAAAAATTCATTCAAAATATGAGTAGGCTGTGAAATATGACGAAAAAGAGATTACACGCTTCCTTGGTTGATCACACTGTACAGCAATATCAGCAAAACCCGCACAAAAATCTTTCTAAAGACTTTTTTGAACCGCTATATTTAAACAATATGAATAACGAACCCGTTCCACACCACCTATATACGTTTGATTGTCACCGAACCAGCCAGACAGTGCAGATACTAACGAGTAGATGTCACCACTTTAAGATTATACAAATATCGTACTACCGAAAACGTGTCCAATTTGGATGAATTGCTCATATTTTTAAAATGTACTTTTGGCCAACTTTATGGGTCAAATACTCCTATGTGCGACTGTTTGATAATAACTTTCCGATATTCCGTAATTTTCATAAAATTAATTTCAAAACATAAAGTAATTAAGACATTATCAAAATAAATAGTGATATTTAAAATTTGAAAGGATTTGATGTGGTATTGTAGCAATTAAATTAATATCTGAAATAGCTCAGTTGGCAAAGTTTGGCTGGACGATCTTCGAGACTTGGCCAAAGTCACGTCAGTCCAAGACCACATTAATCAATTATCCTACAAATTCTATAAATATCATATCCCTAAGAGTTCGCTCACCAGGGACATCACCCGAATCAGATCTCATCACAATCAACCTCGCAAACACGGCGGGATGATTTATCAAAGGCTCGACATCTTCTATGAACGTAACTAAAGAGAACCAACGATAGCAAAATCTTACATTGCTGAATCGGGTCAACGTCTAAGGAAACGCAAAATATGCGGTGGAGGATGGGTGGTCATATGCCGGGGGGACTGCAAATTCCCACGAGGTGTGATCACCCATCCCCCACGTCAACGCTTCAAATGGACTAAATAATCCCTTCAAAAAGGTCGCGATGAGAACTCGGTTTTTTGTTTTGATTTTCCGAGAACACACCTAAATGAAACACTACAGGGCACGTTCTGATACCAAACATTACCACAAATAACCTACGTATAAGCAAAGCAGGAGACGAAGTAACTGAAATCCAGAAACAAAGACTGAAATTTCCGAGTGCTACCCGCCACCATCAGCGGGGGCGACTCAACCGTCCCATGGGACAAGAGGGGTCGCTGCAGCAGGGTACACCTGTGGTCCTTGGCAACAAGGACCAGAGATGATACCCTCACACTTCACACTCCACATATCCTGGAAAATCCCTATCATCCCCCTACCAAGGAAGATGATATATTCGAAATGATATGTGAACGAGATTTCATGAAATGTATTTAATCTAACTTTGCAATAGACTTATTTTTATTTATTTATTTATTTAGTTGGCAAAGTAAGGGAGCAGTCGTTCTACGCTGGTTAATGGTTAATATGGGGTAGGTGGTTCGAATCCTGGGCAAGTTACTTTTTTTTTGTTTTTGTTTTGAAATCGATGAGTGTACTTACTGTTCAATTTTCGTTATATTTTTCAATATTTGTATATTCAATGACGACATGGGTGTTTTTGATAGAATCTGTTGTGAAAAAAATAATTCGCTCGTACTACAAAATTTCATATACCTACCTACGTAGTCGTGGGAAATGTATGTCATTTCATGCTTATTGTACAATATACTAATCTTGAATTAAAATATTGTGCTTAAACCCTGTATAGGCCGATTCTGATCAAACCAAGCGCTATTTCATGGATCATGTAACCATACAGTATCATCACATTCAAAAGCATTTGTTCTTGGTTTTCCGTAGTCCTTCGATTCACAGGCAACGAAACCATACGATAACAAACAAGCTTGGGAGGGGAAACAAAGGCACAAATCGATTTGGCGTTACCTCTAACTGGCAGTTAAACTTTTTATGATTTGTGCTCGTACATTGTTTTGCTAAGGTTGCGAGTAGGTACATGTAAATATTGATATTATGAATACGTTGTGAAATTATGCTAATTTTTATAGGCCATTTTGATGACTTGCCCGATAAGGGATACAAAGAATTATGTAGCCATATGGTAACAAGTACCGATAAAGGGTTAAAGAGAAATTCTTGCGTAAAAGTAAAAATCGTGCGGAAAAGTTACTTTTCCGCACGCTCGTAGGAAATAGTATATTACGTAACAAGAATTGTAAGTAACCCATTACGCACGAAATGAAAAAGTTTATGCACGTAGCCGGGCATCGGCGAGTGCATAAATTTCATGAGTGCGAAATGGGCTTACAACTCGTGTAACGTACTATACTTTTTCTACGCCCATTCATTTTAACGTTATGCTTGTGTTGCCAATCCATAAATTTTTGATGGGTAATTTCGTACCTTTCTTTGGATTTTAGCGGTAACGAATCATGTGTGGCAGCTTGAGCTTCTTCTAAAATCTTCGGTGGAGTGCTCATAATTTCACCCCTTTCGCAGACAAAGTTGAAAAAATGTTCGGATACAATTATATTTTGTTCAAGAAATTGACAATATAAATGACATGACATTTATTTTCAAGAAAACGTGTCCTATTTTTAAAGATATTGCATAATGTGCTGTCTACATTCAGGGGCATCACTCTTTCAATCCTAAATATATCTCGCTAAAGCTAAAAATTTTTATGTTTTTTGATTGACTAAATTTGTGTAAATAGAAACAAAAGTCTTACGTAAATAAAAATTTGATTGTAATTTAATTGAAACAAGAAGTTTAAGTTTTGTTCTCAAAACGCACGTGTAGGTATGTTACGAGATCTTATTACGTGCATGTTATTGTTATATGTCATTTACAAGAAATGTTGACAGTGCGATTTTTGACGTTTAAAGACATCGGCGTAGAAAAAATACTTTTTTGCACTCAGTGCAGTAAAGAACCATTTTTCCACTAAATACAGTTCAATAAAGTTTTGTTTTTTGAACGAACGTAGAAAAATAATTTTTGTATGTATGTGTTGTATATATAATATATGTGTGTATATAACAACTTTTTATTCTACAAGGGTACAAATGCCCTATAAGTGCTTGACTGATTATTTTTAAAAAACTTAATTTATATTAGCATTAGAGCATGCTGTTTGTTGTTCCCATTGTAACGACCAATGAAAATGTAAATTAGCCAATTGGCCTAAATAAAGGATTTATATAATTTGAGTCGGCTACATCATTCTTCTTTTTTCCGTAAACATTGCTTTGATTCGTCTATGTTCGACATTTTTCATCCGCGTGAATGGTAATCAGTGGAATGCATATTGATGGATCAATATTGTTTTCATTATAATATAATTATTATATTAATGAGCTCCGATGCCTCATAAGGCTGTCGAGGGTCACAGGATAACAAACAACTACTCGTATATATTGTTTACAGTCTGCGAGCCACCTTAGTTTTTCGCGTAATCAACTCCTTTATTCTGATATAGGAAAATGCCGTTCATTAAGTTAACGTCAGCAATTGGTCGATATAAAATTGGTAAATGATAACAAGAATTCGTCATTCAGTCTCTATAGTCATGCTTTATAAATAGAAATGATGCGATTGTTGAAAAGAACTGTTTTAGTACACGAAACAAGTGCAATTCATAGACAAACTGATTATTTTCAATAATATGTTTTAGTATTAGAAATAATTCCTTGATGCGTTGTTATACAATGGTTGGCATAGGTACTGAGTATGGAACCAGAAAGTAGTTTTAGATGCCTACACCTCCTCAAAATTTTTCCGAATAATTTGGTAGAAGAGGCCTTGCAAATTATTCGGAAAAATCTGCAAGAAGACAGAGCTGAAGAACAGGACGAACCTACCAGTACGTGGCATTATGGACCTGCTAGAATGTTGCCTGCGAAATTGTTACTTTCAAGAAAAAGACCGCTTTTTCTCCCAGGAAGACGGACTACCGATGGGATCCCCATTATCGCCCTTGGTAGCAAACATCTATATGGAATGGTTTGAAACTTTTGCTACAGAGACAGCCCATAAGAAACCTCAGACGTGGTTGAGATATGTTGACGACATGTTTGTCATATGAAACCACAGAGACGAGGAACTTGACGTCTTTTTCGAACATCTGAATAACATCAGAAAGTCCATAAACTTCGCGATGGAAAAGGAGACCCAAGACGGTTTACCTTTTCTAGACGTGAAAGTTCAAAAGAACAATGATAAGTGCCAAACATCAGTATACAGAAAGCCGACTCATACCGGACAATACCTGAACTTCGAATCGAACCATCATGGTGCTACAAAGAGAGGAGTTGTTCGATCGCTGGTGGACCGTGCCTACAACCTATGTAACACAGATAAAAGTCTTACCATCGAATTGGACAATACCAAGAAAGATCTGCCACGAAATGGGTACCCCAAAAAACATATAGAAAAGGTTCTAGCCCGCAGGGGGGATAAGAACAAGAAACCAGACGAGCCGACACAAGCCACCCTGTGCGTTCCGTATGTTAGAGGTCTATCGGAAAGAATAAAGCTAATTGGGTCAAAATACAAAATACGGACATGTTTCAAGTCAGGTAACACTATTCGCAGCCATCTCACGAAGACGAGACCACGTAACGCTGACATTGACTCCAAAAACTGCATCTACCGCATCCCTTGTGAATGCGGTGAAGCTTATCTTGGAGAAACTAAGCGACCACTTAGCGTTAGACTCGCTGAACACGAGGAGAAACTTCAAAGTCAGGGATAGCGGATCATATCTGGACGACCCAACACAACATAAAATGGACTGAAGCCGAAGTTATCCATAAAGAAGAGGGCTGGTATAGAAGGAAGTTTAAAGAGAATGCATATATTATGTTTTGAATTGATGTATATGATGCATATATTATGAACAACAAAGTCTTCAGTCAAGCTAGCATAGAAACCCTTAATTAGTGGCATGGATCAATTGAAATTGCGATAATAATTAACAATGCTGTACCGGAGGGGCCTAGCACTGTAATTAACAGGCTTACCTGAATACCGCCAAATTACCCTTAGGCTAATGACACAAAATTATCCATAGCATATATAAGAAGTATCCTTGAGATTGTCGCATTATACACTTGATAACGACTGTAGATTTTACCAGTTGAAACGTCGTTATTAAAAATTGCAGATAATTGAATTTTTCTTTGTTCTTTTTTAGACAATGAAAGTCCAGAATAACCTTACTCATTCGCTAAGATGTTAGTATCTCCAGATTTATATTCAGGTATAATTTTAGCAATTTTTAGTTTAGAAATAGACCCCTCGTTGGAATAATATTGATAAAATGCAGCAATTGGTTTTATTAGCGATTCATGATTATCTTTGTAGTATTATACTGAATGATCGTTTATGTCAGTAGAACTAGAATTAATGAAAGATTTGATAATATCTGATACTTCTGTTTCTGTCGTAGGATATAAAAATACTGAACTACTGATGTTGTTTTTTCTAATTTCTCTCTAATAGGATGCATAAAGAGTGTCTGAATCTGGAATATTATTTCTTCAGCCACATTTACAAAATATTCATTAGACTCTCCAGGCAACAGAGTTTCAGTGATGCTTTTCTTCTTTCTCTTCCTGTTTGCTTATTTACTTGTTTCCAAATGGCTTTTGGTTTGTTTGTCGAGTCACATGGACAAATAAATACTTTATAACTAGGAACATTGAAATATCATTCTAACCAACTAAAGATTTAATTAATATATTTGTCTGAAAAATTCAAATTACGAAAATTACAAGTTTTCAGTACAGTAAATTTCTCTGAATACATACCTGTACATAACGATATCATCATTTGAATATTTCGACATAGGTATATTTGTTTTGGAAAATATCTATGCAGAGTAGGCGGCTTAATTGGGAGCTGTATAATTTTATGCTAATGAATTTTGTAATATTCCTAACTGATGGCGATAGGCATCGGTGTGTTTCTGTGAGATTCAACAGCTTGAAAACGTGATATTTAAATTTCAGAAGTTTTGGTGAACAGTTCCTTTATACATTGTCCAGAATATTCTTCCTGGCTGAAAATTTGGAAGTTGAATAAGCCAAAATTGTTATTATTCCATTTCTCAAAGAAAACAATGTTTAAAAGAATTACTGGTCTTTTCTTGAGACATTGTGTTTTTCAAATCATCAAAACCCAATGTTTTTATGTTGCCTGAAAGCGATGAAACTTTGATCTCCTGCGGCTCACCTACATTCAGTTCCACCTAATCGTGTATCAACCAAGCATGTTCCCGAAGAATAATTCTTGCACACTTTTACCATCAGCAAAAATCACACAATCCCAAAGCAATATATTAGGTCCAAAGTAATAGATAGACATACATCACAAATAAGAATGGCCCTCAGATCAAACCTTGGAGTATATCGTGATAGAAATATTTAATCTGAAATAGTCATTCACACTAACTACAATCAAAACTAGTGGCACAATATTCCATTAGAGGTAGTTTCGGTGATAGATCTGGTTTGGAATACTAACAGATTTTCGAAGAAGGCAAAATAAAATCACCACAATAAATTCAGCTAAGATTTAATTTAATAACTTTTGGATGAACAGAAATATTTTTAAAGGCAAGCTTTCATCCAAAAGCGCTAAAAAGTAAAAAATTAATTTCTTTCAAATATAATAATGACAAAGAAAGACAAGCTTTGATTCAAATAATAAAATTAAAAAAATATTTCTTCAGATATGTGACGTAGGTTACTCTGTGAGTAACAGATTCAACAGCTTGCCGCGCAAAGAATAACTTGCGTCACACATCTATACAAATTATTTTTTATGCTTAGTCTATTTGAATGAAAGCTTGTTTAAAAAAATTTTTTTTTCATTATTTTTGTGAAGAAACTATTCTTTAATAAGCCTACTGCGTATTCTTTAATAAGCCTACTGCGTAGGCTTATTATGGCAAGTACCTGTCAGAAAACAACTACTCCCCTGGCTAAGACCACGACGGGTATTGAATTAAATCAAACAGCTACTTGTGCAACGTTTAAGGGAGTAAAGGGTTCATCATCGGTCGGTAACGACTGTTCGTTAGCAAACGATCTCCCAAAGATTTCTGTTTTCTTCGATTAAATCTCTCAACCCGGAGATACGGAGTGTCTTCCTCTGCTCGCTAGGTGGAGCGGCCTAGAAACTGCTTCCATCTCGTGAACCAGAATTGACTAATCAGCGGAGTGTGTATTGGTTTGGACGGGGAATAGATGGCTTCAGTGCTGTCTGTGTTGACCTGCCCTTGCACTGATGAGAGGCAACAACCTCGAAACTAGTCTGCAGGTGGTCACCCTGTCCAAATCAAAACACAATTCTGCTGGTTGGTCATAGAGGGCACTTGAAATTGCGTCCTCTGATGCTTTGAGGAACGTTGCACAAGTAGCTGTTAGATTTAATTCAATACCCGTCGTGGTCTTAGCCAGGGGAGTAGTTGTTTTCTGACAGGTACTTGCCATAATAAGCCTACGCAGTAGGTGTTTATGGGAGTAAAGGGTTCATCATCGGTCGGTAACGACTGTTCGTTAGCAAACGATCTCCCAAAGATTTCTGTTTTTTTTTAAATAAAGCTTGTAAAAACATGTTGAGATATCGGTCGTTTCTAGTTCCTCTTTGGATTCTTTGTACAACACATGATTTATTATTTACCCCACACTTTTTCGTTTGTTTTTATTGCCATTTCTGCAATTTCTTGAACATGTCTTATAGATCATAACCTCAACAATATTGTGTGAAAACATGACATGTATTCAAGATGACGTACTAGTCACCGATTCATTTTGATTGCAAGTATGTTTCTTGTTTTACAAATGTCTATTACTCGTACACTGAAATTAAATCTGAGCTGCACAGCATTGGTGAAAGTAGCTCATAATGTTCTCTCAGCCCACTGACTAATATAATGTATGCCATGCTTGAAAGATTTACAAGTTGTTATTCTTAAATGCCTTTTTCGTATCCAACGACACGCTGTACAAATAAGCTACGGAAATGTTAAAAGGTTATTTATTAAGGCTTACAGTTTAATCTAGCACAATAACGTAGAGATAAAGTTGAGAGAAAACAGGTATAAAGTAGGGGTTTTGTTGTGTGAAAACGAAGGCCCAATTTCCACTACGAGTTCATATTTTACAAATGAACTTTATCGCACTCCTGGCTCATTATCCTCGGAACATAATGGTAAATGTTAATGCATGGAAATTTCTATTGAAGTTTTCTAGACCTTTTATATTTCTTTGCATAAACATTGCGATATGAGTCATTTCGGATTCCATGGACGAGTTGCAGGTTTGGAATTTTCCACTTGATTAATTTTTCAATTCAATTCAAAACATTTTCACAGAACATTCACTTATAATCTCCCAAGCGCTTGAATTATTGCAGGAAATTTTTTGAGTACGTACATGAATTTTTTGAAAATAACCCGAGACATATAGCGACGAAAGTAATTTTCTTAAAAAATTCATGTAAGAGATAAATTTCCTGCAATTAATTCAAGCACGCGGGGGATTCGGTGAGCAAATTTCACACCGAAATATATTGAATGAATGGTAATTTCATCTGACTTGGAGATTATTCAAGACAAAACAAGTTATAACATCAGTGGGCCATGAATAGCTTTTTTGACACAATGATAGATACGCATTCGTATTGTGGCGGTGTGTTGAAAATATGTGTCTTTCAGAAAAAAGCGGAAAGCGCTTTGCTGGATAAAGCATAAAAGAAAGCTCTTTACAAGTTTACTAGACGGTCCAAATTACAGACCACTGAACCGCTTCAAATACATCCAGCGGAAAATAAAGCGCTTCATTTATCTGTAGCGGCTGGAAGACCTGTAAGCCGTCTATCACGTGAAGCGTGAAAGCGGCTGCAGGCGCTGCATGCTGTTAGACGCACCCAGTGACAGCTTAACCACTAACCAGTTAGAATCAATTTTCTAGTTCGTATTGTTGTAAAGTTGTTTTCAAGGTTTCAGAAGAATAATATTGCGGAGAATACTTCATAATTAAATGAGAAATAATGTAAAAACAACAAAAATATACAGTATGCATATTGCGATGAACTTTGCGAAGATAAAATAGGTCACCCATAATTGAAATACTTGAACAAAAATGAGACAATCAGCGTAGTACTATTATAGGTGTTAAAACTCAATAATAGAAAAGAAAATAATAATTTCCAAATATTTTATATTTATTTATTTTTTCTTCTTAAATTCAAAGGGCCTTTTGCCCGATTATAAATGTATTTATGGGGAAATATTTAATCCGTTAAAATAGTTTCAGAGCTTAGTTTTCTGGTAATCGGATTACCTACGATACGAAATCTTGCCAGCCAGCTATTAGTTTTATGACTACGCTTTCGTAAGCCGGAGAATTTGGATATTTGGAATGACGTAGGCTGGGTTTTTCTTTATTTCTGACCTGCAATGAAAAGATGGAGTTCAAAAGATGAGAAAAGATAATTAGTTGGGCTTCAGTTTTCAAGCCGCGATGTTCTCCGTTTTTCGAGCTCCTCTACTAGCATTTATCTGGTCGAGCTTGATAACCATTCTTTAGCAACTGTATACAGTGACCGGCAGAAAGTACGCATCATATGGGAATTTTTTTTATTAATAAATTTTGACAAATATTGATATTTGCAATCGCTTCTGCATCAAAAGAAACCCCAAAAGACGTTGTACAGTGCCGTTCGTCTTTTCGAGGTTGGCGGAAAATTTAAAAAATCTGAAAATTATTTCTCAAAACACGCTTGTTTGTGAAAATATCGAGAAATGTTAATGAGAAAAGTTGTTCAGATTGACATTTTATAGCTATGTACAAGTTTTGAAAAAGATCTGAGATAAAAAAATAAAAATCAATTTTTTGCCACAAAAAAAAAAGTTTTTGGAAACATACATTTCTGACGAAGAAACTCATTAGTAAAGCCAACACTAATATTTCAAATAATGTTTTGTGAAGATTCGCAAGCTATTCCTATTTTATTCGGAGAAAATTTGAAATCTGTGATTTTGCAGTGTGATCAGCTGCTTCATAAGAAGTCACTGAAATATCTACAGGACAATTAAGAATTTCAAATTGAAATTGTGTAGATACTTGGTTCTTAATTAATAATAAAAAGTATCGGAATTATAATGTCCTGTAGATATTTCAGTGACTTCTTATGAAGCAGCTGATCACACTGCAAAATCACAGATTTCAAATTTTCTCCGAATAAAATAGGAATAGCTTGCGAATCTTCACAAAACATTATTTGAAATATTAGTGTTGGCTTTACTAATGAGTTTCTTCGTCAGAAATGTATGTTTCCAAAAAGATTTTTTTTTGTGGCAAAAAATTGATTTTTATTTTTTTATCTCAGATCTTTTTCAAAACTTGTACATAGCTATAAAATGTCAATCTGAACAACTTTTCTCATTAACATTTCTCGATATTTTCACAAACAAGTGTGTTTTGAGAAATAATTTTCAATTTTTTTAAATTTCCCGCCAACCTCGAAAAGACGAACGGCACTGTACAACGTCCTTTGGGGTTTCTTTTGATGCAGAAGGGATTGCAAGTATCAATATTTGTCAAAATTTATTAATAAAAAAAATTCCCATATGATGCGTACTTTCTGCCGGTCACTGTATACGTTTATCTGATCGCATGTCTTAATGACAACGTTATGTCACTCAATTTTGATGATATAAGGAAGCTCATTATGGTACTTAGTACCATAATTAATTAATCATGGGACTAAGTACCATAATGAAATTCTATACGAAAAACATGTAATGGCGAGATAAAAAACAATTATTCAAAATGCATATGCAACTATGTACAAAACTATTTATTATAAGTGGTAAAAGAGCAATTACTACAATTTGCAGTATTAATTCCAATGGATTCTAGAGTTTTTACATCAGTAGTTGATGATTTTTGGTAAACGTAATCCTGTTTGATTGTTGGCACCAAAAATTGCTTCTGATATTTTTTGTTTTGCTCTTTCGAATTTTCGATGTAACCTTATTGCTTTTCCATCCGCCATGGCGTTTCACGGTACACAGATCAGCTCCAGAATCAGCCAAAAATGAAGACGATCGCCGAAAACATAGTCCGGTATATTCTACAGGGTGAGGTAAATTAAAAAAAGTGGCAATAATTTTTGGCATTTTACCAAAGGTGTGGATTCCAACGGGTTGTTTTGTGCATTTCTTATTTTTATAAGTGACAAAAAAACGTAGATGGTTTGTGTTGCAAGGTAGAATTTTCACTTATTATCTGACAAGTTCTACCATATTCAATCCTGGGATATTCCCCGACGTTACAAAAAATTCTATCATTACCTTTATTTTTGTATTCGGTAAAGAAATTCTAAAAACGGATCCTTCATCTATTTTCAACAACATATTTGTCAGTTCCTCTTTTCTGCATGCTCCACTTAGTCTAATTATTATAGCACCTTTAAAAAAAAATATGTATCATCTGATGCTTCTGTTAAAAACTTTGTAACATCTTGTTCAGTAAAAATTTTGAATTTTTTAGCTCTGTAACCTTCTGATTTACGATTTAGTAATGCAACCAGCTGTAGGTACTTACTAATATCGACGTTTTTTCTTGTTAATAAAATATCTCTTATCATCGAATAATACGACCAAAGAAAGATGGTTTTCTTTTCTTAGATAAGCATTCGAAGTAAGCCAACAATACTTTTTCATGAGTGATATTCTTGATTTTCAGAACACCATTCTTCGTACCGATTAAACACCATTTCATATACACTCCGTGATTTTTCCGGCAAAATAGAGTCCACGATATTTCGCGTCATTTCTTCCAAATCAGAAGGTAAACTACCAGTTTCAGAATCACTCATTATTATTTAAATCATATTAAATTCTACGTGACAATTGTGTTTGACAGCGATAAATAAATATTGCCGTTTTTTTTCCTTCCTCGGATGCTGGTTCTTTCACCAGCTACACCTCAGCCTCTTGGGCTTCTTGTGTTTTCCGTGTTGGTTTTACAGCACCCACTCCGCAACTACGGTCCCCTGTACCAGTCTGTACAGACAGGTTCTTCACCGGTTGGCTGTTGTATTCTTCGGGAGTTAAATTGGATTTCCCAAAAATTGCCTGTCTCTTGCGGTCTAATGCTTCGCATTCTGACAGTATATGTTTGGCTGTTTCTGTCCCTTTACCACATTGTCTGCAGGAAAGTTCTTCGTTGTACAATCCCATTTTGTGCAGGTGTTTTCTCATTGGACTGTGACCAGTGAAAAGACCCGTTATTGTTCTAACTTGATTCCTGCTCAGCTTGAGTAGTTCTTCAGTTTTGTCTTTAATGTATGTTTTCCCGTGGTGCATGAGGGGGGCTTCGTTCCACCTCTCCTTTTGTTTTCGCTTGACCCAGTCCCGAATGCATCCTCGAATGTCGGATTTATTAATCCCGACTGCGGGTTCTGGGCCAATATATGGAGTTGATGAGCCCTCTCTAGCTAGCTAATCAGCTTTTTCATTGCCCTCGATACCGCAGTGTCCTGGAACCCGCATCAAAGTTAATTTGTTGTGTTCTGTGAGAACACTGAGTTCTTCTCGGCATTCCCATACCAGTCTTGATGTCACTTTCGGGTTCATAAGAGCCTTCAGTGACGCCTGGCTATCGGTGCATATTTTGATTCGTGCATTGTGCATTTCCCTCATATTCATTTCTCTCGCGCATTGCAAGATGGCGTACATCTCTGCCTGGAATACAGAGGTGTTTGTTCCTAGTGAGACGCTTATTTGGGAGTTCCTTCCCTCACTGTATATTCCAGCACCAGTTCCTTCTTTGGTCCGTGTACCAGATCCTCTCTCCAGGTTTGTCCCTGGTATTGTCGTCTGTTCATTCTCTTCGATCTTGCAAGATAGCCTCGAAGTTGATGTTGAAGAAGTATCTAGGAGTCATGTGGTCCGTTGGTTTCATTTCTAGAATGTTGCCTCCCACTATTTCCTTTATCTTGTTGTGATCCGATCTGTTGCTCGTATTTTGTTGCCTCAGGAGTCCCATTCTTGCCTCTCCCATGATTGCTATGTCAATCGGTGGGAGGTCCAACAGTACTTCCATGGCTAATATTGCCGTTACAACCTGACGTTGTCAAGGAAATGACACTTAAGGTGCATTTAGTCAACATAAACGTAACTTTAGCACAAGCACTGACATAAACATAACCGTGAAAATAATTTTTTATCAGACCTAATATTACACGAGTTTTAGATTTAGACATACATTTGATAATGATAGGTACATTTTATGACATGAAACTTTAGGTACACGTGAATTAAGAACAATATTTTTATCGTAAAAGTAAGATTCTTATAAAATTGGGATTTTCAAAGTGACATGTTTTTAGCATAAACTTAATATTGTTGTATAAATGGTGCCATTTGATTTAACAGATTCAACTTTCGTTTTTAACATATATTTAAGCACAATTTTAAAATGATGTTGACTAAATGCACCTTTACTCCTTAAAAATAGTTGTCATTGTGACATGTCAAAAATGCAGTTTTTGATTTTTCGAAAACGTATTAATATAAATACCATCAGATAACATTTTGTATGTAATACGAATCATAAACAATCATTATGGCACACGTCGTGTTATCATAACATGCACGACTTGTACCATAATGATTGTCTTTATGATTCTTATTACTTAAATAACTATTAATTGTCGAGTGTTTTTATTATGAACCTGTGTAAATATATCATTATAGTTACTTATTAGCTGCTGTGTCCGTTATTTAATTGTTAAAATGCAGGGAGTCCTCAAAATATTTTCATACTATTGGTCGAATTAAAAAATTTTCTCATGATGATTGGCTGACAGGATGGTTTGAAATTGAATATTTTTTCAGGCGCTCTATATTTCATGTCGAAAAATCCAACACAGCATGTTGTTATTCTGAATTGTTTTTGATTGTAATGTATTCAAAACAAGGTCGGTACCTGTGAATTATTTCTGTACTCCAAGACCAAACAACATCATTTGTCGAATAACTTTCAATAAAATAGTCGTAAACGACAACGGGTCCAAAAATAACGATTTTATAGTTCCTTCTACGAATTATTGAGTGTTTCGGTACTAAAACCAAGAATTTGTTTTATAACAAAACCGGATAAATTATAAAACATTTTCGAGAGGTGAAATATAGGCTCTTCAACATATACGAGCTTACACGATAAAGCATTCAGTGCGATAGAGTCGGTATCTTGTAGCTATTGCAGTGTTTATATCCTGTGTAAATATTATCATCGGATATTTTTTTAACATACAGGATACGCCTTTTACTAGAGCTACGATTGCAGAAATCGTGGTTTTGTTTGAGGTTTATGGCTCGTTCTAGGAGATAATGTTCTAAAATTAGAAATATCTCGAACAAATTAAATAATTTTTCTATTTGTGTCCTAATTTTCAGTTTGAGGCGTTTCAGGTTGAAACCTTAGTTTTGATATAAAGGTTTCAACCTGAAAACTCCCCATCCTCAATTTCTTCCTTCCAGTAAATAATATGAGATATCGAAAAGCAGGTCAATTTTGTTTTCAAGGGGGACGCTTTGAATGAGTTTTTGTAACCTTTTGAAATTTTGACATTTTTCTCGAAATTTTGACTTTTATCACGAAATTTCGAAATAAAAAAAGTTGAAATTTCGAGAAAACAGTCGAAATATCGAGAAAACATTAAAAATGTTGATATAATAGTCGAAACTTCGAAATAAATCTCGAAATTCCGAAATGAAAGTCGAATTTTCCTGATAAAACTTGAAATTTCGAGATAAAAGACGAAATTTCGAAAAAAAAAGACGAAATTTCGAAAAAAAAAGAAGAAATTTCGAAAAAAAAGTCGAAATATCGAGAGAAAAGATAATAGTTCAATACTAAAGTCGTAATTTCGAGATAAAATGAAGAATTTCGAGTCAAAAGTCGAAATTTTGAGAAAAAAATTAAAATTTAGGTAAAAAGTCATAATTTAGAGATAAATCTCAAAATTCTGAGAAACAAGTCAAAATTCTGAGATAAAAGTCAAAATTTCGAAATAAAAGTCAAAATTTCGAGATAAAAGTCAAAACTTCGAGATAAAATTCAAAATTTCGAGATAAAAGTCAAAATTTCGAGATAAAAGTCAAAATTTCGAGATAAAAGTCAAAATTTCGAGATAAAAGTCAAAATTTCGAGATAAAAGTCAAAATTTCGAGATAAAAGGCAAAATTTCGAGATAAAAGTCAAAATTTTTTGAAAAAGTTAACATTTAGATAAAAAGTTAAAATTTCGAGATAAATCTCAAAATTGTGAGAAACAACTAAAAATTTCGAGATAAAAGTCAAAATATCGAGATAAAAGTCAAAATTTCGAGATAAAAGTTAAAATTTTGATAGAATAGTCGAAAGGACCCCGCAAACTCCATATGGATTTTGGGTCCCGGTGGATTTTTTCGAATTTTTGGCATGATGTAGTCCATGTGATTTTCAACCAATGTTATCATTGCGCCAACCCAAAAAAATTAACAGTTTTTCTGCTAGAGGGCGTTGAAATCACCACTTGCGCAGATTTGACTGTTTTTTTTTAATCCGGTAACAATATTTTCCCATGTTTCATTGTTTCTAATGTTGCACAATATTGTGCTGTTTTTAAAAAATTCTCACCCCCATTATTCCCCCCAAATCCTATTAGGAAACGAAAAAAAATTCTCAAGTGCCTTTGAATGTATCGTCGAATGTTTAAATATGCCGGAATGAGGAAAATTGGTGTTTTTTATGATTACCCCCCTCTCCCCGAAGAGCACAAAACGAAAAAATAACAGTGGATTTTTCTGAATTTTTAATATGATGAAGTTCAAATTATTTTGAGTAGAAATTAATTGGGTGATAAACCCCAAAAATATTTTTTTTTATGCCAAGGGGCGTTGAAATCATACCTTGCTCATAATAGACCGTTTATTATTATAGGCGGAAACAATATCTCTAACATACTGGTTGAGAATTACATGGACCCAAATTCCATAAGGAGTTTGCGGGGTCCTTTCGAGATAAGTCTCACAGTTACAATTTTTATTTAAATGGTACGAAGACGAAGCACCAAACAAATTTTCCTAAATATCACGACAACGGATCGATCAATTAAAAAAAAACACCGACTTGTAGAGATTAAAAAGACCTTTAAAATACCCTTTCGCGTTCAAGATTTTGAAGTAGGTAGATCCCCCTTGCAAGGGATGAAAGGGGGCGCGTTGATTTTCTGACGAAAACTTGTCCCCTTCGATACATTTGTTGACGTGTCTAGGGATTTAAAAAAAAAAATACACACATTTCGAGAAAATTAGGGTGAGAAGTTCCGAAATGAATACCCTGTATATTATTCTGCTATGGCAACGGTACGGGTCGAACAAATTAGAGTTATGATTGGAATTATTTATCAAGCATGCCATGATGTAAAACGCTCCGGCATTACATACTAATGTCCAGCCTAGAGGCGGACGTTGTTTTACAATTCATAGTTTGTTTTTCACAACATCCTCATTGAAATTCTTTCGTCGATGCCATAATAGAAAGGCAACGAAGCCAATAACGTGTTTATAATATTTTCGAGGATTAGACGGCGACTGACACGATCGACTGTTTTAATAACGAGAATTGTTTATTGATTGTTATGAACATTAGGATAAGAAGAAGCAGGCGAGTGCCCTGTTGGGATATTTTGCGATCTCAGCAGGGCATTCGACTGTGTTGATCATAACATTATCTTACTTTTAGATAAACTTTTTCGTTATTTCATAAGAGGCATACCGAGAATATGGCTTTCTCTGAATTAGGAGTACCTCAAGGGTCGATATTGGGACCCATATTGTTTGTATTATACAGGGTGTCCGAAAAACCTTGTACATTATGAAACTGGTGATAGACCAGGTCATGACTGTTCAGAATATTGGAATTTCACCTCAGTAAAAATCTCACCTTTTTCCAGATAATGAGCATTTTTTTAATTTCTGGAAAATCACTACCTCACCTTGGATTTTTGAGTCTACAAATTGGGACCAATTCAAATATCTTTGCTGATTACTGATGAGTGATGCTTTCAGACGTACAAAACAGTTTTTCAGAAAACGATACAAATTTTCAAAAAATGAGGGTAAAATGCCAGATTTGAGTTTCACCAATTTTTTTAACAATAGTTTGACATTATTGTTTGAAAAAAACAAAACCAAGTGGAAGTGGATATTCATTACAAAAGAATGCCCATTTTGTCCAGACTCCACCATGGTATAAAACATACTATAATTATTTTTGGAATTTCAATTATATTAGAGTGTGATGTTAATCTGAGATAAAATCAACTCCATTAGAGGTTAATCGGCATTATTGTAGAATTTGGAGCGATACAAATCCTCATGTATTTCGAGAAGCTCACACTCAACATCCGGAAAAGAGAAACGTTTGGGTAGGAATTTTGGGAGACCACCTAATTGGACCTCTGTTTATCACTGGGAATTTAAATGGCGAAATTTATCTTGAAATGCTGGAAAATCCTATTGATCAGTTAATAACTGAATAATTAGAACACGATCCTCTACTACTTGACCAACAATTTCATTTCCAACAAGACCTCCTCCTCACTACGCCGCACAAGTTCGCCAATACCTCAATTTGCAATACCCCGGTCGTTGGATGGGAAGAAGAGATTCTATGGATTGGCCTGCCCGATCTCCTGACCTGAACCCTCTGGACTTCTTCTTGTGGGGACATCTTAAGTCCAAGATTTGTGTGACTCAGTCTGAAAATTTGGACGTGCCGTCAAATAACTCCAATTATGCTGAACCATGTTGGAGACGGTTTTCAGTCAAGATTGTATTATTGGAGGACAATTTGAACATTTGATTTAGGGCCAGTTTCACAGGTTCCAGTTAGGGTCCAGATATATTACCTAATGGTTAGAATGTGAACCTGTCAAAGCCATTGAAGGAATGTCATTCACCGTCTAAGCTTTCAGTTAGTTATGTGACGGTTAACTGGGACCTGTGAAACTGGCACTTAAACACGCAGATTTGATTTTTTTGATTGTGAGCATGATAAAACAATGAAATTTTTTTAAGAATGTGATTTTTTGAAGATTGTTTAAGTCTGTAAAAAAGGCTTAATAAACATAGGCTTGTGCTTTGTGCATTGTAAAAATAACCAAAATATTCAAGTTGGCTCATTCGAGCTACAAAATAGATTTTTGGCGAAAACGGTTCATCAAATTAACTTTTTTCATACACCGTTGTAAAGAGGCTTCCAAGACCTTTCAAATGAAGTATCACTCAACCCCTCTCCCCTATTTAATTTTGAGGGGTTGAAGCGCTCCCTATTAGGGGGTTGCTCGTTCAAGCCTCCAATATACGTCAAAAGATGTCCCCCAAACAAAATCATTCGACGTATTTCGGGAAATTTTTCCACTCGCTATGGGATAAGAAATATACGGGGTGGCTCGACTGAGATGGATGCCCTGAAAGTTCAAAAAACACCATGGTTTCTGAAGAATTGAAATCATTAAAACGCAATTGTTGTTTCTCATCGTACGTGGTAGGTATATTGAAATATAAAAAAAAACACTCATCATTCGCTAAATATAATTATTGGCATCTACCCAGTATATGCAGCCACGTGTGAATGTTTTCCCTTTCCGACGACAATATGATGTTACGCTTGTTATTACATTCCAACCAGATCCTATTTGTGTTGCAGAAATATAATTTTGTTATTAATTTCATCTGAACACCAACGGAAGGTAAAACGATTAATAACAGACGTTTTCAAACTCTGAGCAAATATGAAAACAAGGATTTGTTAACGATACAACTACAGCTGTCCTTTACGAATGTTGAATAAAGATCACCATCAAAAAGCTCAAATGCAGTGAAATTAATCGAATATGTTCCGTTAGGTTGATTCCTTTATATTTTCAATGTTTGTAACATGTAAATTGTAAACTCATTAATAAACAGTATATATTCGTTCCTTATGCTAAATTGTATACCTACGTGAAACTATACATATTTAGAAAGCTCATCTGAATAATTCACTTATTCAAATCAATCTCCGAACAAATTTTCTTCCAACGATTTGGAAATTGATAAAAATAAGGTAAACGGCCTCTTCCGAAATTAATTTATGTTTATTTATAGCTCTGTACTAAACCAAAATAAAGTAACTGATTTATTCAGTTACATCTTCGATGTTTTCGTGAGATGACTTCAGTACTAATTACATAGAAATTATATTTCGCAATAATTTAATGTCGCTTAATTGCTATGTAAGTCGCAGAAATGTTTCTCATTAAACACTTCCTTGGTTTATATTTATTTATAACAGTTTATTCCATTGAAACTAGTTTTTGGACATTTGCCCACTGTAAGAACCCAGTAAACAGTAAACGATATGTAATCAATAGACAGATAGACCAAATGTTTTTCTTGATATTTATAATTGTATGGGCAAAATGTACATTTCTTTATACTCAGAATACTGTGATTCGAACTGTAAGATTTGACGTATGTGCTATGGTTGAACTCAGAAAAATTTGGGCATTCAATTTTTTTAAAAAAATATACCCTTTCAATTAAAAAAAAATATCTATGACGTCATATCTTGAAAGGTGGTAAGGAAAAAAAAATATTTTTTTTTCTAAAAAAAGGTGGAAAACTAAAATACAAATTCGACCTGAAAATAATCAACTCGTAAGATAATAGAGCGTTTCCACACTTTATGAACGCACTGTATATTAATGTTAAATTTTTTCTACATAAAGAAATTGTAAATTACTATTTATGAAACAACGTATAAATGATACCGAAATTTATAAAATAAAACATTGAGTCACATCATAAATAACAGTACTCAAATCATTTCTGTGAATATTATAAATGTTGTCAATGAAATGTTAATTAGTTTTGTGAACAAGGCAGAGTGAATGATTGACTAGTCCTGATAAGTTTTTATATTTGAGTGAAAATATTGCAGGAAAGGAGGGTTTCGTACTGCGAGTGAAATTATCGTTAAAAGTATGCGGAACATTAATTTCACAAACATTTCCGACGAACCAAAGTATCTATCTAAGTACTTGAACTTTCGCATCAATCAACAACAAACAGATGTACACTCTGCAATTAAATATGACATTGGTCAGGTCACTCTCTTATTTGTGATCTTATTTCACCGGTTGGCGTTTACGTAATGAAAAGGTCACACGACGTTATACACATTGTATATCTAGTAACAGAACTCGGTCTGCCTCGAGGTCTGCCACAGCGTCCAATTCGAGGAACAAGTTTCTTCAACAGCAACGGGTTCTTCTCGTGTTCTCGTGTTGTTTCATATGATTTCGAAGAGGCTCGCTGCGTTTACAGCGTTGCCGCTTGTAATTGAGCTTAGGCACAAATAATATCATCGAAAATGTCCCTACACACAGTTCTTATGCAAAAAGACTTTAGGTCAAATTGTACAAAATTTCAATATGTTGTTGGACTCGACATACTGAACAAAAGTTAGTATGGTGATCGTTTTTTTGCTGTCAGGTTGGAAATATATTTCGTTTTTAAATGTTGGAAACACTGATTTGAGTAAATTTTAATTGTCGGCTGTCAACTTCAACAAATTGTTTAATGTTTACTATTTTAAATTGAAACTGAAAATATAAAAAAAATAATTGAAAAATTTGTATCGAAGCTGGGGCTGCTTAAATTGACGGTGACACATTCGCTTTTACAGCTGTAGAACATCCGGAAAAACCTGTAACCCACGTCATTTGAAGAGTTGGAATTAATTGAATGAATGCCATTATTCACTGAACTTTAATGGTGTTAATACCACTGAATTATTAGTGAGTTTCTGATCTACATCATAGTATCAAACAGGGCCACTGCAACAGTATGTTTTAAAACAATTTACTGGGTAGATCTAGATTTTTCCTGAGTTAGAGAAAATAATTTCAGAACGAAACATCAATGTTGATTTCATTGAAAATATGAACAGGATGTTCATAAAGTCAATTGTGGAATCATCTGCGACTGAAAGTTGGAATTTAGTCGCTGTTTTCCATCGTACAAGATAACCTCTGTTAGATATTACAAAAAAGTAACTTCAATTTTATCGCAGGGTTTTTCCATTTCCAGAGGAGTCATCTATTGATTCAATTTTCAATTGAGAATGTTTCTCTTTGAAACATCAATGTCGCACCGTACCGAAATTGAAGTTTCTGTGTTGGATATACTCAATAAGATTGGCAGAACCCAAAATTTTGTCAAATATACAGGGGAGATTGAAAGTATAACTGTATCCGTTATATTTGCTTCAGATAACGCGATTTGATCAATTCAATGAAACGATAATATATGTGATATGGCCACTTTCAGGAATAGAAATTATGAGTATTGTACAGTATGACTCAAGAATATACGAGACCAATAATTCCAAAAATTATTAAAATACCCTGTAAATAAAAATATGACCGGTTAATTTTTTTTGATTTCTTCTTATTTCACAGACGATATATCATATGAATTAGCGTGCAAAATACAGAATTTTTCTGTCTTATTTTCGTTTAATGGATGAAGATGCCGAAAGATTATTGTTTTCGAGCATCTTTCAAATTAAATACTCACAAAACGACTCCCACGTTTTTCCTTGCTTAGAATACTGTCCGATTATAAATAAACAGTGTTTGACAAAAGTAGGAATTGTTCTCAAATACGGGGTTAGTCAGAACTCGATAGGATATAAATGAGGGAAAATTGGATGGTTTGATCTCAGTTACATCATTGTTTATATAGAAGATAGTCAACCTTATGGGATTATAATTGGATCAAAATGGATGCGACATGTAGATGGCGATAGTGAGCTCGCATCCAAGTCGTAACTTCAGTGATCTGGCCTCCAAGTCATGTCGTAACTTGATTAAAACAATGGAAAAGCATTAAAATCAGGGTTTTTTGAAGAAACCAGCATTAAAATGACGTCAAATATTCATGTTTGTAACTAATCACGCTACATGACACTCGCGTTTGTGTCCAATACCTTTTCTACAGGCATTGACTAACTATGTTCTATTTAAACAATGGTTACATTAAACATGGATACCATAGGGGTTTGTTTTAGGACCCGTCATTTAACCTTCCCTTTCACTCACGAAATTTTGTTTTTTTTTTAATTAAAATTTTGCAAAAATCATAAATGAGTTTTTCTAAGATTTTTGAGCCAATAGAAAAAAAATTGTGACAGCCAATTTTTGTGATATGGGTTGTGCTAAATTTAGTACACCATGAGCAAACGTTATATGGGAAATGAGAACACAAATTTTGTGAATTGGACAATGTAATTTAGTAAAAATAATTCTTACAAATTAAAAAACACCCAAAAACGAAAGTAGAAATGTCACAGCCTACCCTGTAATGTTTCAAGGTTTTTTTATAAATCACAATGTAGGTACTTCAATTGATTTTGGTAAGTTTTTGTAATGAAACTCCCCGTTTTCTTGTTCTTCCTCTGAACCTATGTCCAAGTAATTAAACGAGTATCCTGAATCAATTTTGTACTCATGAAGTTTACCCCCAGAAGCCTTCAAATTAGTACCCTAGCCCAAGTCACTTTCGTTTTCACTGACATTTTAGCAGATAAATTGTTTTATATTATTGATAACAGATTCTGATTACTTAAGGCCCTTCTTACAGCCCAATCAATCAATGGTACTGTGGCGAAGCTGCGGGCGATGCCGGTCCTGAACTCTCACGTATAGCTAGCGACCAACCGCGGGAGACTGTCGATGCGCTTGCACCGAGAAGAATCTGGACGGTTCGGTGAGTCTGGGCGATTCGAAGGAATTCTGGAGCATTCAGAGAAGTCAACGTCGGATATAAAAAGAACTACGCAGCGGACAGTCGGATAGTCAGTGAAGTGAAAGTCGAATATAAATACCTAGTTCCGTGATTGTTATGTAAATTAGAGTATTGTGTTATTGTATCATTTTATTTCGTTAAATAAATTATTTTAGAGTGAATTGGACTATAAATATACTACAGTACTGTGGAAATAACAAAAAAGAAAAAGGATATAAAGTGAGGTTTTGTCTACTACATATGCAATGCCACTAGCTCACAGTGTACTGAATTTGGCACACCGAAATTCATGTTCAAAACTACAAAATAGTGAGAAAATGTTCAAATATTTTGAATCGAGTAAGTAAAATACTCTAATGTGAACACACAACAGTATTTTTTTCAATGAATAAATTCCACACTAAGAAGTTCAAAAATGGCACACTACAAACTGGTGACCCAGAGGATAGGATTCGTCCATTCTCGTCAGCTGAAATTTTTCGAAAAATTAGAGTTGGCAATTAAAATAACAACTTTTAAAACTATGTCAACAATCATCGGATTAAACAGTTACCTGTACACAAAAAAAACAAGAAAGGTGTGTACTAAATTTAGGACTCCATGACCGAAAGGGTTAATCTAGATAAATGACCTAATAACATCGCAAGACGATTTTGCTATTTTTGACGACAACATCAGCAAATTTTGTAGGCTAACTAGACATCAATACACCTTCGTATTAGCATTGTTTATTGTACAGTACGATGCAAAGGTGTGGAATAAATTCATTATTTCTGAATATAAACATATTTTGGAAAATTCCTCGAACACGTCGATTTTCTTTTCCAATTGGCCAATTTTTGAACTTCACCCAATATATAATAATAATAATTTATTCACACATGATTAGATAAAATTTACAATGAGGTTATAAAATAAATGTATGAATAAAGACATACCTACGAGATACATATATATCTATATATATATATATATATATATATATATATATATATATATATACATACATCTGTGTGTAGGTTTCAATGAATTATAATTAAAATAGATAAAATATAAAAGTTTGGTTGAATATAAATAAGAATAAGAATATGAAATCACATAACATCAATTTTATTTAAAAAGCTTTATAAGCTTTTATGAGAGTTTTGGAATAGAATTAATTAACAAGTTGTGAATATAAAAGATAGGAATTAAATAAGTATATAAACATCACATCACATAATGATAAAAGGCAGTATAGGATAAAAGTGTCATATAATTCCTTATGTAACTATTATAAATATAAAGGACGAATGTGTAGCTGTGTAACGTAATATAAAAATTTAGTATAGAAAGATTTTAAAAATATAATTAAGAAATGGGTTATCCGCATTCGAGTTAAAATGTCTTTAGTGATATTTTCAAATGGAACACCCAGTGTACTCTTCCATATTTTAGGGATCGTCGTTACAAATCCAGTGATACCAGGTTTGATGGGATTATGTCAAACGGCTGCGGAGATATGGCCAAAAAACTTCTCCATATACCCAATGAGTGCGACAGAGACTTTCGACCTTCCGACTCGTGTGGAGTCTCAGTCATACTCATTGGACATACGGGGAAGTTTTTTGCCCATATCTCCGCAGCCGTTCACTGGATTTGTAATGACGATCCCTAAGCAAATGGGTGTCTCATTAAAAAATATCACTAAAGTCATTTTTACTCAATTGCGAATAACCCTATATATTTTGGGTGGGGTTCAAAAATTGGCCAATCGGAAAAGAAAATCGACGTGTTCGAGTAGTTTTCCAAAATATGTTTATATTCAGAAATAATGAATTTATTCCATACATTTGCATCGTACTGTATAGAAGTAAGATAGTTATCCAACCTTATGGGATTAATATTGGATTCCAATGAATGCGAAATGTAGATGGAGACAGTGATCTCGCATCCAAGTCATGTCGTAACTCAGTGATCTGGCCTCCAAGCCATGTCGCAACTTAATTGAAACAATGGGACAGCATCAAAATCAGGGTTTTTTAAATTAACCTGCATTAAAATTACGTTTTTAACTAATTACGTTAGATGACACTCGTGTTTGGGTCCAATACCTTTTCCACAGGCATTGACTAACTATTTTACTTCTATTTAGACAATGGTATTAGTGTATGAAAAACTTATTCAATCATTTTATTCTTTTTGGGCATTTTTAATGACTTCAATCACAACTGAAATGTTCCAACGACCTTGCACCAAACACCCCTTTAACACATGAGCATTTTACGAGGTTTCATTATTATTATTGTAGTAGGTAGGTAGAACGCTGTATTCATTAACGCGACTGTACCTCTGAAATCTCCGTGTTGAAATTTTATATCGTAGCGCACTGCCTTTCGTATTGTCTTTCTTTTATTTTCTTCGTCTACGGTACTACCAGTGATACGTACGATCTTCTGATGCTTCTTTCGACAGACAGTGTTGCCAGAAGAAACATCTAGCAAATTTAGATAGTAGTGGAAGGTTGCCAGGGCAGATAATTTTTTTTATCAGTTATCAAAAATAGCAATCGTGATATTGTTTGTTTCAGTATTCCATGGTTAATAATTGTGTCATATATCAAACACATGCGATGACTGGCAAACATGTTTCAAAAGCGTAATATCGACCATGTGTGCAGTAATTTCATAAAGCCAATACATGCAGCGATAATACAGCAGAAAATTACTGAAAACATCGAAGTTTGAAATGTCACAGAGATTGTATGGAAGTTTGTAAATAATCGAATTGAAATACCAATTTTGTGTTGCATCAAGATTTTTAACCATCAGGCATTTCTGAAACAGCGTAATTTGCAGAAGAATGAACCCATTCTTGAAGCAGGCAATTGTAATAGAGTGATTTTAAGACAAACTCGAGAATTACAAGATGCGCAAAACAACAACAAAATGTCACCAAATGAAATGATGGATTTGGCTCGTCCTGAATGGCTCTTACAGTCAAATAATGTTGTTTAGTTTCAAGTTAATATACATAAATCCATGATTCGCCGCGTGTTACGATATTTTGTTACGGTATTTTGAAGCACCGTGATTGAATTTCTTTCTTTGCACCAATCAACACTCTGGGCCAAACTGTAGATAACAATAAGAGGGCTCTTTTCACACAAAATAAAAGACGCAGACGGCCTATACTACTTTTTATAAGATAGTAAATGAAAACCCCAGTTTTCGCCCCAGCAAAATCGCTTTGTGTTTATTTTTTAAATAAAAAATAGTGAAAAAAATTACACCTTTTTTGGTTTTTTGGAAATACCTCAAAGATTCTGGACTTCCATTGTTTAGAAACAAAAAAACTAAATTCTTTCCATGTGTTGGAGTCACGACGTTTCAATAGTTAACATCTACTGTCCTTATCAAGTGTGTGAATGCGACAAGATATCTCGGATACTTATTGTATAGCATGCAACTAATGTACCTGCTATAAAGGTAATTATGATCTTCGTGGGGTCTCTATCAGGTCATAAATGTTAATTAATGTGATACAACGACCTTTTTTGGTGAGTGTTATTCTTGATAACCGATCTTGACACAGAGTTTTTATTGAAATCTCAATCGGTGATAAGTGGCTTCCACACATTCCGAATCTCTATGCTCGGCTGACTGAACACGTCATTATTCTGAATATGAGCCGACTCTATAAACTTATACCAGTGTTGTTCTTTGTGGATAACTATGGCTTCCGACTATGCGATGCTGAGCTGATCAGTCCATACGTGATCTGCGTATGGACTAATAAAACAAGTGACAGCCCGGGACAATCTGGCGTTTGAATCTATCTCGATTTGGAAAAATTTTGAACTAGATTGTATTCGATATGAAATAAATAAATAGGTTCGTGAAATGATTTTACACATACGGGGCAATTCAAATTCGACCCCCACCATTGGGATCTCCTAAACTACAGGAGACACGTCGAAGCTTAAATTGGGACAAAGTTGCGTATTCTGGTGCTCAACAAAATACTGTTTTGAAACTTGGAAAATTCCGAGTATTTCCGGAAATATCGGGAAAAAACTGAAATCGGAATTTTTGTTTTTATTTTTTTCTATCGTTATTTGACAACATAGCTCAAAACCAAAAGTACATTTTCATTGATACTTTTTTCAGCTACACGTTTTCATGTTCGGATTTACTATCCGACGTTTCGTCTTCTGGCATTCATCATCAACTTTTTTTTGGGTTATGGGCGCCATATTGTTTTTTATACAGAAAAATAGTGATTCTCATTCTGATTTCATTGATTTATAATTTGTTATGATTTGCTCTTCTGAAACCACAGATATTAAAAAAAAACAACTTCATCTGAGATGGTCATGACTCCCTCCATCGAAAAATTTTGTTAATAAACACTAGATGTCAGAACTCATTAAACATCATAAGTTTACACAAATACTTCAGTCGAAATGTCCTCATTCTCAAATGAAGAAAAACGAGATATGTTGAAACTTTATTATAAATTTGATAGGAATAGTACGAAAACAGCACAAATTTATTTTGAATTATATCCGGAAAGACAACAGCCGGATAGAACATTATTCGGAATTTTGGACAACCACTTGGCCGAGTACGGTGCGTTTCAAAAACCAAGAATGAAATATGGAAGCAGAATGGAACAAAATATTAGACGTAACTTATTAGCCGAGGTAAAATAATTGTTCATTCCATATTCGAAGAAGTATAATTATTTTTGGTACTTTTTTAGATAAATGCAGATCCTTCCAAATCAACACATCAAGTCTCGGCAGAAATGGATGTGCCACAGACGAGCGTTTGGAGGGAATTTAAAAAAAGTGGTTTGAAATGTTATAAGATACATATTTCACAAAAATTACATTCAGGTGATCCAGAGAGAAGGATGGAATTTTGTAGCTGGCTCTCGAATAGGGTAGACCCTACAAACTTCTTGAAAAACATTATTTGGACCGACGAAAGTACTTTTTCGAACTGTGGTGTTTTTAATAGAAATAATGAGCACATTTGGAGTGAAAATAATCCACGACACTTCAGAGAAGTCAGACCACAAGTTCGGTTTCGTTTGAATGTGTGGGCTGGAATTTATGACGACCGAATACTTGGACCTCATTTCTTCTCTAATACTTTGAACGGGGAAACCTATCTTCGGTTCTTAAGAAACGTTTCCCCTTGTTAATTATAACAGCTGTTGGTTTCAGCATGACGGGGCTCCTCCACACAATAAAAGAGCAGTTTGCGAATATTTACACCAAAGATTTCCTAATAGGTGGTTAGGAAATTGTGGACCAGTGAGGTGGCCGGCAAGGTCACCTGACCTTACAGTTTTGGATACTTTCTTGTGGGGCACTTTAAAGAAAACAGAATCTATGGAGAGCAACAATATGACACAGTAGATGAACTTAGAGACAATATCATCACGCAATTCAGGTCTATCAGAAGAAGGGATATTGTTAGGGCTGTTCTTAGTTTGAGACGAGCTCGGTTATGTATTCAAGAAGAAAGCCATCATTTCGAACACTTGTTGTAATACTTTTTGTGCATTTTTTACAAGCTCATGATTTCATTCTTGTTTTTTGAAACGCACCGTACTCAGCCAAGTGTTTGCCCAAAATTCCGAATAATGTTCTATCCGGCTGTTGTCTTTCCGGATATAATTCAAAATAAATTTGTGCTCTTTTCGTACTATTCCTATCAAATTTATAATAAAGTTTCAACATATCTCGTTTTTCTTCATTTGAGAATGAGGACATTTCGACTGAAGTATTTGTGCAAACTTATGATGTTTAATGAGTTCTGACAACTAGTGTTAAACAGAATTTTTCGATGGAGTCATGACCATCTCAGATGAAGTTGTTTTTTTTTTAATATCTGTGGTTTCAGAAGTGCAAATCATAACAAATTATACATCAATGAAATCAGAATGAGAATCACTATTTTTTTGTACAAAAAAACAATATGGCACCCATAACAGAAAAAAAAGTTGATGATGAATGCCAGAAGACGAAACGTAGGATAGTAAATCTGAACATGAAAACGTGTAGCTGAAAAAAAGTATCAATGAAAATGTACTTTTGGTTTTGAGCTATGTTGTCAAATAACGATAGAAAAAAATAAAAACAAAAATTCCGATTTTCAGTTTTTTCCCCATATTTCCGGAAATACTCGGAATTTTCCAAGTTTCGAAACAGTATTTTGTTAAGCACCAGAATACGCAACTTTGCCCCAATTTAAGCTTTGACGTATCTCCTGTAGTTTAGGAGATCCCAATGGTGGTGGTCGAATTTGAATTGCCCTGTATACAGATAAGATGATTTTTTACAAATAAAACGTAATTGTAGTGTAATTCCCTATTCCCTGGATTTGTTTGCCAGAAGTGTTCGGAATAATCAGGCAAACCAATCGCAGAAGACGAATCTTTCTCCACCACGACAATGCAAGATCAGATCAATCAAGAACGTTTTTGAGAATCGAACATTGAACTGATGGGTCATCAGCCATACAGTCCTTGTTTGGCACCCAATGATTTGTTCTTGTTTCCGCAGATCAGAAATAAATTGCTAGGTCAACGTTTTTCGTCGCCTGAAGAAGCTGTTGATGCGTTTTGGAATAGAAAAAGTGCTTCGAAAATTGGTTCAAACGCACGCAATAGTGTTTTGATGTTAATGGAGAATATTTTGAAAAACAATAAAGCCATTTCCGTTTATAAATATTTGTTTTTAGTTTTTGTCTATCTCAAAACTTAAATAGCAATTCTCGTACCAACCTGTCAAGTTGAAAATGTGTTTCTGGCAACTGGTGTCGCTTGGATATGATTTCCTTCTCCGATTGACGTGTGAACTTGACATCATGCTCCTAAATAAAAAATGTTCTCGCATCTCAACTGCCAAATTATATAAGCCTTTTACGTCACCCATTTTAATAATTTGCACGTTGTTTACTATCCTCTTGGATGTATTCAGCAACTATACCAACTATTTTGTATATTTCTCTCTATTCATTAATAACTCCGGGTTTTATAGATAACTTGTGTATTACATAGTTAATTCACCATAGCAAGAAATAAGATTTATTGTAATTAACAGGTTGTACGAGAAAGTTGTTTATAATCTGAATGAAACAGGAAATGGATATTTGAATTCACGTCGTATTAAATCCAAATCAGAAAGATCGCTTGCTGCGAAAATGTGATAATTTAATGACACCCTAACTTAACTATCTAAAGTGTGAAAGTTGGAATAAGAAGATTGAACGAACGTAAAAGGGTCGACACTCATTGAAACATCTTTTATATGAATGTATACAGTGACATTCAAAATGTATTATATAACCTCAAACATTCAACAAATGATGTTTTCTTCATTGCGTTTGATTTAAATCTTTCGATTTGGTAATTATCATTTGTTCTTAAGGTATCAGTGGAACTTTATTATTAACAGTTTTAAAGGTGAGTATTAAATTTGACTCGTTTATAAGTTGTGACACATTTAGAAATATTAGTGATTCAAACATACTAATTCTTGTTGCCCTATTCTGAAGGACTTTACAGCATATGAATATTTTCACTAGAGCGAGACATTAAAATTGATATACAATAATTAAAATGCGGATGGATGACAGTGTTGTACACTAGTTTCCTCATCATCATCATTTATTTATTTCCATCAGACAATTTACATTGTATTGGTACAGTATTTTCATTTTGAAATATGTACCCTCCTTTCCTATCCTATCTTGAATATTTGATTTCATCTACGTATTCTATTGTGAAACATTTTGATCTTGTTTGAAATTAGAACAATTTTTTCTACTACCTGTTATCATACACTTTAGTTTTTTTTGAGTATTTAATTTTAATTTGTTTTCCATCAATCATTAATTTAAAATATCTAGTTATTTATTAATATTATCCACTAAATTAGAGTAATTTTCATTTAAAAAACTCATTTATAAATGAACTCTCTTCCTTTTTTTAATTTCCTGGATGAGTTTCTGCTTCGGCTTGTTTTTATAGCAATTATTCTTGAATTGATTTAAATCACGATTGAAATTGAAAAAAACAGTTTATTTAAATCATTATTTAAATCATTTGATTCAAATCGTTTCCACCTTATTTTCAGATGTGAGAATATAAAATGCGTATGCAACTATTTCTTTAGACCACACCAATACCAAATTTTTCGGGATGTTCTATTCAGATTTCTGAATTTTGTGCTATCAGTTTTATTAATGCAAGCAATCTGTTTTATTATAAAAAATGTCGAAATATTTGCTAGTTTCATCTACTTTTACTCGGGTACTCTGCTATCGTTTGATGGTAGTTTATCCCATCTGCTTCTTTTGGCCTGCGTTTGGTCATATCGACCATAAAAATTCATTCCAGTATATTTGCAAAACTCACCTGAGCTATAATCCAATGAATTACTAAAGTTTGATTCTCTGAATACTTTATGTAACATATCTAACTATTTTTTCAGTATTTTGTATTATCACAATCACTATCAATTCAATTCACTTGCAGGCAAGGCCGACGTCCACGATGAGGTACGAGAAAGTAATGATCCACAGCTAGGCCAGGATAGCAGATAATGTTGAACAATATATCTTGAAACTATTTCCAGGTACATAAGGTAATTGGGCGTAATATGGAACAAACCTGGCCACGGAGTTCGCCAGACCTTAGCCCACTAGATTTTTTCCTTTGGGGATATTTGCAGCAAAAAATCTCTTGGAGACAGTGGTTCAAGATTGTGTTTCAATTATGTCTCCTCAGTTTTCTACAAACGCTGTCAATGAAGTTTGCAGGCGAACCATTATTCACATTGAGCGTGATGGAAGACATACCGAAATTAATATCCAACCCATATTGTATATATTGAATCGTATTTAATTAAAAAATGTTAATTATGAAATAATTGTTCCTTTTTTGTTACTACAATTCTTTATACAGCATACCAAGAGCAGCTTGCTTCATTCGTAAGTATTTATCGATAGACTATGTTCCCCCTCCACCTATGGATGTTAAACCCAAACAAAGAGAGAGGAATGAAATATATCTTCACTCGCAGAGCTGGTGATATGTCCATCAAGAATCAACCACTATACAGTGCGCATCATAAGTGTTACCCCCCCTATCTAACTCGTTACTGGACTCTTGTTAGGAAAATCGCCGAAACACGTCGATTTTTGATTTCTACAGTGTACATTTTCGTATGAATAGTGCACCCCTAATTTCATCCCTGACTGGAGGGGAGCAACCCTGTCAAAAAATTTAAATAGCATGGGGTGGTGAGTGATAGCTCATTCTCTATTCAACCGTGCAAAGAATTACACCACAAACAGGAACGCAACTGAACTAACACTAATTTTTTCTGTTATTACAGTAAATGTTCAAAATGTTCCCCGTTGACCTCCTGGCAAAAATAGAGTCTATTTTGTGTTTCAGTCTTGACGCTTTGCAAGGTATCGCGAGTAATTGTTGCACACACTTCCGTAATCCGCGCACGCAACTCCTGAATAGAGTGACACTGAGTCTCGTAGACTTTAGATTTTAGGTAACCCCATAGGAAAAAATCTAAAGGAGTTAGATCTGGTGATCTTGGAGGCCATACCACAGATCCTCGACGCCCGATCCATCGTCCTGCATAAACAGTATTCAAATATGTCCTGACAGCAACTGCAAAATGAGGAGGAGCTCCATCTTGTTGCAGTATAATGTCCATGTCAAATTCGTCTGGATTATTTTCGACAGTTGTCACTATGAGTGGATCTATCACTGTTTCCAGCATTTCCAAATAGAGGGCACCCGTCAAATTTTCCTCAATGAATAGTGGACCGATAATATGGTCACCCAGTATCCCTGCCCACACATTAACTTTTTGGGGAAACTGGGTATGAGTTTCGCGAAAAAGTCGAGGATTTTCATCGGACCAGTAGTACCTCACATTTTGTCTATGCACATGACCGTTTAAAAAAAAGTAGCCTCATCACTGAAACAAATATGTTTTAAATAGCTGGGATTTTGTAAAATATTGTTAGATACTATTTCACAATATTCTAGACGGCGGTCTGGATCATCGTCCGTCAGTTCATGCACCATTTTTATTTTGTACGGATGAAATTTTTTTTTTTCAGAATTCTCAATACCGTCATCTGCGAAACCTCACAATTCAAGGCTACAGTTCTACTCGATGAGGACGGGTTATTCACAAACTCGCTCATAATGTCCACTTGTTTATCTTCCCCGAAAATATCGATTAACAGACCGTCGAATTGGGCTAAAACGGGTATTTGAAGATTCATTCATATTAAATATTTGTATGTTTATTTATCTTTTATTCATTTATTGATTAACACTCATCAACTTGACAACATCGTATGGTGAGGTCTCTTATAGTTTTGGGTATTACATCTAAATTGTCTTTATTCGGTTGCTCAACTTTTCAAGTAAGTACTCTTTGACATGGATATATTAAAATTCGCTGTGGCGCTTTCTCTTATTTTTGTGACCATTCTGTAACTGTTCAATGATATAATTCTGTTATAAAGTATAAACGAACCCATAGTGCCTATCGACGAAGAGCTGCCATCTACATTGCTCCATTTTATTTTATGTTTAGATTCAAGCTCTTCAGTAATTTTTTTAGAACATTTTTCATCTATTTAAGGTTCCGTCAAACCAAAGCGGGAACGCGGGAGCGGGAACGGAACTTTGGAACTGTGCGAATTGCTAGAAAAACAGCACACGTAGCAAACCACATATATTTCGTTACTTGTATACAATTTGGAATGCGAATAATCACACCGGTATGTCCCACTATGGAATATAGTCTCAGATTCATTTAGTTCCCGCTCCCGCGTTCCCGCGTCGGTTTGAGAAAACCTTTATTCAGCATTATCCCGTTTTTACTGTAATTTTCCACCTACCTCGTATTAACATGTCTGTTCAATATACTTCAATGCGTATGAAATCGACCATTAATGACCCCGATTAAGGAAGGAATTGTTATTAATGGATGATTTCGAGAAATCGTCCATTGATAACTCCTATTAATGGTCGATTTGTCATTAATGGTCGATTTCTCTATGAAAGCAAGATTGTTGCAAGGAATTCAGATGTCATGGACGCTAAAATGCCTGATGTTGCGGAAACTGCTAAAGTAGCATATTTAACTTTATTGCCAGAAAAAAATTGGAACTCCTTTATTTCAACAAGAGTGAGGTAGACGGAAAAAATATTGTTATCAACTCTTATATCAAAACGCGATTAATGATCTCGAAAATATCTCAATCATTAATCATTGTCTTCATTGATACACTTGATTGGATACTATTACACTTGAATCTTTTTCAACCAATTGCAGGTAGGTTACGTTTTGGAGAAATTCTTCAACTAACATTAACTGCTAGCTAATAAAACAATGTAGCTCCCCTCGGCAAGTCGCCAATTGTGATAATAGTTTCAATTCGTGAATTAGAAGTACTTAACAAGCTTTGATAGAGCTGTCTAAATACAGTATGCATAGCAATTTAGAATAACCTTGTTTTTTATCACATTAATACTGTCGGTGGTAATGAATGTATCAACTCAAATTATTTTCTAGAACATTCCGGTCTGGTGAGTATGTAGGTACTTCATTTGGAAATTTCCCTCACGTGTAAAAACGTCCATAAGAGGCAATTACCGCTGACTCACAGCGACAATTGCACTGTAGTGACGCGTTTCGCGTCACGGCAGTGCAATTATCGCATTAGTTGTCAATTCAAGTGAAGTCGCGCGATTTTAATGTCAGAAGTGAGACTTCAAATGTGTCATCTACCTACAAGTGTTCATATAAGAGTGAGGTGTGAAATTTCCTACCGAATACCACTCGTGCATTGAAAATTAACCAGATAATTCTGAAAAAAACGTGTGTTTTTTATAAAAAACCGCAAAAACCGCAAAAAATTGCCCTCCTCCTTCGGAGTTGGGCAATTTATGCTTTGAAACAACGAAAAAAATAAACTCGTGCAGTTTTTAAAAAAAAACACGTTTTTTTCAGAATTATCGGTAATTTTCAATGCACTTGTGGTATTACCCCCGGAAACTTCCTCAACTCTGAAATGAATACGGTAAGTTTGCATATACAGTATGGAATAAATTCATTACATCTGAATATAAACATATTTTGGAAAATTTCTCGAACTCGTCGATTTTCTTTTCCGATTGGCCAATTTTTGAACCCCACCCAAAATATATAGGGTTATCCGCATTCGACAAAAAATGACTAGTGATATTTTTGAATGGGTGTCCCAGTGTATTTTTCCATATTTGGTGATACCCAGTGATAGCTAGTGATACCAGGTTTGATCGGATTATGTCAAAAGGCTGCGGAGATATGGACAAAAAACTTTCTCGTAAGTCCAATGAGTATGACTGAGACTCTACACGATTCCGAAGGTCAAAAGTCTGTTGCACTCATTGTGCATGCAGGAGGTTTTTGCTAATATCTCCGCAGCCGTTTGACATTATCCCATCAAACATCGTATTACTGGATTTGTAATGACGATCCCTAACCAAATATGGAAAAAACACACTGGGTGTCCCATTTAAAAATATCACTAAAGACATTTTTACTCGAATGCGAATAACCCTATATATTTTGGGTGGGGTTCAAAAATTGGCCAACCGGAAAAGAAAATCGACGTGTTCGAGGAATTTTCCAAAATATGTTTATATTCAGGAATAATGAATTTATTCCATACATTTGCATCGTACTGTATATAATCTAATTACCAAATTCTCGCAGAACCAAACATAATCTTATACATATGATCTTTACATTTGCAGACTTTGCTGAACTGTATAACCTGAAAACCTACTTGACTGGCAGCAGAGCTGGTGGGGTTTATAAGTGAGATTAGGATATTAGTCACATTACAAAATGGCAAAAATTTAATAAAATATTTTTCCAAATCACATAACACAGCACAACAGAATTACATGTTATCATGTTCAAACAAATATTCGAATGTTTGAAAATGGTTGACAATGTGTTAGTGTCAGTAGTGGATTTCCATTGTCTAGAAACAAAGAAAATAAATTCTTTGCATATATTTGAGTCACTACGTTTCATCTACTGTCGATATCAAATGTGTACATGCGACAAGATATCTCGGATACCTATTATATAGCATGCAACTAATTTTCCTGCTATGAAGGTACAGACATTCTGTTGAATTAAATATGATAGTCGCTTTCAATTACGTTGATTGATAGCATATTCTAAGGTACCAATCATTTAGAACCGATTTACCATAGGCCTTTTGGTTCAGTCGGTATTTAGTTGAAAATGGTTGAATACAAATATTACTTGATAAAGGATGTATTAACTATTGCAATTGCAAATCGCTAAATAATTTTTCTGTTGATGCTTTCATATCACTGTAAGTTCAACCCCATAGCAATTCTATGGGTAGAAGGATGATGTAGCAAAGAAATACCAAGTTTTATAAGACAGTTCGTTAATGAAAACCACATGCAGTTTTCGATCCAGCAAAATCGCTTTGTGGAATTTTTCAAATAAACAGTAAGTACATAATGAAAAAAATTACAACTTTTTTGGTATTTTGGAAATATCTCAAAGATTATTCAAGTAATCGTTTTACAGCCGATGGAAGTTTTGTAGAGATTTATACAACCTAGAAAATGGATTTTCATACGACCGGATCGGTGAATTTTGCAGTGAGAAAATCCAGGAAAACCTCGAAAAAGAGACCATTTTTTAAAAACTCATAATTTTTATAATTCTGAAACTTGACAAACAATATTGTGGGAACTGGTAGATAAAAACATGTGGCTCAACAGTGTTTATAAAAATAATGAATTTTTGAAAAATGGTCTGTATTCCCGGATATTTTCAGAGAGAAATGCACCGATTTGGTCGTATAAAAAACCGTTTTGTAGGTTTTATATTTCTCTAAAAAAGTTCTATTGACTGTAAAATGATTCCTCCAATACTTTTTAATATTCGGAAAAAAAAACAAAAAAGTTGTAATTTTTTTCACGGAGTTTTTGTTTACAAGCTAAATTATAAAAGGAAGTATAGGCCGTTTGCATTTGCGAAAACTGGGTGAAAGTTGTGAATCCTGCAAAAGGAAGATCAGAAAATCTACAGGCTCGACTCTTTTCAATTGTTTCGAAAATAACCATCTACTGGAATAAGAACGAAAAATCTGTACTACGCAATTCGTAATGAACGATAACCAATGCATAAAATTCATATTATCAATAAGTCAAAGTTCGACTGTTTAGACGATAAGGATAAAGTGTCATTGCCTGAACTAAACTAATTTCTTTGTCTTTTAATATCACAAACGCACTCATTGCGAGAGTGTTCATTCCGGCTTTATGATATTGTATTGGAATCAAAAATAAATCTCAGATAAGTGAATAATTAGGATACCAGGCCAACCGCCTATTGAGCCAAAGACACCAGAATGTTTGTTTAAAGTTTTGTTTTAGTTGAAACTCGGCCGGTTTGATAAACGTATAATGCTGTTGCGCACTAACAACTGCGCAGTCCCGGAATCGGTGGTTATTTAATCGGAACTTAGCGATACCTCAATTTGGGACACCGATAGCAGTTTTGCTTGTCTGTGGTTTCTTTTATATCTATCTATTTTGCTCTTTCCGCCTATTCTGTGCCATATTAAGAGTTTCACAGACACATGCCACATAAGTTTACCGAAATTTCGAGATTCCAAGAAACATTTGAATAAATATTTCAGTGCACTGAGTAGAATTGTGCTTTGAAAGTTTTTGCTAAGATATTTCTTGCTAACATAATAAGAAATACTATTACTATATAAAATACTTTGGGAAAACTTTTTAGAGAAAAGCTTTTATTCAAATAATGCACTGAAAAGAACAAAATAAATTTTAAAGTGAAATAAACCCATCATTTTGTTACATTATTTAATTATAAATGATATATTATATATATATATATATATATTTATATATTTATATATAATATATATATAATTTGAACGGTTTGTTGTTGAATATTGAAACAAAAACATTTCGAAGGGTATTACCGATACTACTTTTTGAGAAAAGAAATATTGCAATTACTCGACAGATGGCGCTGGGGGCACATCAATTCGAAAGTTTCGAAAGGAAAAAAAATCGAAATTGGGAAAAAATTTCTCAACAAAATTCAAATACATTTAGATGGTTGTGAAGAGAATTGAATTCTCTTTTCAACGATGTGACACTTGACCCCCCATGCCATTTAAAAATTTTGAGTTGATGTGTCTCCCGCGCCCCCTGTCGAGCAATCACCATATTTTTTATTTTAAAAAGTATTATCGGTGAAACCCTCCAAACGGTTTTTTATTTCATGTTTGTACGTCAAATCGTTCAAAAGTTAACAGGGGGGGGGGGGGCTAAAAAAAGCCGCACTGTATAATTACACTAACCATCTCAAAATTGTTAAGTGAATATGGTTGAAGTAACGAAACAAAAGATGATCAAAACAGCCATATATAAGTAGCGTTACTCCAACAATAAAATACTATGAAAATAATCAGTTACTGCTAGCAAGCAAAAAAACAAAAAAAAGATCCACTGGATTCGAACACACGAACTTTGGATTACAAATGTTCCAACTGCACACGTCAAATCACCTTATTTATAATTTTATTATTGGGTAGTAATCAAGGATCTACAGTTGGACTGAATACTACTTTGTCAGTGACTTGACAGGGAATTATTATTACCAATTGCACAAACTGCCAAATACATTGTGAACTTTTATGAATAATTCTTTCTAAGTAGTTCTGATTATTATAATAAATTTTTGACTAAAGTGTTTCTATTAGAGATATTTATATTACTGAGTATCCATCATCTCATCTGTCATTTCATTTTTAACACTAACAATAATAGGTATCGTATTTATTACTGAATTTCTCAGTTTTGGAAACCTTGTTCAGTCAATTGAATTCTCGATTGAATTGTATTAACAAAATAACAATATTTCTATAACAATTTGCATATTTTTCTTGAAACAATGAAACATTGTTCTTTCAACTGGAATGTATTGTTACACTAACAATCTTTCGATAACAATTTCCATATTGTTCCTGTAGCAATCAGTAGTTTGGTATATTTCATTGATTATTTTTCGACATATCTTGCAACCAATAAAAACCATCAATTTAAAGCTATGATGTACTTTCAAACCAATCACAACATTATTATAGTGGGAATTTTCTACTTAGATTATTGCCTCGGGAATATTCGTGGTATTTTGTTTTTATTGTGTGACAACAACTGATACTTTTGATTTGACGTCTGTCATCAGTTTGCATGCAAATTGAAAAATGAATTCAGATAACCGTAATGAATAAAAATGTTATATAGAGAATGTGTCTGATTGGGGCATCAAAAAATAATCTATCGAATACCACACGAGAGTTCGATAAAGTAGAAAATAATTCTCCACATTTTTTCTCAAACTTGTTGCCATTTGGCACGAGGGCCCGAAGGGCTCGAGTGGCTATTGCCAAATGGCAACAAGTTTTCGAAAAATCTGTCGAATTATTTTCACTTTATTCTCACTCTTTTGTGGTATTACAACTGAAAACTATTGCTACTTACAAGAAAATTGTTTACCAAGTCGTTTTTATACTACGACCTCTTAGGAAGTTGTATTTCCTACCGTCTTCCTAGACGGACATCAACTTTTTTATTTGATGTTTTAGACCCATAGTTACTTTTAGGAAAATGATCCCCGTCAAAAAATTTTTTTTTGAAAATTCTGTCGTCAGTCTGTCTGTCTGTCGTGGCATTTCAAAACGCTCGCATTTCCATACGTTTGAAGATATCGCTTTGAAATTTGAACCATATCAATAACTTGAGGACAATATTTTTCAATTTTTTTTTGCGATAGGAAAATCAAGAAAATTTTTACGGCGTTTTTCCGGCTCTTCATAGTTTCCTCGATAGCGGTTCAGAAATTGATTTTGTTTTGCTCCATATTTTTCAACTTCCGAGCATCTCCACTTCCGACCCTGCTTCCACTATTTTTATGTATTATCACAGATTAAGTTCTCTGTGGTATTATTCCAATTTTGTTTTCGCAACTTTTTTGAATCCGTTGGAAATTTTTACGCGTTCTCTAATCTAGCTCTCGAGGGGGAAAGAGTGGTAAATTTTTTTGAAACCGTATTATTCAATAGTCACTGTTTTTCCGAATTTTTCGATTCCTATTTCGCGAGTTTTTCTAATTTTTGTCGAGACAGGAGAGGAGGCAAGCAAGCCTTCCGATGTATTTTTTGTCATCATTAATCTATGTCTGAAACTGTTGAAACATTTTCCGAATTATTTTGCGTTCTCTCTCTTTTGAGGGCGCGACAGGGAGGGTGACATTTTTTTAAAGAAGAAAACCCACAAATGGATCGGAGAGGCAAGAACAAACAAGTATAACTGAAAAATCCGTAACAATAATTTTGAAGAATAATCAATTTCGTGCATACGAACCAAAATTCATCCACATTTTATTCGATAGAGAAAAGATTTCGATGCCCGCTTAGATTTTTCATTGTGGTTTCAAAGCATGATTGAATTATGCCAAAATTTTCCTATAAAAATGTTATTTACTGATGAGTCGACTTTTACATTAAACGGCACTGTCAGTTCCCAGAATTGTTGTAGATAGTAGCTGATGAGATCCCAAATTGGAAGATAGCGACAATTTTCCTGCAAAACTAATGTTTGCTGGAATATATTAGCTACTCAAATTGTTGTGCCTTACTTTTTTAGAGGCAACCTTAATTCACGAAATTATTTAGAGTTTTTAAATAGCGAGTTTTTTTATTTCTTACATAGATTACGAAAAAATCCACAAAAACATTAATTTGCAGGTGGACGGCATAAGCTTTACAGATCCAGAAGACCAAGCGAATGTTTTCGTCGATTACTTCGCTAATATTAAGAGTCTGCTGAATCATTTTGGTGACATGAGATCTGATAATTGCACCGTGTCAGCTATGGTCAATAACACATTTTTTTGTTATCCTTTAAGCTCGGATGAAGTTGTAATGGTTGTGAGAAATTTAAAAAATAAATGCAGCTCTGGCATTGATAATATTTCGAACAAAATTCTGAAGTCGGTGATTTCTTCGCTCGCTCAGCATCTGGCATATCTGATAAATCTCTCAGTATGCTCTGGAAAATTTCCTTCTGTATTGAAAACTGCAATTGTCATTCCTATTTTCAAAAAAAATGACCCTGCGGAAATAGCTAACTACAGACCGATATCCATCTTAAGTATATTTTCGAAAGTTATCGAAAGGTTAATATATGAGAGGATGTATAATTATCTATCCAAGTTTAATATTTTTACTGAATATCAACACGGTTTCCGGAAAGGAAAATCTACTCAAACAGCTGCGTGTAGTTTGATTGAATTTATTTATACTGCCTTGGACAGTGGTAAACAAGTGGCGGGACTCTTTTTTGACCTGTCACGAGCTTTTGATTCCATAAATCTTAATTTTATTAACAGTAAATTATATAACATTGGGTTCAGGGGAACTTTTCTAGATTGGATTGACGATTATCTGAGGGACAGAGAGATGCTGGTGAGGGTGGAACACTGTTTTTCAGAGAAGAAAAAGTCTAGCATTTGTGTTCCACAGGGTTCAGTGCTGGGGCCGCTGATATTTTTATTATTTATTAACGACATGCCTCAGCATATCAATGCCAAACTTTTGGCTATTTTTGCAGATGACACTTCCTTAGCGGTCACAGCATGTACATACGAGGAATTGATTGAATCAACCAAACAAATAATGATATGTTTCAACAGTTGGTGTGCGCAAAATGGTCTAATGGCGAATATCCCTAAAACTGACTGCATATATTTCACTCCCCACACAAATACAAAAGTACTACAGTTTTACTTGAATGGAGCAACTGTAAAATCAACGGAATGTAGCAAATTTCTAGGTATATATGTCGATCAGTCCCTTCGATGGACAGACCATATTGATATACTGAGTAAGAAACTGAACAAAGCTAGATTCGCAATAACGCGTTTGAGATCCTCTCTGCCAGTGGAGTCATTGCTGACAGTTTATTATTCACTTGTTTATAGTCATATGTCGTATAATGTTATCCTCTGGGGAAACTCTGTCAATAATCATAGAATTTTCGTAACGCAAAAAAGAATAATTCGCACCATGTTCAACTTGCCTCCTAATGAATCTTGTAAGCATCATTTTGTCGCCTACGGAATATTAACATTTCCATGTCTATTTGTATTGAAGTGCTTGCTGTATGTTAAAGACAACATTAGAAAACTCAAAACAAACTCTCACTACCATGACTATCCCACTACAAACAGAAACCTTTTAAGCATTCCATCACATAGGACTGCTAAATTTGAAGGGTTTGGTTATTTTTGGTTTTGAACGTGAGTGGGCCCGTATCAGGCCCTCCACTGCGGCCAATGGCCTATTGTGGCTCACCCTATGGTTATATTTCTCCCAGTATATCCAATCTCTTGACGAAATTGAGGAATGCATTGGGAGAGCAATTTACCAGGTTTTCTGGCCTTACTGTCGTATCGCCAAATATTGAGAATCTGGTTCTGGCCGCTGCAGGGCATGTACACAGAATGTGTTCAGCCGTTTCATCATCCTCCATGCATAGCCGGCACTCTGCATCTTGTGCAAGTCCGATTTTATGCATGTGGTATTTGAGTTTGCAGTGGCCAGTAAGCAAACCTACTATAACTCTGAGATGCGCTCTGCTGAGTTCTAGCAGTTTGTCAGAGTCCTGTTTTTTCCTTGTACAAGCAATAAATGCTTTGGAATGGGCTAGGCCCGGTAGACTACGCCAGTACTCGAGTCTTTTATTGTCTGCCCAAGCTGTTATGACATTCTTGGCAGTGCTATATGCTAAACCGATTACCGGTTCTGGTCCAGTGAACGTTGTTTCGCCCCCCCCCCCTTTTGCTAGGGCGTCCGCTATTTCGTTTCCTTCTAGGCCTGTGTGACCTGGTATCCAGACTAGGGTAACGTTGTTGCGTTGCGCCAGTCGGTTTAAGGTGTCTCTGCAGTTCCATACTGCCCTAGATTTAAAGCAGTTGGATTCAAGCGCTTTAAGTGCTGCTTGACTATCTGAAAATATTTTTATTGTTTTTCGTGTGTGGAGCCGATTTTCCAGCTCCCTGGCACACATTTCAATGGCATATACCTCTGCCTGAAATATCGTAGCTAGTTTGCCCATACTGAACGAGCGTTTCACTACTGGGTTCATCCCATATATTCCGGCTCCGACGCCTTCCTGAGTTTTGGAACCATCGGTGAACCAACGTTCATTTGCCCTACATAGGTTGGTTTCATTCCGGACCCAGTCTTCTCTTTCGGGAAAGACCACAGTGTAGGACGTGTGAAGGTTGATAGTTTTAGGCATGATGTCTGAGGGCATTCCTAGAATGTTGTGAGCTATTATGCCCCCCAGCATGCCGCTGCCTCTCATGACACATGCCTGCGGTAGACTAATGGCCGCTTGATAAAGTCTGTATGTTGCCCATCTTGCCTCTCTCTCCAGAACTATGTGGAGAGGAAGTAATCCAAGGAGGACTTCCATTGCTGCCGTTGGCGTGGAGCGAATGCTTCCAGTAATCGCCAGGCACGCTTGTCTCTGTAATTTGAAGGGTGCCCTACTTATCAAGGAATGATGTTTTACAATCATTTGCCTGAAAGCATTCAGCAGCTTGACGTGAATTCATTCAAGAATAAAGTTAAGTCTTTACTAACGTCCAAATGCTACTACATCATAGGAGATTTTATGACAGATAGGGAACTAGGTTGAAGCTAGCATACTACATTTTGGTAAATTGTGTTTTTTATTTTATTTTATTATTTGTTGTTACTGTCGTACCTATTTATTGACCTGTCCTATACATCCATTGTCTGAAAGGATTAATAAAGATTATTATTATTATTATTACTGCTGTAAGGAAGAAATTAATTTTTTTCCAACACGAAAGAGCGCCAATACATAGAACTTTCGAACTCAGAGCCTGGCTCAACGAATAAATTCCTCCTAAATGGGTGGACGATATTCAGAAAACCCATGGCCTGCAAGATCCCCGGATTTGAAACTATTGGATTTCTTTTTATGGGGGTACCTTAGAAGTGAGGTTTATAAACATCGACCATTTCAATAATACGGACAATGGATTGATAACACACATAGTCTACGTCGAAAGAAATGAAATCCAGTCCTTTGAATGCACTTCTACGCTCAACAATTTTTGCATGGATTGCCATGAATATTTTGCACATACTCTCTGCAATTCAGGTCAACGAAAGCTGCTCAGATTGTTTATTCAAAATGTAAAAGGGTTCGTGTTTTTCTCGCTTTTATCGCTGTGTCGTTGTTTATTTGCATATATAAAATTCAAATGTCTGTCGTATTACTTTATTTTCCCTGCTTTATTATTTCCAGTTTCCTTGGATGCTTGCTTGGCGAGTCACAAACATAAATAGTCATTACGAAGTAGGAAGTTGGCCATGTTCAGTAAACATGGCGATAAAATAAATCAGTTTTTTAACAATAAAATCGATCTCCCGCCTACATTTCACAACGAAACGTTCTGCTTATGGTATAGGCCAATCAATAGCGGATTTTTTCGTAACAAAAATACTTGTTGGAAACTGTCATCACTTGTCCATTACAGTCCATAGTTATATTCTGTTATGTTTTCGACTCGCAACTGTCATTTATTAATTAGTTATAAACATTTAGATAAAAAAAAACGTGTTTTGTATTTAGTGTTTTGCCTATAAAATTAAAACTAATACAGCAATCTGGCTGCTCCAATGAAAACAAGTTGTAGAGAATTGAAATATCAACAAAATAAGATTTTTTATTACATGATCGGATCATTAGTAATGGAGAAAAGCTGGAAAAACCGGAAAATTCTGCGATTTTCTTAACCGGAAAATTTTGCTCCGCCATTTTTCAAATTGCAGGGTTGACCCTTCTCCTGAAAGTATTGAATCGTGCATACTTCATGCGTACACAAAAAGGGCGCTGCCGGAGCATTAGTTTTGACACAATTGCAACATGAATTTCTTTTCACTATCTTGCAGCGTGCACCGGCCTCGATAAGGGGGTAACTGGGGGACAGTACAAATTTTTGATAAAGCAATATAATTGTACACGAAATTTTTAGGGATAAAAATCAACTTAGATTAATTTTTTTATTGAGCAAGAGAATGTGAGACGGTATGTGAAAATTAGCTTAAAATAACTCTTTGATTAAGCAAGAAAATTGTTGGAAGACGGTTCGCGAAATGTTTATGGGTAAAAATTAGCTAAGAATAATTTTTTGATAAAGCAAAAAAAAATGTGAGAAGACGGTACGCGAAATTTTTAGAAGTAAAAATTAGCTTACATTAACTTTTTGATTAGGAAAGAAAATTGTGAGAAGACGGTACGCGAAATATTTAGGGTAAAAATTACCTTAAATTAATTTTTTGATTAAGCAAGAAAATGTAAGACGGTACGCGAAATTTATAGGGGTAAAAATTAGCTTAGATAAACCTTTTGATTGAGCAAGAAAATTGTGGGAAGACGGTACGCGAAATTTTTAGAGGTAAAAATTATCTTAGGTTGATTTTTTGATGCAGCAAGAAAATGTAAGATGATTCGCGAAATGTTTATGGGTAAAATTCAGCTTAGATTAATTTTTTGATTAAGCAAGAAAATGTAAGAAGACGATACGCGAAATTTTTAGGGATAAAAATGAAAATTTACCTTAGATTAATTTTTTGATTAGGCAAGAAAATTGTGAGAGGATGGTATGCGAATTATTTAGGAGTAAAAATTAGTTTAGATTAGTTAATTTTTTTATTAGGAAAGAAAATTGTGAGAAAACGGTACGCGAAATTTTTAGGGGTGAAAATTAGCTCACATTAATTTTTTTGATTGAGCAAAAAAATTGTGAGAAGACGGTACGCGGAATTTTTATGGGTAAAAATTAGCTTAGATACATTTTTGGATTAAGCAAGAAAATGTAAGATGGTACGAGAAATTTTTAGGAGTAAAAATTTGCTTAGATTAATTTTTGATCAAGCAATAAAACTGTGAGAGGATAGTATGCGAAATTTGTAGGGGTAAAAATTAGCTTAGAATAATTTTTTATGAAGCAAAAAATGTAAGACGGTTCGCGAAATTTTAAAGGGTGAAAATTAGCTTGATTAATTTTTTGGTAAAGCAAGAAAATGTAAGAAGGTACGCGAAATTTTTAGGGGTGAAAATTAGCTTAGACTGACTTTCTAACTGAGCAAAAAAAGTGTGGGAAGATGGTACGCGAAATTTTTAGAGGTAAAAATTAGCTTAGATTAATTTTTTCATAAAGCAAAAAAATTGTGAGAAGACGGTACGCGAAACTTTTAGGAGTAAAAATTAGCTTAGGTTAATTTTTTGATGAAGCAAGAAAATGTAAGAAGATGGTACGCGAAATTTTCAGGGATAAAAATTAGATTAGATTAATTTTTTGATTATGCAAAAAATTGTGAGAAGACGGTACGCGAAATGCTTAAGGGTAAAAATTAGCTTAGATTAATTTTTTGATTAAGCAAGTAAAGTGTGAGAAGGCGGTACGCGAAATTTTGAGGGATAAAAATTAGCGTAAATTAATTTTTTGATTAGGCAAGATAATTGTGAAAAGACGGTACGCGAAATTTTTAGGGGTAAAAATCAGCTTAGATTAATTTTTGGATCAAGCAAAAATTGTGAGAGGGCGGTATGTGAAATTTTTAGGGGTAAAAAAGCTTACATTAATTTTTTTATTGAGCAAGAAAATTGTGAAAAGAAGGTACGCGAAATTTTCAGGGGTAAATATTAGCTTAGATTCGTTTTTGGATTAAGTAAAAAAATTGTGAGAAGACGGTACGCATAATTTTTAGGGGTAAAGCTAGTAAAAATTAGCTTAGATTAATTTTTTTATTGAGCAAACAGTGTATTCTCATTTTGCACTACAAAGCAGCGATTACGTGATATTACACCCCCCCCTCATCTCCCGCTCTCTCCTACCACTCGACTGCTTCCACCAGCTCGGCCGTTTTCAGTCATGTTTGCATGCAATTTTCACCCCTTTCGCAGCATTTCAGCGCAAAATGTGAATATACGTTGTCTAGTACAATACTTTTACTTTCAAAATCTTTATGAGAAGTTGGAATCGGACCACTACTAGGGCATCCACGCACGCTGAAGTATAGTGCAAAAAAATTCAAATTGCAATTGTGCCAGAACTGGTCCGACAGCGCCTGTTTTGTGCAAACATAAAGTACACACGATTCAATACTTTCATGAGGAAGGCCAACCCTGCAACCATAGTTATCAATTTATTTTAAAATCGCAAAATTTTCCGGTTTTTCCAGTTTTTCTCCGTTACTAATGATTCGATCGGGTCGTTAAAAACTCATTTTGTTGGTATTTAATTTCTCTACAATTTTCATTGAAGCAACCAAATTGCTAAAATAGTTTCTATATTATAAGCAAAACACTAAAAAACACATTTTTTGTATTTAAATGTTTATAACAAATTAATAAATGACAGTCGTGTGTCCAAAACATAACAAAATATAACTACGAACTGTCTTTCAAGTGATTTCCTACTAAAGTATTTTTGTTAAAACTAACTAATTTTATGTGTATCAAGCAAGAAATCTCCAAGTCATCTCGTTATGAGGATTTAGATGTTCTGTACAAAGTCTTGAAGTGTGAAAGGTTTAACAGGCTTTTGAGAAACTATAAATATAAATACTCGCAAACGAAACTGACTGTTGATTTGTTGATTGAATACTTCAATGAACCATAAATAGACTCCCGATCAAAGGAAGGTTATTATTCTTTTAAACACGGCGAAAGCGTTCGAAAACAAAAATATAAATAATTCTAGAATCTAAACTGTGGCTTCATCGGATGAATTTATACCAAACTTCAGCTATTGAGAAAATTAACAACGGTGATTTGTTACCTATTATTTTCAATATTATCCTGGTGATATTTCTCTGCACACTGCCACAATTCTTCGTCGCAACTCTTTTTTAGTCCTTGGTTTAGTTTTATAAACCTTCTGTTTAATATTTCCCCAAAAGTGGAAATCCAGAGGGCTGAGATCAGGCGAAGACGGCGGCCAATGAATTGAGAAGCAAAGTGTGCGAAATTTGTATGGGTAAAAATTGTTCTAGATTAGTTTTTTGATTGAGAAGCAAAGTTTTGACTGAGCAGCATGCGAAATTCATGATTAGTTTTTTATTGAGAAGCAAAGTTTTGACCGGGAAACATTTTTATTGCGACCAATCCATTTTATTGGAATTTTTTTATCGAGCCATTTTTGTACATTACCAGCATTATGCATGGAAGCACCATGCGATCGAAAAATGATAGCTGTACTGAAATTTATGGGGATTTCTTAGAAAATATCCCTTAATTGGTTATTTCAGAAATTCAGAACGGTTTCAGCATTCAACATTGCTTCAAAGAAAAATGAACCAATTATTCTGGTGTCTGAAATTCAGCACCGCACATTCAATCTTTCAGTTATCACGAGACTGAAATATTCCTGTACGTTTTCTCGATTTTCGGCATGCGCTCTGTAACCCGCACTCATTTTAGTTTAGAAAGTGTCACTTTCCCGCACTAGTGCGGGAAAACTCGCCTTCCCGCACTAGTGCGCGAAAGTAAAATATGTCAATTTATCGTTATTAAATGTACATTTCATTGATTTTACCTGTATATTACTATTCAAACTAATATAGGTTTTAATATTCAATCTAACCCAGACTATTTTTCATTCATTGAAATGAAGAAATTGCGATACTTTTATATATCTACCCTAAAGATTTCTCAAAATCAATCCACATAACAATCAAACTAAACTGAGTCAAGTGGTTTGGTGTGGTAACCAAAGATTTGTTATGACAACCAAGTTGTCATCAAGACGTCAATGTTTCAAGTCGAAGCGTTGTCGAAGTGTCCGATTCTGGCATTTTTCAAATTATTTTCAATCAAAGCAATATTTTAATGGATTCGTCAGACGAAGAGCTCCCAGAAGCAGTATTAAAGGCCACAGATGAGGTAAATTCAAGTACCAAGTAAATCACGAGAAAGATACGAACAGCAATACAACCAATTTTTAAACTGGTGTAAGGAAAAAGGAGTGAATAGCTTCAGAGAAGAGGTTTTTTTGGCGTATTTTTCCGAGCTGAGTAAGGTACTGAAATCCAATACCCTATGGTCGCGTTAGTCGACTAAACTAAGAATTCAAAATTATCAATTAAGAATCAACAATAAGCAATTAAGGTGTTTATAAACGTCAACTAAGAAATTAAGAATTATGTCATGTGGAGAAAATCGTTACAACTATAATGAAATCCATCATGGTCAACATTTCTTCTCGATCCATTGTATTGTTAATGAAAGAAAATATTCGAACAAATCACTGCAAAATATAAACAAAATCATTTTCAAACATTCATTCACCGATTTTGCGCATGCCCGTTTCCATTTTCAACTAAGACAATTCATTCTTAGTTGAAAAGATAAAAGATAACCATCTTCTTAGTTGCTAATTCTTAATTTAATTGACAGCTGAAAGTTTATAAAACACTGATGGGGTTTCCTTGTATTTATCTTTCTCAATTCTTAGTGTTAATTTAATTCTTAGTTTAGTTGAGTTTATAAATCCACCATAAAGCGCAGATTTTCACCAAAGAAGACATATCCAAGTTTATGCTAGCCCCTGATGAGATATATCTTATAATTAAAGTACCATTTTTGCTTTAACCGGTGCTATTCGCAGAGCGGAGCTTGTGAAAATCACGCTTGGCGATATTCAAGATAAAGAAAACCTAATTATTGTGAAAATTTCCGATTCGAAAAACCATACCTCGAGATCCTTTGTTATATCTGAAGACATAAATAATGAAACCTTTTTGAAGCTCTATAGAAAGTATGCAAATTTACGGCCTCCTACCACCACGCACCGTCGTTTTTTTATCAATTACAAAAAACGCAAATGTTCTGTTCAGTGCGTAGGCGTAAACACATTTGGTAAAATGCCGGCAGAGATCGCTACATACTTAGGCCTACCTAACCCAGAACGTTACACAGGTTACAGTTTTAGACGATCCTCGGCAACGTTTCTAGCAGATTCTGGCGAAGGGATAACCAACATAAAACGTCTTGGATGCTGGAAGTCAACTGCTGTTGTTGAGAGTTATTTGGAGGACTCCGTAGAACAGAAGAAAACCATCTCGAATAAAATTCTTTCATGTACTGGCAACTTGCAACCGATGCCGTGTCCGTCATCTTCATGCAGTTTGCAATCTACGAGTGTTACTCTTAACAGCCAGTTACCACCAACTAACTACTCTGGACCGGCTATTCTGACGCATTTGCAGAATGCAACAAATTGTGTTTTCAACATTAATATTAATAATAATTAGTGGATTTTCATGGAATGTTTTGTATGTTGAAATAAAATATATATTTTCTGTGCTTTTTGAATCTTTATGCGGTCGTAGAAAAAATAATGTCGTTCGAGTCAACGGCAGTCGCGTGCGGGAAAGTATCACTTTCCGCACTTGTTAGGAAAATAACTATTTTACAAGAACATTTCGAGTTGTTCATGTGATGAAAAAAAAAAAAAGTTTGTAAAATCTACAGAAATACCATGCTGGTGCTTAGCAAATTGCACTACACTGTATAACTAATTTCCTCCTAATATGTTTGGACACGTGGCATGTTTAACGATCTGACCTCTTGAAAATGCCATAAATTGATTTTTTTGCACACTGCTGACCTTGGTATATCGAGTTCTCAGATAGTGATTAATAAATTCAAAAATAACGTAACCATGAGATAAGTTACAATATTTTTACGGTTTACGCACGTTAACACATTTTATAGTAAAACTGTACGACAGTTGGAATGGAGTTAGAGAATATTTTTAATGTCATTTGTCTCAACTCGACTCGGTAAAGTATTTTGGAAAAATTTAAAGATGTATAATAAAAATTTATGATTAAAATTACAATAAAAGGTATTTTCACTCTGAGTGCTATTATAGCAACTGCAGATTCTATTGAAAAATTAACCTTTTTTTCTTCAACAACTACCAATACAGGTAAGGACTTCTTTTACTAAAATTCAAAGCAAATAAAGAAAACAAGGCAATTCAAAGTGTCTGAGATCTTAGAACAGATACACATTGAAAACTGTCCGTTTCAATCATCTGTAAACCTCCGAAAACATAATTTAAAATCAAAACAACATTGAAAATATATTGCTTTGATTTGTCACTGTCACTGACGAAGGCATACAGACAGGTTCTTTCGAAGTTAGAATCGATTTATCTCGTTGCATTGAAACCCTTGCACACCCTTATACCTGCAAATCAAAATCTCGAAGACTTGGATTACAGCATTTTTGGACTTCGGGTTTTTACTATAAGCTATCCTAGTGTTGCCTTTAAATGGTCTATTTAATATTATATAAAGTATATTGGTTTCATGTTTAATATACAGTGAGGGGCAAAATTATTAAATTAAATTAACATTTTCGAGAATAGGCAAATTTGGAAACAAATCCCGAAACAGGTCGATTTTTATTTTTAAATCAGTATTTTGTGGTTTATATACCATACGTGATTACTTAATCAATAGTTTTTTTAAATGCGAACAGGGTTTATGTGATAGCTCACTTGAAAGGGTATTCAATTACTTATTCAGTGATATAAACATAAACATATTTATACAGGGTGGCAAAAAATGTTAATTTTGAAATAAAATCAACTCACCTAACAAGAAGTATATAATTTATTCAACACAAAATACATAATGTCAGAAAACAGACGCAAGACGGTGTACCTCCGCACTTTGAACGTCCCGTTCTTGACTTTTTGTCATATTTTCCTAGGAGATGGATTGGTAGACGAGGAATAATAGCCCCCTCAAAATCCCCAGATCTTACACCACTTGATATTTTCCTAAAGGGTTAGTTAAAATCAAAAGTATACATCTATAGACTATGAAATTTATAAGAATTAAGAAATAGAATTAGATTGGAAATTCATAATATAGCTCCAGAAATAATCCACAATGTTCAAGAGAATGGTCGTCGTCGGTTCAATAACTGCCAATTGGCAGGTGGTGTAAATTTGAACATTTGATTTAGACGAAAAGTAGTTTTTATTTGTCTAAACTTTTTTTTCTATTTCCTGACAGTAGTAAAATATTTTTTGAATTGATGTAGCCGATACTTGATGAAAATCCATATTAATATCCATAATAAAACTATGTTTAAAAGATTTTCACTATAAATAGGTTTACAAAACCCGCGACAATTGTTTCGCTGTACAACAGCTTGAGGAAGCTTGAAGAAGTTGTTGTACAGCGAAACAATTGTCGCGGGTTTTGTAAACCTATTTATAGTGAAAATCTTTTAAACATAGTTTTATTATGGATAGTAGTAAAATATATGTATTTTGTATTGAATAAATTACATACTTATATTGTAAATTAATTTCATTTGAAAATCAAATATTTTTTGGCCACCCTGTTCGGTGGGTTTTATTTTCCGGTTTTTTTTCGAGGGTACTTTTACCGTTTACCTTATTATTCATTTTCGAGGTTTTCTTGGATTTTCTCAGTGGAAAATGCACCGATCCGGTCGTATGAGAATCCATTTTGTAGGTTCTTTAAATCTCTATAGAAGTTCCATTGACTGTAAATCCATTCCTTGAATAATCTTTGAGATATTCAAAAAAAAAACAATAGAGTTGTAATTATTATTGCTTGTTTAAAAAAATTGAGTATTTTATTTTGTGGAAGAAAAAACCTCTATAGCTTGGTCTAAAAATTTTTATTTCTGAAGGGTGTTTCAAATTCCCCCGCGTTGTTCGACTTGATTTTTTTTCAGAACTGTCTGAATTTTTAAAACAAACAACTTCAATGTTGATCAAAATCTACAGATTTGACGAAAAATATAGACATTTACCGATTTGGCAAAAAATGTTAACCGGCGCGATAACAACCTCGATAATGCTGGAATATCCTATTTATAAACTTTCCAATATATTTGGGCCACGCAAGAATCGTGTATTTTTATTGCCACATATTCGAACGTTATTTACACGACTCTAATAACGACCCACACAATGGGTGTTTTTATGCTTTACTCAGTCTCGTGACTAGACGAAGTTAGTCTTTTTCCCTACCTAGCCCAGCAATTTCGTTTACCTCCTGGGCATTTAAGATATACATTTATATCTTCTGACGCTTTCGGTTGGTGCCTGTCTCCAGGGCCGTGTTTACCAGGTACCTGCCGGAGCACTAAAAAAAGATTTATTGCCGTGGTAATACCGAAACGGTAGCCGGTTATTTTTTTGTAACGCGTTTCAAAAACCGGCGACAAAGTAATAAGGGATTATTATCTGTGTCTTCTGATTAGTTCTCGATAGAAATGGTAACCTCGGTTTTCTGAAACTAATTTGGATTTGAAACTATTTTAGTTACTTTATACAGTGCGTTCATTAAGTTTGTAAGTAAGTATTTACAGTGCGGAATAAATTAATTTTTAGCGTTATGTATTTGTTAAAAAAAACTGAAACAGGTCGATTTCTATTCTCAATTTACAGTATGAAAATATTACCCCCTTCTTGCTTCCTTTCTGAATTATGAGCGCCCCCTCAAACAATTTGAGTGAGATGGGGGGTATTGTGGCACCTTTTTCACCTTTTTCAAATCATTATCTCTTCAGCATTTTTTCAAATTTGGTGCAATCATAACAGAGACAATTTATTTTGAAAATGTAAAATTTTGATTTCTTACGTAAATTCAAAGAAATAATGTAACATAAGTAATGATTGGAGTATTTTTTAATTTATTTTACTAAATGAAACGTACAAAATGACCATCATTCACTTCTTGACAATAAGCAAGGCGATCTTGGTACATTCTGTAGGACCTCAGGGGTACAATATTGTCTGGTCTTTTGAATTATATTTTTGTAATGTTATAAACACTTCTATCACATAAGGCACCTTTCCAACAATCCTCAAAATATCCTCCATAATTTTATTATTTAACATAGAAAACTACAGAACAATAGCGGTTATTGAGTGTATTTTCCAGAAAAACCAGTTTTTAAAAGAGTGGAACATTATTTGAAGCCATTCACATTACTCACAAATTATCAACATGGTTTCAGACAAAGATTTTCAACTGATTATTTTTCGACATATCTTGCAACCAATAAAACCATCAATTTAAAGCTATGATGTACTTTCAAACCAATCACAACATTATTATAGTGGGAATTTTCTACTTAGATTATTGCCTCGAGAATATTCGTGGTATTTTGTTTTTATTGTGTGATAACAACTGAAACTTCTGATTTGACATCTGTCATCAGTTTGCATGCAAATTGAAAAATGAATTTGGATAACCGTAATGAATAAAAATGTTATATAGAGAATGTGTCTATGATTGGGGCATCAAAAATAATCTATCGAATACCACACGAGAGTTCGATAAAGTAGAAAATAATTCTCCACATTTTTTCTCAAACTTGTTGCCATTTGGCAATAGCCACTCGAGCCCTTCGGGCTCTCGTGTCTATTGTCTGGCAACAAGTTTTCGAAAAATCTGTCAAATTATTTTCACTTTATTCTTACTCTCTTGTGGTATTACAACTGAAACTAATGTAGTTAGTTATACCGAATATATTACAAATCAATTAGATAGTGGTAATTACGTTCTGTTTTATTTGACTTGACAAAAGCTATTGATTCGGTTGAATCTTCCGTTTCTGAAATGCCTGATGCTGAAGGTAAAGAGTATATTAATATTGGTAACCCACAAGGCAGTGTCCTTAGACCGCTAATTTTTTTATTATACATCATTGACTTATCTCATAACACAAGCTGAAGTATTTATGTATGCATATGATACCTGCATGGTTACAACCGTAAATTCGAAAATAAATTGACATAACTTTCAATGAATTTGAAAATTGATGTTCTAGAAATAGGCTTATTATAAATTTTAAGAAAACTGTATGTATGGAATATTACAGCTTGTACAAAACCTCTTTGACATGTCAAATTTAATTCAATGGCTTCAACATTGAAATACACTGGCATGCAAAATTAACCGGACAAACAAAATTTTGTTCAAATTCAATCTTAAATAACTTTTTAACCTTTTCATCAATTTCGATAATTTTTTTGCCAAGTTGTAGGTACTTTCATTGTTATCATTCTCTACTATCGATTTTGCAGAAAGTTCTTAAAGATTGGTCGTTATATACAGGTTATGATAAAAGGTGCACTTTACCCCAACATTTCTGAACACCCTTTGGAAAAATTTGACAACTGAATGATAGGTCTTCGTACGAGATTTTAAAGCCTGATCTTTCGTCAACAATTCTTTTTTTGATTCATATCAATAACTGCATTCTTAAAGAAAAAACGCATTTTTAAAGAAAACCATGCGATTCGTAACCATACAAAAATTTTATTCAAAAAATAACAGTGACAACAATGGTAATTAATTGGTATCAAAATCGAGTGTTTCCTCCCCGGGCTTGAATAACAGCTCTCATCCTTTCTGGCATAGACTGAATTAAACCAGCAACTGCGTCTTGGGGTATTTGCTCCCACTCGTTTACCAGCGCCTGTTCCAAAGCAACCACAGTTTGAAATTCTCCATAGTTCTGCCTAAGCCTTCGTCCTAATTTGTCCCACATATACTCTATGGGGTTGAGATCCGGACTCCTTGGCGGCCAGTCGAGTACTTGGATACCAACATCATTGAGGTATTGCCTAGTCATTCTGGCTATGTGCGGCCGAGCATTATCTTGCATTAGGAGAAAATTTTCTCCTATAAAGGGCATATAAGGGACTACATGTTGTTCCAAACACTCCCTGATGTATCTGTCAGCATTGAGGCTCCCTCCCCGTAGCGAAACAAGATCTGTGCGGGCTTCCAAGGAAATACCGCCCCATATCATCACTCCTCCACCACCAAATTGAACTCTAGGAGAGAAACAACATTGAGCATAGCGTTCTCCAGGCCTTCTCCACACTCTTTGACGACCATCAGGTGAATATCTCATAAAACGAGACTCGTCTGTGAAAAGAACATTTCGCCAATCGTCCATATCCCAATCTGCATGAGTTCGAGAAAATTCCAAGCGCTGCCTTCGATGACCTGCATCCAATAGGGGACCTGTAGCAGGTACAAAAGATGATAGGTTTTGTTCCTTCAACCTTCGCCGTACTGTGTTTGGTGTTAGCGGTATACCTCCGAAACACAAATCACCTAGAGACACAACCACCTTAACATACACTATAAAGCAAATAAATCTGTGAATAATTGTTGACTACTGCTTAGCAAAAATCTTTTTGACAAGCCATAAAAAATGCTTAACTGAAACTTGTCATAACAAGCAAAGCCAACTTAAAAAAATCGCTTGTTTATGGTTACGAATCGCATGGTTTTCTTTAAAAATGCGTTTTTTCTTTAAGAATGCAGTTATTGATATGAATCAAAAAAAGAACTGTTGACGAAAGATCAGGCTTTAAAATCTCGTATGAAGACCTATCATTCAGTAGTCAAATTTTTCCACAGGGTGTTCAGAAATGTTGGGGTAAAGTGCACCTTTTATCATAACCTGTATAACGACAAATCTTTAAGAACTTTCTGCAAAATCGATAGTAGAGAATGATAACAATGAAAGTACCTACAACTTGGCAAACAAATTATCGAAATTGATGAAAAGGTTAAAAAATTATTTAAGATTGAATTTGAAAAAAATTTTGTTTGTCCGGTTAATTTTGCATGCCAGTGTATCTAAATCAGTAAAATTCTTCGGAACATATACTATGCTTCAGCTTACTCTGCCTAAGCTACAGATTCATTATCTGAGACCAGGGGTGTGATGTGCAAAGAGTTTTTGTTTCACAAAAACGAATCCTCGGGTCTATTTTTGATCTTCCCTACATCCAATGAGATAGCCTTGTAGGAACTCTGCACGGAAATTCTTTGGATGTAATTCAACGTTCGTCGTGGTATTAGCCAAGAAAGTAGTTGTTTTCTGACAAATTTTTTCTATTGTATGGCAATGAGCGCCATCCTGCTAGGGCAGAACACCTTGTTTCTTTTATGCTCAGTTTCTCTTGCTCACGAATTATTACGAAACCCTTGCAGAACTTGTTTTATGTTTATATTCAACATTTTATTTATTTACTACTGTTTGTATTTTCTGGAATGTCCTAAATGTCTGTATACCATATTGAAGATTAATTTAGATATATTTGTATCACATTTTTATGCTATCTTTAATCAACATGTTTTGTCTTTCGACAATGAAGTATATTTTGATTGATTGATATTTCTCGTGTATACCTAATTATGTATTTATTTTGTCTTATTTATAATACAACAAAAAAACACGAATATATCTATCTATAAAGATCTATAAAAAATGTTAGCAAGCTCCTTTAGGTTCAAGTGAATTTAGTTGCCACGCTGCCGAAGAGGACTCGTATAAATATTGGAGACATTATTTTCGTCTCTGGAGTTTGACAACGTCGCAAGAAGGACTCTGCTGAGATTCAGCTGTGGTGGTAAAAAGTTTATGAACCTCTAGCTTACAGGAAAAGGCTAATGGATAATAAAAATAGACGTCTGCTCATATTATAACGAGCAAGCAGCATTACTGCGATAAAACGAGAAGCTCAATTCTCATAAATATCGCTAATGATGATGCCGTTCTAGAAGATCAAAATTACAAGCGATGGATGGTTCCCGTTCACGTATTGAAAGCGAATTTGTTTTCGCGTTCAAAGTGCCAATTAAAACTACATAATATTAATTTTGAGCGGTCCATCTGAAAGATTTAATTTATTCTAGTAGCTGTAGATGAGTTTATAAAAAAACACAGTCAAATAATTTAAGAGCCGTTAAACAGGAAAGGATGAAAAGGATAGGAGACACTAATTATAATTGAGTAACAGCATAAATAATATGTTCTAAAACTAGTGGTGGAAAAAATCACTTATGACCAAGTTACGTCTTTATTGTTCACTTTCTTTTATAGTTTTCATTTGCTATGCCGGATGATTTCAGCAAGGTATTGGTGCCCATGTATCTTTCGTATTTGAAGAAAAAATCATTACATACCTCATAACGTTTTTCAAAGGAAAACAATTGGAAGAGTTTCCAATTATTATCCATATTATGTATAAAGATTGTAATCAAAGGCTTCAATTTTGTTCAGCTCTCCCGGTGTCTGTCTGTCTGTAATTGATGTTCATAATTCAGGCGACAAAATGTTATGAAAAAAAAAATTATCAAAGGCTGTAATTTTTTTTTCAGCTCTCCCAGTGTCTGTAATTGGTGTTCATAATTCTGGCGACAATATGTTATGAAAAAAACTGTTAAAAAAATGGCGACTACAATATGGAGGACGAGTTCCGTGATTATGGTACGATTCGATTCAAAATTGGTATGTGGGGGTTTTTGGGGTAGGTGATTGTGAACTTTCTATCAAAATTCATAAATTCAATATGGCGGCTCCAAAATGACGGACGAGTTCTGTGGTCATGGTCCGATTCAGTTCAAAATTGGTATGTTGGGGTTTTCGGGGTTGGAGATTATGAGTTTTTTGTTAAAATTCATAAATTCGATACGGCGGTTCCAATATGGCGGACGAGTTTTGTAATCATGGTCCGATAAGATTGAAAATTGGTATGTGATTATGAATTTTCAGTTAAAATTTATTAACTCAATGGCGAATCTAAAATGGTGGACGAGTTTTGTTATCATGGTCGAAGATCATGAGTTTTTTGTCAAACTTCATAAATTCAATAAATATGCCATCTCCAATATGGCTCATGAGTTTAACGGTCTGAGTCTATTGAAAATCGGTGTGTGAGAATTTTTGGATTACAATGTCAACATTTTGCTTGAGAACTAATCAATTTTAAATAAAATAAGATCTTTTATTCAAATGCACTAAAAAGTCAAAAATTAGGTGTAACGTAGGATTTTCCATGAGTAAATAAAATAATTTTGTCAATTTTTTTTCTACAAAAATTATACACCAACAAGAAAATACAAAATGATAAAAAAAGACAGCTATTAGTCCATCAGAAGTTCGAAGTGCCGTCTTTTGTTTTCAAAAAGCAACTGCACCCTGTTTAACGTCTGACACTAAATGATTCTGTTCTTGTGGTCTTCGATATTTGCTCTAACGTACACACATTCGTTGAGATATGACCAGAGAAACAAATCTAGAGGAGTAAGATCTGGTGACCTTACAGGCCATTTAAATGATGAAAATGTTCGTTTTATATGGTTGAAAAATAGTCTCTATTGTGAGTTACAATGAAAAATATGACAGAACAATTGAAAAAAAAGTTGACATATTCAACTGATTTCAATAATTCACTAAAAAATGTGTGAGATCCGTTATCGTTTTTTCTTCAAATAAGAAAGTTACAGGGCCGCAAATCCTTGGCTGAATCACCCGGCGTATTACCATTTTTGAAGCTGTTTTGGTAGTTATTCCGAAAGAATATTCAAATTGAAGTTTTTCAATGGATCTGGCGTTTCAAAAAATTTGCATCATATGGTAAACTTTCTTATTATCCATTTGTCAGAATATTCTATTCTTGTTCAATATTGGTGCATTGTGGACAACTTAGATTTGAGTTGTCAAAATTCTAAATTTTAGAACGGTGTACAGGGGAGAACAAAAAATAGAAATTTTCATGAAAAGTACTATCCTTATTTCCGACATTATTGAAAACATTTATTTAGAAAAGTTATTTGAATTTAAACAAAATATTCAAATTTGAAATCACAGCCAAAAACGCAACAAAACAAAAAAAAATCAATTGTTTTATGGTTCTAGCCTAATAATGAGTAAGTACCAGAATCTCGAATACATCTCAGGCGCCTCCCTCATATTGATATAATAATATGAGGGAATTCAGTCCAATTTATTATTCGAAGTAGTATATCGATGCTTGTTGAAAATTATTTGAATTTTTACTAGATTTTTTGGTGCAAATTTTATATTTCACTCTGTATGTATGTCCATGATGACTATCAGTATAATTTAATGACAAGAAATAATTTACTAAATGAAATAAGTAACCCAAATCTGTAAGTTTGCGATCTCTTTTATCATACTGTTACCTCAAAGGGTAGTATGTATTGAACATAAATAAAAACCTAATTACAAAAAAGTTCAGAAACCTGAATAATCAATTACTAAGTTTTTAAATTTCCACATGTCTTCTTTCTATCCCCAAATATTTTATTGTTCGTGCACAAAATTTCTTATTGACATTTTCTAAAAGAGATTTTTGTATACTGGCACAACACTGCCTAATAACATGTTCTAATCTATCGATATTTTGCAATGGTCTTAAGGTATCCCCATAGAAAAAATCTAAAGGAGTGAGATCGGGAGACCTTGCCGGCCATGGATTTATTGAGTATCTACCAATCCATTTGCCATCGAGACATTCTTTAATTAATATAGTACATCCTGCATGTCGACTGAAAGGAGACAATATGGTCTCGTCAGCAAATAGAATGAATGGACTCTGCCGGTCCCTGTATACCCAAATGGGTCAGCCATCTTGCGATTCGTAAGCGCGATTAAGATAAGCCGCTTCCCGCCGCCTATGCGCTACTGTCGACGCTTTTTTCGATTTCGAGGCTAATGCGGATTCGAAAGTAGCGTGCAGAGAGAGCCTCATAACAAACATCGCCCGTAGAAGATAACGAACCGGGTCTATTGAAACTCGCGTCCGAGAGGTTGGAGCAATAAACAATCTGCCCATCCCAAAAGTCGAGGCGCCCAGCGAACCGGACTGAAGTCGCAGAGCCGGTTTCAGTATTCACTATTCAGCGGTGAAATGGATTAGTAGGACGTTGTACCTTGGTAGCACTTATAGTGCGAGCGCTAGCTCTAGAAAGAGACGAAGAGCCGCTATTGGTAGGAAACTGATTCAGTCGATTGGAAAACTAAACAAACTACTTCTGATTCATTCTGCGTCTAGCAATACTAAAAGATGAAATCTCATATACACAGTGGTCCATTGAAAACAAACAGGCGGCTTTTCGGGTAGTCTAGGTTATATTTTAAGTGAGTGGGCCTATTGCAGCCCTCCACTGCGACCAGAGAGGATCTACCGTGGCTTGGTAGGTTGGTTGAAGACTGATGAGAGAGGTACTGTGTTTACCTTTGGAGTTTTCTTCAACCCTGAGACCAACTGGGGTCTATTGTATTGTTCTGCAGTCAGTAGTTCCTGAATTCTTCACCAGGTTTAATAGTCTTTTTACTAGGTGTTTCCGATTCATTGTTGTTGCGCATGTTGAACAGTGCATCGCATTCGAAGATGATATGAGAGGCTGTTTCCTCCTCGTCACCACAGAGTCTACACTCCACGCTTCCTCTATTTATTCCCATGGTGTGTAGGTAATTTCTAAGGCCGCAGTATCTGGTTACTAGGCCGGTGATTGTGCGTTTCTTAGACTTGTTGAGGGAGTCAACCGTCAGTGTTTGGCTGAGGTGCCTCACCATGGCTGAGCTGTGTCCGAAGCCCTTCGATTTGGTCCCGATATGTCTGTCTAGTGTTTTGATTTCTTCCACTCATCGATAAGGTTTCCGTATCTGTTTCTGCTAATTCCAAACGCTGCTTCTGGGCCTGTGAATGGTGATTTAGATGCTTGTTTTGCAAGTTGGTCTGCTTTTTAATTATCTTCAATTCCCCTATGTCCGGGCACCCGCACAAGTGTAAACTTGTTGTGTTTTGACAGTTCATTGTATCTGCATTGTATTTAGAGCTTTTATTGCACTCTGGCTGTCAGACAGAATGTAGATCTGTTTACTTTTATACCCACTGTCTAGATTCACCTGTATGATGCATGTCCTTATGGCATGTGTCTCAGTTTGGAATACTGTAGTGTTGTTGCCAAGTGGAACTATTACGGTCCTTTTTGACACCACTCCATATATTCCTGCTACTGTTCCTAGATCTGTTTTTGAACCATCTGTATAACAGATTAGGTTTTCAGATGATAGTAATTCTACTCCAGAGTCCCATTCACTCCACTTGAAATGTTTTCTGAATGGTTTTTCGAATGAGTATTGCAGTCTGATATCATTTCCAGTTCGGTTATGTTGACTTCATGGCTGATTTTGTTGTGCCCAGTTTGTGGTTGGGTTCTTCAATTACCTGTTTATTCAATTTTATAAACACTCATCCACGTTCAACGGTGGAAAATTTGGGATGATTTCCACAGCAACGGTTGGAGTGCTATTCATAGCGCTCGTGATACACAGACAGGCAAGCCTGTGTATTTTACCAAGGTTGGTTTTCGACTGTTCCTGTTCCATTTTGGGCCACCACAAAAGTGAGTCATATGTGATTCTGGGTATTATGATCGCGGTGTGAAGCCAGTGCGGTTTCCAGAAGCCCTTCACATCATGAATGATGATTTGCTCTTGTCGATAACATGTAGCAGATGCATGTTCCAGGTTAGTTTTGTATCTAAGAATAGCCCTAAATATTTGACACGATCAGCAACTTCTAATATTACGCCAAAGAACTTGGCTGGCTTTAAGTCCGCCACATTTCTTTTTTGTGTGAGTACGGTTTTGCAGGGGTTTGTCCTCAGTCCTTCTTTCGCACAATTCCTCTAAGGTCCTCAGTGCATTTTGCATTAGCTCAGAGGTTATTTAGGCATACTTTTCCTTTCGAGGACTACTACCATGTAGGAACCACAGTAGGATCGATAATATCCTTCCTCACGGGGTTCCCGTGGCAACTTCCAGCTTCGCAGAGTCTTGCAACATGTTGGTCTGGGCCTGTCGATTTTGGAACATTGACAGTATCCACCTGCAGGCGGTTTCCTCAACATTTCTCCTCCTGGCTGCTAAGACCATACTTTCGAAGGTTCTTTTGTCAAAGGCTACTTCGATATCTAGAAAAGTCCATATTGATATCTCGCCAGTGTCCTCTAGCCTTGGCACCAATTAGTGCAAAGCCATCTCGCACGATTTTCAGGAGAACGGATTATAAGCTTATTGGTCTATAATCCTTGTCTTGGTAGTATGAGTTTCGGCCAGGTTCCGAAATGAAGACCTCGTTTACAGATTTCCAAGTTTGTGGTATCCAGCCAAGTGCTAGGCTCATCCTGTAAAGTCTGCATAGTTCTGGTGCTAGATCTTCAATTCCCTGTTGTAGTAGGACAGAGACTCTTCCATCTGGTCCATGCGATTTACATGGGCTAAAACAGTTTGCCTAGTATTACTTTCGGGTATGTTACTATCCGCTTTGCCACTTCCCAGTCGCTCTTAGTTGAAGGTTGACAAAGTTTTCATTGCTGAGTTTTTAACAAGGGTAAATCCTGGGAAAGTGAGTATTGAGCAGTAGTTCAATTTTTACTTTCCCGGTATTTGTGTGGCCTCCAGTGAGTTTTTTTAGAGTCCCCACTGAGTATATGGAATTTTTGGAGAGTCACATTTCGATTCTATGTAACATTTCTAATCGGAGTCCGCCGTACAACAATAATAATGATCCTATCGTCTTAAGCATACGACAAAATTATGTGTATTTTCAATTCTCAAATGTAAAAAGTTGGGTGTGATGTTATTTGTCCGGGCGTTCTATTAGATTCGTGTGAATGAATCCTTCGAATTAACTCGAGTGTAAAACTATTTGTCAATACCAAACAGCGCCTCCGCGTTTGTCAATATTGAACGCCATTTCAACAACGGTGTTGATTGTTATTCGCACTATGCAAAGAAAAAACAATTAGCGAAAACTGGGTGTAAAAATATTCAGTATGAATAACAAATAAGTAGTTGCTATTTTCATACATTTACTTAGTTCGCCTAAAAACATTGACATAAAAATCTTTTTTTGTCACACGTAAGCACCTGGGTATGTTTTTTATAAGGGTGGTGGTTTTTGGGACAGGCAATAGGTACTTAAGTTTTACGACTTACTACGCAGGGTGATGTAAATTGCCAGGGACGTCTACCATATCTAATTTATGGGTTTCGTCAATAGGAAATTTCTACCTGCTTTAGGTAAATCTGTGTCCCTCTATATTCGAGGAATTTATGTTATATTCCACGAACACCAGACGAGAACTTTGCCTTTATTTAGTATTCAACAAATTGCGTACCTACCTCATTTTAGCTTTTGTTTTTTGTTATAAATATTTTCAATCCTACGCTAGAACACAAAATATTCAGTTGAAAAGCACAGTCAATTTAAGTATTACTTCTGAACCATGTTTCAGAATCAGAATATTCTTTATTGTCAGAAGGAAAAGTAATACTTATAGACTAAAAATAAAACAAACAATACAACAATGATAAAAGCATAACATAAATATATGACACTAAGGTAAACACGATTAAATTTCCACAGATTTATTGTCTTCGCGACATGTTTCGATACACTGTATCTTTTTCAAGCGAATGTAATACATTAAATTATTCTACCTTGAACATTACTTAAATACCCTTCTTAACAATTGAGGTAATTAGGAGCTACTTATGATAAAAATAAAATTGACAATACAATGTAGGTAGATACCTGGAAATCTCAAAACATATCTACTACTTAATTAGTTGAAAAGGTTCAACAAAGGGGAACTATTAAGGTCCAATTGATCATTTAGTAAACAATTCGAATTTTTCAATTTATTAATTTCCAAGAATTCTAAATAATTAAGTCTAATACATATTTTCAACATGAAGGATTTCAAAGTTTTCATCGAAGTCATGGTCTTCTTCCAAAATATGATTGGCATATGTTGAATGTGTTTTATTATTTACATAATTCATACGGTGCTCACGTACACGGCTTTTGAATGGTCTACCAGTCTGGCCTACATATACTTTGGAACAAGAACCACAATTCAATTTATAAACTCCTGATTTTTTAGATTTTTGTGTTTTATCTTTATTATTTTTAATAAACCTTCCCAACGTGTTATCTGTTCTGAATGCTACTCTTAAATTTTGTTTTTTCAAAAATGACGCTATTTTTTCTGAAACGTAGAAAGTTTTCACGAAAGTTTTTTTTAATTGAAAAAACAAAGAAAAACTTTCCCAATAAGTTTCCCAAGACTAAACCTACATGTTTATGTAAAATTCCTACCTGTAAGAAGTGAAGTGTAGTGGAAAATCCAACAAAACCCAGAAGCTGATAAGCGTTTCCAAACAACATCCAGAAAAAGGTATTTACAAAAATTCTTTTACACCATCCTCCATTGTGGAAAGAACGATGAGTTCCTGTTGCATCATTTCACCGAATTTAATCACAATTTTTCAGTAAATTGAAAAGCTTTTCCTTCGAAGTAAAAAAGAACTGCTTTCAAAATCTGCGCAAATCTTCTCAGTGACATAAACTTTATTAAATTTGATTCTCATAAGAACAATAACTAGTTTTAATTAGTAATAACTTAAGAATAGGTAGAAATAGATTTGTAATTTGACATCTCGGCAAGGTCTATGAAGACCTACGTATACATATGCGTATCTAGTAGGTGTAGTGAATAGCCAGAGAGATTCTTACAAAAAGAACTATGTAATTAGTCTTGGGAGTGAGATTCCATCATAGACTGACATGACCATTTTTAAGATAGATGGCAGTCAAATTATTCGAAAATGTTTTGAAGATATAAAAAATGACTAAAATATTAAAAAAAATTAAACAAAAAGAGTACTCAAATACAAATGATAAGTAGGTAGTAATATATTCTAAAATAAAAAAAAATAGTAATAGTATTGTTGAAAATTGATAATATTTATAGAACCTGATTCATTTCTTCATGATAAGAAAAATATATTGTCATAGGAAGGTCTTGGAATTTTATTTTAGAAAAAGGAACTCATTGAAACACTATAACTGGGCCTATCCTATGGAACTGACCCTTGAGATAGAGTAAATTTGGTAAGAGCCGAGCAACAACAACAACAATTCAAAATTTTAAAATTCATAATAATATTTACGATTTAGCGACATTCTAAAACCTCATTTTGGTACAACCATTTTACCTTTTTATTTCAACTCTTATCTTATCTACATCTGTTATAGTATATTCGACAATAAAGTATAAAGTAAACAAATAAATACGTTAGGCTTGTTCCAAACACATCGTATATAAAATCAATCAAAATGTGCTACTTAACACTCGAATGAAAGCCAGCCTTCGGTCTATTATGGAAACGCACATCGTACGATGCTTCGACATTGATTTCTTTGAAGAGAAAACGGCTTACTAATTGAAGATTTCCCTTTTTACTTGTTTCAAATCGAGTGGAAAAATTAAATTATAATTACAAATAGGAGGATCTCTTAGAAAGTTACACTTACGACTGCTCTCCCATTAATTCTAGAGAGTTCATCCATCTGTGTAGAGAAGAATTATGAACAAGATTCAAAGATATCCTAATTTCCATATGGGAGGAGTCGAATCAAAAGATTGATGAACTGGCCGTTTCTCTAATAATATTTTCCGTTTGCGTGGATTAATATACAGGGTGTTTGTTAAGTACTTGTTCAAACTTCAAAGGGTAAATATTTGACTAATTTCAAGATGAAAAGTTCATATAAAAATGTGTACGTAAATGTTTAGTTTCGGAGGTACAGGGTGTTGAAGTTAAAATTTTATTTTCAATTATTTCGAATAACTTTTGCATTAGTATATTTTTCATTACGAGTCCAGAAAATAGACTTTTTCCGTGCGTTTGCGACATGTTCCCGTGGGAGATGAAGCCGAACACGGGAAGTCGTGCAAGCACGGAAATAGCTATTTCTATTACTCGGGAGGAAAGTGCCACTTTTCCTCCCGCAGGATGTAGTTTACTCATATCCATATACTCAACCTTGTGTAATTTTCATAATAAATATCCATCATTATCTTGGACTTTATCGTTTATAAATTTAAGAGTATTAAAAAGTTATTTTAAAAATTACAAATATCGAAAACGGTAAAATTTCTTATGTAACGTGTTATATCAATTTTGTTTAGAGTCAGTTTGTTGTCACGACTTTTTGACTGACCCTATATGCTTGATTTTAATTTTTAATGGTCCAAAATATTTGTTTACAATTTATAAGAAAATGATAGTGTATGTTTAATGTTTCTTTATTGTAACATATTTTAAAAAACAAGAAAAAGTAAAAAAAGATCTCGACGTTTCGCCAACACGAGTGGTTAGCATTTTCAAGAGTTATTTTAAAATTTTTCGCTTTCTGTAGTCGCTGTCAAATGCTTGACATTTGTTATACGTTGTCTCAATAAATACAATTGAACAAGGTTTGGCTTCCAGTTCTCAAAAATTCTCAATTAGCTCCCTACCCACAAAATAACGGTACGAACGATTGATTCTATGATGTCAGCAAACGCTATGGACCAATCAGATGTAAGAACGTCAAATCACAGGTATTTATTGAGACAACTTATAACAAATGTCAAGCATTTGACAGCGACTTAAGAAACCTGAAACTTTGAAAATATCTCTTGAAAATGCTAACCACTCGTGTTGGCGAAACGTCGAGATCTTCTCTAAACATACGTCGGCCTTACAACCCGAAGAACCACCATGTAAGAAAAAGTCACTTAGTTTCGTCATGACTTTTTGACTGATCCTGTATGCTTGATTTTAATTTTCAATGGCCCAAAAGATGTTTGTATAATTTATAAAAAAATTATATATATATATATATATATATATATACCTAATGTTTCTTTATAGTTATAGATTTTAAAAAAACAACAAAAAGTCACCTTGTTTCGTCATGACATTTTGACTGATCCTGTATGCTTGATTTTAATTTTCAATGGACTAAAATATTTTTGTTTAATTTATGTTTCTTTTTTGTTATAGATTTTAAAAAACACTTTGTATCGTCATGACTATTTGACTCCTGTCCTGTCCTGTATGCTTGATTTTAATTTTCGATGGACCAAAAGATTTTTGTATAATTTATACGAAAACGATAGTGTATACCTAATGTTTCTTTATTGTAATAGATTTTTAAAAACAAGAAAAAGTCACTTTGTTTCGTCATGACTTTTTGACTGATCCTTTATGCTTGATTTCAACTTTCAATGGACCAAAAGATTGAAACTTTTGTGACTTGACATTCTTCGCTATTTTAGGAGATAATGGGCTGTTTCCAAACATTTCAACGACCCTGTATCTTGCCATCGAAAACCTCTCTAATCTCATCGAACCAAATTGGTAAAGAAAAAATCCAAAACCGGTCATTGTGCTCGTGTTTAGATACAATAAAATTTTATCTTCCGAGTTTTCAATCACAGCCATTAAAATGCATTTATTTTGTTTGATTTCACAATCGAACGTTAGAAAGTAATTTGAAAAGAAGTCATTAACCTTACCTTTTACGACTTCTTTGACAATTACTGTGACGATCGATTTTTAGCAGTTGTTCTAGCAGAATTACTCAAATCTGCAAGAATACAAATGCGTCATACATTGGAAAGGAAGCGAATTAGATTAAGATGTGACAGAAAAATTCAAAATTAATGGTGAAATTCAAGTAATAGAACTTTTTATTGGAGCAGGGGTACACTTTCAAATTTTTTTATTGATTTTGCAAAGTTATTTGGAACAGCATAATTTATTGGTTTAGAAGCCTTAAGGACTCGATAAAAATACTGAGAAATAACTTGTATACAAAATGATTTTTTGTTTATAAGGTTTTTGATTATTTACTTAAGTTTTTATATTTACACATTTTTTATATTTTCTATTGATTTGTTTTTATGATTTAAGTATTCCTATATCCTATTTTGACCTATTTATTGATAGGACAAATCGGACTTTACATAAACTAAATGCATTTGTTTATAATGATGTAGTTCAAATAGTTCATACTTACAAACTCGAACAGAAATTTTTCAGCATGGAGACTTACCTGAAACAAAAATTCAATATAAATGAAAATAATAGTCACAAAATAACAGTTCTTTATTGCCATGAGAATTCAAATAACTTGCAATATGCATGCATATACGAGGCTTTCTTCATTATTTTTATAACGAATAGTAGTTTATATTAAATTATGTATAATAAAATATTTGAATAAATAATTACACTACAAAATTAATTTATTATTACCGTTTTTATTCCTTTTGCAACTATTGAAAATCATTGAAAATATTGAGAGACTTGTCGGTTTTTCTTAATTTTAAGCGGTTCAACAATAAATAAACCACCAAGTTACATAGCCCATTCGAAAGTAGACATTTCAAAAATTTAAATGATAACTTATACAAAAAACACCAGAACAAATGTTTGTGGGAGATAAGGGTATTGTTTCGAATATACAAAATTCGAAAACTACACAGAGAGAAAAGACTGCAGCAGGTTCATGCACAACATTGTGTAAGACACAGTTGTGTAGATATTTTACACAATTGTCCATGCTTTCATCCTACGCGTTTTGTGAAATTCAATAAATATTATTCATGCACTTCCACATTGCATAAAAATACACAAAAATATGCACATCTACCATAGCACAATTTATATGGAAACAACGCATTGAACTCATCTTGCACCCGTTGAGAACTTTCTATTTGATATGCACAAATTGTATACCATTTCAACACAATTGTGTAATTTGCCACAACTTGACCAAGGCGTCGTCTCACCCAACTAAATACGCATGCGCGGCACTCCAAATGTCCAGTCCATCAGTGTTTGATTGTTTTATGCTGATCAAAGGGCGAAGTTGGTTAAGTGTATTTAACTATTATTTATTATTTGCTCTTGTGTATGTGGTTTTGTGTCAACTTCCATTTGTTAGAATATTTGCAAACTGATACCAATATTTGAAGGTTAGTATTGCTATTATTTTTTGTTATAACATGAAACCTACAAACTGACTCATTTTCATCACTTTTAAAGGTTTGAAAGGTGCATCCTCGTACTTACTTCCTACTTGAATAAATATAGTTTGACACGAAGATTACTTCAAATTTTATTATTATTCAACGTGTTCCAAAATAACAAAATGTAAGGTTCATTTATGTTCTGTTTGGTATTTTGTGTTTCTGTTATTTTATTTGTAATAAGAGTTTATAGTTCAGTTATTTTTGTTATTAGTTCTTTGTGAAGAAATAAACATTATTTGAATGACATCTAATTTTATTTCAACCTTCTGGAAAATGAAGCTTGTTATTTCTGAACAGAATAAGATATGAAGAAGCGAGCCGGTTGAAACTGATGCTATTCTTACATTATTCCGTTTGGATGTTATGTGCCTCAAGTGTATTCTTTTTTAAAATTATGAATGGTACCTATAAAAATTGGCCTTGCTTTGTACACAAATATGTACAATATACCTACACAATTTTTGTGACATTTTTTGCATCCTATATTGAAAATTTGTACAAACTAGGTACACAAATTGTTGCCATTTATTACAATTTATGCATAAACAGTACACAAGTTGTTGACATTCGTCGCACAATATACCGATAATTTTGTATATTTTGTGCATAAAATTAAAACAAAACTATTCAGAATAAAACAACACTGAAGTGTATCGTTTATACACAATATCTCTAATACAATATTATAGAAGAAAATGAACAAATTGGAGCTGTCAACTTTTTTGAAACAAATTGTGCTGAAATTATTCACAATTGTGTAAAAAACTTACATTTATTTCTCTCTGTGTAGTCGTCTTCTGAATTGCAAGAAAATCATGATCATTCGACACCAAAAAAGACATATTCCTACAAATTTTCATATAAATCAAATCATTTATTTACGAGAAAAAAAATTAAATTCTGAAAAATCTTTTTTTTTTCCATTTTGACGAATAATTTGAGGTTATGTCGAACAGTGTTGAATGCAAAAGTATTCGATTACTTCATTCAATTACAACTTTTCCATTGCACATTTTTTGCTAAGAGGTCACGGTTTGCCACTAATATCCTCAAACATTCTCCACCTGGTCATTGCCTGTTACTTTTTTCTTATTTGAAGTGTTTAAAATTTGATTTGGCATTACCCTAGTATACGTTTGAATCTTTTGTAGACATATGTACATTCTCTGTATCTTTATTAATATTTGTGTGAAATTGTAGAATTGGCTTGTCCGTTTTTTAAAAAGAATAATAATAATAGGGCTTACGCTGTATAATATATTACCCAGTGAATATAAACGTTTTATCAATTTGGTTAATTTCAAGAAAAATGTCACATAAGTTGCAATATTGTAAGGACTTATTGTTGTAACAACAATAACAAGAACAAAATTAAGTCCTTACAATATTTCAAATACGCACAATTGGGACACCAGTAGATCGGTTAATTTACACAAACTATTAATCAATTAGACATCTAAACTATTCTCTAGAAATCAATCAATCTCATAGTGAAAACCCGACAGATATACAACCCGCATAACTGCGAATTGGTGTGCAAGGTATTGACTAAACTTTGGAGTAAATTTTCTCCAATAAATTACGTCGTTTTGTCTTCATAATCGATATTTTTCAATGCAGTATTGTACTTTGTCCACGATTTAACGACGCTCAGTATGTTTACCGGAATCTATTATTGTACTGTTTGTTTATTCATCTCAAACTGTTGGGTCTATCTTCCGCATTAACAAATTCAAAACCCGTCTGAAAGTGTCATAAATTTCTTGATGTAAATACAATAACATCACGTTTTATCGTAATTACCGGATGTGCCTTTATCTATCTAAAATTTGTTCTATTTAGAGATTTAGTATTTTCATGCACAGTAAAAAGTTTTACAAGAAGTGTTATTTGGAAAAGATTATCGAAATTTGTTTGAAATGGTTGTGATTTGTGCACGTTTTTTGTTGCAAATTTGATATTTCACTCTGTATATATGTACACAATTTGAAGAATAGAATAACTTATTCAAACTGAACATTCAAATAATAAAAAACTGCAAATTAACGATCACTTCAAATTAGCAGGTGGTACTACAATTTTGTTGCTTCGGGGGCTGTGATAACAAATCTGGATATTGTTTACAATAATTGAAAACAATATACTTGAAATTTCTAGGTTTAACCATTGATCAAACTCTCTCTTGGTCTACGTATGTTCCGGATCTGAGAAAAAATATCTCCTATTATTGGCATTGCATACAGAATGAGGTCTCATTTTCCACTAAAACATCTTAGTATTTACTTCAGTTTGATATAAACACAGCCTCAGTATTTTATTTCAATTTGAGGAACTGCAACAAAATCGATTTTGAAACCATTGAAAACCTTACAGAATAAGATTATGAAATGTATTTTCAAACTATCCTTCTTGGAACCTACTTCAAAATCATACAATCCAAGAAATCTTCTAAACATTGATTCATTATTCAGAATAAAAATTTGCACGTTTATTCACATAATAAAAAATGAGGGAAAACATTCCAATCTCTCCTATATTGTTGCTTCTGATAGTCATAGGCATCTAACTAGTCAATCTGATTACCTGAAAATTAAGACTCAATCGCGGTATTTTGGCTTATAATAGACCGAAACGAATAAGGTCTATTAATTACCTCACAAAAGTCCAATAAGATTATTTTTTTCATTTTTGACCAATATCTGCTGAATGCTGGTTTAAATATTATATTTATATTTAATTGTTACCTATTGTTATTTTTTATAGGTGTGTATATTTATATTTGTTGTCTCTGTATAAATAATTTATGTTTATGGGATTGAATTAATAATAGTTATTTATGCAACAAGTGCAAAAAGTGAATGTTTATTGCACTCGACGTGAAATTGTCCGACGAGGCCGTTAGGCCGAGTTGGACAACACGTCGAGTGCAATAAACAATTTTTGCACGAGTTGCATACAACATTTTTTCTACGTTCATGCAAAAAGCAAAAAATGATTTATTGAGGTGCGGCACTAGGTGTAGGAAAATGAAAAGCGCAACTTGAATACTTTATTATTAATATCGATTTGCATTGAAACAGGAACTAATACGTTACGAACAATTTAACTCAAACTTTATTTTTACCCTCAATGTTGAAAGTGAATGAACAATTGGTGCAATTTTCAATATGAATATTTCGTAGTGAAGTACCTATTGCCAATCTCACAGAATATCTGCTGAATATGTAGTAGGTTTAAACGTTTATGTTTGTCATGATGACAGCACGTTGAAGTAGAATGACAGATGAGTGCAATAAAAACTTTATTGCACTAGTGCAATAAAGATCTTCTTTTTCCACTGAATATAGTTCAATAAAGTTTTGCTTTTTGCATGAATGTAGAAAAATTAAATTAAATACCTATCACAATTACTGAAAACATTTTTTCTCGATAAATATTTTTGATATTATAAAAAATAAGGTTACATTACTCGTGAACGAAATTCGTTTTTTTTATTCTCCCCTGTATAATATATAATTGGGAATTTAAAAATATGATGCTTCCAATAAGAGTTTTTTTTAAGAATAAAATTTGTCAAATGGACAATAAAAATGTTTCTCATATGGCACAAACTTTTTGAGACTCACTGTATAATATTTAAGAGATTAAAATCATAACTTATTCACTGTCAATAATCGAAAACCATATCGAAATTATTTAAAAAACCGAATTTTTCAATGGTTTTAAATTTTATATATATTTTAATCTTTGAATATACGTGTGTATAGTAGCTCTATTTTTATCTGTTTTTTCACTGCCAATACAATATTTTCTGTAACAATTATAAGGTTATGTAAAAAAAATGTTTCGCTTAATACAGTGTCATCAACTTAGGCTCTTCTCGAAACTCAATTAGATATACTAAATGGTTTTTAGTTTATCGGAAAAACGCGTTTTGTAAAATTAGCAAAATCTCAAACATATTTTTTGGAAAATAAGTAAAATTTGGTTGAAATTTTTCATCATCATCATTATTGAAACAATTTCTGATATACAAAATTGGTAATTAATTTTAAAAATTTTCAAAAAATCGATTAATGTAAAAGTTCACAAAAAGTTGAAGTTCGTACCCAACGACCTCAAAAACTGAATGTTTGGGCAGGATTTTCAGGTGATATCATTGGACCATTTTTCATCGATGATAATTTGAGTAGTGAGGAATATTTGGATATGTTGGAGAATCGAATAATATCGTGCATCAATTGGGCAATTGAGGAGGATTCGAATTTATTCGAAAACGGCTAGTTTTATTGTTTTTTTCAGCAGGATGGTGCACATTATGAAGCTCCGGTGCGACAATTTTTAGATAACCATTTTCCTAATAAATTGTGAAAGGCTTTCGCGGCTATCGTCACTAACATAGTGGTTCTTCGGGTTGTAAGGCCGACGTATATTCATAGAAGATCTCGACGTTTCGCCAACAATATTTTCAAGTTTCTGATTTCTTAATTCGCTGTCAAATGCTTGACATTTGTTATACGTTGTCTCAATAAATACCTGTGATTTGACGTTCTTACATCTGATTGGTCCATAGCGTTAGCTGACATCACAGAATCGTTCGTACCGTTATTTTGTGGTTAGGGAGCTAATTGAGAATTTTTGAGAACTGGAAGCCAAACCTTGTTCAATTGTAGTTCTTCTTCGGTTCTGTTGAAGTTGTTGTGGTGTTTCTGAATTTCAATTGCTTCCCGGAAGAGTCTTGGGTAATAGGCAGATGTTGAAGAGATGACTTGGGTTTCTTCAAATTCCACTCAATGGTTATCGTTGTTGAGAGTATGTTCTGCGACAGCGGATTTCTGTGTGTGCCCTAACCGACAGCAAGCCTTGTGCTCTTTGATTCTTGTTTTAACGGAGCGTTTCGTGGTTCCGATATAAACGCTGCCACAGGAACATGGAATGCGATGAACCCCAGAAGAGCATAGTACGTCTCGTTTGTCCTTCGCTGATCTAAAGTGGTCTTTCAGTTTTTTTGAAGGTTCATAAACGGTTTTAATCTCATATTTTCGTAGAATACGGCCAATACGATCTGTAACTCTGGGAACATATGGTAAGACTGCTTTTCTTTTTTCGGTGTTGATTTAACTACTACTTGGTTCACTTCATGGACAGCCATTTGGTCTACTATGGACTATTTTTCAAAAATGCATAAATGTATGAACAGTGTGTAAAAAATTACATTACGCACAGTTGATGACTTTACGCACAGTTGATGACTTTACGCACAGGTGATTTTTTACGCACGTGTGCGAAAAAGTATTACTTTACGCACTGTCAGCAGTGCGTAAAAGCTTAGTTTACGCAGTCGTAGAAAAACAATTTTTTGCGACTTGGATAAATAAAGACTCTACTCGATCCTTCTAGTCTATGCTTTACACGTCGAAAGACTGAATAATACGAAACAAAATCTATTGCCTAAAAAATCGTTTGCCACTCACCAAATTTAATACGACCAACCCCTCTGCCCCGTTTTCTCACCCTCCGATCAACGTATGGAACGGCAGGGGAAAATCCAATAGCACACATATTTGGGCATAATATATCGGAAATTCATCCCGTAACGTCGTTTCCAGCTCATCTCCCGCTTGTTGCCAAGGAGGTTTCATCTCGTGCCCTCCACGAAGCACGGGAATTTTTAGACACGCTATTCCCGAAATAAGTCGGTTTATTTGATCAATCCGCCGGTAATAGAAGGTTCAATTTCATAAAAGTTGTTTGATTTAGTTAATTCGGGCACATCGCGCCATCTGATCATAATTATCAATTGTTTTGGTTAGCTTTGTTTGTTTATGAGAGGAACAGAATCGCTGCTTCCCTTCCGTTGAAAAACATGTCATAATTTGTAACGGATACCCTTTTCTGTGAGTCTGTTGAGTGTTGAGTGCCGTCAGATCAAAATAAATCATTATGAGCAGCTCCAGGTTCTGGTTGAATAGCTAACACAAACTAAATACGAGTTTTATGGCATAAGGGGTATTCCGTTAGCATGGATAACAATCTTTCTTATATAAAAGAATATGTTGCTATTAACCATGCAACTTCCAGCATCTCTGAATAAAGAGAACCTCGAGGGTCGATGTTGGGGCCCATAATGTTTGTATTATATATTAATGATTTGTTATATTCAATACCATTCATAACAATCTACGCAGATGACAAGTCAATCATAATCTATGATAGATTAGAGTCAGTATTGAAAGAAAAATGTAACCAAATATTTGAAAATATTAATAAATGATTTTCTACGAACATTTTGTTTTTGAGTGCAAAAAAAATTCATAAGGTTCCATTATCGGCAACGGAAGTGTGTTATCATTAGTTTCACAGCCAACGATAATTTATTGTTATAATTGATGAACATTTGAATTGGCAGAATCACTGCGATTTCTTAATAAAAAAAATTACTCTATTTCATATCAGTTCCGAAAAATAAGGAAGTTTTAAATGTTGATCAGCTGCCGAGGCCGTACAATATGTGTAGGTTCATGGAGTCCAGACTAAGATATGGAGTGTGCTTCTGGGGTATTTCCTCTAACTGCTCTGATGTCTTCATATCACAAAAAACTCTTACGAATCATTAGTGGCATAAGTCTCGGAGATTCTTGCAGATATGCTTCAAAAAATTTCAGAATTTTAACTGTTCCTAGTTTTAATATTTGACTGTTTTTGAGAATAGAAATGAATTGGTTGTACTAAATAAATGTAAGCATAATATTGACATAATAAAAACAAAAATTGAGGTTTTGTGCCATTTTGTAAAAATCAAATTAGCTTTTGAACTTCCTGATCAGATGGCCACACGTGTTTAAAATTTGCTACCAGATTATATAAAAAAAATCCAAAACCGTGTATATCTTCAAAATAAAACCCAAGGATTTTCCTTGTTGGAATTTGTTATTAAAGTTTTGAAGAATTTATGTATATGTAGGTAGGTTATTTCATAAAACATGAGCGTCAAAAAGGTTTGGGATAGGGTTGAAAAAGATTATGACTTTTCTGAAAAAGATCATTCCCATCAAAAGGTGAAGTAGTTTTTAGATTTAATTCTTCGCTTATTCCTCTGAAATTAATTTTTTAAAGCGTAAAAGATCCAATAAGACTGACAAAAATAATAATTGGGTTAACACAGAAGTTAAAATTTCAAGTATAAAGTTGAAAGACCTATACAATCTTTAACGGAAAACAAAAACCCTTTCAGTTAGTAAAATTAACAATACAATTTCTCCAAAAATAACAAATAAATTTTTTCGCAAATTTCAATTTCGTTTTATATAGATAGAATATTGCATTTTTCCTTCTGCATCTGAAAATGTAAAATAAAAATTTTCGCAAAATTTGATTTCCCCCTTGCAGAGTATCGTATTTTTCTACTTTAATCTCCTGGGGATATTCCAAAAAGGCGGAATCCCGCGAGTATTACTTCATCTAATAGAAAATTTCCTTCTGAATCTGAATATTACTAGAGAATCATTTGAGTTACATAAATCACTAAACAATCTTTACTGGTTAAAGCAGAACCTAACTGATGAAAAACTAGAAATTGAATATAAACTTCTGCTTAAAACCTATAAAAACAGACTAAAATCAGACAAAAAGTTATACTACCAAAAAATTATTGAAAATAAAATAGATCCTACTGAAAAACAGAAATATGTTTGGAAATTAGTTAAAGAAAAAAGTGGGAAATATAATAATAAGATAAGAGAAATTAAATTGAATATCAATGGGTCAATTGTTGACGGGGACTTTGATGTTGCGAATAGCTTTGTTAATCATTTCAGCACCTCTGTAAGATTGTTGAACGAAATTTTTTTTAAAAATTGTGTATTGTCCTGTACAAGATGTGATCTGAATAATAGTAATTCATTCTTTTTCACACCTGTTACAGCACATGAGGTCTTTGAGATAATATGTAGTTTAAAAAATACTAATTCAAGTGGTATTGACTGTATATCAATAAAAATCATTTAATGTATAGCTCAGCACATTGCAATTAATAAATAATTAATAAATATCTCAATTGAAAATGGTCAGTTCCCGGAAGAACTAAAAACTGGACTGGTTCTCCTATCTATAAAAACAAAGATCCCCTGTGTATGGATAACTATAGACAGATAATTGTTTCAAATGTGATTAGTAAAGTTGTTGAAAAGTCTGCTTATAATAGAATGATTAATTATTTGGATAATCACAATATTGTAACAAAATGTCAAAACGGGTTTTACCCTGGGAGATCAACAGAAGGGGCTGTTTATGAATTTGTCGAATTTATATATAAAGAACTTGATAATAAGAAAACTGTTGGGGCATTATTCTTTGATCTCACTAAGGCCTTTGATAGCCTAAATTTAGATTTTGTTGAAGAAAAACTATACGCTTTGGGATTTCGTGGAAACGTGTTGACTTGGCTGATGTCATACTTAAGATATAGGAAAATAGCAGTCCAAATAAATCAAACTCAGTCAAATGAGGCAATTGTTAATCTGGGTGTTCCTCAGGGTTCTGTGCTGGGTCCACTTATATTTATATTGTATATTAATGACCTACCAGCATTTATGGGAGCGAAGTGTAAGGTCATATATGCAGATGATGTATCGTTTGCAACCTGTGGCAACTCTCCCGAAGAACAGGCAGATAATTTAAATTTACTTTATAATAAATTAACTGAATGGTGTCTGAACAATCATTTAATTCTGAATCACGGGAAAACGGTTCTAATGAAATTTAACATAAGAAATGATCCCAACACGTCTTTTGAAATAAATACTGAAAATATTAACATTACGTCTTCCGAGACAAAAAATTCCTTGGAACTTTTCTTGACTCATCACTTTCTTTTCAGACATGTACTAATCATGTTTCTAAGAAGATATGTAGCAGTTACTATGCAATCTTACAACTCAAAAATATATTCTCCCAACAACAACTAATGAATATCTACTATGCGATGACATACTCGCACTTATCTTATAATGTTATAATATGGGGAAACTCTAGATTTTCAATAAAATTGTTTATTTTACAAAAAAAAATAATACGTCTCATCTTTGGTATTCATAAGCGAACTTCCTGTAAAGGCTTCTTTCAAGAAAACAAAATTTTAACTCTCCCCTGTATTTATATCTATAAAACAATCCTATTCGTTAAAAATAATTTAAATGACTTTATTAATAGTGCTGACAAACATAACTATAAGACAAGGCATGGTAATCTTCTCCGAATACCGCCTCATCGGACAACTTTCTATGAAAAGAGTCCATCTTATACAGGTATACAGTTGTTTAATAAACTACCAATCACTATAAGAGAAATCCAAAATCTTAATGTATTTAAAAAATCTCTCAAAGATCTCCTGTTGCAATACTCATTCTATAGTCTGAATGAATTTCTGGAATGTAGTTTTTAATAACTTTTTATTATTTATATATTTACCTATGTATAACAACATATTTTATGTACTTATTATATTTTCTCTATTGACTTTTCCAATATCGTGTAAATGATCTGAACGGAATAAAATATTATTTATTTATATTTATTATTTATTTATTTATTTATAGACTTGATTTTCGAATCAGAAGGCTAATTCATTTAGAAAATGTCAATTTTGTGGATTTCTGCAATTTTTCTTTGTTACCTCTTTGTCGAATTCAATTTTTTTATGTTATATTCGGAACCAGTTCGACGAGCTACGTCTGAGGAAAGTTTTCGATTTTTCGAAAAATGGAAAATAAAAATTCTCAGTGGCCCAGTCCACCATTTTGTCTCTCTTGTGTGCAGAGTCGTTTTCAAACTTTGTTATTGAATATACTATTCCAGCAAATTGTTTTTGTGGCAATAATAAAAAATACACGTGTACAAGTGCTTTTAAAGCACTTGCAAAAGGCACTTAGCACTTGCAACGTTGAGAGCACTCCGTTGCGAGTGCTGTAATGGTTCACTTCTACAATTGTGTCAATGTACGATGATATATTGAAAAATTATTAGCCTACCATAGAACCAAACAAAATTTCAATGTCTAAATATTTTATTACTCAACATATTCTCCGCTTAATTGGATACATTTATTACAGCGAACCTGCAACGTCTCTAGACCTTTCAAAAAAAATGTTTCTTCTGGCTCTGCAAACCAGACCTCCACAGCTTTTATTACCTCCTCGTTGGAAGACAATTTACGACCTTTTGAACTTTTTTTCAGTTGAGGAAAGAGATGATAGTCGGACGGAGCCAAATCTGGTGAATAAGGGGGGTCTTCTAGTAATTCAAACCCTAAATCACGAATTTTTTGCATGGCAACATGAGATTTGTGTGCAGGGGCGTTGTCCTGCAAAAACAAAACACCCTTGGATAGCTTTCCGCGTCTTTTCTCTTTAATTTTTTCCCGTAGAGTGGTCAGTAATATCGATTAGTAATCTCCAGTTATTGTTCTACTCTTATCCAAAAAATCAATCATGATTACTCCATGGCAATCCCAAAAAACTGAAGCAAGAACGTTTCCAGCAGATTTTTGTTGGACACGAAACTTCTTAGGTCTAGGAGAACCGGAGTGTCGCCATTCCATCGATTGTTGCTTTGTTTCTGGATCGTAGAAATGTACCCAAGTCTCATCCATAGTAACAATTCGGTTTAAGAAGTCTACATCATTTTCAAATCGAGTACAGATCGAACGCGATGTTATTACCCTTTCATGCTTTTGGTCAACATTCAAACATTTGGGGATCCATTTTGCAGCAATTTTTCCCATGTCTAAATTGACGTGAACTATATAATGAACGCGTTCGTATGAAGTATTCAGTGCTTCAGATATCCGTTTTAGCCCAATTCGACAGTCTGGTAAAATCATATCATGAACTGCATCGATATTTTCGGGGACTGACACAGAAACTGGCCATCCCGATCGGTCATCATCTTCAATGGAAAATTTACCTCTTTTAAAGCTTGCAGTCCAATTTTTCACGGTCGCATACGAAGGACATTGATCACCAAGGGTAATAAGCTATCTTCGTAAATCTGCTTACCTCTTAACCCTTTCAAACAGGTACTTCATGATGGCTCGATACTCCACTTTTTCGATTTTCACAATTTCGGTGGACATATTTTAATTTATTGCGTAACTCTGATTTACTTTTTTGACGTCAAACTTCACACTGACACTTCTAATAAGTTATTGTTCGTTGCTATGGTAACGCAATATTTTGTTTATGCAGGGAACTGGTCTAGGCTAACTAGATATCAATACATCCTCGTATACTATAAAAAAAGGAATCTGCTTATACCAACTATCTATGTCTTCTCTTCAACACATGAAGACAAAAATTCTAGAAATGTTTACAAGATTCATTTTATTGTAAGTAGAGAGCACAGCTTAACACGAATTAATAATAATAATATTCATAATAATTGAATCCTTTATTTACATAATATCAACATATGGACCTAGCGTTGGCGAAAACGGAGCAATAATACACAAATATAATAATGTAAATAAATTCTTAGCTTCATATCAATAAAACCTAGTACTTATTACTCGGATTTTGTGAACACATTCAAGATCTAAAAATACGATTATTATTACTATACGAATCGATCTGGAGCAAACAAATCCATTAGGAAGATGAACAAGGATGCGATACCCGACTGGTGGACGATACCCTGCAATTTTCACTGACTAATCAACTTGTTTTCATCTCGAGCGTTTCATTTGGGGCCAATTGGTCACTGTCAAACGTCCTTTCCTCCATCGCCGTACTTGTTGACGTGTTTACGTCAATTTATCCTGCGAAACAAAACAAATACTTCTGCAGTATGTTTTTCAGCATAATCCTTGGCCTGAAATTAACGTAACTATACATAAACGAGAGTTCAATAACACTTGGAGCAGTGGCGTGCCGGGGATTTTGGACAGGAGCGCCACGATCCATCGTTGGAATATTGATAACCCTCAGGTACCTAATTTTTGAATTGTCGGAATTTATTCTCTGGAGAAATATGACGTCATTTTCTCTCAATTATCTATCTATTGCTCGAAATTGAGAGAAAATGACGTCATATTGTCTCATATTTCTCAAAAATTGGGTCCCAGAGGTTGATCTTTTGTTTCATTTCAGCGATCAATCAAGGAAAATCCTGATCCCCTCTCCTCATTGATGTGTGCATTTTTTCGTCGAAAAAATTGCATTTATTACCAAATTGAATTTTTGGGGTGATATTCGGAATCAGCTCGTCGAGCGACGATTGAGTGAAGTTGCCAATTTTCCTAAAAATGTAAAATAAAAATTTTTGGAAAATTCTGTTTCCTCCTATAAAAAAATTTCGTTTGGTGACCTTTGGGGGGAGGGGCATAATCATAAAAAAACTGCCATTTTCCTTATTCAGGCATATTGAAACATTCGACAATACATTTAAATGCACTAGAGACATTTTTTTCGCATTTAGAATTATGAGTTGGGGGGAAGAAGGGGGGGTGAGATTTTTTTTAAATATCACAATATTCTGCAACATTAGCAACAACGAAACAAGTGAAAATATTGTTACAGGAGTCAAAAATAAATAGTCTAATCTGCGCAAGGGGAGATTCAACGTCCCCTTACCCCCACTTCATGCACTGACACGAAAACTGAGAATCACTATAGGGATTTACACAAATTATTTCAAAATAGTACGTAGTTTAGTAGATTACAAAGAGTATCAATTGACAAGATCAGCTGTGAGCTACTTCCAGTGACTATGGGTGTTCTCAAGGAACAGTTTCGGGTCCAGTCCTGTTTTTGATTGATGTAAATAACATCACAAAATTAAAATCTGTGAGTGCATCCAAAATCTCTTATGATAATAACGTGATCTTCTGCTCTTCGAAAGAAGTACGAGGATGTATTGATATCTAGTTAGCCTAGACCAGTTCCCTGCATAAACAAAATATTGCGTTACCATAGCAACGAACAATAACTTATTAGAAGTGTCAGTGTAAAGTTTGACGACAAAAAACTAAACCAGAGTCACGCAATAAATTAAAAGAAAAAATATGTCCACCGAAACTGTGAAAATCGAAAAATTGCAGTATCGAGCCATCATCAAGTACCTGTTTTTAAAAGGGTTAAGAGGTAAGCAGATTTACGAAGATATGCTCAATAGACGAGGAAAGTGATGACGTCACAAATGTCATTCTTGTCAAAAACTGATTCCAAACAAACTTCCGTCGACTTTACATCAGCTTGTCCGATAACTCCGATATGGTTTCCGTTAAGGCTTTTCAACTCCTTTTGCCTGAGAAAACAAAATTCAAACAACCAAACACAAACTAATGAGCAACGCAGCATATTATCAACAAAGAATGTCACCTAAAATTCTTTGTTTGGAATCAGTTTTTGACAAGTATGACATTTGTGACGACATACTTTCCTCGTCTATACCCTTGGTGATCAATGTCCTTCGTATGCGACTGTGAAAAATTGGACTGCAAGCTTCAAAAGAGGTAAATTTTCCATTGAAGATGATGACCGATCGGGAAGGCCAGTTTATGTGTCAATCCCCGAAAATATCGATGCAGTTCATGACATGATTTTAACAGACCGTCGAATTGGGCTAAAACGGATATCTGAAGCACTGAATATTTCATACGAACGCGTTCATCATAGACATGAGAAAAATTGCTGCAAAATAGATTCCCAAATGTTTGAATGTTGACCAAAAGCGTGCAAGGGTAGTAGCATTGCGTTCGATCTGTGCTCGATTTGAAAACTTCTTAAACCGAACTGTTACTATGGATGAGACTTGGGTACATTTCTACGATCCGAAAACAAAGCAACAATCGATGGAATGGCGACACTCCGGTTCTCCAAGACCTAAGAGGTTTCGTGTCCAAAAATCTGCTGGAAAAGTTCTTGCTTCAGTTTTTTGGGATTGCCATGGAGTAATCATGATTGATTTTTTGGATAAGGGTAGAACAATAACTGGAGATTACTATTCGACATTACTGACCACTCTACGGGAAAAAATTAGAGAGAAAAGCCGGGAAAGCTATCCAAAGTAGCTTTGTTTTTGCAGGACAACGCCCCTGCACACAAATCTCTTGTTGCCATGCAAAAAATGTGTGATTTAGGGTTTGAATTACTATAGAACACCCCCCTTATTCACCAGATTTGGCTCCGCCCGACTATCATCTCTTTCCTCAAGTGAAAAAAACTTTAAAAGGTCGTAAATTTTCTTCCAACGAGGAGGTAACGAAAGCTGTGGAGGTCTAGTGTGCAGAGCCAGAAGAAACATTATTTTTGAAAGGTCTAGAGACGTTGCAGGTTCGGTGTAATAAATGTATCCAATTAAGAGGATATGTTGAGTAATAAAATATTTTGACATTGAAATTTTGTCTGGTTCTATTGTAGGCTAAGAATATTTGGATATATCCTCGTATATTCTACATCGGAATCTAATTTTGCTAAAATAAAACATTGGCTTGATACTTAGTTTGAATATTTAGTTTTTGAACAAAACCTAAAAGTTTTTGACTTGATTCGGCAGGAAATGATATTATGTAATTCAGTAAAATTCCAAAATAATGTATAATATCCATTTTCTCTACCCCAAAGCGTTCCCCACAAAACACAAAACACTCTTTTTCCGTTGTGAAGCTCATCTACGACCATGGCAAGCTAATACACCGAATTTATTGCTGACATGTGTTTTGCTAATGATGTTTGATCATTTACACGCCCGGCTTATTTAAGAATATCATTATGCCGGAGACCATATTGTGCCAAAGTTAATGACTCTTTTGACGAGAGAAGATTGAAAAATCGACGTAAACTTCGTTGTTTTTGTTGATGATTAATAGTGTGGTGTGAACATCATCCTGGTTAGGTTTGACATATGATGCACATCAACACCTCGTTTTACATAACCTCAAACAGTATAGGTAGAATGTGTTACGAAGAAATGAGTACCTATGATTGAATAGGAAATGAAAATTTGTATTGGCTCTTTTCTTTATAAAAAATTTTCCAACAAAAATTAAATAGCAGTTAATCTCACCAAAGCGATTTAAATCTCTTTTTTTTAGAACATTGACTGAACCATTTCTAAAAAAAGCTAGTGTTTTTTCAGTGAATGCATTTTTTACTGAGTTTATAATCCATACAGTGTCCCTCCTCATAGACAGACATGCTCACTCAATGCACATCTCTCCAGGTCATTTATGTGCGCAGAAATGCGATCTTTCAATAGTTTGGACATTTGTCCTATGTACTATTTGATATAGATAGGTTAGTTTTATCTTAGATCAAGAGGTAGATAGGTTAGTTTTCTCTTAGATCAGAAGGTAAAAGAAAAGAAGTTACAGGTAAAATTTTCTATAAAGCAATGCAGATTTTTCAAATTATCAACATTAAACAAGTTTTGAATTTTTAACATAAAAATATACAAAGTTCTCCTCTTCAAGTTCTCTTCACAAGGAAATCTTTTTTAGTATTCAATTTTTGAAAAACAGTTATTCTTCATGAAAAGTTGTGCATGGTCTAAAACCTAAAATACGCCCATCAGATAACAATTTTTTCAAGCCGTATACGAGTGATGTCAAAAAATATGAGATTTTCTTAAAAGTAAAGTTCCTTTATTTTTTTAACAAATTCGAAAATTGTTATTGAGAAAAGTTAATTAGAGTTGGAAACTACGTTCAGATATTCAACCAATTATACCTATCTACAATGAAAAGTCAGGTTTTGTTATGTTTTATGATAGAAACATGTCCAACCATATTATTTATTTTAGAAAAATGTGATTCTAACATTACCTAATATAATTTGAATAAAAATAATGTTTCAACTTTTCCTTCTCACTGTACATTTGCCTCGACATTTCCTACGTTTTGCATACATTCAACTGTTCTTTCAGAAAAAAATTGTAAAACATTTCTAATCATGGCAGGAGATACGTTTGTGATGGTACACATTTTGAAAAGGCCACTCAAGGTATACATTTTCTTATAAATACCCCCACAAGAAAAAATCGAGGGGAATCAAGTCCGGAGACCTAGCGGGCCAAAAAAGGTCAGAATATCTATCGATATTCTTATTAGGAACAAAATTCCAAACGTCGCTCATAATCACCTTGTTTCAAAGTATGTATAAATTTTAGTTAGTATATAAGGCCAAAATTTTTTATCTTTCTATATTTTTGCAATAATTGTCTTACCAATATGGTTTCTTAATGTTGATGACCTCTGTCGCAGTGATTTCTGAGGATCTTCTACTACAGATAACATTACTTGTTTCATATTTTTACTATTTGCGACCCGTTTCTTCTTTTAATTATTTTCCACACTTCCAAAAGACTTGAAATTAGTAATTATGTTCCCTACTGTTATAAAATTAATATTTTTCTCGGGTTGTCTGTGGTTACAGGTTTCTGCAGATTCTTTAAACGTTTTGTAATTGTCGCCAACAATTATAAACAATTTAAATCAGGGTTCGGAGGATATATATCCAGTGATATATATCATGATATATATCACGATATACATCATGATATTTATTACTTGATATATATCTGATATATTCGATAATTTTATTTATTAAATTAAAAATGTTTTCCATCATTCTAAACATCTGAAAATATCTTGAAAGGACCTTTTCTTCTTTCGGTTTGGTTCAATCGGATTTACGGAATCGATTGGGAAACCAACAAGCCAGTAGACTGGTTTTTATGTTCAAGTGTATGAATCAAAATATAGATAAATAGAAAACCAACCTTGACTGGGCATGGAAACCAGCCATATCTGAAGATTCTGACGTAATTGTCAATAATAGGAATGATATTGATATTAATATTTCATCTGATGAGGATATACCAATATCAATGTTGACATAATGTTAATAATGTTATTTAAAATTTAAAATCTATTTGTTTTTAGTTTTTTCTTTTTAAATTAGAGTTATCAATGTTAGAAAAAGGTTTTGTTGTTTGGAAAAGGTTTTTAATTGTGTGTTTGTGTTGAAATAATAAAATAATGTTAAAATATGTTTATTTTATTAATTGTTTTTGTTTTTTCTTTTTAATTAGAGTTAGAATAAACCGTTTTGTTGTTTAGAATATGGGTTTTTGTTAATGTATTTGTGTTAAACAATAGTTTGTGCTTGAAACAATGATATTTTCTGATTAAATAATCAAATTTTATATATATATATATCGGATATTTATCCGAAATATATCGGATATATATCATATGATATGATATTTATATAAATATCATGATATTTTCGAACCCTGATTTAAATTATTTCTTGCATATTCAATTTTAACGGCATATTCAAAAATTAAATGAATACGTATTCCAATTGCTGATTGACCAAAAATGCCAAACCATTATTTCAAGTGACTCAAGGTTGCTACGTATTAAATGGCCAAAACAATGTACAGTGAGAGACAAGAGTTAATAAATACTATTTGTATTTAAATTATTTCAAGAATCAAAATGTCAGGTATTGGAAAAAAATAACTGATGAATGTTTGTTGCTTGAAATTCAAAATGAAATGAATTTATTAATGAACAAAGAGTGCTATTTTTTAAATGATTTTTTTTTCATTGTTTATTTTTTAACAATCTTACTAAGATATAATTTTTAATTCCTGCCAGTAACATTTTCTTTATCAATCTTTCATCATTAAACTTGAAGGTACTTCTCTCTTAGATCAATTTCATAATAAAAAAGTTTCTTATGTGAAGCATACTGAAAACAAAAAAAAATGTGAAAAATAACAAAACCTGACTTTTCATTGTGGATAGGTGTAAAACTTAACGGACTACATAGACAAGCGTGCTTGGCGATTACTGGAAACATTCGCTCCACGCCAACGGCAGCAATGGAAGCACTCCTTGAATTACTTCCTCTCCAAATAGTTCTGGAGAGAGAGGCAAGATGGGCAACATACAGACTCTACCAAGCAGACATTAGTATACCGCACGCATGTGCCATGAGAGGCAGCAGCATGCTGGAGGGCATAATAGCTCACAACATTTTGGGAATGCCCTCAGACATCATGCCTAAAACTATCAACCTTCACACGTCCTACTCTGTGATGTTTCCCGAAAGAGAAGACTGGGTACGGAATGAAATCGACCTATGTAGCCTATGAGCCGGAATATATGGGATGAACCCAGTAGTGAAACGCTCATTCAGTATGAGTAAACTAGCAAAAATATTTCAGGCAGAGGTATATGCCATTGAAATGTGTGCAAGTCTAAAGCAGTATGGAACTACATTTAGACACCTTGAACCGACTAGCGCAACGCAACAACGTTACCCTAGTCTGGATACCAGGTCACACAGGCCTAGAAGGAAACGAAATAGCGGACGCCCTATCAAAAGGGGGGGCCGAAACAACGTTCACTGGACCAGAACCGGTAATCGGTTTAGCATATAGCACTGCCAAGACTCTCATAACAGCTTGGGCAGACAATAAAAGACTCGAGTGCTGGCGTAGTCTGCCGGGCCTAGCCTATTCCAAAGCATTTATTGCTTGTACAAGGAAAAAACAGGACTCTGACAAACTGCTAGAACTCAGCAGAGTGCATCTCAGAGTTATAGTAGGTTTGCTTACTAGCCACTGTAAACTCAAACATCACATGCATAAAATCGGACTTGCACAAGATGCAGAGTGCTGGCTATTCATGGAGAATGAAGAAACGGCTAAACACAATTTGTGTACATGCCCAGCAGCGGCCAAAACCAGATTTTCAATATTTGGCGATACGACAGTAAGGCCAGAAAACCTGGTAAATTGTTCTCCCAATACAGTCCTCAATTTCGTTTAGAGATTGGATATACTAGGAGAAAAATAACCATAAGGTGAGCCACAATAGGCCATTGGCCGCAGTGGAGGGCCTGATACGGGCCTACTCACGTTCAAACCCAACCTAACCTAATTGGATATCTGAATGTAGTTTTCAACTCTTATCAACTTTTCTCAATAACAATTTTCGATTTTGTCAAAAATAAAAGTATTTTACTATTGACAAAAGTTCATATTTCTGGACAAGCTTCATATATGACTTAAAAAAATTGTTATCTGATGGTCGTATTTTAGGTTAGCTAAATACAGATATTAAAATATGAAACTGTAATCACGGATACTACTGTATATGACATCGAAATATATCGATTCATGAGACTATTTATTTGATTGGGTTTTATCTCTTCTTTATTATCAAATTTAGTCCAGTAACACCACTTTGAGACACAGTTGCTATTAGCGGCCAATTCCAACGATTTATTTTCGGCAAATCCATTAGCAGTAATCGGCATTCAATTTTAAAACTCCAGCCTTGACAAACATCTGCTTATCGTTATGGTTCCAACCGAAATCAATTGAACAACAGCTGAAAGAAAACTTGTCACTTCTTGGCTGTCACCGTCATTTATCAACGTAAATTGAATTGTAAAAATTACGCCAGTTTCCCAAGATGGAATCACTAAAAATAAACTCCGAACAAAACATGTGTCGTGCCACGGTACTACGACAACATGTACAGAGGCATTTGCAGAATTTTGCCTCCAGGGTCGTGGAATACTTGGATTTCAGCCAGCGACCCGAGCATTTCATTCCAGTTGTTTTTGAAGAAGTTTTTCCTGTTAGTCATCTCCCACGTAATGGCACAGAGGTTATTAAAACAACAGTTAATTATAAAGTTCCGAAAGACTAAGAAAACATGGTTTCATTTGTTCAGGGAGAGTTCATACGTCTTTCTCATAAGTGTTCCAGCTACCAACTTAGTTGCTTCAATTACCCGCATTATTATTTCTGAGTTGTTGAACAACCAAACACAAACTAATGAGCAACGCAGCATATTATCAACAAAGAATGTCACTTAAAATTCTTTGTTTGGAATCAGTTTTTGACAAGTATGACATTTGTGACGACATACTTTCCTCGTCTATACCCTTGGTGATCAATGTCCTTCGTATGTGACCGTGAAAAATTGGACTACAAGCTTCAAAAGAGGTAAATATTCCATTGAAGATGATGACCGATCGGGAAGGCCAGTTTATGTGTCAATCCCCGAAAATATCGATGCAGTTCATGACATGATTTTAACAGACCGTTGAATTGGGCTAAAACGGATATCTGAAGCACTGAATATTTCATACGAACGCGTTCATCATGGACATGAGAAAAATTGCTGCAAAATAGATTCCCAAATGTTTGAATGTTGACCAAAAGCGTGCAAGGGTAGTAGCATTGCGTTCGATCTGTGCTCGATTTGAAAACGATGTCGACTTCTTAAACCGAACTGTTACTATGGATGAGACTTGGGTACATTTCTACGATCCGAAAACAAAGCAACAATCGATGGAATGGCGACACTCCGGTTCTCCAAGACCTAAGAAGTTTCTTGTCCAAAAATCTGCTGGAAAAGTTCTTGCTTCAGTTTTTTGGGATTGCCATGGAGTAATCATGATTGATTTTTTGGATAAGGGTAGAACAATAACTGGAGATTACTATTCGACATTACTGACCACTCTACGGGAAAAAATTAGAGAGAAAAGCCGGGAAAGCTATCCAAAGGTGTTTTGTCTTTGCAGGACAACGCCCCTGCACACAAATCTCATGTTGCCATGAAAAAATTAGTGATTTAGGGTTTGAATTACTAGAACGCCCTCCTTATTCACCAGATTTGGCTCCGCCCGACTATCATCTCTTTCCTCAAGTGAAAAAAAGTTTAAAAGGTCGTAAGACTAAGAAAACATGGTTTCATTTGTTCAGGGAGAGTTCATACGTCTTTCTCATAAGTGTTCCAGCTACCAACTTAGTTGCTTCAATTACCCGCATTATTATTTCTGAGTTGTTGAACAGATAAAACATGAAAAAACTGTAATGATTTTGATAAAATTTTGATAAAAAAAGTAAATTTCCAAACTTCCCATAAACACAAAAATAGAAATGAACACCTTAACAAGCAACAAAGTTTGGAATCAGTGAAATTAAAAGAGTAAATTTCAAAACTTTCCATAAACACAAATATTGAAATGAACATCTTAGCAAATAACAGATTTTGAAATCATTGAAATGTTCTATTGACAAAACACCTAGTAACTCATTTGGAAACACACAGTTACAAAAATTTAAACAAAAAGCTAATTCCACAAAGTCTGCTGGAAAAATAATAAAATTACTGAACAACAATTAATCTTTAGACGTGAAAACAGTATACAAAAATATCTGTTACTTACTTATTTAAACAATAGCAATACGATAACAAAATAGAGGGGACTAGTTGCTAGGAAACTCGTTAAAAAAAGAGAGCTAGAACTTGAAGAGAAGCCGGTAGTTGTGAAGAAGATTTGATTTAAGTGTTGTAAAGTGATAAATTCAGAAATACAGAAGCCGGTCAGCGCCCTAGAAACTTTCGAGGAAAAAGGTATTCAAAAAACTCATTTATACTAATTTGGGAAAGCCAAGTGGATCTGTAGCAGCAACATTACACCGTTTTTCCATTACAAATTACCTGAACATTGAGAAATTTTCTTCAAAAAATGAAGTGATGCGCACTACCTGCGCAAATCTCCTAAGTCAAAGTCAAAAATCAAAAGTCAAAATTAAAGTCAAAAGTCAAAGTAAGAAGTCAAATTCAAAGTCAAAAGTCAAAATACACTTCAAAGTAAGAAATTTTTCATCGACAAAGCTTTTCAAGTATAAATAAAAATGCAGATTGAAATGGTTAATGTATTATAGACTATAATCGTGATAGTCTCCCCGATCTAAACTTTTCAAATTTTGAATTCCTTAAAGACATTTAGTATTATTAGTAGCTTCACCTCACAGGAATTAAAAATACATAGATTTAGATTAATATTATCAATCTAGCAAACTTCACGAAACATGCGTATGCGCCCTCTCTTGGGCAGAGCAGAAATACAGAAATTCTGTTAAAAAAGGATTATGTGGTCGAACTAGCGCAGAATAAACCAAATTTGGAAGTAAGATTCTATGATCGATGGAGAGATGCCTTTGAACCATTTGAAAATAGATGGCGGTCATGAATTAAAAATATCATGGTAATTGAATAACAAATGCAAGTATTAGAAATTTTGAATAAAAAATGGGTACTCAAATGAAAATATTAAGTAAAAAACAGAATAAATATTTATACATATTTTTAATTTTTCCAAAATTAACCAATTTGTTTCTGTGTAAAATTAAATATTATCTTATGGTCTGAAAATTTTTCATTTAGAAAAGAAATTCACAAATTACATGACTAATCCAATCCTATGGAATTTGCCCCTGAGGCTTAAACCATAGATACAAAACTTTTCGACATGAGTTACAAAAATAAAATTAAAAAACAGAAGAAAATTCGCCAAGTATGGAGCGCTATTATTAGTGTCTAAAATATTAGTTCCCATATATTTTATTTCTAACAAAATATATTTGTTCAGGCCCTTATAGCTTGGTATAAATCCGGTACATTCGATTATTTCATTAGATAAATTTTAATTTTTAATTTACTCCTACTTGATCTTTTTTGTGTTTGGCGCGTTTTCGGCATGGTTCAGTTGGCAACACTGAATCTCTGGGTGTTCTGTTCACCTGTGTCGCTGTCCAATTGTCCCAAGGAGTAGCTCCGTTTAGCTCGGGGTAGTTCCCGGACTCAATTAGAAAACGCCTTTGTCTGATAGTAACAGTTTTTGACTTCGACGTCTGAGCGATATTTTCCAGTATCCGTTTCGACTTAGAGAGAGAAAGAGAGAAGGCATCTTGGCCATTGAACCTATAAGAATTTTCCTGTCGAATTAAATTTTGATCATCATAGATGGGTCTTGGGAAAATTTATATCTGAAGACTTCCTCATATTGTTTGCGATATTTGACACTGTATATTTTCGAGGAAATTTTTCTTCGGCTGTAAGCAAGAATTTTGAGGTTAAGGGCTTGTAGTGCCATTCTTCATTGGTAAAACGGTTGGAAAAAGAAACTAGCTATCGTGTCCGAACTGTGCACACAAAGTTAGTGACAAAATTAAATATATTTTATAAGTAAGGGACAAGACTATTTCCTCATTATGGTCCAAGTAATCCGTGTACATAACTGAAAACAAAACCTCTACGTATTAATTTATTATATTCATACCATTACAGGTATCTATTGTTTATCATTTTAGTAACATTTGTGCAGTAGGTTGTCCCATTCCATCAGGGTGGTTTCGGATTTTCACTGACTATATATCCGTGGAGCTCCGGAAAATTAAACCCCATATTTCAATCTTATCGAAATGTACTTTTTTAGTCGAATCCACGTCCAACTGAACTATCGGGTATGTTACGGGCGTGAAAATTTTTTGCACATTAACTGTTAAGAGGAAAGCAGATTTACGAAGATGTGCTAATATAGACCGTCAGATAGTGACAGATTTAGGTGCCCCATTTTCACATACAAGCCTCGAATAGGGTTGAAAAGTAAGTCGATGTTGAGTTAAATGAAGGGAAATGTACGAGTGGCTCGTGGGGAAAACATATGGAAAAATCAAAAAGAATTTCCATTAAATTTTCCAGCGACAAAATCTACTTTTCCATTCGCGCCACTCAAGCCATTATGTTTTTCGGTCTAGTGACGATGTAGGTTTTCATAGTTTCGATGGGCTTGCGTGGGAAAATCTGTTAAAATCTAGATTTTTCTTTACAAGATTACAGCCTAATTTTAACCCTTTAGCCACCTTCAACACTCAAGCCTTTGATCTTCCGAAGCAAGGTTCTACTAATTAATGATTAGATGAACACAGCTCGCGTTAAAATATGGAAAATCGAATTTTCCACGGAAAATCGAATTAACCATGTGTTTTCCCTAGGAGCCACTCGTAAATTTCCCTCCATTTTACTCAACATCGATGTACTTATCAATTCTATTCAACGCTTGTATGTGAAAATGGGGCACCTAAATCTGTCACTATCTGACGGTCTAATACCCTTGGTGATCAATGTCCTTCGTATGCGACCGTGAAAAATTGGACTGCAAGCTTCAAAAGAGGTAAATTTTCCATTGAAGATGATGACCGATCGGGAAGGCCAGTTTCTGTGTCAGTCCCCGAAAATATCGATGCAGTTCATGACATGATTTTAACAGACCGTCGAATTGTGTTAAAACGGATATCTGAAGCACTGAATATTTCATACGAACGCGTTCATCATATAGTTCACGTCAATTTGGACATGAGAAAAATTGCTGCAAAATGGATCCCCAAATGTTTGAATGTTGACCAAAAGCGTGCAAGGGTAGTAGCGTCGCGTTCGATCTGTGCTCGATTTGAAAACGATGTAGACTTCTTAAACCGAATTGTTACTGTGGATGAGACTTGGGTACATTTCTACGATCCAGAAACAAAGCAACAATCGATGGAATGGCGACACTCCGGTTTTCCAAAAACTAAGAAGTTTCGTGTCCAAAAATCTGCAGGAAAAGTTCTTGCTTCAGTTTTTTGGGATTGCCACGGAGTAATCATAATTGATTTTTTGGATAAGGGTAGAACAATAACTGGAGATTACTATTCGACATTACTGACCACTCTACGGGAAAAAATTAAAGAGAAAAGACGCGGAAAGCTATCCAGAGGTGTTTTGTTTTGCAGGACAACGCCCCTGAACACAAATCTCATGTTGCCATGCAAAAAATTCGTGATTTAGGGTTTGAATTACTAGAACACCCCCCTTATTCACCAGATTTGGCTCCGTCCAACTATCATCTCTTTCCTCAACTGAAAAAAAGTTTAAAAGGTCGTAAATTTTCTTCCAACGAGGAGGTAATAAAAGCTGTGAAGGTCTGGTTTGCAGAGAAACATTTTTTTTGAAAGGTCTGGAGACGTTGCAGGTTCGCTGTAATAAATGTATCCTATTAAGAGGAGAATATGTTGAGTCATAAAATATTTTGACAATGAAATTTTGTTTGGTTCTATAGTAGGCTGAAAATTTTTCAATATATCCTCGTACTTATTGCGTAGTGAATTAAATATCCTAAGGTTTAGCTACATCAGCTGCAATCTGACTCTTCTAGAAGATTAAAAGTGCATTCGAAATCGTAAAAAAATCCGTTATTATACAATACAATAACCATAACCATATATCATTACTCTGCGAGGTCCATTTATGCTTGTCTGAGCACTATTGGCTCATCAATCTGTTTGACGTGACGTGACACGGCATGAAAGGGTATTATTCTATTTATAACAGCATTTGTGGCATTATTTGCTCAAGGCCGTCTGCTACAAACTGCTCCGAGGGAAATGCGTTTCCATTTTCTTGACGTAAAAAAGCGAGGTTAAACGGTGATCCACAGAAAGGATGGAAGTATATCAAATAAATATGTAGATAAAAAAAATTAATGATCGTGCTATAAGTTTTCTTTTTCGGTGTTGAAGGGCCGTCATTTTTGGAATTTTGTACAGGACGCAATTCCAAATAACTTCCATGTACAGGGTGTCCCAAGTTCGAGACTCATCATTGGGATCTCGGAAACCAGAAGAGATACGAGGTCGGTTAAATAGAGGCAAAGTTGCGCAATTTGGTGCTCATTGAAACACCGCTTTCATATTTGAAAAATTCCGAATACTTCCGAAGATTTTTGGAAAAAACCGATTATTCGCGATTTCATTTTTATTTTTTTGTGACTCTATTTGAATAGATATAACAAAACAAATTTCACATTCTCATTGCTACTTTTTCTGTTCTACAAGATCATCAACTTTGTTTTTTTAAATACGGCCCTGGATTTTTTATTATGGATTTTAAAATCTTCTAATGTCCCAAAACAAATGATGTATCGCAGTTATTCTAAAAGTTTATATTAATAGCATTTTTCATAAGAACTCATGAGTTAGAGAGAGACAAAAATTAGATTTTTAATAGAGTTAAAACAAACTTTTTTTGCAATAACGCACTGCATAAAACTCAAAAACTAACATAAAAGTGGGTGGTTAATAAATAATATAATTGAAGTGTCATCCCTCAAACTCTAGGCCCTAGCTATATTTACAAAAATAATTGCATTTTATCAAAGTGGCTGTGCATCGTGCATTCTGGCTATCTTAGTTCATTTGTTAATGTCCTGCTAGGATCTTACCAAAAATCTATTCTCTGTCTCTCTCTAACACATGAGTTCTTATGGAAAATGCTATTAATATAAACTTTTCGAATAAATGCGATACATCATTTGTTTTGGGAAATTAGAAGATTTTAAAATCCATAATAAAAAATCCAGGGCCGTATTTAAAAAAACAATGTTGATGATGGCAGCTCAAATACGTAACGTCTGTTTGAAAATCTGATAACACCATCTTTTAGAACAGAAAAAGTAGCAAGGAGAATGTAGAATTTGTTTTGTTATATCTATTCAAATAAAAATGAAATCGCGAATAATCGGTTTTTTCCAAAATTCTTCGGAAGTATTCGGAATTTTCCAAATATGAAAGCGGCGTTTCAATGAGCACCAAATTGCGCAACTTTGCCTCCATTTAACCGACCTCGTATCTCTTCTGGTTTCCGAGATCCCAATGATGAGGCTCGAATTAGGGACATATTTTTTTTTCGGGTTTAAAATTGTCGCAAAATCTAGTGGTAATATACCTTTTTATGTTCTGAATTAGACGTTTTTTTACAGCGAAATATTTATTTTCTCGAACCTCTTTGAAGTATTCGGAAAGAGAGTGGCTCCTAGTCATAGGCTGGTGTCAAAACGAATTTAAACCTTTAAAACATTCTCCACCTGGTTATTGCCTGTTACATTCTTTCTTATTTTAGGCGTTTTAAATTCGTTTTGGCACCAGCCTACCCCCGTTCCGAGTACTTCAAAGAGGTTCGAGAAAAATAAATATTTCGCTGCAAAAAAACACGTCTGATTCAGGACATAAAAAGGTATATTTCCACTTGATTTTGAGACAAACATACAATTCTCATACAAAAAAAATTAAAACCAAATTAAAACTGTTTTCCGATTTTTACGGAAAATTTTAGGATATATGTGGAAAAATCTTGAATACGAAAGTTGGAGATCTTTTTATTTCCAACAACTTTTTCTCATAACTTTTTTGTAGGACGTTAATTTTCGCTGCAAATCGTGAGAAACCATTTTTACACCCAGAAGTTCACCCCCTTTCGCCCTTCTATCATAATCAAATCGTTATTTATGTCCTTATTTATTTTTTGTACTTATTTAGATAACATGAAATTTTTATTATCAAAATGTTTCAGCTGTTAATTTCAATATTTAAAAAAATTAATAAGAGTGTGGAACAAAAATTTTAAAAATTGATTTTTTAAATTTTTTGCGTTTTCTGGAAAAAAATTCCACAGTAGTGCTACTCTTTTATCACATAATCTAAAAGTAGACGCTTCAACGAAAAAACTGGCGACTGGCGATCTTGAAAAGACCAACTTTATCGGTGAAAGTTTTCAGTTGAAAATGAGGTCGTTTTTTCGGAATTTGTCGAAAAAAAAAGGAAAATTCAGTATTCCTCTACAAAAAAATTAAAGCTTACTTGAAACATAATAAGTTATATTTCCACCAAATTTCTTTTAAAAAATTGATTTTTAAGAGATGAAAAAATTAATAACTGAAATATCGGTTTTTCCGATTCTCCCGAGAAATTTGAAGTAACGTGAAAAAATGTTAGATACAAAAGTTCTAGGTTTTTTATTATCAACAACTTTGCCATTTAACTTTTTTCAATAGGTCAACTTTGGTTGCAATTCTCGAAAAAATCGTGATATATCGTTTTTAACCCCTAAAAGTTCACCCCGTTGTTACACCCTTCTCCATTTATTCGACTCCAATTTATTTTTTACGCCATTCCAACAATATTTTGCTCTTTTCCAGTAGGTCTCATGCTGTTAATAATTATTTCATCTCAAAAATGCTTCAGCACTGGTCTACCATTGTTTGCGAGTGTTTTTTTTTGTTTATGACAGACGAAAAAGATCCGAAATTACGCCAGTCTCTTAGAAGTCTTTTCAGAATAATTTTAATAGATCTTTATAGTTATGGGAATCTTTCTGTGAAAACACACGACACATGTTGTAATTTCATTTGTTTTCAAAGCTTTCTTGGTTTGGTATTGCTTCAAATGATATACATTTCCAATATTTCTCAAAATCGGATTTATTTAGCCAGGGGTGTATTTTAGGTATAGGGTATTTTTCATTAATTTAATATATTTTTTTCGAAGTGCGTGGTTTTCATTTGAAAAAATCGTATTTCTTCATTTGTCTGTGGAAATTTTTACGCCCTGTGAATTAATTTTGAAAAATTCGATGGATCTATTTATGACTTGATGCTTCAGGTATGATCCTGTGATATTTCACATTTCCAACTGTTACTGTCTATGAGTTATGATTTTTTCGGAGTAGTGCTGTAACCGTAACTGTAAAATTTTCACTTATAATTACACGAGAGCTTTTTTTTATCGAAGTAAACTTGACATGTATTAATGAGAATTTTGTTGCCTGGCAATTCAACGAAAAAAACTGCCCCTGAAAATATTACGAGTCCGTAGGACGAGTAATTTTTTCTGGCAGTTTTTTTAGTTGAATTGCCTAATGGCAACAAAATTCGAATTAATACATTTCAAGTTTACTTCGACAAAAATAAAAGCTAGAGTGTTATTCGGTAAGACAATTTAATGAATATGTGAATCAATAAATTAAAAAATAAGATGTGAATTAGTTTAATTAATTTAACCAAAAAGTACAATTGTTAAAAACACGACTATTAAAAAAAGCTTGATTTTCAGAACTTTCCTGTCATTTGTTAATAGTTTGCTGCATTTTTTGGAAGGTCATACGAATGGAACCAATGATTTTTTTATGTTCTTCATCTAACTGAAGGTAGGGTTTTAATGACGATGGGTTGCCATGTCCCGTAATTTTTTGTTCACCTACACCACTCCTGGACAATTCAGTTACGGCGGCAGCTCGATTGGTTCGTAATTTTCACCCGCTTGACATCAAGTCCAATATTTTTCGTCGAGGATTTGGTCCATTTAGATATTTCATTTATCCCAATAGGAGAATTCGGTAAAATTCCGTTAACCGGGCGCTACAAGCTACAAAAAAAAATCCAAATGAAATTTTTGACGGTCTCAAGTAATTTCGGAGATACGTGCCTTTTTTTGAATGAAAATTGGCATTTTCTGGTACACGTTTCTTCTTTGAAAAACACACTCAAATGCCTCCTTATTTTCACCAGCACAATATACACACCATAATTCACCAGTTTCACACTTTTTTTTTCATTGAAAACAGTTTTTTATCAACAAATTGTAGCTTTTGCTAGCAAATACAAAATCAACAAATTCATGCTGTTTTGTTTAGTGAATATCTGTCATTTCAGTTGTCAGGTTGGTGACAATGGAATTGACGGAAGGGCGTAGCTAATTTTGCGACATTGCCAATGTGATTCCAGAAATATTCAATTCACGTATCACATGGGATATTTTAGTGAATGAGTATGAAAAATGAGTTGATATAACCACAACATTTTCCCATCAACACTCTGACTGCACATTTGAAACAATGATACTCATTCTGTTTCTAAATGACTAGCAAAATCCAAAAGAACGAGACAGATCACGGAAATGTGCGCAAACAAATATGAATATACTTGCGCACAAAAAAATAAAGAACACTTTTCACATAAAATAACTTACTTTAATGACTATACATCAACCCGACAGACCCGATCTTATGCAAACCTACCCGAGCACTTCCCGGCCTAGTCCGGGAATTACGGGAATCCCGGACTAGGCCGGGAAGTGCTACTTTCCCAAAGAAAAAGTGTCCGGGAAGTGAACACTTCCCGGATGGTTGCCGAAAAAGTACTTTCCCGTATCGAAAACGACACGGGAAAATTTTTGCCGGCTTGTTTACATTTTAGACAGTTATTGAATTCACGCAAACAATATGTAGAATTCCTTAGTTTTTGATAATGCTGATTGCGATTTCAGAAAAAATAGTATGTGTACCTCGTAGTAAAAGCTTAACGCCTCGGCCAACAATTTACATTGTCGTCCGGGAATGTATTGCTTTTACTACTAGATACACAATATACTATTCTGAAATCGCAAGTTTGAGAAAAATTGACATAACGCCATCAAAAATTTGTTCACAATGTTGGTTGTCATGCTTTCAAAAGTTAAACTAACAAATTTGGGTTTAGGCATTCTTACACAAAGTGGACCTAAAATTTGCAAAGAAATAAAAAAAATGTGTGATTTTAAAGCTCATTATTTCCATATTTAAGTAGAAAATCAGGATAAATAAAAAATCACGATTTAATGGAAAAAAATCAGATGATTTAATTTTCTCCAAAATATCGTGAATATTTGCAACTTTGCTAAAGGGGGTAAAATTTTTAATTCAAACTGAAATACAATATTGTTCAAACATAAATATCTAGAAAAATAAAATAAAATAACCAAAGTTGCAACATATAATAATTATTATTATTGTCAAATGAAATGACGATCTATCAGTAGCAAACTCTTTGATCCTGTGTCCCAAGAAATAAATTATGGTTCTTTCAAACCACAGATTTCCGGGTTCACCCAAAAACGTGGAAGAGGTGTTTTTTTTATTTTCGAGGACGTTAGAATTATTGGTCTCCGGCCAGTAAAACGGCGAACATGCCGTTGTAGTAATTTTTTATTTAAAATAAATCTCTTCCTCGATTAATAAACTCCCACGGATAAACTCGGATTTGGGGACACGAGTAGTCGGCAAAGACAACATTGTTTTTATGTTCCACATTCACCTTATAAATTAAATTGTCCACAAGGCGCCACGCGCTGCTAAAAAACAAGCGAGGGTCAATCGAAAAATTATCCAAGAAATCTATTTATGATTATTGCCGGTCTTTGTATCTTCAAGCCAAGAAATGACGCCTTCTAATCGACGTTTTATCTTCTTAATTGTATTGGTTGCATTTTTGCTTGCAACATTATAATTAGTGATATTTTATCCGTATCCTTGGTTGTGATAAACAACTTTATTTATTATCATTCGTATTGGACGTATTGCTTTCATGGTCACACAGTTTTGTAGTCTCATTTTTTAAATATTGTAACATTAGGCCAGTAGATTAGACAAAGCTCTCTAAGATTTTTTTCCTCCACAAATTAAAAGAGGCAAATGGTCTATACTAATTTTTTCTATTTGGAGTCTAAAATGAAGTAATTATGAAACCCAAATGCGTATCGAAATGGCTTCTATTTCGATACGCATTTAATGTTTTTTCGAGATTGGTAACAATGGTAACATCAACTGTCAGATGAACGTCAGACAAAAGGGATGAGATTTTCAGATATTAAACAAAGAAGACGAATAACCTTTGACTGTTGTGGTGTTATTTGTTGCCTTAGATGGTGCAGTTATTATAAACTTTAATTATTACATGACGAGATTTTTTGGGCAGCAAATCATTCACAGCCGTTTGAGCAATTATTCTCAATTCAGGAGGGACGCAACTTGAGTTTTCTTCATCAGTCAATTAAAAAAATGATACTGATTACTGATTACTGATAATTGCATTCATAATTTAAATAATATATTTAAACAAATGAATTATCTCTATTCTCACGTTTTTCAACTTGTTGATCAAACTATAGCAGTATTCCTAGTCTGCATTACTATTGCAATTTTCAGTGCAAAAATATACAATGTTACAATGTTATTGAGCACGGAGTTCTTCAAGGCTTTATATTAGGCCCTACACTTTTTTTAATCTATTTGAACGACCTATTTTATTATGCATATCCTACCAAATGTATCAGCTTTGCGGACGATACATCAGTGATAAACAATTCTTTAAATTTGTCTGATTTAAAAACTGAAATTTCAAATAGCATGTCAAAACTCAAAATGTGGTTTAGAATAAACAATTTGAAGCTAAATGAAAATAAAAATCAAAATATAATATTCAGTTCTGACACAACACAAGGTTAGGTTAGGTTTGAACGTGAGTGGGCCCGTATCAGGCCCTCCACTGCGGCCAATGGCCTATTGTGGCTCGACACAACACAAAGTACTGGTAACAATGTGAAGCTACTTGGAATTATTTTTGACGATAAATTAAATTGGTCTGCACACATAAGACTCTATGAGTAAAAAGCTCACCAGCTACATATTTCTAATGCGCAACCTGAAAAACCTATTCTCTATTGATACTTTAAAAACTTGCTACCATGCGCTTTTCCATAGCCACATAAGTTATGGAAAGACAGAATATTCAAACTATAAAAACGGATAATAAGGATTATAGTGGGTGCTAGTTTCAGGGAACACTGCAAGCCAATATTTATAAAACTGAAAATTATGGCATTACCGTCACATTATATATTGAAAATTCAAATTGAACTCGCACTTTCATGATTTTAAAACAAGATCTTGTAATAATCTCAGACTGGACAGATTCAAATATGCTATTTGTAAGAAAAATACTTTAGACGTTAAACTATATAATCACCTACCGGAAAACTTTAAGGAACTGAACGAAATTAAATTCAAAAAGGTATTGAAAAACCATTTTGTACAACACTGCTTCTATGATGAATTGGAATATTTAAATAATATACACTTCAAACTGGACCTACAATGAACGCCTTTCTGCCACCTGCCTTTCAACACCACAGACAAATTTTTAATTTTATTCTTTTATATATATATATATATATATATATATATATATATATATAAATATATATATATATATACAGTTTTCTCCACACCAGAGGGCACTAAATTAAAAAAATTGGTTTTTGCCAGAACCCTCGCTGTTACATTGGTTCTTATCTAACAGTTATATCAGAATTCCAAGACTTTTGTGTTGATATGGCAATCTAGAAACACCATGTTTCCTGATTTTAATCAAGTTTCAATAATAATGCTGTATGAGCGTTTTACTTTGCACATAAACTTTAAGAATCTTTAATTTGACGCACTATTTTCAAGTTTATGTGCGAAGTGAAACGCTCATGCACGATTATCATCGGAACTTGATTATAATCTGGAAATTACCATGTTTTTGGAGTGTCATGTCATCACAATGGTCGTGGAATTCGGATATAACTGTTAGATACGACCCGATGTAACAGCAAGGGTTCTGACAAATTCCCATTTTTTCAATTTAGTGCCCTCTAGTGTGGAGAAAATGAGAATGTTTTGTCATTATCATTAAAATGCAAATGTTTCAGTATAGTCAAGCTATTCATAAGAAAAAAAATATTTTTAAATAGTTGGGAAAATATTTTTAAAAAGTTGCTATTTTCAATTTTTTTTAATTATCTCTTGAAACTTCGTTTATGTGTATAAAATTGAATTCTAAGTGACTTTTTCAAATAACTTTTTCAAATAACTTTTTTTGATATCTTGCCATCTTACCCCTTTTTTTGTGTCAAAATCGATTTTTAGGTTATCGGACATGCACAAACTTTTCCCCAGAATATTTTTTGCAATACTCCAATAATAAAAATTTTTCCCATATGGTACATACTTTTTGGCGGCCACTGTATATATAAGTAAAAAAGTTATTGGGTATAACCCTCAAAAAGTTGTGCAACGTGGCGACGTTAGTTGTTGCCTTGTGAGTACAAGGTCTTCTAACCGATGCCACAAATGTGTGGTTGGCTTCCTGTTGTTGACTTCCTTTGTTTCTATTTTTACATCCAAGTGTTGTACATCTTCGCACTTGATTTTACCGTACTGAAGAGAGCTTAAGCTCGAAACACGTGTCTACGGTTGCACAACTTTTTGAGGGTTATACCCAATAACTTTTTTACTTATATTTTCATATATTGCCCCTCGCTAAATCCATCCTTATATATATATATATATATATATATATATATATATATATATATATATAAAACCAGAGGTAAAAAACACTACTTTCAGTAGGTAATGTTTGTATTTTAGAAATGTATGTAGTCTGTTTTGTTTTTTTAATGTTTTTAAAACTTTTTTGTTTTTGATAAATTGACCAGCCACAAACACAATGTAAATTGATGGAAATAAACTCTACTCTAGTCTATAGCAATAAAACGTTTTTTGCCATTTAAACAATTTTCTATTAATAGCAGACTTTTGCAAAATTTTATAGTTTGTTTTCATTAATACACTAACATACCACTGAAGTTTGAAAACATTTGGAATTAACAATAATAATAATAATAATAATAGCTTTTATTGACAGGAACTGAAATACAAACCTATCAAGAGACAGAATTCAATAGACGAACTAGAAATTTAATTCGCTTCTTGTTCTTCCATTGATTGTCTATTTCTACTGGCCTAACATGCAGCGAGACTAAGTATTTATATTTATAGCTTCGCTGACTCTCACTGCTTGAGTGGCATCCATCTACAAAATTGTTTTTGAAGCTAAAACATATGTAGCAGGCCATAAAACAGTTCAATTTCGAAATGTTAAACTGCTGTTCGAAAAAATAAGTAATTTATTTATCGTACGCGTTAGTACTGTTTTTTTTTCGTTATCACGTAACATTATATAATGGTTCATGGACTCGAAGCGTTGCGGTAAACATATTTATCAGTTCCCTTTCCGAAATGGCTGATATTGTTTGATCTGTTAAACTGGAATTTTGAACACCATAAACTATTTTTGGATCCTTTATTCAAAACTCCAAAGGACCCCGCACTTTTCATATGTAAAGTGGCGACCGGTCAAATTTTCTGAAAGTTTGGTATGTTGTTGTACCCGGCTCAGTAACCAAAAGTGTCAATGGGCCAACCCAATCCGATGGCTAGTTTTCTAAATACGAGGTGTTAAAGTTGAAAATTGCACAAATTTTCGGATTTGTTTTTTATTTATTAAAAGTTAGATCGGATTTCTGTTGCATACAGATGTTTACTACATGTTCTACTAATGAAATTAGTGGATACGTATTACTAAAAATATTTATATATACAAGGTGATTCACGAATGTATGACGGTGGGTTTTTGCCAAAATTCACTTTTTCTACTGTGACGTTAGGGAGGCATATTTTTGAAACGTTCTCTTCGATAAAGTATTTTGACGAGAAAATATTGCACAGTACATATTTTCTATACAGGGTGTTTCACAGAGAGAACCACTAGACAAAATTATTTTCTTTTAGGATTAATTCGAAACCCTGTATTTATGGATTGATTTTTGAGAAAAGTAATACCACAAACATATGTGTGTCTCTAATCTCCAAAATATTCAAGGTGGTTTATTCATAGGAAGGAATTCTATTTTGGGAAAAGTACAAAAAACATGAACAACCAGTATTCAAAAATTTCCCCGGTCAAGTGTAACTATTTTCTCACTATATATTGATTTTCATACCATCTTCAGAGGTATGAATTCTGAATCCGATACTATGACCAGTTTTCGAGATACAGGGCGTTAAAGTGGAAAATTACTAATTTTATCAGTTTTTTCTTCAAATTGAAAAGCCGTATTGATTTTATGTTGCGCCTATGAGTTCAATATAAGTTTCGGTCAGATGTACATGGAAAGGTTCAGCTAAAAATATTTACTGTTACAGGGTTATTCACGAATAAATCACAATAGGTTTTTGCAAATCCTCAAAATTCTACAGTTTTGTCACAGATAAATTATTCCATGAAGTTGATACCTAGTCGTTTACAATTTTGAGTCTGAAATGATTACTTTTCATACAGGGTGAGCCATACAGCCAACCACACCAAAAATAATTATGCTTTGAAATAATTGAAATGAGAACTTTTTTAGTGAATTTTGAGTAACTTTATGAGCGCGCTTACCCACTGCGCTATCACCTCCAAAGAGATGATAATTATCCTTCTTCTTGTGTAGGTATAATTCGAACCTATTTGTATAGGTAGGTACTTCACGATATACGTGTAGAGCGAGTTATATACTGTTCCGTTACCAGCACTCTGATGCTGAACAGGAACAAAACGCTTCGTAGATATTGTACCTATGTCATAAAAGAATCATAAATGTTAAATTATATTTGTTTATAAAGTGTTGAAAAAATTAAAAAACTTCTTATTGTCATTTTTGCTGCCATGTGTATAAAAGCTTGTCGATTACTTATATCGGACAAAGATGTATATTTTTGGTAGGTGATTATAACTAAATCACCTTGTATATTTAAAATTCTTACGGTAATGCATACTTGATGTAATGTTATACAGTTACTCAAAATTCACTAAAAAGTTCTCATTTCAACTATTTCAAAGCATAATTATTTTTGGTATGGTTGGCTGTATGTCTCACCCTGTATGAAAAATAATCATTTTAGACTCAAAATTGTGAACAACTAGGTATTAAATTCATGGAATAATTTATCTGTGACGAAACTGTAGAATTTTGAGTATTTGCAAAAACCTATTGTGATTTATTTGTGAATAACCCTGTAACAGTAAATATTTTTAGCTGAACCTTTCCATGAACATCTGACCGAAACTCATATTAAACTCATAGGCGCAACATAAAATCAATACGGCTATTCAATTTGAAGAAAAAACTGATAAAATCAGTAATTTTCCACTTTAACGCCCTGTATCTCGAAAACTGGTCATAGTATCGGATTCAGAATTCATACCTCCTGAAGATGGTATGAAAATCGATATATAGTGAGAAAATAGTTACATTTGACCGGGGAAATTTTTGAATACTGGTTGTTCATGTTTTTTGTACTTTTCCCAAAATAGAATACCTTCCTATGAATAAACCACCTTAAATATTTTGGAGATTAGAGACACACATATGTTTGTGGTATTACTTTTCCCAAAAAGCAATCCATAAATACAGGGTTTCGAATTAATCCTATAAGAAAATCATTTTGTCTAGTGGTTCTCTCTGTGAAACACCCGGTATAAAAAATATGTACTGTGCAATATTTTCTCGTCAAAATACTTTATTGAAGAGAACGTTTCAAAAATATTCCTCCCTGACGTCACAGTAGAAAAAGTGAATTTTGGCAAAAAACTACCGTCATACATTCGTGAATCACCTTGTAAATATAAATATTTTTAATCATACGTATCCACTAATTTTATTAGTAGAACATGTAGTAAACATCTGAATGCAACAGAAATCCGATCTAACTTTTAATAAATAAAAAATAAATCCGAAAATTTGGGCAATTTTCAACTTTAACACCCCGTATTTAGAAAACTAGCCATCGGATTGGGTTGGGCCTATTGACACTTTTGGTTACTGAGTCGGGTACAACAACATAACAAACTTTCAGAAAATTTGACCGGTCGCCACTTTACATAAGAAAAGTGCGGGGTCCTTTCACCTCGATTGAAAAACAGAGGGTGTAGTGTGTTTTATGATGCATTGCAACCAGCTGATTTTTCGCCGTTTTCAAGATATTGTTTTTTTTTTGTTTTTGTACGTCAACCGCAATGGGTACTCCACTGCATCATTGAAGTTTAGGATCCATCTAAATGAAAACACAATCGTGCTTCTGTGAAAGATGTCATGAGACCTGAAGCATTGCAGTTTTGCGATGTTACCATCTCCGGGTGCACTTATTACAAAACGAATACCCACGGCGTATTTGGAACAAACCAAAATCATCCCTCGACATAACTTCTTTCCTCCAGATAATTCAATTACCGGTTGTATCGGTTTTACTCCTAACAGCTTCATATGATGGCCTTTCCATGAGTTGATGTGTTTGCACATGAACACAGCAGGTTCAAATTAATTTCAAAATCCAGCCTGTCTCGTTCCAGTTCAGGGATATTTTCATTTTTACGACATCGGTATAGCTTCCAATGGTTCTATATGGTGGCCCTCTTGATGTGTGGTGTGTATGAAGTCGAACACATGCTATTTAATCTTATTCTCAAATTCAGCCTACCTTGCTCAAGAGTAGAAATATTTTCAATTTTTGGTTAGAAATTGGAGAAGACGTGGCACTGGTGCACGCATCTATGTCACCCGTCAAAACATCGTCAGTGATTCGCAACAGTGATCGAATTTTGACGTCTTCCGTAAATATGCCAGCGTTTACCTCTAGTGAATATTATGGTTGGATCTCGTTAGCAACAAAATCTTCACCTGGCTTATACTCGATTATCAACTTCTATTTTTATCGCATTTTTTATCATACCCAGTCATTATATCAGGAAAACAAACAGCAATCATTAGAGATAAGTTAGGCTTTTAATTATGTCTGGTGTTCCACTTTTTTTAATCATGAATCAATGACGGAAAGGAAAATTATTTTAAGGAGTGATATTCTTAATCAAAGTACTCCAAGTTACCTGTTTCAGTTTGTACTCTCAAGAATACCATCAAGTGTTTATTCACTTCTCAAGATATCAGACGATTAAGACAGCACTTGATTCCTTTCAAAGTCCAAAGATTACAAGAACATCAAGGCTGAATGAAATCACACTGATATTGGGCCCTTTGGGCCTTTAGCACCATCATCACTTCTTCCATTACATGCCGGAAACTGTTTTACTATTCGTTCTAGAAGTAGAGAATGCCTGCCTTACCTAGCACACTTTTTGTTAGTTGAAACTTCTGAAACAATTTTATTTTCAAAGCCCCAGTGAAGGTATCAAAGTCTCAGCCATAGTCCGAAAGACATTTTTTTATTACACCTGCTTCATAATCCTTACCATATGCCTTAAAAAGCGTGTATTATCAAGATTAAAACACGACGTGTTTTAATCTTGATATTATGTTGCTGAGTAACAATCTTCAGTTTTTTTAACTGTCACATAAGCTTGTAAACAACAATTGCTATCTCCATGTCAACATTACGTGACATGAGATACACATTACCTGCTTGATTAGATTTATTAAAATATAAGGAACATTATCCTCATATACTTATTTAAAAAATAGCGAATTATACACGTGTATAAGTGTATGTTAAGCACTTCTAACAGCGTCTTACCCAAAACTCGTTGCGCATGCTTTAAAGATATGGTATAGATATGTTGACGATATTCTTGCCTGTTTCAGAGGTACCACACGACAGCTAAACCAGTTTCTGATATTTATAAATAATCTAAATAGTAACATACAATTCACACTTGAGACAGAGATAGAGAGACAAATTAATTTCTTAGACCTAACCATCACGCATAATCATAATAAATTTGAATTCAATGTATTCAGAAAACCAAGCTACACGGACATTACAATCCCAAGTGATTCTTTCCATCCCGATAGTAAAAAATTAGCAGCATATTATTCAATGTTACATAAAGCGTTCTCGTTACCTTTTTCTGCTAATAATCTAGATAAAGAAATTAAAACAATCATACAGATAGGACAAAATAATGGTTTCAAAGCGGCCACAATTCAAAAGTTAGTCAGAAAACATCGTCTTAAATTTTCGCACAAATTAATACACCCCCAGGTCAAACAATCAGAAACTAGAGAGTTGAAGTGCTGCCATGAACGTAAACGTTAACGTACAAATTGACATCTACGCATGCGCATTCGTCAGCTATTCACGTTTACGTTGAAAATAGGTTTACGGGAATACGTAACCTAACGGTCTCACACGGATTGGCGAAAGAAAATAAGATCGCAGCGCCACCTATAGCAAGACTTTGAACTACGAATCACGGACAAAGGTTTTTGACTTTACACGTGTTAATATGGCGTTTTGACGATCTGTACTCCTATTTTCAAACAATTTGTGAAAATTTGTGATTTCTATAACTAAAAAGTGATTGTGTTTCTATTGAAAGACTCTAAAGAACGTTTCAGTAAGGTGATTCAAAGGTATTTCATCTCCGATTAGTTTTGAATGCTTCTGCAATTCAAGGTTGTATGGCGTTTTGATGATCTGTTCTACTATTTTCAAAAAATTTGTGAAAATTTGTGATTTCTATAACTAAAAAGTGATTGTGTTTCTATTGAAAGACTCTAAAGAACGTTTCAGTCAGGTGATTTAAAAGAATTTCATCTCCGATTAGTTTTGAATGCTTCTGCAATTCAAGGTTGCATGGCGTTTTGATGATCTGTTCTCCTATTTTCAAACAATTTGTGAAAATCTGTGATTTCTTTAACTGAAAAGTTATTGTGTTTCTATTAATTAAAAGACTTGAACGATAGTTTCAGTGTAGTTTACAAATATTTTACGTGTTTATTGAAGTCATGATTTGTGAAGAGAAAGTGCCAATACACGGAATTTAACAAACAACAAGAGTAGGTTGAAAGAACTATTGTCACCAATTTTGATATTCTTTTATGCAATATGAAAACTTCACGAACAGAAGTTGAGTTAACCCACAAACATACCATACCCAATTCGATACGCTACTTGAGAGTGGTACAAGGATGATAGCTGAGACTTGTCGGAGACTTCTGAACAAATAGCACGAAGAGTTCAGTCTCTTCTTCAAGTACATACAATGACTTTCCTAGTTTTTTTGCAATTGAAACTACACCAATCATAAATAGAGTCCAATACTTGTTCACTATTTTGTTGTGTTTTAATTTCGTCCTCATCCGATAGTACCCGAGAGAGAAAGAGAGTGAGGAGGTGAGAAAGAGAGAGATATCAACAACTACCTCTCGCAGTGTTCCAAAGTAGTCAGTGAGTTATGGATCACTAATGAGATTTTTTTTTCAGTAGGTACACAAGCAAACCTCTGTAAATACAAAAAATCACTGTTTATTCTAGATAAGTAACGGTCGCACCCACGAATTTAAGCGAGGATGCGAATTAGCTAATAATTTGCATAACGATATCGGCCTTGGCCATGGAACCACAGAAATCGAGAGGCTCGGTTGTTACTAACAGAAATCTTCCATTCGCTCTCATCCGTTGAGTAGGCCACGTGCGAAACGCATGCTCTTTATTTTTTCAAGCCGGCCGATAAATAGGTTTACTTATTTTAGATATAAAGCGTCGTTCACACAGCACACAGCGATAACCAAAAAGCAAGCACAACATGGAACTGCTATTTGCGTTATTCGGGAGGAGAGGCCATCATTTATTCCAGCGAGAATCTCAATCGAAAGTTGGCACTGGCACACCAATAATAATAATAATTTGTGTGTCTGTGACTGGAAAACCTTTTACATTTTATCTCTGTTGACAGGCAACAAAGTATCAAACTTCGCTTTTTATGAAATAACTTTCCCCAGAAAAAAAGTGATTACTATTTTCCAGGATATATTTACACATAGGTAAGTAAAATTAAAGATATTTAACTTTAGAACATTTTATTATCCAAAGTAACAATTCCTTTATATCAAAAGTACAACTACTAAATGTGCATTGCATGAATGACATGTTCCTTGAACAATTCGGCACAACATTCGAACTTACTTGAATTGAAAATATACAGGGTGGCCCATCGAAAACTTGACATCGGGGTTTTGGGCGATAATATCGCAGATGTGGAAAAACCCTCGGACAGGTCGATTTTAGTTTCGAGGGGACAGTTTGTTCTCCTACATGCTCCACCGTCACGGCAACACTCGAGGTGTGGGGTGAACAACCCCTAAAATTTGAATAGGGAATAATGGTGGAGTGGCACATCTTTTGAAAGCCCGTTAAGTTCTCTATCCAACGGCGTCCCGATTTTGAAGTTGGGATGAACCGTTTGGGAAAAAATAAATTCAGGAATAAACCTGTACGAAAGTTAAGAGCTTACTTGTACGTCTCTGGAAAACTCATTCGCCAGTTTTTGCAATCTATCATTTATTTGCTACGATACTGTGAATGTTTTTGCTCAGTTTTTTCGCGGTACCCATGAAATTTTTTTAATAAAATAGAACAAACAGATAGAGCATGCAGTTTCTGTTTTTCACGTGTGTACTACAAGTGAGTTTCATTCGTGTGTGGTATCGTACGTCGAAATTAAAACGAAACAATGGTGTTTACAGTGGCAGAGAGGGTTGCGTTGATTGAACTGTATTTTGAAAACAATAGATGTGCGAAAAGGGCTGTGGAACGGTTCAATCAACAATATGGCAGGACTGTGTCGCGGCAGTATGTGTCTGAATTAGTATCAAAATTCCGAGAAACGGGATCAGTAGCAAATAAAAAACGGCAAATCGAACCGCCAGTAAGAAATGAGGCGACAACAGTGGCAATTTTGGGCCATGTTGAGGTTGACCATACGTTGAGTACAAGACAGCTAGCAACTGTTTCCGGTATCTCAAGAACTAGCATTCAGCGTATGTTAAAACTACATAAATTCCATCCTTACAAAATTAAATTAACACACGAACTGAATGAAGATGATTTTGATCGGCGTTTACAATTCTGTGAGGTACTAAGTGAGCAGGCGATTGCAAATCCTCAGTGTCTGTTCAACATTTGTTTTAGTGATTAATGTTCTTTTTTTTTAAATGGTATAGTTAATCGCCATAATTGTCGATATTGGGCTGATTCGAATCCCCATATATTTCATGAGGTACATACGCAATATCCTCAAAAATTAAACGTATGTGCTGGTATTTTTGGGGATCGTATCGTGGGCCCCCTCTTCTTAGAAGGCAATCTAATAGGGGAAATGTATCTGGAACTGCTTGAAGACACAATTGAACCAATGTTAACTAACATTATTGAAAATGACCATCATTATCAGGAAGATCAGTTGATATTTCAACAAGATGGTGCTCCTCCGCATTATGCTATGCCTGTTCGGCGATATTTAGATCACCACTTCCCTGGTCATTGGATTGGTAGGCGATGTTCTATTGAATGGCCCCCACGATCACCAGACCTGTCTCCCTTAGATTTCTTTCTGTGGGGTCATTTGAAAAGCAGAATTTATGCTACACCACCAGCTTCACTAGCAGATTTACGGCAACGAATCACATTAGAATGTCGCCAAATCACCCCAGACATGCTCCAAAATGTACGAGAACGTTTTCAACAAAATCTGTATCATTGCATGGAAGTTGGAGGTGCGCATTTCGAGCATTTGTTACGATGAGACTAATGTAAGTGAATTTTACTCTTAACTTGAATATGGCTCATTTCCGTTAGAAAAACTGCCGACCGATTTGTTTCGAGAATTCAACGGGCTCTCCAACGATGTGCCACTCGACTCCTATTCCCTATTCAAATTTCAAGGGTTGTTCACCCCACTGCTCGAGGGTTGACCTGACGGTGCTGCCTGTAGGTGGGCACAATGTCCCCCTCGAAACTAAAATCGACCTGTCCAAGCGTTTTTCCAGATCTACGATATTAGTACCCAAAACCCCCATGTCAAGTTTTCAATGGGCCACCCTGTATATTTTTTCAATATTGAATCGACGTTTTACTAAAAAATGCAATTTAATAAAAATAAAACTTGTTTCTTTCAATATTATTATATTACTTTTAGCAGCTTGTTTTGAACAAAGAACGTCTTCCTAACACTTTGGTACCATCTAAATGAAACAGTTTTTGCACTTGTTACATAAATATAACTATAACAATATTAATGTTTTGTTCATCTTTAATGCTATGTGGCGATCTGTTATAAAACTTTATGCCTACATACAGGAAGCTTTTCAAAAAATGTAGTCCTATGGTAGGACATTTTACGGCTATTGCCATGTCTTGTTGGATAACTGTGGATGTCAGATTTTTTTTACCGGGTGTCAAAGAAACAGTGTCAGCTCCAAGCCTGTGAAGTAGCAGCACATGTCAATCCCGCAACCGGGATCCACTGGCAATGATTTTGAGATGTGAATAAAATAATTATTAATGCAAAATTGACTTTTTGCACAAATCAAATCAAAGAAAAGGTGCCAGCCAGGTCCAAGCTTGGAAAGTGAAGTTCTCGTGAAATATCGAGATTACTTCAAATTATTGTTAATACAAAAATGACAAGAAAATAGTGAGCATGAGAAGTTGCAGTGCATATACACGCTGATTCACGGTGGATGGCACATTAGACGTTTCTGGTGAACCAGACAACGGATCACTTTGAAAATTTAATGGAGGGCATATTCGGACATTCTCTAGCCAACTAAAATATTTTCGACAATGCGGTGTTGCCGCTTCTATTAGAAAGCAGTAGCAACTTTGATTTCTCAAATGGAACACTTTGTATATAATATTATTTTTGGAATCTCCAACAATTGTCCGACAACTTTTCTTGATATTTCCCTATACCTATCTTTTACCGTTTTCGAAATAAAAATTAATTTCAATTTTTTTCTTCGAAAATCATGACTTCTAAAAATGCCGATATCTTTTAGTTAAGAAGTACTATGATATCGAAATTTGGTTTGGAGTTAGGTGATACTTGGACACTTCCCACACGTCAGCCTAATCTCCGTTACTTCAATACAGGGTGGTAAAAAAATACAGTTTTTTCGTTTGCTTGAAAAAGTTGCTGAAATTTGATTATTTTAAATGGAACACCCTGTATATTATTGAAAATTCGGAAAGCTGCTGAAATTTGCTTTCTTTCTATGTATATCATACCTATACCTAACTAGTCAAGTTTCGGACTTATGAGCATTTATTTGTGAAAATGTCCCTTCAGAATGGTATTTCCATGCGGTATTTGGTAAGCAGGTCATGATTACTATTTGACAGTAGCGTTGTGACATTCTCCTAATAATATCGACATTTTCGTCACTTCAGAAGTTGCAAATACCTTCAAAACGATGGAACAAAACTATTCAAACGAAGTTCTTATGAATTTGTTTATTATTTTTGGACAGTGTGACAAAATTATCAGCAGAACATGTAGAAAGTTCAATGAAATATATCCGAATCTACCGCCAATGAACCTCAAGAAATTTATACGAATTCAGAACAATTTCAATATGTTTGGATAAACTTTAAAAAAGCACCAAGAAACTTGAAATTGGAAATATTGATATGAATAATTATAAAAAAGTAAAATAATCATGTGGAATATTTCAAAATATGTTCGAATCGCTGGCCGTTCACTTCCAAGCACTTTAAAATGCGGGTGTTGACTGCTTTCGTGGTGGCAGATATGATTTCATTGGGATCCAAATCTTCAAATGTTTGGGCAATCCTTTCTAACAATTCATCTCTCGAACGCACGGGTCTTTTGTAAACTTTTTCTATAAACATTCCCCACAAATAAAAATCTAATGGATTAAGATCGGGTGATCTCGCTGGCCAATTCCATGGTCCCAAGCGCCTTATCCACCGATCGTCAAAAAGTATTTCCAGTTCTGCGCTCACTTCTCTTGTGCAATGTGCAGGAGCTCCGTCTAGTTGGTACCAACAGTTTCGATATTCTTCGAGTGGCAGATTATCCACGAAACTCTCTACAGTATTCTCCAAAATATTCAGGTAGCTTCTGGATGTTAATGACTCCTCGTATATCACGTACCTCAATTTGTTGTCCATCAACATGCAGAAGACATTGAAACTAAATTTTTCTTGAAATCCGGCTTCTTTTGTGTGAAGTGAGGTTTTCACTGGACCAATAATGACGATTTTTTCTATTGAAAATCCCTTCTCTCGAAAATTTCGATTCATCAGTCCAAATAATTTTATTTAAAAAAGTGGATCTTCTTGAATGCGTGTCAACAACATTTCACAAAATTCTACTCTCTGTTGAGGGTCTTGAGGCTTCATTGCTTGAATTTTGGTGAATTTATAATCATGCATTTTATGTCTTCGCAAGATTCTTTGAACCGATGAATATTTTATACCCAAATCTTCTTCAGCACTTCTTATCGATGACTCGGGAAATGCGTGAAAATATGCTAAGACATTAATCTGGTTGTCTTCAGAAGTTACGGGTCGAGGCAAGTTTCTTGGTGCTTTTAAAGTTGATCCAAATGCATTGAAATTGTTCTGAATTCGTATAAATTTCATGAGGTTCATTGGCGGTAGATTCGGATACATTTCATTGAACTTTCTACATTTTCTGCTGATAATTTTATCACACTGTCCAAAAATAATAAACAAATTCATAAGAACTTCGTTTGAATAGTTTTGTTTCATCGTTTTGAAGGTATTTGCAACTTCTGAAGTGACGAAAATGTCGATATTATTAGGAGAATGTCACAACGCTACTGTCAAATAGTAATCATGGCCTGCTTACCAAATTCCGAATGGAAATACCATTCTGAAGGGACATTTTCACAAATAAATGCTCATAAGTCCGAAACTTGACTTGTTAGGTATAGGTATGATATACATAGAAAGAAAGCAAATTTCAGCAGCTTTCCGAATTTTCAATAATATAATTCAAAATAATCAAATTTCAGCAACTTTTTCAAGCAAACGAAAAAACTGTATTTTTTTACCACCCTGTATTGAAGTAACGGAGATTAGGCTGACGTGTGGGAAGTGTCCAAGTATCACCTAATTCCAAACCAAATTTCGATATCATAGTACTTCTTAACTAATAGATATCGGCATTTTTAGAAGTCATGATCTTCGAAGAAAAAAATTGAAATTAATTTTTATTTCGAAAACGGTAACAGATAGGTATAGGGAAATATCAAGAAAAGTTGTCGGGCAATTGTTGGAGATTCCAAAAATAATATTATATACAGAGTGTTCCATTTGAAAAATCAAAGTTGCTACTGCTTTCTAATAGAAGCGGCAACACCGCATTGTCGAAAATATTTTAGTTGGCTAGAGAATGTCCGAATATGCCCTCCATTAAATTTTCAAAGTGATCCGTTTTCTGGTTCACCAGAAACGTCTAATGTGCCATCCACCGTGAATCAGCCTGTATTTTTATCACTTATAATTACACGAGAGCTTTTTTTTGTCGAAGTCATGGTTTCCAGAGTTCCAAGAGTACGAGATTCAAACTTGGCAGGGATTCAGTCATTTCAAAAAAGTGATATTTTGTGACCTGTCAACAGAGATAAAATGACAAACGTTTTTGCCGAAATTTGAGCCTTTCTCTTTCGTTCGTGGTTTCGGTGGTATGCGCTTCACGCTACTCGCACTTCTTAGAAATCGAGACTCTTTCTCGGTATCTGTGATTCCGAGGATCGTATCGTTTTTTCGTGGAATCCAGTTTCGATTCGGTGTCGAATATCCGAATAATTATCGGTTTATTGACGATCTTATACAAACATAGGTGCGATAATATTGATAACGTAAGCCAGGTGGTCTTGGATTATCGAATAGTGACTAGAATGGATGGCCTGTCTCATGTGACATGTGTTTATCGCCTGTCTAGATTCAGCTTGGCTTTGGAGTCGGCTTGTCTACATTCAACGTTCACACGTTGAATAAATAAGAATTAAATTAAAATGTTCAAAGATTCTGACGAAAAAATATTCATGATGATCTAAAATAAATTTAAAAAATCTGTCCATTTTTGAAAAACTATGCTTATGGATTTCCCCCATAAAATAAACGACGCAAATGGCCTATACGAATTTTTATAAGGTACCTAGTTCGTTAATGACAATTCCAGTATTCGCCACAGCAAAATCGTTTCGTGGAATTTTTTAAACAAGCAATAGTGAAAAAAATTACGACTTTTTTGTTTTTTTGGAAATATCTCAAAGATTATTCAAGGAATCATTTTAAAGTCACTGGAACTTTAGTAGATATTTATAAAACCTACAAGATGGATTTTCATCGACTGGATGAAAAAAATATTTGAACAAGTGATTCTTATTTGTATTATACAGGGTGTTTAATAATAAATGCGCAGGACTTCAGGATGCGATAGCTCGTTCAAAAATATGAAAAAAGTTTCTATTAACTTACCCTCTAAAATGCACCATTTTCGAGATACAGGGTGTTGAAATTAAAAAAGAAATAATCGTTTTTTGCGAATATCTCTGGAACCGTTTATCGCACAAAAAACAGATTTCGTAGGCATTTTCTACTCATAATAAACTATGTTTTGTGCGGATATTTTTTTAAATTCATAATTGGTGAAAATTTTGAAGGGGTAGTGGGTGTTTTTTTCTCCAACTTCTATGCCACTGGAGAAAATACAGTTTTGAGCCTCCTATATGAACAGCCAATGTTTTCTACAAAAAGGTATTCTTGGTCATAAGCTCTAAAGTTGACCGTTTTCAAGAAAAATCAACTTTCATGTTGTTTAAATAATGTTTTTTCCTCGAAAAATTGCTGCGTGCATTGAAGCTAACGGCGGACATTTCCAACAATTCAACTGAGTATGATTGTTATTGTTTTTTTTTTATTTTGCAATTAAGAAGTCAACGTTTGGTTTTGTTACTTGTTTTAACGTTTAAATAAATTTTGTATAATTAGGAAAAAAATTATTTAAAAAAATTTACCATGTTTTTCAACATGAAAGTTGATTTTTCTTGAAAACGGTCAACTTTAGAGCTTATGACCAAGAGTACCTTTTTTGTGTAGAAAACATTGGCGGTTCAAGTAGGTGGCTCAAAATCATACTTTTTCCAGTGGCGTAGAAGTTGGAGAAAAAAACACCCACTACCCCTTCAAAATTTTCACCAATTATGAATTTGAAAAAATAAAAAATCCGCACAAAACTTAGCTTATTATGAGTAGAAAATGCCTACGAAATCTGTTTTCTGTGCGATAAACGGTTCCAGAGATATTCGCAAAAAACGATTATTTTTTTTAAATTTCAACACCCTGTATCTCGAAAATGGTGCATTTTAGAGGGTAAGTTAATAGAAACTTTTCTTAATATTTTTGGACGAGCTATCACATCCTGAAGTCCTGCGCATTTATTATGAAACACCCTGTATATTGAAATTCGAACAGAAGATAGGTACCAACACAAACATTCTAATTCTTATTTATATTAATATTTGTATTAAAATTCGAGCATATCTCGGCCTAGTCCGGGAAGTGCTACTTTCCCAAAGAAAAAGTGTCCGGGAAGTGAACACTTCCCGGATGGTTGCCGAAAAAAAATCTTAACGGACGGAGGCTGTTAATATTAACTTTTCAATTGTCATCTGAATACTGAATCTGAATACTGAAAATATAATTAATAGGCATAAGTTATATAAAATAATGAAAAATAAGTCGACAGTAGCTCAATCTCTCAGTGTTCTACAAATGTATTTCAATAAAGTTGGCAGAAAATGGTAAAATAAGTATTTAAAAAAATTGTAATGTAATTTATTATCCTTTTGAATCCAAAAACTCATTCATGATTACCTGCAATAAAGTTTAGTTTATATTGGTCTGAAAATTACATTTTTCAATTTAGAATTCTTCGAACTAGTCGTGTCTGCCAGTTGAATTTATGAAGATCCTTGAAATTTTGTAACAATATTCAGAATAAAAATAGTTTTCATCAAGTCAAACATGGAATTTTGCATGAGATAACGTGTTATGACAAACCTTACGACAAACAAACCGTTGAAATTGTATAAACATACTTAGATAAAGATGTTTTTTTGGGCTTGAAGAGATAGCGAGTTGAATAATGTTTTTCAAAAAGCTAGATAGCGTTTCATTTCCACCGCGTTTAGTGGTTCAAATAAAGAAACTAATGCAGCATTAATAGTAGTGTGATAGACAATTTGCCGCCTTACTTAACAAATATTTCAAAAATATTGCAGTTTGAAATTGGAAAATGCAAGGCGTATCCCAAAAATTATGCAACAAATGGAGAAAAAAATTATTACTGATTTCACAAAAAAAAATTACTCCCGATAAATGTTGGCGCTTATCGAGTAACTCATAAGGGGTGACTGTTAAGTTATGTTCTTGATTTTTTGAGAAAATAATGTTTATCGAAAAGACCATCATATTTTTCAAAATTGAGAAGAAATTATTATGAAAATTGCACACCTCGCTTTTTTAGCCAATCAAACAATTGGTTTTTGTTTAGTTGCCATGGCAACCCAAAAAATTTCCGGAAATTTTTATCCTCCAGGGTACCCTGGATGAAATTAATAAGTGGAAATTTTTCGTATGAATATGGAATTTTATTTTTCATATAAAAGGAGATAATATTTCATAATTATATACAGGGCTATTCAAATTCGAGTCTATGCATGGGGATTTCGATAACGGTAAGAGATAGAGGGTTGGTTAAATGGGGGCAAAGTAGCGTATTTCAGAGGTTAATTATATGGATGAAAAAAATCTGACCTAGCTTCTTCAGTTCTGGAGTTATACAGAAAAAATCGAAAATTTCGAAATTCTTCTTTTGCCTATATCTTTTTATTTTACGAAGATTTTTTTTAAATTTTGCCACTTTGCCATAGCAACTTTTTGTAGCCTTTCCAAATATCTGAATAAAAATTATATACAGGGTATCGTATAAATTGGGCCACCCTCAACTTTTAATTTTAAAATACGGACCTGTATTTTTTATTGCATTTTTTTGAATGCCAAGAGTCATGTTTCATATTGACGTAGTATTTTCATCTGAATTACAGAGTGTTTTGGAAATATTGAACTATTACCAGTAAAATTTCAACATTTTTTTATTCCATAACAACTCTAATTGAATAATATCAGAGAATGAGAGGTGAGTCAGACAAATTTGTTCTTTAAGAATAATCAATTTCAGAATTTTCAGATTATCTAGTCTCACTACTTGTTCGTAATAACAATAAAATAAAATCAACAATTCCAAGAGACATTTTTCTTTACCATAATGTAGCACTAGTAGAATAATTATTCATCCCCTTGTCGATTGACCTCAGTAGGTACGAAGAAGATCTGTTGTAACTGTTTCTGCTGAGAACTCACAAACATAATCTGTCACAAACATAACATTGTATTTGATCATATACATAGCTTTTCATATTGTATAACTAATCACACAAGAACTTGTTTAATTATTATCAAGAATTGAAATAACAGCCATTATAAGTAATCATAATCAAAATATATGTTCAAATTGACGACCTTCTCGTTCCAGACATTTACGGAGTCGTTTTTTTAAGTTATTATTTGCTCTGAAAATATCTCTTCGCCGTAGTGATGCGAAAGCGTTCATGATTTTAATTCTTAAATCTTCTATATTTTCAATTTCGTTTTGATATATTCTATTTTTTAGTGTACCCCATAAAAAAAAGTCAAGTACACTGAGATCAGGGGATCTTGCAGGCCATCTTATAGGCCCATTATTTGCTATCCATCTGTCTTGAAATGTTTCTTGTAAAAATTGATTAATGTCTCTTGTGCAGTGTGGACGAGCTCCATCGTGTTGAAACCACAACCGATTTAAATTAGCAATGGGAATATCATCGAGATATTCACTGAAAGTTTGTCTGAGGAAGTCTAGATAACGTTCGCCATTGAGCGTCCCGGCATAGATGTACGGACCTAGAACTCGATCCTTCAAAATTCCAGCCCATACATTTAGACCAAACCGCACTTGAGGTCTCACTTCTCTAAAATTATGTTCATTGGTTTGTGACCAAACATGCTCGTTGTTCCTGTTGAAAACACCACAATTTGTGAAACGAGTTTCATCCGACCAAATAATACTATTCAAAAAGTTTCTGTCATCGCCCAATTTTTGCAACATCCAATTACAAAAATTTTGCCGTCTTTCGGTGTCTCCTGGATACAATTTATGAACAATTTTAACTTTATAGCATTTGAATCTGTTTTTCCTTAAAGTACGCCAAACTGTAGTTTGCGGCAAATTCAATTCCTCAGCAATTTGTACTGTTGATTTTGATTGATTTGTATTGATCTGAAATATGGAGATGAGCCTAATTAACATTTTTTCAGTATTACCTACTTACCGCTTGAAGTATGTTTTCCTGTAACTCAATAGGAGTTTTGTTTCCATATTTTCTCCTTGGTTTTGTGAAAGATCCATATTCGCGAATGTTTCTGTCCAAAAGTCTGAAATATGTGGGATGCGGCTGATGTCTTTCAGGGTACAGATCTAAATAATTTTCAGCGGAAAGATGAATGTTTCTATTATTTCTGTAGAAAACGTTAACCATATCTCTTTTCTGCTCTGTGGGGAAACCCATTTTCAGTATTAACAGATTTTTCATCAAATACCAACGATAATTTCCAAGAAACTGTCAAAATATTGACAAGTGAGGTGAACTAAATATTTATTTTCCAAAGCATACTATGAGAACTCAAATGGTTTAATCATGATTGTTGTATATAGCAAGAGAATGCCCATGAATTTGCTGAAAAATATAGGTAGTTCGAAAAGTGAGTAACAATAAAATATTTCCAAATTGGTGTCTGAAGTATGAAGATTGCCATTCGAAGATTTTTTTCCAATGATTATATGCACATACACGTACTAGGAAGAATAAGTTTTCACATTTTCGCACATTGATCATGGGTTGCGTGAACTGAAATGTGGATGAATTCTTGAAGAAGACAATCTTCGTCGAATAATGTTGATTTTCTTCCAAATCCTATGCATTCTATACCTTATTCTATGATATATTTTTTTTAATTACAGCTGGAATTAAAAAAAAAATTGAAATTTTACTGGTAATAGTTCAATATTTCCAAAACACTCTGTAATTCAGATGAAAATACTACGTCAATATGAAACATGACTCTTGGCATTCAAAAAAATGCAATAAAAAATACAGGTCCGTATTTGAAAATTAAAAGTTGAGGGTGGCCCAATTTATACGATACCCTGTATATAATTTTTATTCAGATATTTGGAAAGGCTACAAAAAGTTGCTATGGCAAAGTGGCAAAATTTAAAAAAAATCTTCGTAAAATAAAAAGATATAGGCAAAAGAAGAATTTCGAAATTTTCGATTTTTCCTTTATAACTCCAGAACTGAAGAAGCTATGTCAGATTTTTTTCATCCATATAATTAACCTCTGAAATACGCTACTTTGCCCCCATTTAACCAACCCTCTATCTCTTACCGTTATCGAAATCCCCATGCATAGACTCGAATTTGAATAGCCCTGTATATACTAGATATTTCGAATGCGTCTGAAAACACTTTGAGGACTCCTTGCATTTCAACTATGAACAGATCCACCGATTAAAAAATTACATCTAACAAATTCCGACCTATACTAATAGTATTAGTAATTTTCAACAAGAGTGACTAGTTTGTTTACCGTAATAAATGAAAACCATTTTACCTATATACCTACTCACAGTCACTTATATTATTCATTAATCAACAAAAATAAATTCAATACGAACCTTGAAATGTCATTTTGTTTACATGAATAATCATGAAAACACATAAAATATGCAAAATTTGCTAAATCCATAAACTCGAAGGTAATCAGTAGATCAAAATAAAACTGCTTCAGCATAAATTTGAAACTTAATGACAACTTGCATTATATCAAATGTATTTTTTCCGTTTTGTTTATCGGATTATTCGTATACAGGGTGGACCAACAAAAACTACGATTTGCCAATTTCTTGAGTTCCTATTTGTTATAGTCTGTAAATTAAAGGCTTGGAGTAATACACCCGAATTTAGTATGCAAAATCCATACAGGGGTCGTGCAAATTTTGATGTATAACGTCAATGAAAACAGCAAACAACTAGAGATAGTGCCACCCGGCACAATATCTATTTGTCGGATTAGGCCAGGTAGCCGACATTGTTTCAATCACTTTGGCTGCCAGTCGAAGGTTCAAACCCTAGCGACTGCAGAAATTTGTCTGATAGCCCGAGAAAGTGCTAGGAATCGCACGTAAAAAGGTAGGCTCTCGTTAACCTTTATAGCTCGCACAAGTTTCGACTTCTGAGGGCTGCCGTTCCTAAAGGGGCGACAGCTGGTTGACGAAAAACAAAACAAACAACAAACAAAAAACAACATCAAGCAACAGTTGAACTCTATTATTCCAAATCTATCCAAATTGATCATTTTCAATCAACAGTTTCGTGAAGCGTTGTTTTGGATCTAGAATTGCAGGATGTTTTTGATAAAAATTCAGGTCTTCAGATTGTTCAAGTCTTCTTTTGATTCTGAGAATACCGCGTTTGTCAAGGAACGGTATAAATGTATAAAGTCTACTTGATTTTTGTAAAGATTTTTTGTTTATCAAATCTGAAATTTCTTGAGGAAAGCTGATGCTCTGATGATTTTTGATCCAAAATTTCTATTGCTTCATCTACCTCAGACACCTCTAAATTTGTTGTGGTTCTTCCTCCCTTTTAGCAATTGGCTATGAATCGTAACATCCAGGCAGTGGCTCTCACCAATTTTATGTAATTCGAAAACCTCTCAGTATTGGGCAAATAATTTTTTTCAATTGAAATTATCAAAATGTATAGTCTTTTCGTTTCCAATTCGATTTCTTCAACTTTTTCTCCAATTTCCTTTGGCCAGTCGTCTTCAGGGAATTTCAAAACGTTCGTTTCTGTCAGCCATTCATTTCTACCTGATGTATTCACGTTCTCCAGGAACCCAATGCCAATCATAACCGTCTGTGATTTCTGTAATTTTCCCAACTGACCAATGTACGGACTAGTCAGTCCTAATGGGATTGTTTTCTCTAGTTTAAAGTCGAATAAACTGAGAAAAATTACCTTTTAAAGACTTTTCATTATTCAACTTCAAAATAAAAAGTTTTGTCAAAATTCAACCTTTCAGTCAATAAAAATAACAAAAGTAAATAACGATTCGGTTAGCTCAGAGTTGAGCTAACACAGCCTTTGATTTCTCCTCCAACTGAAGAGCCAAAAAATATACAGGGTCGCTGTATGGAAACGGTCGATTATATGTTAAAGTAAGACAGCCAGCGAAAAATGTTGGGATACAAAAGCTCTAGGGTTTTTCAAAATCCATCATATTAACGAAAAATTAAATATACAGGGTCAGTCGAAAAGTCAGGACGAAACAAAGTTGCTTTTTCTCCAATGGGACACCCTATATATTATTCCATATTTCAATTTTGCTCGAAATTCTGAAAAAAATTGATACAGCACATCATTTCCTAAACTCAACCGTTTTCGAGATATCGAATTTTGAAAATAACTTGTTACTACTCTCATATTTATTAAAGAAAAAGCACGAAATAATGGATATTTATTATGAAAGTCACACAAGTTGGAGTATGTGGATATGATTACAATTTAATTATAATTTTTTGAAACGATAAAATATATATTTTAATGAATGTCTAGGATATTTAAAATTTTATGAAACAATAGTTATGCCAGGAGAAGAAGGGAGAAAACAAGTTTTAATAAACAACAAATTTTTCTTTGGACTTCTATTTAATAAGGTGCTCAAAGTGTTTACCATTTATCTCCTGACAGTTATGAACTCGCTGAACAAAATTTTGTAGTGAATCTAAAACCATGTGAGGAGGAATGGTAGTAATTTCATGCCATGTTCTTTCTTGCAACTCTTCGATATTTGGCGGCCTATTTTTGTAGACTACATTTTTTATGTGACCCCATAAAAAAGTCAAGTGGGGTCATATCGGGAGACCTAGCTGGCCATTCAATTGCTCCCCTGCGCCCAATCCATTTATCAGGAAAAGTTTCATCTAGATATGCCCGTACCACACGTCCAAAATGTGGAGGAGCCCCATCTTGTTGAAACCATATTTGTTCTGCCAGCAAATTGGGATTGTTATTATTCGGGAATAATCGTCTAAGCTCTGGAATAATATGCTGTTGTAAAAGTGACAAATATCGTTCAGAGGTCAAATTTCCGTTAATAAAATGAGGTCCTATGACGTGTCCACCAATAATGCCATACCAGACATTTATTTTTGTGGCCGTTGAGTGCGAAATTCCTCAATCCAATGTGGATTTTGGTCTGACCAATACCTACAGTTGTGTCGATTTACGTGCCCGTTTAAACAAAATGTAGATTCGTTAGAAAACAATATGTGGTTGACAAAGTTGACATTTTCATTTAATTTATCCATAATAACTTCACAGAACTCGATTCTACGATCAAAATCGTCTTCACTCAATTCTTGTTCCGAATGAATTTTATGTGGATGGAATTTTTGCAGTTTGCAAATTTTTTGAATGGAATATCGATTCATGATACGATTCAAAGCCCTCTGTTGTGCTGAATTTATTGGATTTTCCACCACATCTAACATGACATTCAAAGAATTTTCTTCATTTGTAACGCTTACTGGTCTTCCACTTTTTGGTCGATCTTTGACACCTCCAGTTTCATGAAAACGCTGCAATGTTTTTGAAACGGTTGACTTAGAAATGGGTTCCCGATTGGGATGCAATTCATTAAATATATCCACTACTTGGTCACAACTTCGTTTTCTATCACCGTATCCTATGATCATTAAAATTTAAATACGCTCAGTATCAGATGAACGTGCAATTTTTGCTCGAAAATAATTTACACTAAATGTAATTTTGACATGTGTTGTCAAGATCATCACTGTTAGACAAAAGAACGACACGGCGTTGTTATGGATCTGGAAACTTTCAAAGGTAACTTGATGGACTATGAACTTAATGGTCTAAAACATTTTTGGATAATTTATTAGAAACTTATTTTCAAAATTCGATATCTCGATAACTGTTGAATTTAGGAAATGATGTGCTGAATAAATTATGTTCAGAATTTTGAGAAAAATTGAAATGTGATATAATATACAGGGTAGAGAAAAATAAACTTTGCTTCGTCCTGACTTTTTGACTGACCGTGTATATTTAATTTCGTTAATATGATGGATTTTGTAAAACCATAAAATGTTTGTATCTCAACATTTTTCGCTAGCTATCTTACTTTAGGAAATAATCGACCGTTTCCAAACATATCAGCGACCCTGTATAATTGGGTAATAAATTAGCCTGAATAGAGCCTAAAATTATTGTCCAACTGGATTTGTTCCGAGTTGCTTTTTATGGTTGGGTTCTGCTAGCTTAACGCCCTTAACGGTAAAGCTAGCAGAACCCAGGATTTTTAAAAAAAAACGCGTTCCAAAAAAATTGGCGATAGGTTCAAACGTGAGCCTAAAATGAGCCTAAAATTATGGTGTGCTTAGACTTTTCATAATCATTCGTTTGGCGATTTGGTTCTGCCAGCTTAACGTTACGCTAGCAGAACCCTAGATATCTGTCACAATTGAAGAGCAAAAAATTTGGGAATAGGGTAATAAATTAGCCTAAAATTTTGGCCTAAAAAAAATTTTAAAATTCCAAAGTGGTTCTGCTAGCTTAACGACGGGTGTGAAGTTATCCACATCCACAAGATACACGGAGAAAAAAATATCGATTTTTTTTTATTTCGATACTGGTCTCTTTGAGTACCTCTAATCATTGAATATGGTTTTTCCGACGGTTATCTCAATAAAAAACATGGTGCCTCGGTTTTCCAAACAGTCTTAAAGGGTGGAAATGGGGTGGAAAACCATAAACAAACTATATTTCGGTAAGTTGACGTTGTACACCATCCATTTTCGAATATGTTGTTTCTCGTGGTCGAATTGACTAGAAAAATGATATGCCTAAGTTTTTCAGGCCGTCTAAGAGGGTGGATATGGGGTTGAAAATCATAAAAAAAGTATATTTCAGAAAGTTGACTCTGTACACCTTCCATTTTCGAACATGTTGTTCCTCGTGGTCGAATTGACTAGAAAAATGCTACGTCTGAGTTTTTCAGGCCGTCTAAGAGGGTGGAAATGGGGTTGAAAATCATAAAAAATCTATATTTCGGAAAGTTGACTTTGTACACCATTCAAATTCAAGTATGTTATTTCTCGTAGTTGAATTGACTAGAAAAATGCTACGTCTGACTTTTTCAGGCCGTCTAAGAAGGTGGAAATGGGGTTGAAAATCATAAAAAAACTATATTTCGGAAAGTTGACTTTGTACACCATTCAAATTCAAGTATGTTGTTTCTCGTGGTCGAATTGACTAGAAAAATGCTACGTCTGAGTTTTTCAGGCCGTATAAGGGGGTGGAAATGGGGTTGAAAACCTTAAAAAAAAAACTATATTTCGGAAAGCTGACTTTGTACACCTTCCATTTTCGAATGTTGTTTATCGTGGTCGAATTGTTTGTTAGTATGTTTGCTAGTTTATATTAAAATATTTAGCTGAGTTGAAGTTTCTTATTCACAAATGAAGTTCCCTCCTAATGATCTAAATGAAGTTTTTCTTTATGATACGATTCATTGAAAGGGAGAAACTAAAAGTTTCAAAAAGGTTAATGAGCCGATTTGCGAAAAAACAAAGTTTCAAGGTTTTTTGACCCATTAAAACCACATAAACGCCCTCAAAAAACATTGAATAACATATTTTCTCACTTCCATAACAAGAAACAATATTTTTGAAATTGGAAGGTGTACAAAGTCAACTTTCCCAAATATAGTTTTTCAAAAGTTTTCATCCCCATTTCTACCCCTTTAGAAATGCCTAAAAAGCGAAGGCATAGCATTTTTCTAGTCAATCGACAACGAGAAACAACGTATTCGAAAATGGAAGGTGTTCAAAGTCAACTTTCCGAAATATATTTTTTTATGATTTTCAACCCCTTTTCCACCCTCTTAGACGGCCTGAAAAACTCAGGCATATCATTTTTCTAGTAAATTCGACAACGAGAAACAACATATTCGAAAATGGAAGGTATACAAAGTCAACTTCCTGAAATATAGTTTTTTATGATTTTCAAACCAATTTCCACCCCCTTAGACGGCCTGAAGAACTCAGGCATAGCAATTTTCTAGTCAATTCGACCACGAGAAACAACATATTCGAAAATGGAAGGTGTACAAAGTCAACTTTACGCAATATTGTTTTTCTATGATTTTCAACCCCATTTCCACCCTCTTAGACGGCCTGAAAAAGTCAGGCATAGCATTTTTCTAGTAAATTCTACAACGAGAAACAACATATTCGAAAATGGAAGGTGTACAAAGTGAACTTTCCGAAATATAGTTATTTTATGATTTTCAACCCCATTTCCACCCTCTTAGACGGCCTGAAAAACTCAGTCATAGCATTTTTCTAGTCAATTCGACAACGAGAAACAACATATTCGAAAATGGAAGGTATACAAAGTCAACTTCCTGAAATATAGTTTTTTATGATTTTCAACCTAATTTCCACCCCCTTAGACGGCCTGAAAAACTCAGGCATATCATTTTTCTAGTCAATTCGACCACGAGAAACAACATATTCGAAAAAGGATGGTGTACAAAGTCAACTTACCGAAAAATAGTTTGTTTATGGTTTTTCACCCCATTTCCACCTTTTAAGACTGTTATTGTTCTGCATTGAAGATGATATTTCAAAGGTAAGAAAAATATATTGTTTTTAAATTTATGAATTTATATAAATATTATATATGTTATAAATAGTCTAAACTTGTATTATAATATGTAATGTAAAACAGGAAATTTTACAATTTTGAAGTCATAATTGGGTGGCCGGTAACTGGAAAAGTTTTTTGGTGAAATTCCAGAAGTCGGACAAGTGTCCGACGACTGGTAGATGAAGCCTGATCAGTTTGTTCCTTTCTAACTCATTGATAAGGCCTATTGTACATTTCTTTCTTACATCAAATATTATCATATTTGTTTTAAGCTCTAGCCAGAAGTCGGACAAGGAAATATAATGGTAAATATAGATTATGACCAATAACAATCTGTCCGACTATTGGGTGTTATAAAATTTGTTGAGGTTCCAAAAGTCGGAGACTACTAGTTTTTTTCGGCATATCCTGACAAACATCCTCATGATTTTTTGTCTTATTTCGATTCAGGCATGAAACCCAAAGGAAAAATAAATAATTTTCGTAACTATGACGAGAATAATCCACAAAAAGCGGTGCCAGCAGTGAAAATCAGTGGGAAATTAAAGGAAATTTGTCGACGGTACAGGACCGGATTGAAGGCAAAGTCGCTGATGTTTTCAAGACCATGCGGGACCAGACCCGGTTTTGAATTGAATACGAGAAGAAAATTGTGAAGTGGGTTGAAAACCTAGCAGAGTGTAGGTTCCCAAGAAATAAACAGGAATTATTTAATACAGCTTCATAACACCTTTCAAAAATGACAGGCCTGGTTAGAAATGTCACAAGTGTTTCATGCGAAGAAATCTCCAACTGTCTTTAAAGAAAGCAGACGCAGATATAAAAAAATACATAGCTTTCTTATAGCTCCTGAAGATGCTAACATTGTTGGCAAAACGCGTTTCGAGTGTAAATAGGCTTAGTTTTGATGTTTGGGTAGTTTCTACTTTTTCAATTTTATTTATTCAGAGCAAAGGTTCACAATATACATTTAAGTATTTGTTTAATAAATGATGTTTAAAGTGTTTTGTTTCTTTTTTCTTCCCTGTGAACATTTTACGAAGATAGCACAATAATATAACCTTGTCATAAATTCAGATCAAAATCAGAACATTTTTATTGAATGCTGACCTGTTCAAAATTAACCAATCACAAGCTGTCCGACCTCTAGCAACTGCCTGGCCGACTACTGGCATTTTGCGTCCGTCTACTGGCAAAAGTGCACTTTTTTCATTCTACCTTAGCTCACAATATTCTAAAGAAGCTAGCAAAGCCACACACGAATTTCGACTCGGGATGGGTTACATAGTTTTAGGCTCATTTTAGGCTAATTTATTATCATAGTCCCGAATTTTTTGCTCCCCTCCTTCATAGAAAAATCCGTGGCTTTGCTAGCTTCGGCCGAACTCAGCAGAGCCATACTTCAAAAATAAACAAAAATGTAATTTGATATAGCCAAATTGTAGAGCCTATTTTAGGCTAATTTATTACCCTATTTATATTTTTTTTCCTCTTTTCCTTCATAGAAAAATCTGTGGCTTTGCTAGCTTCGGCCGAACTCAGCAAAGCCATTTTTGTAAAAGCAACTTTTTCAAAGACTCGAAATAGTAGTATTCAAGGAACAAATTTAGGCTAATTAATTACCCTAGTTTCATATTTTTTGCTCCTCGCGTTTTCGAAAAAAAACAGGATTTATTGACTAACGCATAAGCGATGATGTGATTATTCCAAACTATAATTATTTGACAATTTGACATGTCGAAACGATGATTACCATTGAATGATCGATGAATAGCCAACATTGAATTTTTTAGATCAACGTTTTTTAAAACAAACATGTGGCTTTGCTAGCTTCGGGCGAACTTAGCAGAGCCATTTTTGTAAAAACAACATTTTCCAAAGATTCGAAATAGTAATATTATAGGAACAAATTTATGCTAATTAATTACTCTAGTTTCATATTTTTTGCTCCTCGCGTTTTCGAAAAAAACTGGATTTATTGACTAACGCATAAGCGATGATGTGATTATTCCAAACTATAATTATATGAAAATTTGACATGTCGAAACGATGATTACCATCGAATGATCGATGAATAGCCAATATTGAATTTTTTTGATCAACGTTTTTTAAAACAAACCTGTGGCTTTGCTAGCTTCGGGCGAACTCAGCAGAGCCATTTTTGTAAAAGCAACTATTTCAAAGACTCGAAATAATAATATTCAAGGAATAAATTTAGGCTAATTAATTACCCTAGTTTCATATTTTTTGCTCCTCGCGTTTTTGAAAAAAACTGGATTTATTGACTAGCATTATTCAACATGTCAAGTACCTAAGCGTACTTATGAAAACCACGACTCTATCTTTTGTAAACCCAACATTTAATTATTTTAATTTCCAATGCATTACTTTTCAACATATTTGCATGGATGAAATTACATCCGATTCCACCATTTCATCCTTCGATGGTAATAATCATCGTTTTGGCACGTTAAATGGTCAAGTAATTATAGTTTGGAATAATCACATCATCGCCTATGCGTTAGTCAATAAATCCAGTTTTTTTCGAAAACGCGAGGAGCAAAAAATAAGAAACTATATGGTAATTAATTATCCTAAATTTGTTCCTAGAATATTACTATTTCGAATCTTTAGAAAATGTTGTTTTTACAAAAATGGCTCTGCTGAGTTCGCCCGAAGATAGCAAAGCCACAGGTTTGTTTTAAAAAACGTTGAGCAAAAAATATGAAACTAGGGTAATTAATTAGCCTAAATTTGTTCCTTGAACATTACTATTTCGAATCTTTGAAAAAGTTGCTTTTACAAAAATGGCTCTGCTGAGTTCGCCCGAAGCTAGCAAAGCGACATGTTATTTTTAAAAAACCCTGATCAAAATAATTTTATGTGGACTATTCATTCGATGGTAATCATCGTTTCGGCATGTCAAATAGTCAAATAATTATAGTTTGAAATAATCACATCATCGCCTATGCGATTATTGATAAATCATGTTATTTTCGAAAACGCGAGGAAAAAACAATATGAAACTAGCGTAATTAATTAGCCTAAAAATATTCCTAAAATATCACCATTTCGAATCGCTGAAAAATGTTGTGTTTCAAAAATGGCTTTGCTGAGTTCAGCCGAAGCTAGCAAAGCCACAGAATTTTCTACGAAGGAAAAGAGTAAAAAAATATAAATAGGGTAATAAATTAGCCTAAAATAGGCTCTACAATTTGGCTATATCAAATTACATTTTTGTTTATTTTTGAAGTATGGCTCTGCTGAGTTCGGCCGAAGATAGCAAAGCCACGGATTTTTCTATGAAGGAGGAGAGCAAAAAATTCGGGAATATGGTAATAAATTAGCCTAAAATGAGCCTAAAATTATGTAACCCATCCCGAGTCGAAATTCGTGTGTGGCTTTGCTAGCTTCTATAGAATGCTCACAATTCCTATGAAGTTGAAGAAAAAATGTTGTATGAATAAATTTGCAGCCAAATACTCAATTTATTGTTTGGAGAAAGTTCTGGTATGATGACTCCGATATTCAATTTTCCAGTAAAGTTTAAAATTTGGTTTTGCCAAAACTGTCCGACTACTGGCCAATCCACCCTACTCGTCCGCTTTTCCCGCGAACACCCTGTACGTCCAGCGCGAATGCAAATGAGCTTCTGTTAGCACAAAGCAGATTATTAATTAACAACAGCATAAAAGGCTGTGTGGGTATCGATCAAGTATATGTTAATGATTTATTGTTTTGTTGTTATGCGGTAAACCGGTTCGTATTGTTGAAAAAAATTAGTAATGACTCATCCAGTCATGCTCCATGATTCCGAATAATAAAAAGTGCGTGCGATGTGGTAATTCGCGGCTGATTAAAAAAATTGATGGTATCTCTGGCTCGAAATGGTTTTAATCCAGTGGTTAGATGAGTGTTTTTTTTGTCCGGATTGTACGCTTTCCTGACTCCTCAACTTGAAATTAACCAGGGCGTAAATGTTATCACTTTTGACGAGGCTCGGCGGAAATGAGTTGAAAAACTGTTTAATATTCATTAAAGGAGTTAAAATGATTAAATCTCCGAGTTTAATTTAAGTTCCATCTGTATTTTTTTCGAAACTGAATACCTGGCTGGTATTTGTCTCTGACTGACTTGGCCGTTACTTGATGAAGCTTAAAATCTCTCTTATTATAAGTATCAGTATTAGCACTATTTTTAATTTCGTTGAGGGAAGACTGGATTTTTTGGAAAACACAATTGAGTAATCATTTACGACGTTTACCCATTTCAATCAAACGAAGGATGTGGTATTGACACGACTGAGCACCTGTCCTCCACACTATTCCTGTTAACAATTATTCTGATACTGAATTTTCCAGAAGATAGATAGGTAGAGGAGTGGCCACCTCACTCACCAGATTTGACAAAAATGGATTTTTTTATGTGGGGCTACGTTAAAGATATTGTGAGTGTTTTCGTGTTTGAATATTTTTTTCCCTAAAGTTGGAACCTTAACAACATTCTCCACCCGGTCCCTACCTGTTACTTTTTCCTACAACTATTGAAAATCATTGAAAATATTGAGAAAATCATTATTCAGAGAGACTTGCTGTCGGTTTTTCTCAATTTTAAGCGGTTTGACGATCAATAACTCACCAAGCTACATAGACCATTCGAAAGTAGACATTTCAACAATCAAAATGATCACATACAGATCTTCGAAATACAAAAAAAATACTAGAATTGGCAAATTATGTGATGATCGTGGAGAAAAATTGTTCGTGGAAGATAAGGGTATTTTTTTCGAAAAATATACATAAGTAACTCGGAAACTAGTCGTCTACTGAATTGCGAAAAAATCATGCTCATTCGAAACCAGAAAGAAGATATATTCATACATATTTTCATGTACTCGTAAATTGAATAAAATACTGAAAAATCAGTTTTTCGTCATTTTGACGGATAATTTGAGGTTATATTAAAAAGTGTACAATACAAAAGTTTTTTATTACGTTCTTATCTACAACTTTTCTATTGAACATTTTCCGCTAAGGAGTCACGTTTCGCTGCAAATCTGAAAAAACAGTTTTCAACCCATAAACTGCATCCCCATTTCACCATTTTGAGTATTTTCGTGTTTTATTTTTTTCTCCCTTAAAGTTGGAACCTCAACAATATTCTCCACCTGGTCCTTGCCTGTTGTAATCATGTACCTACCTACCGATTCATATTTCATGAACTAGGTAGGTAATCTCGATTTTTATGTATAAGTATACATTTTTTGAAGAGAAACATTCTCAATTGAAAATTGAATCAATACATGACTCCTCGGGAAATGGAAAAACCCTGCGATAAAATTGAAGTTACTTTTTCGTAATATCTAACAGAAAACAACTACTTCCCCGGCTAAAGCCACGCTGGACATTGAATTACATGATAGATATTGAGAAAGACCATATATAACTTGAGAGAAGAAATCTGAAAGTGAAAATTTGCATTTTCATTCAGATAGTTGATTATTTATTTAATGTCCAGTTTACATTGGAGATTCTTATCTTTTATCTTTATTCTCTCAAGTTATATAGGGTCTTTCTCAATATCTATCAGATGTAGTTCAATGTCCAGCGTGGCTTTAGCCGGGGAAGTAGTTGTTTTCTGTTAGATATTACAAAAAAGTTACTTTAATTTTGTCGTAAGGTTTTTCCATTTCTAGAGGAGAAAATAGCGACTAAATTCCAACTTTCGGTCGCAGATGATTCCACAACTGACTTTATGAACATCCTGTTCATATTTTCAATGAAATCAATATACATCAACACGAGGGGGAAGTAACTAGACATTTTTTGTACACCTAATGAAAATAATGCAGTAATTAACTCTAATGAAAAATAATTACCATTAATGATGTTTTACTATTCATCGGAAAATCACTGATTAAAATCCGCGTCTGCTCAGCGATCACCGAGGCGATCACTTACCGATTGTCAGACGGCATAAATTTGCCGACTTGGAACCGAAAAAAATCATATCACGGATCCCCAGAAACATAGATTTCGATTTTAAGTTGAATATGAAATGATTAATGAAGTAATGAAAATGTTATGATGTACACCTAATGAAAGAGTTACTTCCCCCTCGCATCAACAGTTGTATACATTAACAATTTTCTTAATATTCCTGTTTGTTATGAAAATATTTTTCATAGAGAAGACGAGTTACCACCAACTGTAACATTCTATTTATGAAGCACATTAACAGGAAACTAGTCATTTAGGTACCATTTCGTGGATCAGATACACACAAATGTACAATTTAAATCAAAATATTGAATGAAAACGAACCCGAAACATCAATCCAGGGAAATTAAAGTAAAATCTAAGGGCTTTGACAGCTGACCACACCTCAGCTGTTCGAACAATGGGACAAAGCGCAGTTAAATTTACCGGTAGCCAGCAATCGCATATTACACAAGTTGAGTTTAAAAAAAGTAATGGCCCCAATACATTGCCTTGCGGTACCCCAAGATTATTTTCCATTACTTCTGAGTAGCACATATTAATCTTCGTTATCTAACTTTTAAAACCGAGGTAACTCTTCATACAATTCAATACCAATACCATAATATTTGATCTTTTGGATTAATATATTTCTATGGATTGATTCAAAAACCCTCTTTAAATCCAGAAATGTACCGACAATATAATTATCTTCGTCAATTTTCTTTTTCCAGTTTGTTATTGTATACTGTAGGGTAGATTCACAAGAATGTTTTTTTCTGAAGGCTGACTGACAACCTAAGAATAACCTTTTTTAACAAAGCATTTGATGAGCTGCTGATATAATGCTAATCCCAATACTTTTTTAAATATTGGTAGTGTTTTGATAGGGTGAACATTTCCAGATTCTATTCAATTATTTATTTTTGGTATTGGTATTTCTGTTCTTGTTTTGAAGTGCTATAGAAGAAATTCACCAGTTCTGATAGACGTATTAACAAAGTTCAATATTACATGTCCCAAGAGTTGAACATCTCTTTCAGATATTGACTGTTTACTATCTCAGATTTATTGATTTTATTTATTAATAATAATAAATAATCTCAACTGCGGTAATTCTAGCTGTTGAAGCGAATTTAATTCATAACTCAGTATTTCAAAACCAGTCCGTCCAGATCAGGGCTTATACAATTCACAATTTCACCTGCACTATTAACAAAATATTCATTGAATCGATTTGCAATATCATTTTCTGTGTTACAAACGTTTATTTGACCACCAACATTACATTATCCTTTCAATAGGTATTTACAGCTTTCAATGGGTTCAATTAGAGATTACAAATATCTCCACATTTCTTTTGCATTATGCTTGTTTTCATCGAGTTTTTGTTCATGACTTTTAACATCCTATTCACATAGTCATTTCTCACTGTCTTATAATTTTCCCAACTTTTTTTACTCAGTTGAATGTGTACTTCATTAGTATAGGTACAGATGTCAATTATGGTGCAACTTATCGGTAATTCCAAGGCATTTTAATCAAAACATTGAATGAAAACCAACCCAAAACATCAATCCAGGGAAATGAAAGTAAAAAGTAAGGGATTTTGACAGCTGACCACACCTCAGCTGTTCGAACAAAGGGACAAAGCGCAGTTAAACTTACCGGCAACCGGCAGACGAATATTACACAAGTTGACACGAGTTTCAACTGGTTTTCTTCTGGTAAATAACGTAAAAGAGGATTCAGTAGTTGGTTTGGACAAATACTGAATGAATTATTGCAAGTTTTGATTCATAAAAAGCTACTCACATCTTGCGGTATTTGCCCCATCGTCGTTCCTTCGCGGACCAACTCGAGGCTCCTGTTGGCAACCGGAATTTTGGCAATTGACGTCACTTTAGCAGCTCGAAAAAGTCACTCACAAAAAATAACCACAGTTCACCGGTTTCAGTTGCACATCGACACCAGAAAATGACACTCACTAGATATGTATCCGAAAAATAGGCTTCTATTCAGCAGCAGATCGTCCTTCGTGTAAACATTAACCGAAATCAGTCGCAAGAAGTACTACGAAGACAACTAGAAACTAAATAAAAGATATACAGATGAGCGCCTAGAGCGCGAGTGTTGCCTGACTTCGAGCGAGTGATGAAGTAAACCGAAAACCGGCTGGCTCGCAGCAAGCCGTGGAAACACGCGGTGGGGATGCCTAGATACAGCTGATTGGATCCCCGGTCGGGAACGATGAATGATATCAGCTGATTTCGCTACCCTAGTAACAGCGTCGACCGGCGAACAGCTGAAGTGGCGCGGCGTTGCCAAGCGTCGTCGCTTCTCCTCGAAACCAGTTTACGGACTGACAAAGGATAGTTTACTGGTCGGCGATGTTGCCGACTGTGAGGAAAATCCTCGTTTGTGGGGATTTTTTGGGAGTATGATGATTTTAATTTCATATATTATGTTATGGTAGATGAGCTAATAGGTAGGAAGAAAAAGTGCAACTACTAATAATGCACTAATAAAAAGATGCGTTTATTGTAATAAGTTTTTCAATGTTGAAACTGTTGCAAAACCATATAGGTGGTTCCAAAACGAATTTTAAACGCTAAAAATGAGAAAAAAATAACACGCAAGGACTAGTTCTAGATCTCTTCATAGAATTCTCTCGTGCCTTAGACTGTGTAGATCATGATTTAGTTACGTCATACCTTAAAGAAAGAAGACAAAAAGTAAAAATTGACAAATGTATCAGCAGTGAATCTGAAATTGGCCAGGGAGTACCTCAAGGATCTAATCTGGTTCCATTATTCTTCTTGGTGTTTGCTAGCGATCTTTCATTAGCAATAATAATAGGAGTCAATAATGGTCGATTTCATTCGCATTAAAGAAAATTAAACAACATGTTGATACGAGGTAAGCGAAAAAATACATTAATTAATGGTAAAATACATTCGTAAGAATTTTTTGCTAAAAGTGAGGATTTTTTTTGTGCACGTAGTGAGTATTTTGTGAATATTTAGTTGGCAACACTGCTATTCGGGTTCGTGTCGCTGAATATTGATTCTTGACGTGACAGGTTTGTACGTGATCGAGAAAAGTGAGGCTCTCGTTCATTCGTTTTGTTGTTCCTGATTTTTTAATTGAGAGGTGACTAACTTGATAAAGAAGATTTCAATATGAAGCGAATGAACCATTTACAGAAATCATTGCATTTTAAAAATAACTGATGTACCTAAGATGTGAGGAAATGTTACGACAGCGCAAGAGTGCCACAAAGACTTTATTTATCATTTCGACTTTGATGTCGGAATGATGAAAAAAAGTCAAATTTCGAGAAAAAAACTCGAAATTTCTACATAAAAGTTGACATTTCGACATTAATGTTGTAATTTCGACATTAAAGTTCAAATTTCGAGAAAAAGTCAAATTTCGAGAAAAAAGTCAAAATTTCGACAACAGTCCCGAAATTTCGAGAAAAACTTGGAATTTCGACATTAAAGATGAAATTTAGAGAAAAATGTCGATTTGTAGAAAAAAGTTGAACTTTCGACATTAATCTTGAAGATTCGAAAATAAAACTTTTCGAAAATTCGATTTCCTTCAATATCGAATATTGCATTATTTGACTTTGATTGCCTGGAAAAATTCGTTAAATGCGAAATCCTCGCGAATATCATTCGATCCTATATAAAATTTTCTTCTGAATCCGAAAATGTACTTGTTCTTCGAATTAAAACACTAGTTCACTTAGAAAATGTCGATTTTATGAACAGGTATTTTTTCGTCAAAAAAATTGCCCTTCTTCAGTTACCCCATTTTCGAATGACATTTTCAAGGTGATATTTGAAATCAGCTCGTCGAAATACGTTTGAGAAGAGTTTGCGATTTTTCGAAGAATGGAAAATAATTTTTTTCGAAAATTAGATTTCCTTCAATATCAAATTTTGCATTATTCGACTTTGATGGTCTGGGAAAATTCTTAAAATGTGGAATCCCCGCAAATATTACTTGATTCTATAGAAAATTCTCTTCTGAATCCGAAAATGTACTTGTTTTTAGAAATAAAACACTAGTTCCCTCAGAAAATGTCAATTTTATGGACGGGTGTATTTTTTCATCGAAAAAATTGCCCTTCTTCAGATACCCAATTTTTTAATGAAATTTTTGTGGTGATATTTGGAATCAGCTCGTCGAAATACATTCGAGAAAAGTTTGCGATTTTTCGAAAAATGTAAAATAAAAATTTTCGAAATTTCGATTTCCTTCAATATCGAATATTGCATTATTTGACTTTGATTGCCTGGGAAAATTCTTAAAATGCGGAATTCTCGCGAGTATCACTTGATCCTATAGAAAATTCTCTTCTGAACTCGAAAATGTGCTTGTTCTTTGAATTAGGACGCCAATTCACTTGGAAAATTTCGATTTTATAAACAGGTGCATTTTTTTCGTCGAAAATTACCCTTCTTCGGTTACCCCATTTTTGAATGAAATTTTTGAGGTGATATTTGGAATCAGCTCGTCGAAATACGTTTGAGATAAGTTTGCGATTTTTCGAAAAACGGAAAATAATTTTTTTTTTAAATTCAATTTCCATCAATATCGAATATTGCATTATTCGAATTTGATTACCTGGTAAAATTCTCAAAATACGGAATTCTCGCGAGTATCATTTGATCCTATAGAAAATTTTCTTCTGAACTCGAAATAGTACTTGTTTTTTTAATTAGAACGCCAATTCACTTGGAAAATGTCGATTTTATAAACAGGTGCATTTTTTCGTCGAAAAATTGACCCTTCTTCAGTTACCCCATTTTCGAATGAAATTTATGAGGTGATATTTGGAATCAGCTCGTCGAAATACGTTTGGAAAAAGTTTGCGATTTTTCGAAAAATGGAAAATAAAATTTTTAGAAAATTCGATTTCCTTCAATATCGAAATTGCATTATTCGACTTTGGTTGCCTGGTAAAATTCTTGAAACGCGGAATTCTCGCGAGTATCACTTGATCCTCTAGAAAATTTTCTTCTGAACTCGAAAATGTACTTGTTCTTTGAATTAGAACGCCAATTCACTTGGAAAATGTCGATTTTATAAACAGGTGCATTTTTTCGTCGAAAAAATTGCTCTTCTTCAGTTACCCCATTTTCGAATGAAATTTATGAGGTGATATTTGGAATCAGCTCGTCGAAATACGTTTGGAAAAAGTTTGCGATTTTTCGAAAAATGGAAAATAAAATTTTTCGAAAATTCGATTTCCTTCAATATCGAAATTGCATTATTCGACTTTGGTTGCCTGGTAAAATTCTTGAAACGCGGAATTCTCGCGAGTATCACTTGATCCTCTAGAAAATTTTCTTCTGAACTCGAAAATGTACTTGTTCTTTGAATTAGAACGCCAATTCACTTGGAAAATATCGATTTTATAAACAGGTGCATTTTTTCGTCGAAAAAATTGCTCTTCTTCAGTTACCCCACCTTCGAATGAAATTTTTGAGTAGACATTTGGAATCACCTCGGCGAAATGCGTTTGAGGAAATTTTGCGATTTTTCGAAAAATGGAAAATAAAAATTTTCGAAATTTCGATTTCCTTCAATATCGAATATTGCATTATTTGACTTTGATTGCCTGGTAAAATTCTTAAAATGCGGAATTCTCGCGAATATCACTTGATCCTATACTGAGTCACTATGGAATAAGAGGCACCACTTTAAATCTAATTCGTTCTTATCTCTCAGAAAGATTCCAATGTGTAGAGTTGAACAATATTAGATTTGACTTCAAAAAAATAGAACATGGTGTACCACAAGGTTCGGTTCTGGGACCCTTTCTCTTCATCGTTTATATCAATGACTTCTGTCAATACATGGCACCTACAAAATGTATGTTATTCGCTGACGACACAACCCTTGTGTGCTCTGATAAATCATATAACACCCGAACCGAATTCACATCTGAGAGCCTAACCTCGGCAAAAAATTGGTTTGCTGAAAATAAACTCAACTTGAATGAAAGCAAAACTCAAGGGGTTGTAATTTCTTCTAACACGACGTACCAAGATGGAAATCATGTAACGTTTCTTGGTCTCGTTATTGACGATATATTGAATTGGTCCAATCATGTAGATCACGTGGTTCGAAAATTATCTTCTACTCTGTTTTTACTACGACAATTGAAACCTCTCACAAATCACAATGTATTGAGAATGACATACTTTTCTTTATTTCATTCTGTGCTCACTTATGGGTATTCTACTTTGGGGAAATTCAAAAAACGCTATAGCAGTTTTCAAATGTCAGAAAAAAGCTATCAGAATTTTGGCAAACTTGGGTTTTAGAGATCATTGTCAACAACACTTTATTGGACTTGGTATCATGCCCCTGCCCACGTTATACATATTTACAGTCCTTTTAGAAATACACAAAAATGTGAGCAATTCCTCTAGACATTCTGACTCACATTGCTATAACACAAGATCTGCCGATCTGCTGACTATTCTTTGACACAGATTAGCTGTAAGCTGCAAAAACTCATTGAATCTCGAACTCTACAATATCCTTGATAGCTCAGTCAAAGTATTGGAGTTCAGTGCATTTAAAAAGGCAGTAAAAACATTTCTACTTAGTCATTGATAGCTACATTGTCTCAGCGAGCTCATTATGTATGTAATTTTTAATCTCGATGTATTTTTTTATACTGTTCTATTCTTTACTCCCTGAAAGCTAAGGATTGTCAAATTCTTCGATATTTTGAATGTATTTCTGTAGTTTTCAATATTTTTATATTTTTTTACTAATTTCATAATGCCATATGTCAATATTGATATTGAATCAATATTGTTTTTGTGACTTGCCATAAATGTTTTTTATGTACATAACTTGGTCAAATAAACTACTCTACTCTACTCTACTCTCTATAGAAAATTTTCTTTTGAACTCGAAAATATACTTGTTCTTTGAATTAGAACACCAATTCACTTGGAAAATTTCAATTTTATAAACAGGAGCATTTTTTCTTCGAGAAATTGCCCTTCTTCAGTTACCCCATTTTTGAATGATATTTTTGAGGCGATATTTGGAATCACCTCGTCGAAATACGTTTGAGAAAAGTTTGCGATTCTTCGAAAAATGGAAAATAACAATTTTCGAAAATTCGATTTCCTTCAATATCGAATTTTGCATTATTTTACTTTGATTGTCTGGGAATATTTTGAAAATGCTTAATTTACATTCCCTTATCTTTCCCCCTTCATTTGTACATTACTAATTCATATCCACAGGCAAATTTCAGAGCACTTTTTCCACCGGAATAGTTTCACAATTTGTCATCACAGGCATACGAAATATTTATGAAATATTTATGATATTTCATAACGAAGGAAGTAGAATGTGTTGCAACTCGAATGATGGATAAATAGTATGGTCATAAACATTTTCGCGAAACCTGCAATTTTGTCGCTTCTACTGAATTGGTTTACGTTCATTGTGATTCATTTTCTCCTGATTTGCAAACAAAGGACTAGCTGTTATAGGCCAATAATTTTAGCATTTAACATTAAAAATGGGGGAAAAATAGGAAAACAATGCAAAATTTCACAAATGTTTTATTTTAGTGACTATAAAAATGTGCCCCTCGTGTAAGGTCGGCAACAGTGTTAAAAATGTAAATTAGAAACAATTCTAATTATTTTGTAGAGCAAAAAATGCAAAAGAGTAAAAAAACAGGAATATAATCTTTATTCAATTAAATAGGATAACCTAATATAAACACAATAATGAAAAAATATGCAACAAAAATAAAAATGATAGTTTTTTATCACATAACTATGGATAATACCACAGCACATAATGACATAATAAAATAACGAAACAGCAATAAAACAACAAAATGAAAATAGCAGTAAAATAGCAAAGAAACAAATTTATAATAAAAAAATTAAATAAAATTTATAATACTTAAAAATTAAAAATAGCTGCATGGAGTTTATGCCAGTCTACGACCAAAAAATAAGTTAAAACGGTACATTACATTCACAATCAGACCACATAATAGCCACAAAACAAAGAACTAAATTTTTTACATATTTATCCAATTCAAGGGATTGCCCTTAATTTTACAATCGCCTTGGAAAAAGAAAAAAATCATATGATGGCTGGTTTGAATGATTTTAATCGCATTCTTCTTGAAGCTATCAATAGATTTAATTAAGATTCTTAATACTCTCCGGGAGTTGATTGTAACTATCAAAACCTTTGAAACATAAATAAATAATCATTTCTCTAGGAATTGATGTAAAGACGACAAAAAAGTATAGAAAGCAGAGATAGAGAATCAAAAGGTCGGTTATTGAAAATAAAGAACTGATGTTTGTAGCTTGAAATCCATAATAAAATGCATTTATTTATGATCAAAAAGAGATATTATTGAAATGATTTTGTTTCAAATGTTTATGTTTAAACAATCGTGCTAAGAGTTTAAACTTAGATGTAATTCATACGAAGATAGTGGTCCATACTCGAAGTGGAAGACCAAGTTTTTTTGAAAGAATGACACGTAATCACGTAAAATTCAATCCATTTTGTGGCAAAACATACGCCAAGTTATATGGTAATTGAAAAATATTAATACTATGTCCTTTGATCTGATTTTTTGGGGGTCTTCCCCTTATTTTATTAAAGGTTTTTCAACATTACGGGCAGTATGAGCCCCTATTGTTTGATCTTTTGTTAATCCTACTATGTTAGTCTAATTTGAATTTAAATATTTTTTCTCTCCACTCAATCTTACTTTAACAAATATATGTTCGAAACATGTCCTAAGTATACAGGGTGTTTCATAATAAATGCGCAGGACTTCCGGTTGTGATAGCTCGTTCAAAAATACGAAAAATAGTTTTTATTAACTTACCCTCTAAAATTCAACATTTTCGAGATACAGGGTGTTGAAATTTTAAAAAAATTATAGTTTTTTGCGAATATCTCTGGAACCATTTATCGCACAAAAAACAGATTTAGAATGCATTTTCTACTCATAATAAGCTATGTTTTGTGCAGATTTTTTATTTTTTTCAAATTCATAATTGGTGATGATTTTGAAGGGGTATTGGGTGTTTTTTTCTCCAACTTCTACGCCACTGAAAAAAGTATGATTTTGAGCAGCCTACTTGAACCGCCAATGTTTTTTACACAAAATAGGTACTCTTGGTCATAAGCTCTAAAGTTGACCGTTTTCAATAAAAATTAACTTTCATGTTAAAAAACATGGTAATTTTTTTTTAAATAATTTTTTTCCTAATTATACAAAATTTATTTAAACGTTAGAACAAATAACAAAACCAAACGTTGACTTCTTAATTGCAAAATAAAAAAAAAACAATAACAATCATACTCAGTTGAATTGTTGGAAATATCCGCCATTAGCTTCAATGCACGCAACAATTTTTCGAGGAAAAAACATTATTTAAACAACATGAAAGTTGATTTTTCTTGAAACCGGTCAACTTTAAAGCTTATGACCAAGAATACCTTTTTTGTGTAGAAAACATTGGCGGTTCATATAGGAGGCTCAAAACTATACTTTTTCCAGTGGCGTAGAAGTTGGAGAAAAAAACACCCACTACCCCTTCAAAATTTTCACCAATTATGAATTTAATAAATAAAAAATGCGCACAAAACATAGCTTATTATGAGTAGAAAATGCCTACGAAATCTGTTTTCTGTGCGATAAACGGTTCCAGAGGTATTCGCAAAAAACGATTATTTTTTTAAAATTTCAACACCCTGTATCTCGAAAACGATGCATTTTAGAAGGTAAGTTAATAGAAACATTTTTTCATATTTTTGGACGAGGTATCACATCCTGAAGTCCTGCGTATTTATTATGAAACACCCTGTATAGAAGTAAATCGAATTTTACGAAAAATTTTATTTTTCATTTTTTGAAAAATCATGAACTTTCCGGTCAACTTTAGAGCTTATGACCAAGAGTACCTTTTTTGTGTAAAAAACATTGGCTGTTCAAGTAGGCTGCTCAAAATCATACTTTTTTCAGTGGCGTAGAAGTTGGAGAAAAAAACACCCACTACCCATTCAAAATTTTCACCAATTATGAATTTGAAAAAATAAAAAATGCGCACAAAACATAGCTTATTATGAGTAGAAAATGCCTACGAAATCTGTTTTCTGTGCGATAAACGGTTCCAGAGATATTCGCAAAAAACTATTATTTTTTTTAAATTTTAAGTATCTCGAAAATGGTGCATTTTAGAAGGTAAGTTAATGGAAACATTTTTTCATATTTTTGGACGAGCTATCACATCCTGAAGTCCTGCGCATTTATTATGAAACACCCTGTATAGGATCTTTATCCAAATCTTTCGATTAAATTTTGCGTGGAGACGACTGAGTTATTCTTAAAAAAATAGATGTAATTTTTAATTTCTCCAAGTAACATTTTCCTTCTCCATTTTGCTCTAACATCAAACTCAAAGGTGCTTTTCGCTTTGGTCAATCTTATGATAAAATAGTTTCTCATTTGAAACAGATTGAAAATAAATTGTGAAAAATAACAATACCTGACTTTTCATTGTAGGGAGGTGTAATTGGATATGTGAACGTAGGCTTCAACTCTAATCAACTTTTCTCAAAAGTAATTTTTGATCTTGTCGAAAATGAAGATGATGAAGAAAATTTCATATTTTTTGATCACCCTCGTATACGGCTGAAAAAAAATTATCTGATGGTCGTAATTAAGACCATGACAAACTTTTTATGAGGAATAACTTTTTTGTCGTAAATTCAGTAAGAACTATAAAAGTTTCCCAAATACAGAAAACTTAAGCGGACACACTGTATAATGAGGGAAATGAGTTTCAAGTATGTTTGATAACTTTTTCGCATTATAAAATGATACTTTGTTGAATATTATTCATGAGTTTAGGTTTTGTAATAAGGATTGAGGTCTCTAAGTTCGAGATATCTTGTTGAAATTATGGAAGTCAAACATTCTATATTTTATAACAACAACATACATCTGGCGCCGCGTATTCTACCTCTATTTGTTTACGTATACCTAATCGAGATTTTATTGTTTATCTTCAACGCGCGCCTCTGGTGAGGAGTAATGAAAATTAGATTCTACTATCACGAATAATTGTTTTCGATATGGACTATGGTCACAATCATATGTTGCGATAAGATGTCATTAGGTCAAATCGGTGTTAAAAATATTGATATTTGTACGGAAAACGTATTGCAATAGCATCATTAAATTGAATCAGAGTAGGATTAGAGATTTCTTCCGCCTTCAAATTTGGAATTCTTATCAGTCTCGTAGAAGACAGATGCTATCAGAAAATTTTCTATGTATTATCAACAATAGTTTTTTTATACAACTAGAATATAAAGCTACTCTTTTTTGCACAAGCGAGAAGTTTTCATAACGAGCCGTAGACACTTGTCGTGAATTGGGGTTTATTCACTAGGTAGATACTGATCATTTATAGATTTAAAACACTTTCGAAAAATATAAAAACATTTATTTCACTGTGTATAACTATGAAATTATGACGATTGAATTTAATGAAGGAATTAATTAATTAAATAATTGATGAATCTCTCCTAGACTAGTTACGTTTTATATAAATTAATAGGAAAAGACTTATACTTACAATTAAGACTGGCATATACAATTTAGGAACATTTTCTATGGATTCGAACTCTACTCTTCCAAACTCCCCGCAAGGGCGGATCTAGACTGAAATCCTAGGGGGGTCATGCAATTTTCCCTGACCTGACTTCACTCAACTTAACCTACCGCCCTCTGCTTAATTTAACTTACTTTGATCTGAGTCTCACTCATTCTCTCATTCATAGATCTTGAGTTGTACATGTTGTGTGAAATCGGGGATTGAGTACATATTGTGAAGTAATAATACCAACTTTTATTTATAATATATATATATATATATATATATATATATATATAAATAAAAAAGTTATTGGGTATAACCCTCAAAAAGTTGTGCAACCGTAGACACGTGTTTCGAACTTAAGCTCTCTTCAGTACGGTAAAATCAAGTGCGAAGATGTACAACACTTGGATGTAAAAATAGAAACAAAGGAAGTCAACAACAGGAAGCCAACCACACATTTGTGGCATCAGTTATACCCAATAACTTTTTTACTTATATTTTCATATATTGCCCCTTGCTAAATCCATCCTTATTTGTATCTTCCTGGGTAGGATTGTCACGCTGGTAGCTATAGCTACCTCCGTGGCGACGTTAGTTGTTGCCTTGTGAGTACAAAGTCTTCTAACTGATGCCACAAATGTGTGGTTGGCTTCCTGTTGTTGACTTCCTTTGTTTCTATTTTTACATCCAAGTGTTGTACATCTTCGCACTTGATTTTACCGTACTGAAGAGAGCTGAAGCTCGAAACACGTGTCTACGGTTGCACAACTTTTTGAGGGTTATACCCAATAACTTTTTTACTTATATTTTCATATATTGCCCCTCGCTAAATCCATCCTTATATATATATATATATATATATATATATATATATATATATATATATATATATATTGAAAAAAAGGATAGTCGCTGACTAGTTAAGAGTAAAACTGTTTGTAGGGCCTGCAGCGATGTAAAAGGAAACTCTTTTAAGTTTTTTCCAAGCTTTCGGAATCTTTTATTCCATCATCAGGGAGACTACAATTGGAAATGTCATATAAGATTGTAAATTCAAAATTATAAGTACTCACTATCTGACCTTAGAGTGAATGAACCTAGATTTATTAGATACAAATTCCACCCCTATAAGATGAAAAGAATGCAAATTTGACACTAGCACAAAAAGAAAAAAAACTGCAATTTTCCAGGCATATAGTAGACATAATTCAAAGGAATGCTACATTTCTTCAAAGGATATTGTGGACTGGTGAATCATCTTTTTCTACCAGCAGAGGTTGCCAACGCCAAAATAAACACCACTGGTCTGATTCTAATCCTTATCAAATACAGGAAATTCAGTTCCAAGGTAGAGAGTCCATTAGTGTATGGTGAGGTTGCCAACGCCAAAATAAACACCACTGGTCTGATTCTAATCCTTATCAAATACAGGAAATTCAGTTCCAAGGTAGAGAGTCCATTAGTGTATGGTGCGGATTAATTGGTGAACGTGTTTTAGATCCCACACTTTTTGATGGTTCGTTGACAGGTCTGGTTTATTTAAATATGCTGGAAACAGAAATTGACGGTTTACCTTTAGCCATATCAAGATATTTAATTTGACAACAAGATGGAGCGCCGCCACACAGTACTACTCCAGTAAAATTGTTCTTGGATAGAAAATATTCACAGTGGATTGGAAAATCAGGTTCTATAAAATGGCCTCCTAATAGTCCCGATTTAACACCATAAGACTTTTTCTTCTGCGGTCACGTTAAAAGCATCGTTTATTCTACACCGTCCTATTCTTTGAACGATTTGAAATTAAGAATTAAGGATGCCATTCTACAGGTGCAATATAATAGATCCATTCTGTCAAAAATTAAAGGACATACAGAAAAAGTATATATCAAGTGCATCGAAAATGAAGGAGGACATGTTGAGCAGCATTGTTTTTATTGTTGTATTGGATTAATTTCATTTTTGAATAAAGTTATTTTTCCTAGTTTTGAATAATTTACTCAAATGTTGTGAGTTTTCGAACAGCAAAATCCTCTTTATCTTGATGAATTTCCCAAAACAATAAAACTATCAAGGAATACTACAATTGAATTGAAAACAGAACAAGAAATTCAGGTATCTAGATGATGTTGTAAAATTAAGATTTTGATCATATTTTTATCAATTCAGACGGAACTACTGAAAGGAAAGGGCATGTATGGCATATTATCGTAATAAAAAAAAAGTCTTTTCAAATATGTAGTGATATACAGGGTGTCCCATTGAAAAAAAGTAATAATTCTGACATTTGACAGTTGACATTTTTTGACAAAACAGCATTAAACTTTACGCCAAATCCTACAATATACTCCTTTATTCAACCTTCTATCTTAAAAACTGAGTATTTTACAGCCATGTAAAAGTGGGACTAAACAAAATGAAAGCACTGTACAAATCCTTGATAATATGAATAAATTTATAAACAGACTTGTTAAGGGTTGAGTGGAAGGGTATTTTTTGTTCTGCTAGCACATCAAAAAATAAACCTTTATTACAAAAACATCTCATTGTACCAGTTTATTTCAATGGTTCTGTTTTTTGCGAATAATAAAGAGGATTATTATTATTAATATTAAAAATTAATGAACCAGGTCCTATCTATCTCATTTTCCTCATCCTTGTTGCTCAGAATTTGAAAAAAATCGCATTCATTTGACTAAGAAATTGGAATAGTTCGTAAAATGAAATGATTATGCACCTGTATGCAAAATACTCCTTGTACATATCCAATTTCTACATCATTACGAGCGATACTTGTTTTTCTTTGTTTAAAAATTGGAAAACATGCCGGTCATTATGGTCTACCGCTATAATTATGCAAATTAGAAATAATACTTGACAGTGGGATCATATAGTTGGTACCTCATTGTCACATCAACTGAATGATATAAATATTTATTAATGGGGTAGGTATAATTTTCATACGGGTTTGGCCGATATTGGATGATAGGTAGGCAATTTCAAACGGAGATACACGTATTTTTTCATAGCGCAGCTGTCATCGACGGTGGTATTTCACTCATGCAAGTAGAGACTTGAATGAAGTAAAAAAAAGTCTGGAAACGACTGATTATTTTGAAATTTCTGTTTTTTTATTGCACAAATAAAAGTAGAAGAAAACAATTTAGGTTTTGAGTAAGGTTATTCTGGACTTTCATTGTCTAAAAAAGAACAAAGAAAAATTCAATTCTCTGCAATTTTTAATCACGTTTCAACTGTTAAAATCTACAGTCGTTATCAAGTGTATAATGCGACAATCTCAAGGATACTTCTTATATATGCTGTGGATAATTTTGTGTCATTAGCCTAGGGTTAATTTGGCGGTATTCAGGTAAGCCTTTTAATTACAGTGCCAGGTCCCTCCGGTACAGCATTGGTAATTCTTATCGCAATTTCAATTGATCCATGCCACTAATTAAGGGTTTCCACACATTACGGATTTCTATGCTAGCTTGACTAAAGACTTTGTTGTTCATAATATAAGCACTCTCTTTAAACTTCCTTCTATACCAGCCCTCTTCTTTATGGATGACTACGGCTTCAGTCCATTTTATGTTGTGTTGGGTCGTCCAGACATGATCCGCTATTCCTGACTTTGATGTTTCTCCTCGTTGAGTGTTTCTCTTGTGTTCAGCGAGTCTAATGCTAAGTGGTCTCTTAGTTTCTCCAAGATAAGCTTCGCCGCATTCACAAGGGATGCGGTAGATGCAGTTTTTGGAGTTAATGTCAGCGTAACGTGGTCTGGTCTTTGTGAGATGGCTGCGAATAGTGGACATGTTTCAAGTCAGGTAACACTATTCGCAGCCATCTCACAAAGACCAGACCACGTAAAGCTGATATTGAATCCAAAAACTGCATCTACCGCATCCCTTGTGAATGCGGCGAAGCTTATCTTGGAGAAACTAAGAGATCACTTAGCGTTAGACTCGCTGAACACAAGAGAAACACTCAACGAGGAGAAACATCAAAGTCAGGAATAGCGGATCATGTCTGGACGACCCAACACAACATAAAATGGACTGAAGCCGAAGTCATCCATAAAGAAGAGGGCTGGTATAGAAGGAAGTTTAAAGAGAGTGCATATATTATGAACAACAAAGTCTTTAGTCAAGCTAGCATAGAAATCCGTAATGTGTGGAAACCCTTAATTAGTGGCATGGATCAATTGAAATTGCGATAAGAATTAACAATGCTGTACCGTAGGGACCTGGCACTGTAATTAAAAAGCTTACCTGAATACCGCCAAATTAACCCTAGGCTAATGACACAAAATTATCCACAGCATATATAAGAAGTATCCTTGAGATTGTCGCATTATACACTTGATAACGACTGTAGATTTTAACAGTTGAAACGTCGTGATTAAAAATTGCAGAGAATTGAATTTTTCTTTGTTCTTTTTTAGACAATGAAAGTGCAGAATAACCTTACTCAAAGTGAAACATTGTCAACCACTTTCAAACAAATTTAGGTTTTTATGCTGGAAAAAAGTTATTATTTTGAAAGAGTACACAATTTTTTTTTTGGCATTGGGTTCTACTGTACAGTTCGAAAATAACGGACGGCATCTGTCAGTACATCAGACAAGGAGAGATGAACACAGCAGGAAAGATTAGTATCTAGAATAATTCCAAGAAAACTTGCATTACCCGTATTTTGGAACACCAAAAAAAATCGTTTTTGTATTTTCACCAGGTTTAAACTTTCCCCATTAGATTTTTTTGGTATTAGTAGAGAATCTTAGGAGATTTATCTAGTTAGTTTCATCTGCAAAGAGATTGCAAGTATGGCAGTATGAAAGAAATTCACAAAGATCATTTATATATACAAAAAACAGGAGTGGTCCTAAAACCGAGCCTTGGGGCACTCCATCGTTGATAGGGATAATATCAGAATTGGTATAATTTGCCCAGACAGACATATTGGCATCTGTTTTCGAGGTACGATTTTATTAGTGGGAGAGGTGCTCCCTTGACTCCATAGTAGTTGAGTTTCCCAATTAAAATATCGTGAGAGGCGCAGTCGGAGGCCTTGGTGAGATCACTTAGAGTGACATATGTGTGGTCGTGTTTCAGGTTTATGTCGCTCACTATTTTGCACTGCCTTTATATGGTGTTCTCTTTGAACGAAAACCAAATTGATTTTTATTCAAGATATACTTGGTTTCAAAGTATTTATACAGTCTGCCATTCAGTAGTTTTTGAAGTATTTTGGAATTATTTGATTGGAGTAATACACCTCCCAGTATAGGTATATTTACAAAGAGTTTTATATAATACGCTGATTTTTGTATTTAAATTGAAAAGTAACATATTTCCATCCTATTCATCAAGAAAACTGAATTATATTCAAGATGTAAGTACATTGTCACAATACTAGAGGGCAAGCAGCAAGTGATTTTTATATAAATTCCGAAAATGTTTTATTTACAGAAGGTCTTGTTCAACAATTTGCCTTGCAAAATGGAAAGGAAAATTATTATTTTGGAAGAAGAAAATTGTAAAATACCAGTGATAGGAGTCTACTTATTTATTCTATGTTTTTACAAAACAAACAATTTTAACATTTTTTTTTATATACTGAAATTTTGTAGTCTATGTACAACTTTTGAATAACTTTTGCACAAAATTCGATCAACGGGTTATTTTGAGGAGAAAAATCAAAGATTGGTATTAATTTTTATGTAGATGCGCACATTATTTATTTTAACTTGTCTTAACCTTTTTACAGTAATCATTCGGAGTTTTTTATATTCAAATCTTATTCCTACACCTTTTCTTAACAAAAAAGGCATACTAGTTTAACAACGCTAGGGACAAGTGTTTCTGAGAAATTTGCAAATTTCTTCATCGATGTAGGCGCCAGATGAAGTTGCTCAGAACCTTACAAAAACTGAGTATCTGATAGTTCTCGTCAAAATAAATAACTGTTTTCCATCAAGATGCATCGAAAAATGATTCGTTCTCAGAATACAGGGTGTTGGAATTTTAAAAAAATATCGGTTTTTCAATATTTTGTATCTTGAGAAAGAAATATTTCTCGATACATATTCGTAGAAAAAGTTGTTTACTTTAGCGAGATCTATAACATACTCAGTTTGTGTAAAGTTCTGACATATGGCGCCCAAGTGACCCCATAATCTGCATCGATGCAGAAATTTGCAAATTTCTCAAAAACGGTTGCCCCTAGCGTTGTGGAGCAGGTATACCTTTTTTGCGTAGAAAAGTTGAAGAAATAAGATTTGAATATAAAAAAAAAGTTCGCTGTCAAAAAAATTAGGGAAAATTCAAGTAAATAATGAGAGCGTTTGCAGCGCCCTCTAAGTGCTACATAAAAATTAATACCAAATTTCGATTTCTTACCTCAAAAAAAACCTGTTCAGCTAATTTTATACAAAAAACTGATTTTTTGCAAAAGTTATTGAAAATAATTGAAAATAAAGCTTCAACTTGAACACCCTGTATCTCCGAAACAAAACATTCGCTGACACATGTTGAAATGAACTTTTTATCTTAAAATTAGTCAAAGAATCACCCTTAGAAATTTGGACAAATACTCAATAAACACCCTATATTTTGTACTGTTTTGAAGAGCATTGTACTAATAAACTTTGATATATCTCGAAAATAGTTATTTAAGTGTCAAGGGCGTAAAATAGTCTTTTATGGAACGCAGCGTTTAAATAATAGCATGTGCGATAGCGAGGGCTGTTAACACGTCTTGGTTCATAAAAGCAAATTACGCCCGAAATACATACAAAATTTTATGCACGACCGTTATATTCGATGTCATGTAGATAGATACCTCTTTATAACAGAAAGTTACTTATGACATCTACAGTCACTGGTTGAAACTTAATTTGACACGAACCAAGGAATCCAAAGTTAGATGTTTATCTACTCATTGACAGGCAACCAACAATTCGTTGTTATGACCAACCCAAGGTTCAATCAAGTTTCTAGTACGCTATGAGGAACGCAAGCAGAATCTAAGTGAAAATAGAATATTTTTCTATTTGATTCCGCGAGTTCCAACCTTTGACAGCTGTTTCGTGGTCACCCGCTCATCAGAAAAGATTTATGGAGCTCTCGAAATCAAAATGAATCCACTCAAAAATTAGAAGAGTAGTACGATAGCGGAGAGCTATATTGAAGAAAGTATCTCTTCGAAGAACAAAATTGTTACAATGATAGCCCATTCCGTTTCCGAAAAAGAAAATGTTAACGTTCCGAACCAAACCGAATGCACATTGAGGAGTTCATCATCGGTCAACTCACAGAACTTCAAACTTCGTACTAATCTTTCAGGAACATTTGAAAATTGTAATTTATATTTGAGAGAAAATAATTAGTCCCTTTCTTATGTACAGTTATAAATAAAACTTTTCTGAGTAAGTGATTTATTGAACTACAGAAAAAACATTTAGCGGGCGTTATGATTCATAATGCCCTCCATAACGCCCGGCGTTATGGGTCTGTTAATAGCAAGTAATGGACAAGTGAAAAATAAAAAATATTGTTCAGTCCTTGTAGATCTCGTCGTTACTGCAGGCCCATCCTGTACATTCGGCTCCAAAAATACATCATACCCAAGAAATCAGACAAGTTAGGCAACAACTATTCAGTGGCTAATACCATCTAATACCTATATCGGTGACTTTTACCAAATCTAGATCAAAAGCTAGTGATTTATCTCGATGTACACACAAACTAGCGGTTACTGGCCTACTGAAATTTACTGCTTACGAGAGTTAGAGTTAGTTCCGAGGTGACCTTTACTTGTAGATTTCGACGATAAGTCTGGCAACGCCGCGCGCGTCCTCGTTAGTTCGTTGCTAAGGAAACAACATCCATGCAATAATAATTACTCGGTTCAGTTAGCGAACGGTGTTTGATTGCATGTTGCGTTTCATTATTTCGAATGGGATGACATTCGAGCATCAAAGTAGAGCCTAATTACGGCCGTGCTCGATCATTATTATTTTACTAGAGCACTAGTTCAGAGAACAAAGAACCATCAACAAAGGACAACGCCCTTTCGATATCGTTCGTTTCGAAACAAAAGATGCGTTGTGCAGGTCATGCTTTCACCAATTTGCCGGGTGCAGGTTTTTCGCGTTTTAATTTGACAGGGAAATTTTGATAGAGCCGCGTTATGTTATGACATTATAATAAGAGTGTATTTGACCTCTCTGTCGGTCGGTGTTGCCAACTCGGATTTTGAAAAAGGCGCAGGCCAGATTAGAAAATTATGCGGGATTACCAAAATTTCCTCATGAAACGTTTGTAAATTAAATTTTTTTTAACTTTACCTGTAACTAACAGATACCAAACGAATTGTCGTTGCCGACCGATGTTTAACCCTTTTTTTTTTTTTTTTTTTTTTTTTTTTTTTTTTTTTTTTTTTTTTGTGATGAGGTGGAGGAAATCTTTTACAGAGAGGAAAGGGGCCTCCGGCTCAAGACTCCAGACCTACTGTGAGACTTCACTGCTCACAGGGTTACTCACTAAAACCTCCACCTCTAGGCCCGTCAGGTTGTTGCCCCCGGTGACACTTAGGCTTATTGGCCCATTGTATCTTGCCTATGTGTTGTACTTTCACAGTACCCAATCCAGTAATTTCGTGCCTTGTACGAGTTTGTACAAGTCCTTTACTGGGTGCGATCTGTACAGTTCTGGATCGCCAGATGTCTGCCCGAAGATTGCCTGTCTTTTGCGGTCTAGTGCCTCGCAACAGCACAGTATGTGTGTCACTGTTTCTGGATCCTTACCACATAGTCTGCAGGTCAGGTCTCCATTATACAGTCCCATTTTGTTGAGGTGCTCCTTCACTGGTGCATGACCAGTCAGGAGTCCCGTAACGATTCTAAGCTGGCTCCTGTTCATCGACAACAGGTCTGCCGTTCTTTTCTGGCACGGTCCTTTAATGTATTTCTTCCCGTGTTTGTTTCCTGGTATGCTTTCCCAGTAGTTTTTGCGACTGTCCCCAATCCACTCTCTTACAGACGCTCTTACCGTGCACTTCGGTACCCCTAGTGTCTGCCCTTGGTTTGGAGGATTTTCCGAACCTTTTCTCGCTAGTTCGTCTGCTTTTTCATTGCCTGCAATTCCCCGGTGTCCTGGAACCCATATCAGTTTGACTTGATTCCGGTCTGCCAGCACTCCTAGTTATTCTTTGCAGTCCCATACCAATTTGGACGTCACTTCCTTGTTGCACAAGGCCTTAAGTGCCGCTTGGCTGTCTGACAGGATGTTGATATGCGCGTTTTCAACGTTTCTCCTGTTGTTCTCCCTCGCGCATTGGAGAATGGCATACACCTCTGCCTGAAAGACAGAGGTTTGTTTAACCCTTTACTCCCATATTATAATACACCTACTACGTAGGCTTATTATGGCAAGTACCTGTCAGAAAACAACTACTCCCCTGGCTAAGACCACGACGGGTATTGAATTATACCTAACAGATACCTATTGTAATAAAACCTTGGAAGTCAATTTGGCACACATATCAAAGACCGATGACAATACAAAAATTTCATAATATTTATGTAATTATGATAATAATACTGATGAGAATTCGTAAATTAAATTTTCACCCACATCCATTCCTCCGAATAATCTAAAATTTGGCACACGTAGGTTTCAAAGACCACTGGCAATACAAGAATTTCACTATAATATTGTTATAATAATAGTAATGATGTGAATTTTTCATTTCAATTTTCACTTACTTTCAATCGTCTAAATAATCAAAAATTTGACACACATATCAAGGACCGACGACAGTACAAACATTTCATAATTTAATGACATCCAATCCTAAGAATAATCTGTAATTTAGAGCACATATCAAGGACAAATGACAATACATGAATTTCATAGTGATAACGTGATAATAATAATGATGTGAATTTTTGAATTAGTTTTTCACCTACTTTCAATCGTTCAGTCCAGAAAAATCCGAAATTGTCTCACTTCTCATGGAAACTCTCAGGTCTGATGGAAATGCTCCAAATGCACCTACCACCTGAATGGGGTTGGCCAAAGTGATATACACTGCCCGCCTCGCGCGATGGAAAAACCCATCATCCTGGAAAGTTATATTAGGGGGCAAATTAGCCCAAAATTCCTTCAAATTCGTGTTCAGGATCCCCAAATTACTAATATCACACCTGTTTCCTGAACAATTTTCTGTCCTGAAAAAATCGAATTTGTTTCACTACTCATGGATTATCGCGAAAACACCAGCTGTCTCTCAATTCTGATTGGTCTGTCAGCGTTGGTGTTTTCAACGATTTAACCACAGATGACAAAGCAGTTTGACATTTTGACAGATCATTATTGTAGGCGAAAACGTCAAAATGAGTCGCATCGTAATGATAGTTATAATACATTTTTTGTGCTTATATTTGATTAATTATGGTTATGATGAATTGATTGTTCATGTTTATAATAATACTTTTAATGCTTCGTGAAATAGTCTAATAAAATTCCACTCGTGATTGAATTTATCTCATAAGTCTGTCTTTTATTACTGAACTCAACTGAATTGTATCGAGAAAACACCACGAGTCCGCAGGACGAGTGGTGTTTTCTCGCAAGCAATTCAGTTTCGTTCAGAAATGAATCGACAGACTTATCGCGAATTCAATCACTTGTGTGTTAGGGGCGAAATTTAGGAAAGGAGAGCAGTGAATGTGCAATGATGTGTCACGCCTCTAACACACCCAGTAGCTCAGTAGGCGTGGATTCGACAATAAAATTGATTTTGATAAGATTGAAATATGGGGTTAATTTTCCGGAGCGCCACGGATTTATCGCTAGTGAAAAATCCGAAACCACCCTGATGGAATGGGACAACCCACTGCACTAATATTGCTAAAATATTAAACAATAGATACCTGTAAATGGTATAATAATAATATATAAATATGTAGAGGCTTTGTCTTCCCTTACGCTTAGATAACTTGGACCAGAATAAAAGAAATAGTCACGTCCCTTACTAATAAAAAATATCAACCACCAAGATAAATTCAAGTGAATGCTGTGATTGAGAGTATGGTATTGTTTGAATATATCAATATGAAACCTCCAGTGAGGGCTATGCCTGTGACGTCACGATGATAGCTTACAGTTATGGATACTTACGCCTTAGGGGCAGTCTTATTCTAATCTGATACTATGTAGATATTCTCAAGCATGCCAGTTCACCAATTATTGTGGTTGTAGTTCATCAGTGCCTTGGTGTATACAGGTGTACAGTGGGTACGACACAATCAATCAAAGTACATGTACAGCTCGGACGAATAGCGAAGGAATGCTGAACAACAGATATACAGCGGGACAACCACAGTTGAACAGGAACAATCACAGCAGTGGAATAGTGGAAAGACAATCGTGTAGCAACGAAACAGTGGAACAATCACATTAGTGGAACTCCAATAAACGGTAGCAGAGTAGTAGCAATAATCAGTAATAAGCAGTAACAGTAGCAAAGTAGTAGCCAGCAGTGTAGTAGCCACAGCGGAGCAGTAGCAGAGTGGTAGCAAGCAATAGCCGCAGCGGAGTAGTAGCAAAGTGGTAGCCGCAGCGGAGCACCCTAGAATGAACAATACCAGTCTGACTTCTGATTACACTTGTATGGGGCCATAAGTAGAGCCCAAATGCAAATACTAACCTCTATCAAGTGGGAGGGTTCTGATAACAGCTTTGATGGTCTGTTTGCTGTCTGATAGCGAGTTTCTCGTTCCAGTGGTTTCACACAATGATAAAGTGACTTCTAACCTCAAAAATCCGCAAAGCGAACAGAGATTTCTCAAAAATATATAGCGTCAAAAATCGCAAATAATATGAGAAACTCTCCTGATATGAATTTTCCCAAGATCCATCAACGATGATCAAACTTTAATTGGAAATCTTCAAAATAGGTCAGTCACTCATCAATATCAAATAAGGAAGAGGAAAATATCTCTCAGACGTCAAAGTCAAAACTGTCAATATCTGACAAGGCGCTTTCTTGTTCATTAGTGTTCGGTGGGAACAGTCCAGGAACTACCTCGAGCTACTAGGAGCTATGAAAAGAACACCTTTAAGATTCAGTGTTGCCAACCGAACCAAGATGAAAACGCCAGCCTCTCAATCTCAGAACCAAACACAAACAAACAAACAAAAGATCAAGTATTCGAATGTGAAGTAGGTACCTCAATGACACAAGACAGAGATATAGTAGGAATGAGTTTTTGTTCTCAACACAAAACAATAGACTAACCAAAAGTATGTTTACAAAACAACGCTGTCATACCGCAAAATAGAACAACTGATAACTGTTATTAGCTTAAGGCCGGTTCATGTCCGCTCGAACTAGTACAGCAAAGGTAAGTACTAACATTCGGAACAAGCTATACAAGACAACGATCAAGTTGTCATTTTGATACAGTGGCGTACAGAGTGGAAAGTGTATATCAATGACAGAGAATTTCTGATGTTATTGTATTAAAACAGAAAGGGTTTTCTAGTGCAAAATAAACCCGTAACATGTGGTATTACTACTGATAAGTGAGACACACTGTATAAACGATTTGTTCAAACTCCCACTAAATGGAAAAGTTGTGAGTTTCGCCGATGAGGCCATTATTTCGTAGGACATCAACTGGGATTATTTAAAAACTATGGCAGAAAGTATTCTAACTAAAATTTTTAATAGGTTCAAAACCCGCCTATTGACAATTAATTTCGACAAAAAACATTTCCTTCCGTTTGCATTATATTCTAAATACCTACCAACCTGGTGGCCAGCAATGATGAATATGAAACCACTCCAATAAATAGTGTACAAAACACGAAGTACTTGGGTGTATTCGTCGATAACACCTTGAAGTGGGATATTAATACCAATTGTATAACAACAAATCTTCGCTCCATCTTAAAATAGTTCAAATATCTATGAAATATTCTTGCCACAGAAGATCTACTGATTTTGTATTATGCACTTCTACGAATCAAAATTTTTTTTTGAAAATAATACGCCATGAACCTCGTAAATTACATAACGAAACATACATTCTTGATATACGACAATTGTTCCTTATTGTAACGGTAATTAGACAACATAAACATAAAAACGATCTAATTGAAATATCACATGACACACAAATATAACACTCGATATAGATCAAATTCCTCATAAGTTCCAAAACTTGAGAAAAACATTTTACAACGGAGGTTACGTACTTAGGACCCAATTAAATTCTCTCAAAATGTTCAAAAATAAATTTTGAAAAAAAAGATACTCACTGTACCAAGATTGAAGATTCACCAGAATGGTGATACAAAAAATACATATTAGCTGTAAGCAGGTGTTATTTTTTAAAGATTACTTCGCATAAATATGTATGTGTGTTTATGTCTTGGAATACAGTGAAATCATTAATACTTTCCACGATGGAAAATAGCGACTAAATTCCAACTTTCAGTCGCAGATGATTCCACAACTGACTTTATGAACATCCTGTTCATATTTTCAATAAAATCAACATTAATTTTATCTTTTTTGATTCTTGTAAAATATTTTGCACAATGTTTGAAAATTTGTTATATGCTAACTTATTTGGAATATCGACAAAAACGCATTCAAGGGTCTCCTTTTTTCGTCAACCTCTCTATTTATTCCCTGTTTTGTGTTTGTTTTAGTAGTTTTAGATCACTTATGTGAATAAATATTATTATCATTTTCATTGTGCAAATTCGTTCATTTCGATAGAAAATACGTAGACTCTTTGACTGAATTTCGTAGGTTTGCAGGAAAGTCCTAGAGAACGTAGATCTACGTACAAAGCAGTAGAGCTGGCAACGTTGCCGCCGGCGTTGAGCGTTGACTCCACTACAAATTTACATATGGGTGAAGTAACATTTTGTCGCATCCTTTTCTGCCAAGATAGCTTAACCAAATGAATTTTATTACCTGATAATTCTATTATGATTTGTGGCGGTGACGAAACGAAAAAAGGCAGGTTTATACACATCCTGATTAAATTTTATGTATTTGATATTTGTTTCAACAAGTCTCATAGTCATTTCCTTTCGGCAGATGGTGCTTTCATATCTCGAATATTTGATTAAGCTGAACCTCGTTTCCTAGATTTACACAAGGTGTATGGGCTGATTACGTGCATATTCTATATTTTGCAACTCTTTCCTTACTAGAATTTTTTTTTTCATATTCACAGAAGAAAATATCAGAATATCTATTTTTAATATATTTCAGCCGATGTAAATTCACATTGACAGTAGCAGAAAAAATGTTGTTTGTATTTCGTGTATAAAATTCGTGTTTTCATGGCACATTCGAGAAAAGTTTTGGCTTCGACCTGCGTCTCGGCCAAGAATTAACACTCATCTTTTGCACTTAATACAAAAATAACTATAGCAATGAACCCATTAGCAAAGATGATTAAAGCGACATTGTTTCAATCACTTTTGGCTGCCAGTCAAAGGTTCAAACCCTAGCGACTGCAGAACTTTTTCTGGTGGCCCGAGAAAGTGCTAGGAATCGCACGTAAAAAGGTAAGACCTCGTTAATCCTTAGCTCGCACAAGTTTCGACTTCTGAGGGCTGCCGTTCGTAAGGGGACGACAGCTGGTTAACGGAAAAAAACAATTTAAACAACAATTTAAACTAGGGATAGTTGTTATTGTGTTGTTGCCAAACTAGACAAAATTCTATTATGTTTACACAGTACATCGTGAGAACCAATAGCGAGAAGGAAGGAGATAATATTTCATATACAGATATTGAGCAACATTCTCATGCATTGGTAAGCACATTTTTGTTTTGCTGCCATTTTGGCTAATCTCTATTGTATACTAGTGACTAGGACTACTAATCTATTTTCTTGATTGTACCTTGCACCTAATTTGTTTATATGATCTCAGCTGAACTGATAGTGAGGCCTGGGCAATCTAAAATCGGCCTCCCCTAATCAAAACATGTATTATTCAACGTTTTTAGATATTACATCATGGCTACGTGATCAAACTTGAATCCAACAAACTGTTTTAGGTGAACAAAAATACAACAATAAGTGCAAATGACTAACGGATTGATAAGCAAAAGCGTAAATAAGGTTTTTATCTAATTGGGTCACTAATAAACATAATTTTTTACTAAATATTCTGCGGAGAAAGGAGAAGAGGACGACCAACAAATCTGTGGAAGAAAACAGCAAGAGCAATTATCAAAGTGTAACCGAAATGGAACTGATTAAAACATCATCAAGAATGAATTCATTAATTTTATATTTTTGGAGTTCCATTTTCAAATCGACAATCAAATCAAAACGACAACTTCTTGATCTTTAGCCAGCATTAACTGCGGAGTTCCACAGGGATCCGTGCTAGGCCCAATACCTTTTCTTTTTTATATTAATGACTAGCAACTATACAGGGTGTTTTAAATTCGATCCTCACCATTGGGATCTGGAAAAATATGAGAGATACCCAGTACAGCTCTTTTTTCAAACTGTAACTTACGAACACACATAATTAAAAATAAACTTCCAAAAATAGAACATGAATATAACACTCGATCCAAACAAAACAATTTCAAAACACCATTCATGAATAAAACTGTAGGACAAGGAAGCTACAACTACTTCAGTTTTAGATTTTACAATGCTCTTCCAATTGAACTAAAAAATTCGAAGAGTCAAAATGAATTCAGGAAAAGATTGAATAATTATATCAATGTATTGCCTCGTTTAGAAGTAAATAAATTAGTGTACGGTTAGTAGTACTATAAGTAGTGACTCGGTAATCTATTATGTCCAGTGTGCACAGCTCTCGTGAAGAATTTTTAGGAATATGTATGTATTAGTGTGTAGTACAGTAGGAAGTTTTCGTGACTGATTATAATATGAAGTAGTAAATTCGTGAGGTTGCAGTCAATTGGTGAGCTAATTAGAAATACTCTTTGAAATTTGTCGAGCTTTCGACAATGTTTATTGTCTTCTTCAGGACGACTACAAAATGTATGGCTTACAGTTGGTATAAATATAAATATAGATGGCTACTTACTAACGTGAGAATTAAAATGAAATTGGGACCAAACGGATAGAAAACATGACATTAGATGAATGACAATGATGATGACAATTTTAATTTGATAACTATCAAGAAGGAAAATTCTGATGCAGGGTGAAATAGATTATTTATTCAATTTGAGGAGATACGTATAAATTTGACTGAGATTATTTACATCTGTTTTTTTGTTCATCGATTCTTCATTTTCATTGATGTGTATCATTTCCAGAATAGTTATTTTTGTATCTAGTGCGCTAAATGCTACTTTGGTGATCGAGAACTGATTTTTTTTAACGAGGCGCAGCCGAGTTAAAAAAAATTGTCGAGATTACCAAAGTATTTCGCGCATGAGATGCAAACAAAATTTTTTCCACAAACGTCAAAAATATTGTTCTAAAATAAGTAATAACTATGAAAAATAGTATTGAACTGGCTTAAATAATTTTTCCAAATCAAGTAATTACTGTAACTATGGAAATAAAATGGCATTTGTTGACAATTATTTCAAAGTGACAGTTCTTGATAATTATTTTGGAGTGACTTTTTATTCGCGTCAATTTCGTGCGTGATATTTATTTATTATTGTAAAAGAATGGAAATTTCGAGCGACGATGAACTAAGCAGTACCCCACCTAACTTGATAGATGCGGCCAATTCCGTAATTTCCAACCTTTTACCGGAGAAATCGAGGCGGCAGTATGAAAATGCATATCAGCAATTTAAAGAGAGGTGTGAAGCAAATAAAGCCAAAAAAATATCTCTCACAATTTGAAAGCCTTAATTATTGTTCTACATTAATAAATAAACGATTTCTTGTTTTTTGCTTGATTGAGGAGTTGAGGACCATATAGGTTAGAATATGAAAATCCCATATAGTTTACATGCAGTGTGCGAAATATATTTCGCACATTACTTCGCGCACGGTGTCATGGTAACGAATGAAAATGAAAAAAAGTGCCACTTCGCATACTGTTGTCAATGCGCGAACCTTGTCATTTTTTGACGTTTGTAGAAAAATATCCTTTTTGTTTGATTACTTTCAATATCTAAGATAATTGGATCATTATAATTCATTTTATGTTCATTTTGATTTACATGTTCCGATAAGGCACATGAGTTCTTATTACATTTACAGTCACTTTTATGTGAAATAATGCGACTGTTAAGATTTCTCGATGTTTGACCAACATAAGATTTGGAACAATCCATACAAGGTATTTTATAAATGACATTGGATTTTTGTTTATTTTCAATGGGATTTTTAACTTTTGTATGTAATTTTGAAATTGTTTCAACATTTTTCTTTGCAATTATAATATTTTCGTAATTTACTACATTTGTTAATTTTGCACGCTTTTGGTCAACATTCAAACACTTGGGGATCCATTTTGCAGCAATTTTTCTCATGTCCAAATTGACGTGAACTATATGATGAACGCGTTCGTATGAAATATTCAGTGCTTCAGATATTCGTTTTAGCCCAATTCGACGGTCTGTTAAAATCATGTCATGAACTGCATCGATATTTTCGGGGACTGACACAGAAACTGGCCTTCCCGATCGGTCATCATCTTCAATGGAAAATTTACCTCTTTTGAAGCTTGCAGGCCAATTTTTCACGGTCGCATACGAAGGACATTGATCACCAGGGGTATTAAGCATATCTTCGTAAATCTGCTTACCTCTTAACCCTTTTAAATACAGGTACTTGATGATGGCTCGATACTCCAATTTTCCGATTTTCACAATATCAGTGGACATATTTTTTCTTTTAATTTATTTCGTAACTCTGGTTTACTTTTTTGGCGTCAAACTTTATACTGACACTTCTAATAAGTTATTGTTCGTTGCTATGGTAACGCAATATTTTGTTTATGCAGGGAACTGGTCTAGGCTAACTAGATATCAATACATCCTCGTATGTTCAAGTTATTGGATCAAAATCTCGCCGAGTTTTGTTCATTTGAAAGGCCGAGGAAAAAATACGGAGACATACTGGACCAGGAAACTAAAGAATATTTGATAAATGAGGTATGTACTATATTATACTATACTATAATATACTACCGTTGAGAATTTTATAGTCTTTGTTGGTTAGATGTGAGAATGAATATAGCCGAATGTCGCCAACACACAAAAGAAAATTGGACACATTTATTTATGAAGGAATAAAGACGATATCATTATTATCATTACTGATTTTCGGGAGCGGATGTTTACCTTGGCAAAATTCATGAAAATGTTGTCAACAATCACGACAATTTTGTTTATGTTTCCGAAAAGATTCGTCTAGATACATTTAGTGGATTCCGCCAAAACAAAAATGTCTCTATAATGTGTTATTGAAAAGGCAAAACACCGAAGAGTTGACAAAAACACGCAAAATTAAAATAAGCTTGTTTTGACATGTTTTATTTGTGGAGTGTCTCCCACACCGACACCAGGTATCATCAATACACAAAATTCTAATCATACGGAGTGATTCACTGATACAGTACTTTAGATCCAGAAACGAATGGTTCATGGTTTTATGTTCTCTTTAAGGCTGTAACCATTTTCGTACCTGTTGGTCATTTGAATCTAATCACTAGTTTTCCTCTGGACCAATTTCATGATCAACTTGAAGTATACTCAGAATTAAAAGAACAAGTGGGTACATGATAACAACAAGGTAAAAGGAGCCATATCAGAATGTTCTTTAAGGTTCAGCATTGGGGCCTTGTTTTTACTGTACGTTAATGAAATAGATAAAGTCTCAGAAAAAGGTATTTTGTTACATACGCTGATGACACATCATTGTTGATATCAAGTAAATGTGACAGTTCTTTGCAAAATGAATGTAATACAGCTTTTAGTACATTATTCAGTACTGACAATTTGTACGTATAGTTGTAAATGTATTTGTTTTTCGAATCAGAAGGCTAATTCATTTAGAAAATGTCAATTTTGTGGATGAATGCATTTTTTCGTAGAAAAAATATGACTTTGATATTCGGAATCAACTCGTCGAGTTACGTCTGAAGAAAGTTTGCAATTTTCCGAAAAATGGAAAATAAAAATTTGCGCACAATTCGATTTCCTTCTATATAGAATATTGCATTTTTCGACTTTGATCGCCTGGGAATATTTGAAAAATGGGGAATCCCGCGAGTATTACTTTTTCTCATACAAAATTTCGTTCTAAATTCGAAAATGTACTTGTTTGGTGAATCAGAAGGCTAACTCACTAAAAAAATGTCGATTTTGTAGATGGGTGCGTTTTTCCAGTTACGCCTCTGTTGGATCCAATTTTTGAGCTGAAATTCGGAATCAACTCGTCGAGTTGCGTCTGAGGAAAGTTCATGATTTTTCAAAAAATGAAAAATAAATTTTTTCGTAAAATTCGATTTACTTCTATATAGGGTGTTTCATAATAAATGCGCAGGACTTCAGGATGTGATACCTCGTCCAAAAATATGAAAAAAAGTTTCTATTAACTTACCCTCTAAAATGCACCATTTTCATGATACAGGGTGTTGAAATTTTAAAAAAATAATCGTTTTTTTGCGAATATCTCTGGAACCGTTTATCGCACAGAAAACAGATTTCGTAAGCATTTTCTACTTATAATAAGCTATGTTTTGTGCGGATTTTTTATTTTTTCAAATTCATAATTGGTGAAAATTTTGAAGGGGTAGTGGGTGTTTTTTTCTCCAACTTCTACGCCACTGGAAAAAGTATGATTTTGAGCCACCTACTTGAACCGCCAATGTTTTCTACACAAAAAGGGTATTCTTGGTCGTAAGCTCTAAAGTTGACCGTTTTCAAGAAAAATCAACTTTCATGTTGAAAAACACGGTAAATTTTTTTAAATAATTTTTTTCCTAATTATACAAAATTTATTTAAACGTTAAAACAAGTAACAAAACCAAACGTTGACTTCTTAATTGCAAAATAAAAAAAAACAATAACAATCAGACTCAGTTGAATTGTTGGAAATGTCCGCTGTTAGCTTCAATGCACGCAGCAATTTTTCGAGGAAAAAACATTATTTAATCAACATGAAAGTTGATTTTTCTTGAAAACGGTCAACTTTAGAGCTTATGATCAAGAATACCTTTTTTGTGTAGAAAACATTGGCGGTTCATAAAGGAGGCCCAAAACTGTTCTTTTTCCAGTGGCGTAGAAGTTGGAGAAAAAAACACCCACTACCCCTTCAAAATCTTCACCAATTATGAATTTTAAAAAATAAAAAATCCGCACAAAACATAGCTTATTATGAGTAGAAAATGCCTACGAAATTTGTTTTCTGTGCGATAGACGGTTCCAGAGATACTCGCAAAAAACGATAATTTTTTTTAAATTTCAACACCATTTTAGAGGGTAAGTTAATAGAAACTTTTTTTCATATTTTTGTACGAGCTATCACATCCTGAAGTCCTGCGCATTTATTATGAATGTATAGAATATTGCATTTTCCGACTTTGATCGCCTGGGAGTTTTAGATGGGTGCATTTTTTGTCGAAAAAATTGACCTTTTTCTGTTACCTCTTTGTCGAATTCAATTTGTGATTTTCGGAATCAGCTCGTCTAGTTGCGTTTGAAATGAATTAGCAATGTTTTTAAAAATTGAAAATGAAAGTTTTCGCAAACTTCGATTTATTTCTATAAAGAAAGTTGCATTTTTCGACTTTGATCTCCTAGGAATAATTAAAAAATGCGGAATACCGCTAGTATTATTTTCTCTGATAGAAAATTTCCTTCTGAATCCGAAGATGTACTTGTTTCTTGAATCAGAAGGCTAATTCATTTAGAAAATGTCTATTTTGTAGATGGGTGCATTTTTTAGTCGAAAAAATTTCCTACCCATTTGTCGAATTTAATATTTGAGGTGATGGAATCAGCTCGTCGAGTGACGTCTGAGGCAAGTTTGCGATTTTTCTAATAATGGAAAATGAAAATTTTCGCAAAATTTGATTTCCCTCTATTTAGAAAATTGCATTTTTAGACTTGATCGCCTGGGAATATTTAAAAAATGCGGATTCTCGAGAATTTTACTTCATTTTATAGAAAATTTCCTTCCTAATCTGAAAATGTACTTACTTTTTGATTCAGAAGGCTGATTCATTTAGAAAATGTGTTTTGATCATCACTGTCAATCTCTATGTCCATAATTTATGGAATTGTTTATATGTTTTGGGATTTTTAAATATTAAATTTGATGATACTGAGGCAAACAGACAATTCAAAAGTTTATCTGACGTTTACACAATATTAATTTCAAAGCACATCATAAAAAATTCCATATGCAATACATTTATGTTGATTTTTTTCGAAAGTATTAGCAGAATGTTCATATAATCATCATAAAACCTACTATAAAAATGAAGCAATATCTAATAGAAAACAAATACTTTCCTGGCTGAAGCCACGCTGGGCATTGAACTACATGGGCCGTGGTGGTCGGCTGGTAAAAGCGTACGCCTCGCAAGCGTGGGGTCGTGGGTTCGATCCACCGATTCACCGGTCTCGTGCATAGCATCACACGTTAAAAGGTAAGGCTGCGTCTTCCCTAGCTCACACAAGTCTCTCGAAGACTTCCGAGGGTTGCGCGTAGGGGTGGACTCGGTTGACGGAAATAACAAATTTAACAACAATTTAACAACATCTGATAGATATTGTGGAAAGACTCTAACTTGAAAGAAAAAATCCGAAAGAGAAAACTTTTAGATAGTTGATTTTTTTCAGCTATCCTGATTCCATTAGGGATTCATTATGGTACCACTACTATTAGAGGATGAGGATGGTGTGTTGGTACATTTCACTGAAGCAGAAGAATCTGATTGCTTTCAAACTTTCAATAAGTTTACCTTTGTGCTGCGCTGGTTGGAATGTATCGTTTCATCGTCATTAAACTATTCAAAAATCTCTGAAACCGCCAAAAATATAAATCGATCAAGGCCGTGACATGCCCTGTACCTTTTTACAACACTACAGAATCCTGTTAATTTTTTTTTCTATTAATATTTTTTGGTTATCGTAGAATAGGAATGCCAAAGAATTTTCCTTATAACTAACGATCCATTTCACAGAAAACTTTTCCTTCTATGAAATGTTGTTTTCATTTCCAGTTCCAAGAAGGAATATCATAATGATACTATTTATTTTTCGTCGGAATATTTCGTGATTCTAGAGTAAATACATTCACTATAAATAGTTGGTATATGTATATGCAATCTAAGAGGTCTTGCGGAATTCCTCGAAGAGTAACAAACTGTGCTAAAATTTAAGTTTTCACATAAATCAGCATACACATCTTTGCAATAATGATGTAGTACAAGCTGGCTACTACCAAACAGTTCAGTTCTATTTAGCTTCTGTCCAAAAAAGGGCCATTCGTCTCGTCGGTGACGCTGAGCTCACAAGCTCACATACTTCTCCGGAACACTGCAGAAAGGTTTGTGATCTGTCTCTGTTTCACAGATATTTTCTTGGACGATGCTTTTTTGGAAAATTATCAATCGTTCCACCGTTAGCGGTCTCGTCGATACCGACCCGTAGAGGTCAGTCTTCACATTCCTTAAGTGCGATTGTATCAGCAAGAAATAAACAGTTTTTGCTGCAGGGGATCCAAGTTCAGTTGGGGTTACTCTCACTGCGTAACACCCTGAAGAAAGCGTTTTACTGAGCGTAGCAATGTGGTCAGATTTGAGTCACACAAATCTTTGAGTTTTTTAACATCTAAACAGATAATTTTATGAAGATCTATCGTACTTTTTTCATGCCATTATATAGTTGTATCGTCCGCAAATAAGATTAATTTTCCTACGATATTTATAGTTGCCAAATCATTTATGTAAAGCAGAAAAAGAGTTGGTCCCATTATTGATCCCTGTGGAACACCGCTGTTTATATTGACTTCTCCGAAGAAGTTCTGGTTTTCACAATCTGACTTCAACCTGTTGAGTATGATTCGAACCATTTACACCTCATTACCGAATATGTCATGTTTCTTTTTTAATTTTGTAATTATAAGTTGCCTTGCTCCTGTTTGAAAACAGGTTGGAAAAACAGGGTGTCTTCAAATAACAGTCACAACGTTTGTCCGTAGCTCTCGTAAAATTGGACAAAATGAATGAGGGTTCCAACCTGATTACTTTCCGAAATACAGGAGGTTAATAAGTTTAAAAAAAAGGTTTTTATTTGATAACTTCAAAAAGGATATATTAATTTGAAATATGGCAGGTCGTTTTTAAATGTAAAATTACATATTTTAGTAAAAAAGTCATATTTCATATTTAGATCCAGTGTTGTGCAGTTAGAAGAGAATATCCCTCTTTCCCCACCATTTTCTGAGTCCATGGTATCTGATTTGAAGCTATTTTAATTTTTTTTGTATTGCTTAACAATTTTCACGTAAAAAATTAACGACCTTCATATACTGAAAATCTTGTGGTTTATAAGATACTAAATGTTTATTGCAATCAGCTCCTCCTCCATGTCTACTATGCTACCGTACACAAGGGACTTTATATAACCTCTCAGAAAAAAATCAATTGGATTCAAATACGGTGACCTAGCAGGTCACATATTGAGTCCACCTCGCCCTATCCAGTTACTTCCGATTTGTTGGGTTAGAAGTTGTCTGACTACAACAAAATTATGCATAGATACCACATCGTGCTGAAACCATACATTACCCATATTTGCTCCGATATGCAATGGTGCAACGTCGTTTAATATGTCTGGCTAGTCAGGCAGGAATTCTTTAAAAAACTGCATTAAATATCGCCATTGAGTTTATTAGGGAATGAATATGGACCCACTATCCAATCACTAAGAATGCCTGCCCACACGTTTACCGAGAATTTTTCCTGAAATCCCCGTTTCCGAATAACATGGATTTTCGTCAGCCCAGTCATGGCTATTCCTTGAATTGAAAATTCCTTCATGTGTGAATTTGGCTTCATCTGTAAATAAGACAAATTAGGTAAACATGTTAGGTAAACATGTTTGACTGTAGTAATTGGCAAAAAATGCCACGGTAAAACTTTGCAAATAGTTTACTTTGGTTTCGATTTTGAACAGAATGACATTTATCATTTCATCTTTGACATCCAAATCAACTTAGTATGTACTACTTTTATTAAAAGTGTCAATACACTGATCTTTGTTTAATAAAATTATGTTTGGACTGAATATTTTCATTTTTTTTATTTGCTGGTTCATCACGGATGGAAAGAGTATATAATTTTCCGTATTTCTGTTGAATTCTACGGTGGCACCATTCCTTGTTCTAGAGATAAACGCCTTGAAAATGACAATAGTATATAGTGCAACAAGTGGGGAAAGTTCAACTTTTCTCACGAGTGTGGAAGTTTGTGGCACGAGCCTGAACGGCGATTGCCGCAAACACACGAGTGAGAAAAAGTACTTTACCCACATGTTTCACACTATACTTTTCCTTCAACTGCAAAAATTCAAAAAATACAAGTAATATACCTCAATGTTTATTTTTTCCTACAACTGCTATAAAAAGTAGCGTATTTCTCACAGCTTACTTAAGGTTCATGTAAACCCATGAACAAATTAACGGCAAGTTTAAAAATTCTGAAAAAAATTCGAGTTATTCCGGCATTCAAATTGAATAATTAGAGAGATGTAGAAGAAAATCTGATGAACAGTTTTTGAGAAAAAAAATAAAAACCTAATTTTTAGAGGTTTTTTTGAGTTTTCCCAAAAACCATTCATCAGATTTCATTTCAAATATCATGACATATCAATGTCAAGGTAAAAGATAATCACGATGTTTTTCAGAATTTTTAACCACAACGTTCTCTCACAATTAAAAAAAATTCTGAAAATCTTGTTATAAAATCAAAGACAGTTGAGAAGAATCGCTTTTGCAAGTGATATTTATATTAAATTTAGAAGACTGAACATTGAGGAACTATTCATACTATTTTTCAGACATAAAATCAAACGATTTATATTTTTAATAGTAATTTTTAAAATCTCGGACAAAAAACGGTAAATCGCTCCAGTAAGTGATTCCTCTGTATTACATGAACGGAAATACAAAAATAGTTCTGCTACTGTCCACAAGGTATTGCACAAAATTATTGTCACTGTCATATTTACTGTACAGCGTTGCCAATAGTTCTATACAGCGGTAACCGATGTAATTTGTTTAATTTTTCGAAAATGAAAGTTACGTCGATAGGGGTTTGTCAGTTCAGTTGGATATTGGATTGGTCCGCCTAAAGCCTTGGAGTCCTTGGACACAATTGAAGATGTAAGTAATGAGTTTTATGTTTTGGGATTTGAAATATCAGTTCTGGAAATGAAACAGGAAGCAAAATAGAATTGAAAAATAATAATGATAATCGTAATAGCGTCTTTATTGTCCATTCCAGTTGTTTTTGAGTAACATTATTTAATATACATAAAAAATAACGGCATAATAGGCGGAGTTCAGCTTAAAAAGATGAAAAATATTGATAAAAATATATTATAGTGAGTTGTTCATATTACCTGCTCTTTGTGAATTTCACCAACAATACTGTTGTTTGTGCTAAAAGTAAATCTAATCTAAGCAAGATCAAGGACGGACTGACTATATCTATAACAAACCCATGGGCACTGCAACCCCGAATATCAGAAAAACCAACGGAATGAATACAATAAATAATATAGAGGTGAACCGGAAAAAAGCGGCAATACCAAAGATTCTTAAGATCTCCTCCCACATTAAAACCGACGGCACAAGAATCATCAATAAACCAAAATCTAAGAAAAAGAAAGAACCAGCTTTAAAGAAAATGGTCCCCACCTTTGGAAACACTAAAAACGATTGAAAAGATAACCTCTTTTAGAACTAAATTTGCAAACAAGGTAAATACATCACTGTTTCTGAAAAATGTGGTGTACGCACCCATTTCAAAACTGAAGACTCTGCAAATTTTCCGAAACTTGCAGACATGATTCGGCAAGGGGGTTAAGTTCGAAAAACGAGGTCTCCACCTAATACAAATATGAGGGCGCTGCAAATTTCCTGAAATTTTCAGGCAGGACACAGCAAGGAACGCTGAATTCGAATAATGAAGTCTCCGAGGTCTCCAGCCAACAAAAACCAGAGGCACTACAACTCTCACCAAATTCACCAGACGGTGCGATCTTTTTTCATTTTCAGATGTGAAAGTCTGAATGATTGAGGCTCGTGTCGGATGGGAATAATCCTCCACGATTCACTGTTGCATTAAAAATTAACAGTGCTGCTCCTAAAGTGGCGTATGGAGTTGGTAACAAGGCTTATCCAGAACACTTGGCTAATGACCGTAGCAGTCGATGCCAAAACACCAAGAAAAAAAATCCTGTGAGCTATTTCGCAGTACTCCGAATAATGTTGAGATTTGGCAATATTGCATTAGCAGTAGGGTTGACCGTTGCAGAAAACTGTAATTTATATGGAAATATTATAAAAGATCGCTGTAACTATGGTATGAAAAACATATCTTGTCAGTGCCATCTTGCAGTTCAGAAACGCGAAATATTTGACTTTACATGAACCTTAAGCACTTTGCCCACAATCAACAGAAATCGACAAAAACTAGTTGGCTAGGTAGTTGGCTGCTGTTCATTTTTAGATAGTTATCGGAACTGTCATATTATAGAAGTTTTTTGAACTCTTCAGGTAGTTTTCATTCGTGCTTTCATAAAAATCGCAATTTCTATTGAATATTATTTCAATAAGACATACTCATAATAAATAATATGGATACTGACAATAGTGACGATTTTGTTAATAATACTCCGCCAGAGATATTGGAAAAAGCTGCGAAAGTAACGTTGGATTTGTTGCCGGAAATTTAAAAAAAAATATGTGAATTGTCATACGAAAAAATTATTTATCTGTCAATTGGTAGGATACTTTAATGTTATTGTGGTTGTGCAGTTGTCGGAGGAAAAAATATTGAGGTGCATTACTTGTATTTTCAAAATTTTTGCAGTTGTAGGAAAAGTATAGTGTGAAACATGTGGGGAAAGTACTTTTTCTCACTGGTGTGTTTGCGGCACTCGCCCTTCAGGCTCGTGCCACAAACTTCCACACTCGTGAGAAAAGTTGTTGCACAATATACTATTTCCTAAAACTGCACAACTACAATAACATGAAAGTATCCTACCTCTTGACAGCTAAATAATTTTTTCGTATGCCAATTCATACTTTTTTTTTTTTTAATTTCCGCCAACAAATCCAACGTTACTTTCGCATCTTTTTTCAATATCTCTGGCGGAGTATTACTATCAAAATCGTCACTATTGTCAGAATCCATATCATTTATTATTAGTAAGTATGTCTTATTGAAATAATATTCAATAGGAATTGCGATTTTTATGAAAGCACAAATGAAAACTATCTGAAGAGTTCAAAAAACTTCTATAATCTGACGGTTCTGATAACTATCTAAAAATGAACAGCAGCCAACCACCTAGCCAACTAGTTTTTGTCGATTTTTGTTGATTGTTGCAAAGTGCCGTGATAAAAAATATTTCTCCACGATCATCACAGAATTTGCCAATTCTGAAATCAAATTTGATTACAGAATGCTGGAATTCTCTCTCTCTTGAGATTTAAATGTATTTACATTCTCTCTCTTGTGATAGAATAATATTCTCACACTGGTTAGCAATAATAACATTAGCCTTGGCGCAGTTGATTGCCATCGTAGTGCCATGCTCGTGGTTCCTCACGCTCGCCTTCGGCTCGCGCTCGGAACTTTCCACTCGCATCGAATTTTCATTCTAACCTTGTTACAGAATATACTATTCTCACAGTATGAGCAATACATCGTTTTGCAATTAAGTAAGATATGAGAAATACGCTACTTTTCATAGCAGTTGTAGGAAAAAACAGTATAAAAACTGGACTTGAATTACTTTTCGACTTTCCTCCCAGATTTTTTAAATTTTCACTTTCGTAGATGGAGAGAGTATATAATTTTCTCCACGATCATCACAGAATTTGCCAATTCTGAAATCAAATTTGATTACAGAGGGCTGAAATTCTCTCTCTTGAGATTGAAGAAATATTCTGCAACACCTCTGCCCCCATGTAATTTAAATGTATTTACATTCTCTCTCTTGTGATAGAATAATATTCTCACATTGGTTTTCAATAATAACATTAGCCTTGACGCAGTTGATTGTCATCGTAGTGGCAAAATTTGAGTAAAAGTCAAAATTATTGCTGTCACGTTTCCTATCTTTGATCGTGGAGAAAGTATAGTCTGCTACTCGGTTAGAATGAAAATTCGTGATGCTCGTGGTTCCTCACGCTCGCCTTCGGCTCGCGCTCGGAACTTTCCACTCGCATCGAATTTTCATTCTAATCTTGTTACAGAATATACTATTCCATATTTCTGTTGAATTCTACCGTGGCACCATTCCTTGTCCTCGAGATAAACGCCTTGAAATTTTTTTCATTTCCATATTTCAAGTTACATGCGAAGTTACTATTCTCATGTTCTGATTTTTTTCCGAAAATATCTGTCAAATTTTCCATATTATTAAGTGATTCATATTTGCCTTGTCACTCAATAAGAGACTGTATTATCACCAAGCGATAAGAAACCTATAGTCTATAAATCACCAAGAATTCAAATAAAAAACAATTTCTCGTTTCTTACCGTGTTTACACAGTACCATTTATTTTGACGAAAATTGTTACCACTTAGGAATATAATTAATAAAAAAGTAAATAGTGTGACCTAAATTTGCTTTTTAATCACGATCCCGGCAAGTGATATCTCGAACAACGAGATATTTATTATTCACACAATCTGGTGGGTAGATCGTAAATAATCAAGCCTGAAACGTGTTCTATAGTAAATAAATTATTCAAATGGTCATAAGTGGATAGGGAAATCTCCAAGGATTGAATAGACGAATTATGCATCCACATCTTTGTTTAATGAGAAAAGTTACACAAAGAAAAATGTTCGTCCATTAAAACTTTGAAATTATTCACTCCGGAAGCTGGGCTGATGATCACAGCAGTCAATGCCAAAACACCGCAGAAAAAATTTAATAATAGGTCTTCAGTTCCCAATAAAAAGTAAATAACAATGAAAAATTAGACGACACAGCCTGTGTTTTTCATCTTAAGCTCGAAAAAAATATATTAATACTTATATTAAGAAAACCTTAAAATGAATAAAGTAATTCCGGTACATAAAAAGGGAGACAAAAATGATATCGATAACTATCGACCCATCACGATGCCATCAGTATTCTCGAAAGCATTTGAGTATGCTTACTTGAATCGTCTCAATATGTACCTGGAAAAAGAAAGAATAATTTCAAAAACCAACATGGATTCCAAAATAACAGAAGTACGGATATATTGAAATATTCTTAGCCTACTATAGAACCAAACAAAATTTCAATGTCAAAATATTTTATTACTCAACACATTCTCCTCTTAATTGGATACATTTATTACAGCGAACCTGCAACGTCTCTAGACCTTTCAAAAAAAATGTTCCTTCTTACTCTGCTAACCAGACCTCCACAGCTTTTATCACCTCCTTGTTGGAAGAAAATTTACGACCTTTCAAACTTTTTTTCAGTTGAGGAAAGAGATGATAGTCGGACGGAGCCAAATCTGGTGAATAAGGGGGGTGTTCTAGTAATTCAAACCCTAAATAAGGAATTTTTTGCATCTCAACATGAGATTTGTGTGCAGGGGCGTTGTCCTGCAAAAACAAAACAACTTTGGATAGCTTTTCGCGTCTCTTCTCTTTAATTTTTTCCCGTAGAGTGGTCAGTAATGTCGAATAGTAATCTCCAGTTATTGTTGTACCCTTATCCAAGAAATCAATCATGATTACTCCATGGCAATCCCAAAAAACTGAAGCAAGAACTTTTCCAGCAGATTTTTGGACACGAAACTTCTTAGGTCTTGGAGAACCGGAGTGTTGCCATTCCATCGATTGTTGCTTTGTTTCTGGATCGTAGAAATGTACCCAAGTCTCATCCATAGTAACAATTCGGTTTAAGAAGTCTACATCGTTTTCAAATCGAGCACAGATCGAACGCGATCTTGCACCCTTGCACGCTTTTGGCCATCATTCAAACATTTGGGGATCCATTTTGCAGCAAGTTTTCTCATGTTAAAATTGACGTGAACTATATGATGAACGCGTTCGTATGAAATATTCAGTGCTTCAGATATCCGGTTTAGCCCAATTCGACGGTCTGTTAAAATCATGTCATGAACTGCATCGATATTTTCGGGGACTGACACAGAAACTGGCCTTCCCGATCGGTCATCATCTTCAATGGAAAATTCACCTCTTTTGAAGCTTTCACGGTCGCATACGAAGGACATTGATCACCAAGGGTATTAAGCATATCTTCGTAAATCTGCTTACCTCTTAACCCTTTTAAATACAGGTACTTGATGATGGCTCGATACTCCAATTTTTCGATTTTCACAATTTCGGTGGACATATTTTTTCTTTTAATTTATTGTGTAACTTTGGTTTACTTTTTTGACGTCAAACTTTACACTGACACTTCTAATAAGTTATTGTTCGTTGCTATGGTAACGCAATATTTTGTTTATGCAGGGAACTGGTCTAGGCTAACTAGCTATTAATACATCCTCGTAATTACGGAATACAAAGCTCAGCAAACAAATGTATAGAAACTTTTTCAAGAAATCGACAGTAGTATGTCAGTATTACAAACATCAGAAAAAATATCAAACGTAATGTAAAATCATCAGCAATTGACATTTCCCTTGGAGTACCGCAAGGTTCAGTGTTGGGACCGGTACTATTTATTTCATATATAAATGACTTAAAGGTGTCAATATGTGATAATCCCCTTACCATATACGATGATGATACATCAGTGATTGTATCTCAAAAGAACGATATTTCACTACAAAAACGGTGTAGTGACATCTTCCAAAAGTTGAATGTGGGGTTCTCGGCGAATTCTCTCTGTTTAAATTCTGAAAAGACACACTTCCTTTGATTCCGGAATTACCAAAAGTCGTGCCCAGAACTGAATATCGAAATTAGTGGTAATCTAGTAACTCAATATTGTACAAGTGTTAAATTTCTAGGTATCCATTTTGACAGTACGTTGAGTTGGAAAACTCACTGTGATAAGCTGGGCCAAAATCTTAATTCTCAGAATTACTTATTCAGAAACTTAAGGAAAATCTTGAATACAAAACAAGCACTCAACATTTACTATGGTATGCAAATAATGGTTTTCTTGTCCAAAAACGAATTATAAGAACTATCTCTGGTGTTTCAGGGCGGCACAGATGTAGGGATCTATTCATAAAATTGAATATCCTTCACTTTATTTATTTTAATTATGTAGTTATAGTAAATAAATAGTAAATAAAGACCAATTTGTCAATAGATCAGAAATTCATGATGGTTGTCGGGGCGTGGCGCAGTGTTTATAGCGTCCGACTTTGGGTCGAAAGGTCCGGAGTTCGAGTCCCAGTTACGGCTGGGATTTTTAAATTTAATTTGACCGATTAAATTATTCAAATCTCGCGGCTGGACTGGGGTGAATCCTGCACGATTCACTGTTGCGTTCCAATTAACAGTGCTGCTCCTAAAGTGGCGCATGGAGTTAGTACCAAGGCCTACCCAAAACACATGGCTGATGATCATAGCAGTCGATGCCAAAAAAAAAAACACTGGGTATATAGATAATTTTCATATTCCGCAAACTAGATATTCAATCTCATACCGATCTCCAGATAGTGCTGGTTTGATTTTCTTCGAAAGATTACCAAATGAGTTGAAATGCTGTTCCACTCTCAGAAGCTTTAGGAGTTGAAATTGCTCCTTATTGATAAATGTTTTTGTTCAGTCAATGATTTTTTTAATGTGTGATTTTATTTATATGGTTGTGATTGTGACAGTTACATAATTTTTTTATGTACGTATTTCTGTTTGTTTGTAAATTTTTTTTAGTGCTTATTGTGACTATTCTTATACAAATTTGTATTTGTCTGATAGGAAAATAAAGTTTATTATTATTATTATTATAATAATAAGTGAACTTAAAGGTAGATAGGCCAATCAATAGGCCTAACAAAAATACTAGTAGAAAACCGACTGTGCCATCACATGAAAGACAGACAGTCCGTAGTTATATTCTGTTATGTTTTCGACTCGCAACTGTCATTTAATAAATTATTATAAACATTTAAATAACAAAAAACGAGTTTTTTAAAAATTGCTTTGCTTATAATATGAAAACTGATAGAGCGATCTGGTTACGTCAAATCTGATTGGTCTTTCGGTTTCGAAATCACCGGATAGGTGTAGAAAAAAGTTTTGATCCACACGAGATATTTATTATTACCATAGTACGACGCTGTACTTTTACGAAACTGATTTCCTGACAAACATTGCATCCATATCTGTCAAGGATAAACACGTTCATTGTAAAGAAGACAATGTGTCGCCCGCCTGCTTGTTTTTCATCGCGTATTCATTACTGAAAATGATATTGCAGGGTTCTTTAATAAAGATGTTTTTCACGATTCATTCTCTGGATTGAGAATCATAACGTAAACATAAACATGTTTGGGTTAGAAGGAAAGAAGGGAATCTTAATTCTTAGCGAAGCTTATGAAATGTTCACGGTAATCCATGTGAAGGCTTTCAGAAGAGACAAACGACTAAAGTTTCAACTGTGCAGTTCACTGTGAAATGGTCATCAATGTCCTCCTACAGATTTACTTGATGAAATTGATTTCAATGCATGAAATTTAATTGCATACTATTGCTGCCTCTGTCTGGTGATTTGGACAAAATCCGACAAAAGAAAAAACCGTTTTAGATTTGCAGTCCAATGTAATCTATGATTCAATTGCAAAAACTGAAATAAACGAAGTGTTGGTCAAACAAAGATGTATCGATGTTTAAATATGCATGATTAAGGGAAATTGCAGTTTTTTTTTTAATTCAGAAAAATCCACCGAAATATTTTCGTTTTGTGTCCTTCGGTTGGAAGGGGGATAATCATAAAAAACTGCTTTTTCCCTCATTTAGGCATATTTAAACATTCGACGATACATTTGAAAGCACTCGAGAAATATTTTTTTTGCGTTTTGTAATAGGAGTTGAGGGGAAGAAGGGGGGATGTAAAATTTTTTTTATGAAACAGCACAGTATTGTGCAACATTAGCAACAATGAAACAAGTGAAAATATTGTTACCGGATTCAAAAATAAATAGTCTAATCTGCGCAAGGGGTGATTTCAACGCCCCCTAGCAGCAAAATTGTTATTTTTTTTTGGTTTGGCGCAATGGCAACATTAGTTGAGAATTACATGGACTACATCATACCGAAAATTCAAAAAAATCCACCTGGACCCAAATTCCATGAGTTTGCGGGGTTCTTCACCACCTTATAAAAAACTGCGAGTACAATGTGACGACGAAAATTATTTGAAAATAGATTCTGTCGATAGGCTAAGATACCATGGTGTATACATACATTCCCATTTAGAATGGGATTATCAAGTGAATCATTTTATTAAAAAATTGCGATTCATGGTCTATGAATTTAAAATTTATCAAGGGTAATATAACAAGACCTTGATAAATAGTCGACTATTTTTATTGCATCTAAATTTCGACTGTATTTTATAATAATTTAACGAGACATTATTTTGGCATTAATAATCTGATGAGAGCCCGAGAGCGAAGCTCGAGGGCTTTCATCTCTGATTATTAATGCCAAAATAATGTCGAGTAAACTTAATAAATACAAGAGAAATTTAGCAGCAATAAAATAGTCGACAATTAATCAAGGTCGTGTTATATTTGTGAAGATTCTTTCTTGAATCTACTTCTTTATATCAGTCATATGAATGAATGAAAACTAAACAATTTGGAATAATTTAATCAAAATATCAAGAACAAAGCACAAAATCTAAACAAAAACAGCACCATCTTTATAATTTATCAATTGAAATGAAAAACACAATTATTGTATGTGACATTTCCACCATGCGTAATTTGTGACATTTGTTCAGCTTTTGAAGAACTTGCAGTATTAACCGTAGAAGGTCCACATTCATTCTCTTATACAGCTTCAACACGATTGATTTTATTTCACGTTTAATATGTATTTATTTAGAGTACTGTCAGATGCTCAGGCTCCTTGATATGAGTATCATGCTGAATAGTCGGTGACTATTGTGCATCATGTAAATAGTCGCTAATAGAGCGTGTTGATTGGTCCTGTCAAACAGGAAACAAACGTATGATTGGTTGATGACTGATATTTAATAGACGAAAGAAATAATCATCAATATAAAATATCTGAAAATAGTGGATCATGCTTTGGTCGAAAGTCATCTGTCCTATGGAGTCATTGCATGGAGAGGGGTCTCAATAAAACTCATCAACAACCTATAAAAATTCAGAACTGCATTCTTAAAATGATGTATAAAATACCGAGAAAATATCCATCCTGTAGCCTGTATAGAGAAAATTCGATAATGTATGAAAGTCACAAATTTGTTTTTGCGACACTCTTGAGGCAGTTCAGATATAGATCATCTTTGGTACTTCTTCAACATCAGTAAAACACAAGGCAAAAAACCTAGTTATTGTTCGTTGCTATGGTAATGCAATATTTTGTTTGTGCAGGGAACTGGTCTAGGCTAACTAGATATCGATACATCCTCGTACCTAGAACTGACAAAACGATAGGACAGAAATGTTACACTTTTTTGGGACCAAAACTTTTTAATGAGCTACCGTCCGTACTCAAAACGATCAACTCATACGAAATGTTCAGGGAAAAGGTTAGAACTTGGCTATTCACCACTCCCTAGAAAGCTTTATAACTACGAGCAGAGCGTGTTATAGACTGGAACAGGTTCTGGTGATTCAGTCTGTGACTAAAATTGTTTTTATGTGATTTTAGTACCAACATTTTATTATAACCTCTTATGAAATTTAATATTTTAAGTTTGTATGTTGTCCAAAGCTTCTATAATCATAACAATACCTTTGGTTTTATTTTAAATTGTCTAGTCTTTTCGTTTTATTTTCAATGATTTTTGCATTTATATATTTTAACATAATTGAAGAATATTTGTATTTTAATGATGTTTATGTTTAATGTTTGAACAAAGATATCATGCCACGGACGGATTAATTTACTTTTGGTTTTCTGTGTTTATACATTTTTCGTATTAATGTGTTTAAAGAGTTTATATGTCTAACTCAGACTGTAAAAGTATGATGGTAAATAAAATTATTTTTATCATTATTATTATCATCCGCAAATATAGTGATTTGTCCTAAGCTGATATTTCTCGGAAGATCATTAGTAGCCCCAAAACTGATCCATGGGGAACACCCACAGAGGCAGGAGAGCAGGCTTGTAAAGACATAAAACGGGCATGTCGGGCATTGCTAATAACCGAAATTTGTGAACTTTTTTTGCATTTTTTGATAGTATTCAGTTGTCACCCGGTATAATAAGTCAAACATGTTCCAGGGCAAATATGGTGGTTTACTATTATTGAATTACGTGAATTATATTTGACTTTATTTGGGTCACAGACGAATTATTTTCGATAAGACCGAAATGAATTTAATAAACATTCCTTATCAGTCCAGATATGATGATTTGTGCAAATAGAAGTGTTTTCTAAAGAGTGAAGCATCGGATTAATATTTGCTTATCAGTCAAGGATGTATTCATTGTGTGACATAGACAAAGTGTCGCCTCATTTTCCACGAAACGCCATTTTTCCGTGGAACTAGCAATCAACAACCTCTGTATGTTTTTATTGTGTAGGCACGGGGTCTCTCACCGATACGATTTAAATTTTTTTCCAAGTAGCCTAGAACAAGAATGGAGTCTACCTATCTGCGAAAACAATATACAGGGTAATGGTAAAAATTTCTTCACGGTAAAAACGTTGTTCAATTTATCTTAATGACTGAAGACCAACTATTTACAAATACACAAATATTTAATTTCATAAAATAAGCTGTTTCCATTAAAATTTTCTCAAAACAAAAAATTTTGATCTTTATAGATCATAATTCCATATTTTCATATTCAACCTGAACGAGGGGAGTAAAAACTTGGATATTTTGTATACCTACACATTATTAACAAAAATTGAATATTGACGAAAATGAAAACATTGTTATTTTTCCAAAAAGATGCTTGGTGAACAGACGAATCAAGGGCAATTGAATAGATAGATCATTTATTTCTTTGTTTAACATATACAGAGTATAAGAACATTACACATTGCCATGTAACAAAGAAAACGTCACAAAACAGATCAGAAAAATTACATATAATATAAATTCCAATATTATAGATATTTAGGTATATATATATATATATATATATATATATATATATATATATAGGAGAGAGGTAGTCTTTGCTGACTAGTTAAGATCAAGCTAGGGAACTTGTTGGGTGAGCAGCATGTAGGAAGTATACTCTTATACCACTTTATTCCAATATTTCGACAAGTATTATTGTCATCATCAGGGAAAGCTACAATAATGTTTTAACTATAGTGAAAACAATTGACAAAAGTGGATTCTAAACTACTTACGTGTAGATGAGATTGGTTGCAATAGATGATATAAAAAGACGTGTACAGTAATTGAACATATTAAAAAACAAGTTGTGAGATAATCTTAAAGGTAATCATCACACATTATTACCAACTCAGTTGTGTATAAAATCTAATTCTATTGAAATTTATTAAATTGGATATCATACCGATGTCTCACCGGTTGAGAGGCAGGCGTGAAAAAGACAGCAAATTTATTTGAGGTTATGTATACAAGAGGCATAAGATGTCCGGAGGACTGCTCACTGCTAAAATCCTATACAATAGGAAAGTTGGGTCGAAAATCCATCAGAAAACAACTACTTTCCTGGCTAATACCACGACGAACATTGAATTACATCTGATGAAATTTCCGTGCAGAGTTCCTACAAGGTTATCTCTGCAATTGCTTGTTGCATGGGAATGTTCATCGAAACATTCGGACCACCTATATATCGATTTCGGAGTGTTGCTCCTCATCAGTATAGGGTAGGTCTAGCAGTCAATAACTAATGACTGCAACGAATGAATCGACGACCAAACCCATTTACAGACCGAAACTGAGATCGCGCCCGCACAGTGGATTAATTCCAAACTGCGAGCGCCATCTCAGTGCCGGAAGCCCAACCAAAGCAATACCCATGACCACGATCGTCAAGACCGTATATGAACAGAAAAGAAAACTGTAGGTCACAATGAGCTTATGACAAGAGGCATAAGATGTCCGGAGGACTGCTCACTGCTAAAATCCTATACAATAGGAAAGTTGGGTCGAAAATCCATCAGAAAACAACTACTTTCCTGGCTAATACCACGACGAACATTGAATTACATCTGATGAAATTTCCGTGCAGAGTTCCTACAAGGTTATCTCTGCAATTGCTTGTTGCATGGGAATGTTCATCGAAACATTCGGACCACCTATATATCGATTTCGGAGTGTTGCTCCTCATCAGTATAGGGTAGGTCTAGCAGTCAATAACTAATGACTGCAACGAATGAATCGACGACCAAACCCATTTACAGACCGAAACTGAGATCGCGCCCGCACAGTGGATTAATTCCAAACTGCGAGCGCCATCTCAGTGCCGGAAGCCCAACCAAATGTAATTCAATGTTCGTCGTGGTATTAGCCAGGAAAGTAGTTGTTTTCTGATGGATTTTCGACCCAACTTTCCTATTGTATAGGATTTTAGCAGTGAGCAGTCCTCCGGACATCTTATGCCTCTTGTCATAAGCTCATTGTGACCTACAGTTTTCTTTTCTGTTCATATACGGTCTTGACGATCGTGGTCATGGGTATTGCTTTGGTTGGGCTTCCGGCACTGAGATGGCGCTCGCAGTTTGGAATTAATCCACTGTGCGGGCGCGATCTCAGTTTCGGTCTGTAAATGGGTTTGGTCGTCGATTCATTCGTTGCAGTCATTAGTTATTGACTGCTAGACCTACCCTATACTGATGAGGAGCAACACTCCGAAATCGATATATAGGTGGTCCGAATGTTTCGATGAACATTCCCATGCAACAAGCAATTGCAGAGATAACCTTGTAGGAACTCTGCACGGAAATTTCATCAGATGTAATTCAATGTTCGTCGTGGTATTAGCCAGGAAAGTAGTTGTTTTCTGATGGATTTTCGACCCAACTTTCCTATTGTATAGGATTTTAGCAGTGAGCAGTCCTCCGGACATCTTATGCCTCTTGTCATAAGCTCATTGTGACCTACAGTTTTCTTTTCTGTTCATATACGGTCTTGACGATCGTGGTCATGGGTATTGCTTTGGTTGGGCTTCCGGCACTGAGATGGCGCTCGCAGTTTGGAATTAATCCACTGTGCGGGCGCGATCTCAGTTTCGGTCTGTAAATGGGTTTGGTCGTCGATTCATTCGTTGCAGTCATTAGTTATTGACTGCTAGACCTACCCTATACTGATGAGGAGCAACACTCCGAAATCGATATATAGGTGGTCCGAATGTTTCGATGAACATTCCCATGCAACAAGCAATTGCAGAGATAACCTTGTAGGAACTCTGCACGGAAATTTCATCAGATGTAATTCAATGTTCGTCGTGGTATTAGCCAGGAAAGTAGTTGTTTTCTGATGGATTTTCGACCCAACTTTCCTATTGTATAGGATTTTAGCAGTGAGCAGTCCTCCGGACATCTTATGCCTCTTGTCATAAGCTCATTGTGACCTACAGTTTTCTTTTCTGTTTATGTATACAATGTGAAGTTTGATTAGGTACGTTCCTGCATGGAACTGTACTGAAATGTGAAATTTGACAGGTTAAGCAACTCAGAACGAGAAAAGTGTACATCAAGCTTGGAACAAATAGAATAGACATTGTATCATGAATATGACACATGACTGTTACAATTTTTTTTTATATATTTCCAGATAAGTATTCAAAAATTGAAGAACGTTTATTAAAATTGGTTTTTAGAAAGGAAATTTTGAAATATTATTATTGTATACCGTTTTAGGTGGTCAGTCTTTAATTGAAATTTAAAAGATAAAATGTTTATTAATTATAATATGGATTGAGAGTTATTCATTTTTATTGCATTTGGACAAGCAGAAACATAATGTCAGAGAGCTTAACTCTCAATCCATATTATAATTAATAAACATTTTATCTTTTAAATTTCAATTAAAGACTGACCACCTAAAACGGTATACAATAATAATATTTCAAAATTTCCTTTCTAAAAACCAATTTTAATAAACGTTCTTCAATTTTTGAATACTTATCTGGAAATATATAAAAAAAATTTGTAACAGTCATGTGTCATATTCATGATACAATGTCTATTCTATTTGTTCCAAGCTTGATGTACACTTTTCTCGTTCTGAGTTGCTTAACCTGTCAAATTTCACATTTCAGTACAGTTCCATGCAGGAACGTACCTAATCAAACTTCACATTGTATACATAACCTCAAATAAATTTGCTGTCTTTTTCACGCCTGCCTCTCAACCGGTGTCACGGTATGATATCCAATTTAATAAATTTCAATAGAATTAGATTTTATACACAACTGAGTTGGTAATAATGTGTGATGATTACCTTTAAGATTATCTCACAACTTGTTTTTTAATATGATCAATTACTGTACACGTCTTTTTATATCATCTATTGCAACCAATCTCATCTACACGTAAGTAGTTTAGAATCCACTTTTGTCAATTGTTTTCACTATAGTTAAAACATTATTGTAGCTTTCCCTGATGATGACAATAATACTTGTCGAAATATTATTATATATATATATATATATATATATATATATGAAACATACATGAATATAAAACACAACAACGAATATGAGGTAAAATAGCACTAGTTGTCAGACCATTTTGATAAGAATTTTTTTAATTTTCTTTTTGAAAGATTCTAGTGGTAGTTCCCTCATTTCACGAGAGAGCAAATTGAAAAGGGGAATACCTATAGATTTACTTTTTTCCAATCTGTTCCTAAGAAGCACGATGTTATGTCTGTTGCGAGTATGGAAGTTGTGAACATTAGAGTGTGTGGTAGAAGTAAGTATATTTTTCTTAACATGTATCAAATTTTCATAGATGACTTGAGCAAACAGTGTCACAACGCCGAAATTTTGAAAAAGTGGTTTGCAGTGTTCACCATAGTTAACTCTTGCAATGCTACGTACAGCAGCTTTTTGTAACATGAAAACTCTCTGTAAATTTGTGAAACTTGCCTTTCCCCAACTCAGTAATCCATAGCTCATTACCGAGTGGAACATCGCATAGTATGATGTTAAGGCTGCTTCTTGACCAACAGTTAATGCTATGCGCCGAATGGCATACACAGATTTTGCCAACTTTCCACAGACGTGACTGATATGTGTGTTCCAAGAAAGGGATGGATCAAGATGTACTCAGTAGTAATACCACAAGTGATTGAATTTTCGCGATAAGTCTGTCGATTCATTTCTGAACGAAACTGAATTGTTTCGAGAAAACACCACGAGTCCGCAGGACGAGTGGTGTTTTCTCGAATCAATTCAGTTGAGATCACAAATGAAAGACAGACTTATGAGATAAATTCAATCACGAGTGGAATTTTATTAGACTATTTCACAAACAGAGTGAAAGATAAAAAATCTGAAATTCGGCAGGATTAGAGGAAATTGGCAAAAAAGTTGACCTGAGAAATCAATAAATTTTAATGAACAGAAAACATTGGCATCGAAAGAAATACTACACTACCAACAATAACCATAATATACTGAAATATTTTTCAATTATAATTATTATAAATGGTACAGTTATTATATACAATGTTTTGAGCTTGATTATTTGAACACGCGCTTGTACTTGCAATATTTGTTACATCTTGATTGCTATAATTTCTGACATTTGCTATAAGTTTTTCGTGATGTTGTTTAAGTTGGATGTAGGGTTTCAGCGAATGTCCAGTAATTTTTATGGTTTCCTGTTCTCCTACTCCTCTACATAAAAGTTCACTGACTGCAGTTGCTCGATTTGAATGGTTGGTAATTTTTTGCTTTTTCACATCAAGCCCTATATTCTGAGCTGATGTTTTGGTCCATTTACTGATCGTATTGATCCCTAGAGGCATATTTTTGTACCAAGGAGTGCAATGATCACCAGGCTTCCAATGTCCATTCACGGTGAGAAACAACCTATTAGATCTTACATCGTTTTGAAATCATCTTTTTATAAAGTCTCACGGGGCACATTGTTGCATTTTGCACATTTTCAATCAACCATTTGCTGTTCGCACATCGCTGACCACCTCCTTGGCAAGTTTTTGAAAAAACTGTGTTATATTCGATTCTGCCGGTAGGCGCCCCCTTATTATCTAATTCTTCTTTAAAATAATCTAACAAACAATATGCAGCTTCACCTCCTCTCCAAGCAAGTTCTACTGCTGCGATATGGAAAAATTTCTTTTGGAGTCCTGTGGGTGTATCTTCATCCCATTGTGTACATATTGCTTGATGTTCTTCATGGGTCAACGGTGCCGAACTGATCTTTCGTTTCTGTACGTTACCTTGAAGCAACTTGCGTTTTGTATCTCGCGCATTTCTGGCCGATTGAAAAATAATATCTTTGAATGGGTCGAAACTTCGTCCATATTAATTATAGAATTTTTCTTGCAATAATCTAGCACTCGTATTCCAAATCGTCTTCACAACACATTCCTTGTAATCAGAACCATCGATTTTCCTCATGTTGAAGCCCCAGTCCTTCAAAATAATAGCTAGTCTCTCGACAGGCGTTGCTTCATCTAATAGGTATTTTCGTTCATCGCAAAATCTGGTAAATTGCTTCCAAATGTACTCCTTCGATTTCCTTGTATTTTTCGGTACATTTTCATCGATTTTTTCGTTGATTGATTCGATAGAATTCATCCCAAATCTACTCATTTTTGAATGCGTGCACAGCGTAATCACTTATATTTGACGTTTAACTGTCACATGCACTGTAAACAAATCTGAAAACACCGAACTTGATAGGCCAATCAGAGTCAAGAGTCAAGTTTGGTATTATCCGTAAGCCGAACTTGACTAGAGCTTCTGATTGGTTCATTTCGTAGGTTAGTGAAATAGTCCTAGAAATTTAACTGACTTCGTGTTGGGATGAGTATGATGATTTGAAAATAAACATATCTCCGTTTTTGCCGCATTCAGAAATAGTTCATTATCATCGAACCACGCTTTGGCATGGGCAGTAGCATGTGCTGAAATTGCATCAATATCAGTACTTTTTTCAACTTGAAGAGAAAAGGACGTGTCATCGGCATATAAAATCGTCATTAAGTTACGTTTGATTGACATATGTGAAGGTAGAATAAAAAAGAGTTACCTACTAATCCATTCCGAGGAGCCAATGTGTGACATGGCGAATGTCCAACATACTGGGTGCAGTGAAACAACTGTAACTTTCCTCCAGATATCTTCAAAATAATTGGCAGAAACTGTAATATTTCAAACATCAATTTTCTGAAATATGTCGATAATATTGTATTTTTAAGTATCACAAAATGCTCACCGTATATGCCATCTATATTTATGTATGTGTAGTTTTTGTTCACGAAAATAAATCAAAGTTTGAATGTGACACACACAAACATAAGTACCACACCAGGCACAAATCTAATTTTGTTATACCCAAGCACAGATTGAAAAATACCGAGAAAGGACCGCACTATGCAGCTATCAAATTTTATAATCATATACCCTCGAAGATCAGAGAAGACAGTACAACAAAAAACACTTTCAAAAAATACGTTTTTGATCTATTGTGTGACATAGAACCGTATTCACTACAAGAATTCTATGACAAATCAGATTGACTCTCCTATTGATATTTTATTTATATTCTATATTATGTATATAGTTTTTTGTGTTCATTTAGAAGTTCCTTCTTTTGACTGTGATATTTTACTAAATGTTTTATGATAATGTAAGTTAGGTTTAGAAATTGTAGTTTTTAAGTTGATTTCTATATTTATATACATCATTTACTGTACTTATTTGTAATTTTTACTTATGACTTGAGTTTTTCAACTGTTTCAAATTGAAAGCTTCAATAAAAAATCTATCTATCTATTATCAAAACTATGAACATTATTTACGTCTCGCTAATAACCATTAGGTTGACGCGATTGTTTAAATAAAAAACTTAAAACGATTAATAACCAATTGTTTACTGAATCATTGAAAAACAAAATAATTTTTTTGAAAATCATTGAAATTCTGCAACAAATGACTCGATGACATCCCCATTACAAGGCAAAAGCTGAAACAGCGCCCATAGAGTAGATAAATCTAAACTACGAGTGCCATCTCAACTTCAGCCCTGAAACCAGCAATACCCAGCTTCACCGAATCATTTGTTGCAGACATTAGTTGTTGCCTGCATAGTCCTACCCTATATTGATGAGGGGCAACACCCCAAAATCGATCTACAGGTGGTTCAAATGTTTCGATAAACATTTCCATGCAGCAAGCAATTGCAGAGAAAGCCTTGTAGGAACTCTTTATGAAAATTCACCAGATGTAATTCAACGTTCGTCGTGGTATTAGCCAGGAGAGTAGTTGTTTTCTGATGGATTTTCAACCCAAATATTCCTATTGTATAGCATAATTGCAATGAGCTGTCCTGTTAGGACATTTTGTCTCTATTCATTATTATGCTCATTGTGATCCAACTTGTATAAAGAAGGAAGCCATGGCGTCCTATCTGAGAATGCAGGACTCAGGGAGCTGGCAAGGAGAGGGGTACACAAGACACACCGAAATCGCTGTGGTAACGGGGAAAGAAATCCCAATATCCTCTATCAAAGTGATACAGGCAGAGGATAAAATTGTGTAGAAGAGGACGATCTCGCTAGAGATCCCAGACAGGAGAGAGTGGGAAGAGGAAAGGATGATATTTCCCCCAGAAAGCCTGGTCTGTTTTACTACGGGTCCAAACTGAAGGAAGTACAAGCCGGAGCAGGAGTTTACTTGGAAAACAGAAAGGAAAGAGCCTATGCGCTAGGTTTTCTGACAACAGTTTTTCAAGCAGAGGTGTACGCCATCCTGGAGGAACCCAGAATTGAACAGGTGAGGTCCGGTCCAGAGAGACATGTATATGTCTGCTCGGACAGTCAGGCCTCCATCAGAGCTCTGAATGCAACCAGAGCCAGATCAAATCTGGTTCAGAAGTACAGAAATGCCCTGGAGAGTCTTGCCACTGAAAAGGAAATAACGCTGATGTGGGTCCCTGGCCATGCAGGGATTGAAGCGGACCAGCTAGCCAAGCAAAGAGCCGGGCAACCCTACCAAATTCGGCATAACAAGGAGACAAGTAACAACGGTACCGAATGAGTAGTCCGATGATACATTAGGAAAAGAGTGGAGAGGGCAGGCAGTCAAAGCAGATGATATCGGAGCACGAAAGAGCAAGGACGGCCAATATACTGAAGCTAAGCCACAAAGAACTCCGAGTGTTGATGGGAGTTATAACCGGCCACTGCGGCCTCAGGAGGCGCCTGGCTCTCATCAGAGTTGAGACAGACCCACTATGCGTGGAATGTGGTGACGAAGAGGAATCCTTCCACTTCCTGTGCGAATGCGGTATTTATGGCAGGCTCAGACAAAACGTCTTCGGAGCTGCCACTATTAAGGAGGAAGAATTGCACTCATTGCAATGGAAGGACATTTCGACTTTCATAAGAAGGTCGAGGAGGTTCGAGCAGGTACCCGACATGGGATGAGTGAAGATGTCGGGGCCAGGTAGCCGAGTGGTTGAAGCGACATGGTTTAATCACTTTGGATGCCAGTTGGCGATGGTTCAAACCACGGAGACTGCAGAATTTTTTCTGATGGCCCGATAAAGTGCTAAGAATCGCACGTAAAAAGGTAAGACCTCGTTAATCCTTGGCTCGCACAAGTTTCGACTTTTGAGGGCTGTTGTTCGTAAGGGAACGACAGCTGGTTAACGGAAAAAACAATTTTAAACAATTGCGAAAAGGGCCCGTTGGGGCCTAGTCGCTGACGTTTGCGTCCCCCACGCATTACCATGCCCATTGTAAACAAATACAGATTCCTTTAATAATTAACTTATTAATAATAAAGAACTTGAAATAAAGAAATCTTCTGGGCACGACAATACTCGATCTGAGGTCTTGAAAGAAGTAGCTCATGAAATTGCACCAATTTTAGCTCACATAGCTAACTTCTGCTTTCTGTATTTCTGTATTTTTCCAAAACTTTTGAAACGACGATAAAATGAAAATTGAAAACCTATATCATTGGTTTGAAACGTTTCAAAGATAATAGACCACCTAATATGAACGCGCCTCGTCCATTTCCTCAAAAAAAAAATGAAATTTTGTCTGAAAATCAGTTTGGCTGTCGACAGAAAAAGTCTACAAAAGAGGCAATTTATAAGCTGACATTAACTAACTATGAGGCCCTGGATAAGTCAATACCCACCATAAGTGTATTTTTAAATTTTTCATAAGCATTTATCTCATTTTTTAATATTCTTCAATATAATAAAATAACTGTTTTCAAGGGCTTCACTCTGAGAAACCATATAGATTCAGTGCAGTGAAACCACAAGTAGCCTGAGGGTGAAAAGACACTTCCAGAAATTGTATTCAAATGATAGATCAGACTGGTTACCAGTGAAATATAACTTGATTACTTATATTTCGGACGTCCATCATCTTAATGGTTGAAAGATTTCTATCTCTTCCAAATTTTTCACAACGTTTCAATTGCTTGAATCCGCAATCGTCTTCTGGTGAATCAAAATCAGATGCTACGCGACCTTTTATAGGTCTATAATTAAAGTGTAATTACGGTGTAATTACGCGCGGTCTTGTGGCGCGCGTGGTTTCGCTCTTTTTCTCCCTCTAAAACGGTCCATGAGCGGCTTCCATACGTTTTTAATTTCCACGCTTGGTTGACTGAAGGCACTATTGGCTTCTATATAGGTGGTTTCCATAAATTTCCGTTTGAACCAATGTTCCTCTCTATGAAGAACACTAGCTTCGTCCCAAAGAATTCGGTGGTGTTTTGTCCAGGCGTGGTTAGCAATTCCCGATTTTGATGTTTCCCCTTGTTGAGTCCACTTTTTGTGTTCGGCTATTCTTACTGATAATGGCATCTTGGACTCTCCGATATTGGAATCTCCACATTCACATGGGACTTTGTAAATACAGTTTTTGCTGGATTCTGTTGTGTTCTCTGGCTTCGTCTTGGTGAGGAAGCTTCGTAAGGTACTGCCGGATTGAAAGCAACTCTTGATGTTGTATTTATTTCCGATCCTTCTGATCTTCTCGGAGATACCCCTGAAATAGGGAAGAATGAGAAAGGGGTTTTGTGGTCTTTCGTCGGTTGTCTTGGTCTTTCCGAGTTGTTTCCGAACTTCTCTTATGAGTTTCTCGAGTATCCGTTTCGGCGTAGGTCCTTTTTGATGTGGTTAATTTCCGCCTCCAATGACTCCTGGTTGTAGCAAATAGACATTGCTCTCTCCACCATGTCTCGACCATTTTGAAAACCTGGTATATCGTCCGTTTAAAAATCGTATTTTATTTAAATAAATGTTATATAATTGATTATTCTGTTTATTTCTGCTTTCGTCAAATTGATCACACTGGCTATCACTGCTTTAGTTTGACCAAACAAAATATCGTGTTTTATTTTGGATTTGAGTTCCATACTTTGACACTGCACCCACACTTTCTGAGCGAACTCTTCACGAGAATGTTTACTCTTCTAAGTACTTTCTACAGGGTGGGTCACGGTCGATGGTACCTTAGACGTTTACGAAGAACAGGAAATAGGATCATTCTGAAAATTTGATTTCTCAGGTAGTTGCTCTTGGTCCATCGATCTAAAATATTTTCAGCAATGCAGCGTTGCCGCTTATACCAGAAAGTAGCAGCATCTTTGTTATTTCAAATGGGTCACCCTGTATATTACCGCATTTTTGAACTTGTCATTCCTTTCTGATTATTTCTGCCTCATACTCCCTTATACCTATCTCTAACGGTTTTGAGATATTGGTTATTTTCCATATTTTTTATCCAAAACATAGCTCGAATTGAATGTTTATTTCTGCGGTATTTGGATTCTTAGGAAGTTGCAATTTTGTGATTAGTTCATCAAGATCATGTACATTGATTCTGTATAGAGAAGTTTGTTCTGCGTTATACAGGGTCGTTCAAAATTCATGATCTTACTGCTAGATGCGAAAAGGGTTGAAAGTGCGTTTTTTTAAATGGAACATCCTGTATATCATGAAATATCCTGAAAGATTACTAAATTACCTTCGAATTGATATATCATATTCCTATACCTAAATAGCCAGAATTCCGAGATAATAGAAATTTTCACTTGTAATCTCCCAAGTGCTTGAATTATTGCCGGAAATTTTTCGAGTACATGAAAATTTTTGAAAATTCATGTACGAGATAAATGTACGGCAATTAATTCAAGCACGAGGGGGATTCGGTAAGAAAATTTCACACCGAGAAATGAAAATCATCCACCAATTCATAAGAAATAACTAACGATGGTTTCACCTGAACTATTTATAACCACTGAAATATTGATATGTAAAGTACTTACAAAATACTACAAAATTTTCATCAATAAATGTGATTAAAATGGAACAAAAAAAATAAAAAAGTAAAGTTCTTATCGTGTATTGAACCATCGACCTAGCGACTCATAGGCCGCAACACTACCGCTGAGCTACGGGATTTATGATAAAAACATGTGACAAATGGTGTCTTGAACTTCTTTTGAAATATTATTTCAGAATTGACAATTTCTGCAATAATCGTTGAGAAAATATTTTCAGACACATTCCAAATATCTAGTAAATACAAAATTATCTCCTTTCATATGAAAACTAGACCTCCATTTGTACATAAAAGCAAAATATCAACTTGTCACATGTCAAATGTTTGACAGAGAAATTTCCACTTATTAATTTCGCCCAGGGTACCCAGGAGGATAAAATTTCCGGAAATTTTTAGGGTTGCCAAGGTATCTAAACAAGAACGAATTTTTTGATTGGCTACAAAAGTGAGGTGTGAAATTTTCAAAAAAAAAAATCGATTTATTTTTCTCATATTCATCTAAGGTGGCTATTAAATGTCATGATGGTACATGACATTATGAAAATTTGACAATTAGTGCACTATTAATAATACCGTTGTGTTTCTTAACGAAAGTGACTAAAAAATAATTGAAATGGAGGGAAATAACTATTCAAACGAAGTTCTGATGAAATTGTTTATTCTTCATGGGAAAAGTGAGGGAATTATAGCAAGAACGTGCAGAAAATGCAATGAAACGTACCCTGATTTACAACTAATGAACAAAAGGAAGTTTGTACGATTACAACATAATTTCATTAATTATCTGTCAAAAGTTAGAAAACGTTCACAATAAATTTTCAAAATGCCGACCATTGGGTTCCAAACATTTCAAAATCCGGGTATTTGGAGATATAGTTGTAGCACTCGTTATTTCACTGGCATCTAGCATTTTTTTTGTTCCATATTTAAACACATTTATTGATGAAAATTTTGTTAAGTATTTTACATATCAATATTTCAGTGGTTATAAATAGTTCAGGTGAAACCTTCTTTAGTTATTTCTTATGAATTGTTGGATGATTTTCATTTCTCGGTGTGAAATTTTCTTACCGAATCCCCCTCGTATTTGAATTAATTGCCGTACATTTATCTCGTACAAAAATTTCCGGCAATAATTCAAGCATTTGGGAGATTACAAGTGAAAATTGCTATTATCTCGGTATTCTGGCTATATAGGTATAGGAACATGATATATCAATCCGAAGGGAATTTAGTCATCTTTCGGATTATTTCATAATATACAGAATGTTCCATTTAAAAAAAACGCACTTGTAACCCTTTTCGTAGCTAGCAGTAAGATCATGAATTTTGAACGACCCTGTATAACGCAGAACAAACTTCTCTATGCAGAATCAATGTACATGATCTTGATGAACTATACACAAAATTGCAACTTCCTAAGAATCCAAATACCGCAGAAATAAACATTCAATTCGAGCTATGTTTTGGATAAAAAATATGAAAAATAACCAATATCTCAAAAACCGTTAGAGATAGGTATAGGGGAGTATGAGGCAGAAGTAATCAGAAAGGAATGACAAGTTCAAAAATGCGGTAATATACAGGGTGACCCATTTGAAATAACAAAGATGCTGCTACTTTCTGGTATAAGCGGCAACGCTGCATTGCTGAAAATATTTTAGATTGATAGACCAAGAGCAACTACTTGAGACTCCAAATTTTCAGAATGATCTTATTTCCCGTTCTTCGTAAATGTCTAAGGTACCATCGACCGTGACCCACCCTGTATATGTGCATATGTACATCGAAGGGAGAGTCCGGTATTGATATTCTCACACTTGATTTTTTCCTTGACAAGCTTTACTTTTTTTGTGGAGGATTTATAAAGGAACTTGAAATAACTTTTCGAAACATTTTCGAAAGACTGACAGGGCTCGAATTCATTCAAAATGTCGCTCTGAGCAGCTGAATGAAGAATAGATTTGTCACACTATTGACACTGACTACATTTGGAGGAGATATTTAAATATTGACTAGCCGAGAAAAGTAAACAGAAAGACAAACAGAAACATGTATGATGCCATATTTGGAATACATCAACTGTGGTTCCCACTCCCTTCTCACATCATGAAGAAACTTGAGTAGGTACGTAATTATCATCAGGAGGAAAAGTCTAATTTATCCCAGTGTGATAATAATGATAATTATAATGAGAAATTTCATGTACAGGTTTTGAATAGGCACACACTTTCAAATGTTATACCGGGTGGCTACGGAAGTATTGCCTACGGAATATCTCAGTTATTGTATGAGGTAGGTTTGTGAAATTTGGAGCGTCGATATAATGACATAAGAGCTAGAATTTGAGCATATCGACATGTCGAAGTTAACTTCCGGTCTGACCGGAAGTAACATCAACTTTCTTATTTTGAATGGAAACCCTATTTTTATTTCATTTCGCTTTATTCAGCATTCAATTCCCTTTCTAATGACATATCACAAGTTGGTATCTAACCAGAAACTAGATCAGAAAAAAATTATTATTGAAATTCACCGAGTAGGCCGTGGAAGCAAAATGAAAGCCAAAAATTGAAAAGTTGGCTATGGAAACCATACGTCACTTGATAACAGTTGCTACTACTGTGATATTTTATTTTCATTCGTCGGCGTTATAAAAAGCCGCCAAAAAAAATATTGGAAAAATTGGGAAAAAAACAATACTCTGTAGGTCCATAACTTAAATAGGAACATACAACTTTTTCTTGCCTGTACTATTCAGCATAACCATTCCTTTCTAATGACATAATAGAAAATAATTTTTTGAACTGAGATACCGAAAAATCCAATTATTATTCTTCAAATAACAAAACAGATTATCGCCATACGCAAAAATAAAATTAAAAATAATGTGGAATGATAAATTATATCCTGTAGGTTCTAGGTTAAATAGGAACATAAACGTACTTGGTCTGTGCCATCGTCCATAGATATTCTAATATCTACCTATGGACGGTGTTTGTGCTATTCAGAATAATCATTCCATTGCAATAATCATTCGAACCAAAATATTAACAAGTAGGCTGATTAAGATGTATTTTGGAATGAAACAAAAAAGAAATGAGAGCTGTCACGAACGCTGCTATCCATATTATTTTGACGTTCGAAGTAGTGTTTTTGATTCTGCCATTTTAAAAGGGTTTGGAAATCGAAATCAGTTAGTGGAATATTCAAAAAATGCCCCGTTATTCACGAACCGAACAAACTGACATGCTTATCATTTATGGTGAATGTTTAAAAAATTCTTATGCCGCTGAACGATTGTATTTAGAGCGATATCCAGGGAGGCAGCAACCGTCAAGAAAGTATTTCCAGTGGCTTGAAGAAAAATTAAGAACTGAGCCTGATGTTTACAAAGACCAAGAAGCATTTGTTATTAATGAGGAAACTGAAATTAATGTATTAGCTTTAGTACAATATGATAGCACAATTTCCTCAAGGCAGATTGGCGCCGAATTAGCTATAAGTAAGGGCTCTGCTAGGAAAATTTTGAAAAAACATCGATTGAAATCCTTCAAGTATCAGTTGCATCAACATTTGTATGAAAATGACGGTGAAAGGCGCCTGGAATATTGTAATTGGTTTCTTCGACAAAATGCTGAGAATCACCTATTTAACTATTATATCTTGTTAGGACGAGTTAAGATTTACCAACAATGGATTATTTAACAGGAATAATACAAGGTAGGTTGTACTTTATTTGGATTATTGTCGATAGTCGAAGTGTAAAGTGCTAAAAGTGTGAACGGTCTTTTGTTCCAGGTACTGGGCGATAGCAAACGAGCATTGGTTTCGACAAGGCGGCTTCCAGGAGAGATTTGGTGTGAATGTTTGGGCAGGAATAGTTGGAACTCATATTGTTGGCCCCATTCTTTTTCAAGGCCAACTAACCGGAGAGAGATACTTTAATTTTTTAACGAATGCAATTTCGGAATTCATTAACAACCTACCAGCGGTAATAACTGAGAGAATGTACTTCCAGCAAGATGGCGCCGCTCCGCATAATTCAAGAATAGCGAGAAATTATCTTCAAAATCGCTTTCAAGAGAGACTTATAACAACCCATGGTCCAGTCAGGTGGCCACCAAGGTCACCTGATCTAACTCCGTGCGACTTTTTTCTATGGGGGCATCTTAAAAATAGGGTGTATTCCACACAGCCTACAACTCTACATGAGCTAGAAGTAAAAATTCGTAGAGCTTCCCAAGATATCACGCCCCAAATGTTGAGAAACGTTTTACATGAAAATATCACCAGAGTCAATAAATGTATTGACGCTGAGGGAATTCATTTCGAACATTTGTTTTGAATTTATTTTATCTTTAATACTATCAATTTGAATTTTTTTTTTCGATAAATCTGTTTTTTCGTTATTTGAAGAATAATAATTTTTTGGTATTTCATTTCAAAAAATTACTTTCTATTATATCATTAGAAAGGAATGGTTATGCTGAATAGTACAGGCAAGAAAAAGTTGTATGTTCCTATTTAAGTTATGGACCTACAGAGTATTGTTTTTTTCCCAATTTTTCCAATATTTTTTTGGCGGCTTTTTATAACGCAGACGAATGAAAATAAAATATCACAGTAGTAGCAACTGTTATCAAGTGACGTATGGTTTCCATAGCCAACTTTTTAATTTTTGGCTTTCATTTTGCTTCCACGGCCTACTCGGTGAATTTCAATAATAATTTTTTTCTGATCTAGTTTCTGGTTAGATACCAACTTGTGATATGTCATTAGAAAGGGAATTGAATGCTGAATGAAGCGAAAAGAAAAAAAAATAGGGTTTCCATTTAAAATAAGAAAGTTGATGTTACTTCCGGTCAGACCGGAAGTTAACTTCGACATGTCAATATGCTCAAATTTTAGCTCTTATGTCATTATATCGACGCTCCAAATTTCACAAACCTACTTCATACAATAACTGAGATATTCCGTAGGCAATACTTCCGTAGCCACCCGGTATATCTCATGGAAGAACTGCTAACAAGATCACTTGGAAAAACCAATTTATTCAAGAATTGCATTTCAAAACCGGATGACAAAGAATCAGAATATTCTTTATTGTCAGAAGAAAAGTTATTCTTATAGACAAGGATGTGTAAAAATACAACAAACAATATTACAAATGCATATCATATAATAATAAAATCTTAAAATAATGTTAAAAATAAAATCTGTCATAAAAAGGATCGACTATGTAGAGTAATGAATGAAATTCATTTCATGAAGACTAAAATACCACACAAAAATATTCCTCCAATTGATAAGAGGCTTTTTCAGCAAATAACTGTTTGAGACTCTTTCTGAATTTTTTATTGTCAGTCATTTCCTTGATATAAGTGGGTAGGTGATTATACATCTTCAACTCATTATATATAACCGAGTCTTTCTTTAAAGTAGTTGATGGAAAAGATAATTTCATATGATTTTGTTGCCGAGTTATATGATCTAATGGATGATTTTTAAATTTAATTCTATTTTTGTGAATTAGACTGACTGATTTGACAATAAAAAGTGGAGTGAGAGTGAGAATACCTTGACGTGCAAACAAAGGCAGACAAGATTCTCTAAATTTTGCTTTACATAAATATCTAACAGCTCTTTTCTGTAGAGTGAAGATTATTTCAAGAAGTATTTTGCTACAGACTCCCAGAAAGCAATGCCATAGCTTAGATGCGATTCAATAAGGGCATAATATGCTGACTTGGTAGCAGTATATCCCAAATTGTTGGAAAGAATTCGCATTGCATAGCATCCCGAAGCGAGCTTTTTGCTAAGATTTGAAATATTTGTATCGAATTTTAATGTGGCGTCAATCTGAAGTCCAAGAAATTTTTCGAAAGAGATTCAAGCAGTGGTATTTCGAAATAAGAAAATGAAGTTTTGCAGAACTTTATCGTACTTTTTGGAAAAAGCGAAAGTAACAAAATATTGATTTTAGCTTATAATTTCATCTTCCAATATTTCAGTAATATGGTATTTTTAGCGAAATTGAAATACTTTCAGTAAAATTCCAAAATTTTGCATGTCTCTGTTTATAATAAAACTCAACTGCGAATGTAAATATACTTGTTACAATGTGTGGAACATAAAACTCGATCTATTTTTACAAAATATAGCATATACACTGAATCTTGAGATGTAAGATTTGGTGAACGCCTTAAGTAATGAACAAATAAAATTTATCAGCTAATACTCAAAATTTTGCCCCTTTTAAAATCCAAATAACTTTTTTCTTCTTCAAACAATTTGAATTCTGTTTACACTGCCCAGACCTTCAGCTATAATCTAGTACTTCTTCAAAATATGAGGTTCATCACATAAAATCGCTACCGGGTGTTACCTACCCAGACTGAGCCAGACAAAAAACTTAAAAGCGGGAAATCTGATTGGACACTTGAAGATATTGGAACACATTCCCCTAGAAGCCATGTCTAAACCGACAGATTTCATGCCAGTTAGGTACGACTTCTAAAGTGGTCATAAACAGCCACCAAATATGCACAGAGAACGGACCTCAACTGGGAAGGGATGCATCAGTGTGGTACACAGATGGATCTAAGATGGATGAAAGGGTTGGAGTGGGCGTTACAGGACCAAATTTCAGGCTCTCAAAACCCCTTGGTAACACCCCAACCATCTTCCAAGCAGAAGTACATGCTATAGAATTATGTGCCCAGGAATGCCTTGAAAAAGACACTCGAAGGGCAGAAATCTATATACTATCAGATAGCCAAGCAGCACTAAAAGCTCTGAGGTCATACACCTGTGAGTCTAAGCTGACTTGGGAATGTAAAAAATTCCTGAGACAACTGGCAACAAACAATCAGGTCACCCTGATGTGGGTGCCAGGTCACAAAGGAATTAAAGGTAACGAAGAAGCAGATTGCCTTGCCAAAGAAGGGGCAAACACACAACTTCCCGGCCCAGAACCCTTCTGTGGACTCTCCAAAGCCCACTTGAAAGAGGAGTTCCGACGCTGGGAAACCGATGAAATGAAATCTCACTGGAACAAAGTGCCAGGACAAAGACAAGCGAAAAGACTAATGTGCCTATCGCCAAAGAAAGCTAAACAGCTTCTCGAGTTAGACAAGAAAGACTTGAAGATGGTAACGGGACTCCTCACTGGACACTGCCCTCTGGGGTACCACCTCAAAAAGATGGGTAAATCAGAGAGTGATAGTTGCCGCTACTGCGAAAACTTCGCGGAAACTGCAGAACATTTGCTTTGCGAATGCCCAGCGCTTTTCTGCAAGAGGCTTAAGTTCCTGGAAGGGGCCTTCTTAACGCTCTCCGACATCAGGAACTTAGCTCCCAGGAAACTGATAAACTTCACAAGAAGTCTCGGAATCCCGGGCCTCGAAGAGACCAAGGGTCACGCACAAAAGAACTTATAGGTCGAAGTGCTTGTGAGGCTGCACAGCCTGTACGACCCCCTCACAATCTACAATCTACCTACCTGAAACTGTGTAAAATTTTGCAATTTTCAAAAGCATCCCAAATGAAGACATTTTTTTTTTCAAATTTGACAGCGGAGGCATGAAGATGGTCTCTTTACCTCGAGAATTTTTTTGATTTGTCTTCTTATGTCTTCAATTTACAGGGTGATCTCAAAAAATTTACTATTCGTTTTTGCAGCCATAACTTTTTTCCTCGTCAACCGATTTTCAAAATCTCAGGCTCATTTTGAAGCCGAAACTTTAGATGGAGAAATATGAAGATAATTATTGACTAAAGATAAAGATCAAGGGTTTCCTCAAAGGTGACCCAAATCTGAAACATCCTTGAAAACTCAGTTGGGAGGGAAATTAAATGAAAATCATTTTGTTTTCGGAAGGGTCATTCTTTCTGGATACGTCCAGATCTTTCTTGCTTTCAGTAGTCAAGAATTGGTCTTGAAAAAACCCAATTGAAACGGCATGTCAAAAAGAAATAAAAAATTAGCCCATTGTTCGCCTGAAATGCATAGACTGTAACCAAGGTAACATAATAAATGAACGGGCTGATAATTCCACTCCAAAAAATACCTGTCCACACACTAAATCCAAAAATTCCTTGACTTCTCTGCTCCACAAAAGAGTGAGGATTGTGTACTGCCCATTTGAAGAAATGTAGCTGTTGAAAAACTGCTTGCATAAGTTTCGTCTGTCCAAATACAATTTAACGAAAAATCACGCACTTAGTAACAATTTTCCAGGTACTTCTGGCAAAAATCCATGCGGTGTTCAAAATATTTCCACCAAGTGGAATATATGAGGCAAAAATCTGACATGAAACAACCACTTCCCTGGCTAATACCACGACATATATTGAACTACATCTGACAGATATTTTTGCAAATAATGAAGGATAATAATATTTTTAACAATATGTATTAGCAATTTCAAACATTTTCAAACAGGTAAATTTACATTTATAAATATCAATAAATAAATGATTGAAGCCGCATGAATATAGCATCCGCTCGCGGTCGACGTACATGTAGATATCTACTTACATTCACACACAAGGACATATTTATTTACTGACATATATAGATGAAAATGTAATCAGAATGTATCAGAATGTATCAGAATGTAATCAGAATACAGAATACAGAAATCAGAATACAGATATGAATATTAATAACAATATAAACAAAAAACAGTTAATTAATAATTTTTTTCTACATTCATGCAAAAAGCAAAACTTTATTGAACTATATTCAGTGCAAAAAGAAGTTCTTTATTGCATCATGACAAACATAAACTTTTAAACCTACTACATATTTAGCAGATATTCTGTGAGATTGGCAATATGTACTTCACTACGAAATATACATATTGAAAATTGCACCAATTGTTCATTCACTTTCAACATTGAGGGTAAAAATAAAGTTGGAGTTAAATTGTTCGTAACGTATTAGTTCCTGTTTCAGTGCAAATCGATATTAATAATAAAGTATTCAAGTTGCGCTTTTCATTTTCCTACACCTAGTGCCGCACCTCAATAAATCATTTTTCGCTTTTTGCATGAACGTAGAAAAAATATGCAACTCGGCCTAACGGCCTCGTCGGACAATTTCACGTCGAGTGCAATAAACATTAACTTTTTGCACTTGTTGCATAAATAACTATTAGAAGTCGATGAATATCTGTCCTTGACTTTTGAAACACATGCTTTTTTATTTTTGAGTTGAACACCTTTTGGGAATTTATCGACTTGATATCAGATGGCAACATATAAAGTTTTGGACCTATGTAAATGAAGCTTCTTTGGATAAATGTTTTTTTTACTACAGGTTATTGAGGAGTGTTTGTATCTTGTGTTATATATGTATATGTTCTATTGTTTGGCTCTTATTTCGATACTGCTGTGTTTTTAGTGTTTTGTAATATATTTGCCTCAAGTCATGCATTGAATAAATGTCACTCAAATTATAAAATGATTGGGTTAAATATCGATAATATCGCATATTCAAACGTAATTTTTAGTTCTGAACAACTTTTTTATTTGAGAATTTTCGATATTTTCAAATATAAAGGTACTTTACTCTTGAGTAATATTCAAACCGCGTATACGACTGAAAAAATTTGATATCTGATAATTGTATTTCAGATTTTAGGAATAACTTTTTTTCCTAAAATGAATAATAAAAAGTTTTCCATATATGGTTCCAACTGAGACAAACTGTATATAGTAAAAAGCATAGGCCCCAATATAGTACCTTCAGGCACTCCATAATTAACTTTTTTAAAATTACTGTAAGTTTCACCATTCTTAACGCATTGGTGTCTATTTTTTAGATAACTTTGCAGTAGACTTAAGCTATTGCCTCTGAAACCAATGTTATTCAATGCGATAAGTAATTTTTCATGGCTGACAGTATCGAAGGCCTTTGCAGATCAACAAAAATGCAAATTGCAGGTTTAGCTTCATCTAAGGCTCTATAAATTTTAGTTGTGAGGACGCAATTGCATCTTGAGTTCTTCTGGCATCTCGAAACCCAAACTGTCTACTAGATAAAATCTTGTACTTATTGAGATATCCCAATACTCTTGTTTTTATTATTTCCTCAACGACTTTAGCCAAGGCAGATATTCATGAGATTGGTCTGTACTGACCACAGTTTTCTTTGTCACCTCCTTTATGTATCGGTATTATGATAGCCTCCTTAAATTTTAGTGGAAAAAATCCCACAGAGATACACTTATTGAGTATGTACGTGAGAGGTACAATGATTCCATCTACAATAGCGATTAATGTTTCCGATGTGATTTCATCAAATCCAGGAGCATTTTTCTTCTTGAAAATCAATATTGCACTTTTTACTTCATCTTCAGTTGTAGGAGACATCATGATACTATTTACAGTAGTGTTTGTTAGAAAAACCTTGTTAGGTGTTTTAATTTTTGCAGCGTATGTTTCTCCTATCGAAGTAAAGAAATCTACCAACTTATTTGAAATATCTGCAGGATTCGTCATTTCCTGACCATCACATCTTATTTTAGTTAACTTTTTGTTTGTCTTTAGTTTGCCAATTTTTCTAAGTGTTTCCCATACTTTTCTTGGATTATTCTGCTCTTTCTCTATTTTCTGTTTACAATAATTTTCCTTAGCCAGAGTTTTTCAAAATCTTATCAAATGCCCTAAATTCATTTTTTATATCTGGGTTCTGCGGTTCACGTTTAATTTTTTTATGTAATTTGTTCTTTGTATTTATAGACTTTACCCAACTGTTCTTCTTAACATCATCTCTTTTTATTTTTTAAATTTTTGTGTTTTATTCAAGTATACTTTCAACTTATCAATAAAAATATCCACTACCTCATCTAAATCATTTGTATTGTAAATTTCATACCAATTTTCACTTTCAACACATTCTTTTAGTTTATTGTAATTTATTATTTTCTCATACCTGTCTTTATTTATATCTTGTTCTTTATTTTCGGGAAAAATAGCATGTAGAAGAACTGGACTGTGATCAGTTACTAAATAATGTACTAAAAGAAAATTGAAGGAATCAAGGGGCATAATAGTTTCAATGTTGATATGATCTAAACATGTAGATGAATTACCTTGGATTCTCGTAGGTGAGCTGATACCAGCAACATATCCAAATTCTGCTAACGTATTGAGATATTCTTCTTCATCCAGCTCATCTTTCAAGTCGATATTATTATCGCCCAAAATCAAACTGATGTCACTTTTTCTCTTGCAAGTTTGGAGAGATGCGTATAAGTCATGATTGAAATCAGTAGGAGGCAATTGAGTCTCCTTGGAAGAACGTTGGAAATCCCATGGATGTCTATATCTTTCATATTCAACGTACATCCATCATAGGTACATATGTGCTGTGTGGGTTTGAGAACCTGATGGTTACTATACCAGCAACTAACATGAAGCTGAAGGCACGGCTATTTCAACAATTCACGCACAATGTGAATCGATAATGACCGATTTCAAAACTTCGACTCATGATCTATAAAAAGTTTCGCCGTATGAAAAGAGTTCCTCTCTCTTTCGTATTTACATAATTTATCGTCGCCCGGAGCCTTTCAGTCATGAAGCTACACGGTCATTATAAACACTCTCGGCTGCCGAGATTTTTTTGTCACTACAGGGTCGGACTGGTCTGGGTGCAATGGGCGCGTCCTCGTTCCTACGACGGCGTTCTGGTGCCACGACGAAAATTAAAAAATCTGTCAATTGACACATTTAATCTGTCAATTGACACATTTAATCTGTCAGTTGACACATTTTTTCTATCAATTGACACATTTAATCTGTCAATTGACACATTTAATCTGTCAATTGACACATTTATAATCTGTCAATTGACACATTTAATATGAGGTGATTAGAGCATATCGATGATGAAAATTGTTGAAATTGTTATTTACGTCAACCTGTTGCACCCCTACCCCGAACCACCATGAGTCTTCGAGAGACTTGTGCAAGCTAGGGAGCAACCCTCACCTTTTAACGTGTGATACCGTGCATGAGACCGATGACCATGCTGGGAATCGAACCCAAGACCCAATGCTTGAGAGGCGCATGCTCTACCAGCACGACCTCCACGGAATGGGTAGTTTGGACATGATCAGTGAATACTTTTCAATTGGGTTGAGCAATAACGAAATTTAATTATTTTTGGAATTACGTGATGGTGATTTGATTCGTAAAAGAACACTGAAACGACGATTGAAATTTTTAAATTTGTTCTGGTGGAGAAATTATTGAGATACCGAAATGCTTCTAACGTTTGTAAATAATGAAATCTGTAAATCAGGGCAGTTTCATGGATGCATTCGAAATGCGTGCAAGCTGTGGTTTAGTTGTCACACAAAAAAGTACGTTTGTACGTTTGGTCTTGAGCAACAGCGTATGAACATGAATAGGAGATAGAAAAAATCACATGACAAATAAATCAGTAAATTTACAGAATAAATGTGTCAATTGACAGATTAAATGTGTCAATTGACAGATTAAATGTGTCAATTGACAGATTAAATGTGTCAATTGACAGATTAAATGTGTCAATTGACAGCTTAAATGTGTCAATTGACAGATTAAATGTGTCAATTGACAGATTAAATGTGTCAGATGACAGATTTTTTAATTTTCGCCGTGGCACCAGAACGCCGTCGTACGTTCCTATAAGTAAAATTCTGAAGTGAATCCCGAATCATCTATCTATGAAGTACATTTTTTTTTCTGATTGCTGGAAGTATTTATCTTGAAAGATAAAATAATTTTGCTGCATGCATAAGGCGGTTAAACTGATGAACTCATCAACTTTTTCTCTTTGAATATTTTGAGATCTTATAAATCTCTCAAATATTCCAAGGTTACTGCAATGGGAACACTGGGAAAAAGCTAACTGACACCGAACGAAACCAGTTTCTCCCCGTCCAACAGTTTCAAATTTTTTATTCTGTCTACGAATTCATATGAATTCTCAACAGAAAAACTTCTCTCTTGCTTCTTACTGAAAGAATTTTGGGCCAATTTTGCCCCCTAATATAACTTTCTGGGATAATGGGTTGTTCCATCGCGAGTGGTGGGCAGTGTATATCACTTTGGCCAACCTCATTCAGGTAGTAGGTGCATTTTTAGCATTTCCATCAGTCCTGAGAGTTTCATCATTTTACCTCTATTGTTACGGAAGATACGGGGGTGTATCCATGAGAAGTGAGACACACTGTATACAGGGTGTTTCATAATATATGCGCAGGACTTCAGGATGTGATAGCTCGTCCAAAATATGAAAAAAGATATCCATAAACTTACCCTCTGAAATGCACCATTTTCGAGATACACTGTGTTGAAATAAAAAAAAAATATATATATAATCGTTTTTTGCGAATATCTCTGGAACTGTTTATCGCACAGAAAACAAATTTCGTAGGCATTTTCTACTCATAATACGCTTATGTTTTGTGAGGATTTTTTATTTTTTCAAATTCATAATTGGTGAAAATTTTGAAGGGGTAGTGGGTGTTTTTTTCTCCAACTTCTACGCCACTGAAAAAAAGTACAGTTTTGAACCGCCAATGTTTTCTACACAAAAAAGGTATTCTTGATCATAAACTCTAAAGTTGACCGTTTTCAGGAAAAATCAACTTTCATGTTGTTTAAATAATGTTTTTTCCTCGAAAAATTGCTGCGTGCATTGAAGCTAACGACGGACATTTCCAACAATTCAACTGAGTATGATTGTTATTGTTTTTTTTTTATTTCATTAAGAAGTCAACGTTTGGTTTTGTTACTTGTTTTAACGTTTAAATAAATTTTGTATAATTAGGAAAACAATTATTTAAAAAAATTCACCATGTTTTTCAACATGAAAGTTAATTTTTCTTGAAAACGGTCAACTTTAGAGCTTATGACCGAGAGTACCTTTTTTGTGTAGAAAACATTGGTGGTTCGAGTAGGCGGCTCAAAATTATAGTTTTTCCAGTGGCGTAGAAGTTGGAGAAAAAAACACCCTTCAAAATCTTCACCAATTATGAATTTTAAAAATTAAAAAATTTGCACAAAACATAGCTTATTATGAGTAGAAATTGCATTCAAAATCTGTTTTTTGTGCAATGAACGGTTCCAGAGATATTCGCAAAAAACTTATTTTTTTTTCAAATTTCAACACCCTGTATCTCGAAAATGTTGAATTTTAGAGGGTAAGTTGATAGAAACTTTTTTTCATATTTTTGAACGAGCTATCACATCCGGAAGTTCTGAGCATTTATTATGAAACACCCTGTATACCTTCAGGCAAGTTCCACAATATAACTTGTATACTCCTGATTTCTCAAATTTGAATAGTATATTCTTCAACGAGCGTATTCTCTATTATTCTCGAGGATAAAAATTATCCGAGAAAATAATAGCTATTATACGCGAGTAGAAGACTATACTTTCTCTACGACTATACGATAGTTAGAGTTTTAATGAAATCTAAATATTATTTATGAAAATAAGTATATATTATTATAAAGTAATATAAGGTAGAATAACAATTATACATGAATAATCGGTGTTCATTCATGAATGAATTAATGCCTTAATTGAAAATAATTTAAAAAAAAACTTCCAAGTGTGGGATTCGAACTTGCGCCTATATAACTATCTTCGTTATACATTTACTTCATATACACGCTTTTACCAACTGAGCTATAACAGGCACTCGAAAATTTGTGAATGAAATACCTACTAGAGAAACTCTGACCAAGAACTGAGAGAGTGTGGAACGTCAAGTAAAAATTGTTTGACATACCTTTGTTGCAAGTTAGAGTTCATCTTCCTCACTATCACTGCTTTCCCAATCCGCTCTATTCATTTTTATATTAGGTACTTGTCACACAGATCAAAGTTAAAACTAAGAAAATAGTCAATCTGGCATTCGCGGATGCCAAGCTGTAACAAAAGGTCGATCAAGCAAAGCCTTCTTGAGGAATTTGTTTTTTAAACCTCTCAGTTCCCGCGGATTCTGAAAATTCTGAACCTGTGATTGGCCGAGTGCCGTTGAATAATGAGTTAGGATCAACGCCCTGTATCTCAGAAACGAAGCAACTCCGGACATAAGTTTAAAGGAACTTTTCTTCTTAAAATCACGAATCACCCTTTGCAATTAGGAGCCGTAGTTAGCATATGGCCCATATTTTTTTACACCTTTCTGCTATGCGCAGTACCTGGTGTCCCCAGGTAGGTCTACCCAACACATGTATACCTTCATCTATCCAGTAGATACATCACACAAAATGTCAAGGTGAATCAAACACTTCATGAAAAGTGCGTCACTAGCTCTTGGACCAATAGTATTAATTCCATCCTGAGTCGAATATTGGTCCAAATTCAAATTTTGGCATAATTTCCGACTCTCCCATCCTACTAATACTTAACTTTGTATAACAGCATGAGTGATAATCTAATTCTGAACCAACATCTCATAGGAAAGTGTTTGTGCTCTTTTTAATCATGCAATTTCATAATCTTCAGGAGGTCCCAGTCCGCTCCTGATGGCCCGTAGGTTATTACGTTCTTTCATTGTTCCTCTGATTACTTCTTTTGACTTGAATTATTCATGAATCGATGTTACTGTCCAACGGAAAATTTCCGTAGCATGAAATGTCTGCTGTGATTAATGTAGATTATATAAATAAACAAATTATTACGAATGTGTTTCAAATGTTCACGTTATTTCGTCATCTTCAAGCAATTAATGTATGATATGTATACTGATTTTGTTCAGGTGTTTTTCTGTTTCAGACACAATTATATGGCCGTTAGATGAAAGATATTCCAGCACTGTTTTCTCTAAGTACTACGTAAATTTCCATTCCTTATTCAAGATCTCACCACTCATTGTGTGTTTTCCTAGGCCAGACTAGACTCGATTCTGACCTTAATACTTTCTTTTTCTGTTCAACCGGAAGGAATTTCCATATTTTTAATTCCATCCTAAAATCTGTAATATGTTTCAGGTAACTGAGCAAATGTAGTTTCATTTGCTGATCAAATGTATGGATGCCATCGACATTCAATCTGATAGGCCTATATCTGAAAATTTCTCTGTTGGTACAAATTTTCTCGAGAGTAACATCACTCTGAATAATTCAAGTTTTTCGTCCTTTTCCAGTTACCCTTTTATCGAATTCAATTTTTGAGGTGATATTCGGAATCAGCTTGTCGATTTACGTCTGAGGGAAGTTTGCGAATTTTCGAAAAATAGAAAGTAAAAGTTTTCGCAAAATTCGATTTCTTTCTATACAGAATATAGAATTTTTCGAATTTGACCGCCTGAGAATTTTCAAAAATGCAGAATCCCGCGAATATTACTTCAACTTATAGAAAATTTCCTTCTGAATGCGAAAATGTACTTGTTTTTATAATTAGAAGGCTAGTCCATTTAGAAAATGTCGATTTTGTGGGTGGGAGCATTTTTTCGTCGAAAAAATCGCACTTTTCCAGTTACCCCTTTGACCAATTAAATTTTTGTGGTGATACTGGGAAATAGCTCGTTGAGTTACGTCTGAGGTATAAAGTTTGCAATTTCTCGAAAAATGGAAAATAAAAATTTTCGCAAAATTCCATTTCCTTCTAAGAATACTGCATTTTTCTATTTTGACCCCACCATGGATCGTGAGAGGGCCTTCTTGTGACATATCATTAAAAACCTTCAATAAAAATGATACAAATGCTCAAATTTACAAAAACATGTCGAGACTAATCATGAACAGATATGAGAGTTTTGAGAAGATTTATACAGATGGGTCAAAAACGGAAGATGGAGTTGGAGCAGCAGTCATCACGTTCACCAATAATTACATGTTGCGGATACCCTCCACATCTAGCGTATACACGGCTGAAATGTTTGCATTATATAGGGCCTTGGTGCACATCAATTCCACAGAAATCATGAACCATGTCATACTCACAGACTCACTTAGCACTGTTCATACCATAGAACAGTTATATCCAAGAAATCCTATTACACAAAAAGCTCGACAAGAGTTCTATAATGCGCAAGCGAATTGTAATCATCTGGATACCATCTCACATAGGGATTCATGGAAACGAAATCGCCGATAAATTTGCACGCGAAGCCATTTCGAGTGCTGAATCACAGATTATCACAAAATCGTCTTCTGCAGATATGAAATCCTTAGTGAAAAATTCAGTGAAAAATACATGGCAAATCAAGTGGTACACGTCCAGCTCAAAGTTACGAGAGATAAAGGAATCTGTAAGTCAATGGCAATTCACAACTGGATCTAGGAAGTCTCAAGTGATCCTGAATCGACTCCGTTTGGGCCACACCAAGCTCACCCACAGCTATCTCATGACTCGCAGTGAAGTGCCAAAGTGCGTTTATTGTGACGTGGTTCTATCAATCAAGCATTTATTTGTTGAATGTCCAAATTACACAGTCCAAAGAAAGTCATGTAAAATTGAAGGAAACATATCAAACATTTTAGGCGAGAACTGTAATTTGACACATATTTTTAACTTTTTGACTCAATCAGACCTCATCAACAAAATATAATATTATATATAAATTGTAACATTGTAACTGTACCCGCTAATAACCCACAGGGTTGATGCGGTCTTTTTTTTCCATAAATAAAAAAAATAATTTTCTATTTTGATCGCCTGGGAATATTTCAAAAATGCGTAATCCCTTGAATATTATTTCATCTAATAGAAAATTTCCTTGTTTTCGAAAATGTACTTGTTTCTCTAATTAGAATGCTAATTCATTTAACATGTCGAATTTTGAAGATGGGTATGCAATTTTTCGTCGAAAAAATCCCCCTTTTTCTGTTACACCTTTGTCGAATTCAATTTTTGAGGTGATAGTTTGAATCAGCTCGTCGAGTTTCGTCTGAAGGAAGTTGGCGATTTTTCGAAAAATGGAAAAAAAAATTTCGCAAAATTCGATTTCCTTCTATATAGAATATTGCATTTTTCGATTTGTATCGCCTGGGAATATTTAGAAAATGCAGAATCCCGTGAATATTACTTCATCGTATAAAAAATTTCCTTCTGAATCCAAAAATGTATATGTTTTTTTGCATCAGAAGGCTAATTCATTTAGAAGATGTCGAATTTTGTGGATGGGTACATTTTTTAGTCGTAAAAATCCGATCCTTACTAAACTCACACCTAGATAAGAGAAAACAAGTTGGAAAAAATCTGAGTATTGAATGAAACATTGACTATAGAGTATTTCAGCGATCCCTTCTAGGACCTTTCTCATATTCAGTTTTTGCCAATGATTTGTTAGTATGCCTAAGAAGAACTCGGCCATTTTATGCTGATTGATGTTACTAACATATCAATCACTGATAACGAGATGAATCCGGTAGAAACACAGCTATTGCTAACCACAACAAAGTTATTACATCGACGGAAAAAAAAATTAAGGTTGAATGAAACTAAAATTAATGTTTTGAATTTCAAGATGAATACTGGAGAACAATGTGACTTGAATCTGTTTGCTGATACTGCTTTGGAATTGAACCTTACCAAATCAATATTGGGTGCTATTTTTGATGACAGACTGCAATGGACTACTTATGTAATAAACTTAGAAAGGGCTCCAATTATTGTAGTCAAAGTATTTTATCGACTCTGTATTATACAAACTTCAATTCACATCTTAGATACTCGTCCTGCGGACTCGTCGTGTCACTGACGGGCAATTTGTTTCATTCAGTTACCCAGCATCAAAAATTTTCGATCAAATCTGAAAATTAATCAGAAAAGACATGAGTGAAAATAATTCGGAAAGTTTTTCCGTCGAACGGAATTTCGAATCGGTGACACCCTGTACACGCCTCGGCAAGCATACGTTCAACCTCACGATCACAAAGAAGTCAAAAGATCCGCACGTGTGTGAGTTCATTATAAAAGGAATATACAAAAGGGGTTCTGGAATGAAATACAGACACACAAAAGTGCTAAAGTGGAAATATAGGTCATACACATGGCAACAAAATTAATTGTGAGCTGAGCTCTGCGTGAGAGCTACAAAACAATTTTTTATGGACATGTCCGCCGGAGTCGAATTTATTTCGAACTTTGTTCGTGTCACTCAGGTAACGACTAGAATTGTTTCATAAGCATGAAATATTTTTTGATATCTCTCATTACTTATTTCTTTATTATACAGCGGCAAGAGAATGAATTATACCATGACTACTAGTAGTAGGTATGAGATGATTTCTGGATGAAAACTAATATACAGGGTCGCTGATATGTATGGAAACAATCGATTATCTGCATGTAAAGAAAGACAAGTTCAAGGGTTTTAGAAAATATATTACAGCAAAGAAAAATTAAGTATGCCATAAGGCACGGTTCTTGGACCTCTCATGTTTAATATACAGGGTGTTAATTAAGTACGTTGACAAACTTCGGGAGGTGATTCTTTGAAGGTTTTCAGGACGAAATGTTCATATAAACATATGTCCCAAACGGCTTGGTTTTCGAGATACAAGGTGATAAAAATACATTTTTTTCAAGATTTTTTAGAGTTAACTTCGACATTTTCTACAATAATCAGTTCAAATTAGGCAAGTACAATCCATTCAATAGTACGCACGATACAAAATAATGCATTTCTCAAATAATTCACAGGGTCCTCCTTTTTTCAGAGTCAAGCTTTGTTCAACCCTTCAGAAATTTTTTTTCCGCCGCCACTGACATATTATGAGAATGGAATAATGAATGTTGTTTCATTCAACATCTTTTTGCTCTCTTGATGTTTTTCATTTACTTGTACGGTTCAGGAGTTACAATGAAAATATTAACGCAAACATTTTCCAGTAACGCAAAACATAAAGAAATTTGAGAAGCAAATAGTCTAACAAACTTGAAGGGTGATTCTTTGAAAGGTTTCAAGATGAAAAGTTCATATAAACATGTCCCAAGCGGCTTGGTTTTCGAAGTACAGGGTGATCAAAATACATTTTTTAGGAGTTTTTGGAGTTTACTTAGAAATTTTCGACAATAATCGATCCAAATTAGTTCAAATTGGACAAGTACAATCCATTCAATAGTGCGCATGATATAAAATAATTCATTTCTCGAAGTGTCATTGCCACTCTCCAAAGATTAGCGCGTGACGCAATACGTCATTTTGTTCTCATTACAGAAATAGCTATTTTCTGCTCGTGTAGAGAAAATGTAATGTTATGGAGCTCCCATACATTTTTTACCATAACTCAGGTTGAATATGTATTGCACAAAGTTAATTATGGCAAAATAATTTTGGACATTTTCAATAGTGAATAACTTTATTATCAAATACTAGAGCAAAGTAACATAAATTCCCTAGGAATGAAATTAAGTTCAGAAAAGGACCATTATTGAAATTGATATGTCAGAGCAGCTGCTGGAAATGGCCACCGCCAACTTCAATGCATGCGTTTATGCGCCTAACCATAGACTGGCGGACACGCTCAAAAATACCAGGAGTGTTTCTTATAATTCCGCATGACTCCTGTATGCGATTCCTCAGGTCTTCTTCACTTTGAACTGGAGTTCGGTACACTAATGATTTAAGGTGCCCCCAGAGGAAAAAATCAAGTGGATTCATATCGGGTGACCTTGGTGGCCAAAATTGTGGCCCACCACGCCCAATCCAGCGATCAGAATAATTCTCATCTAAATATTGGCGTGCAACCAATCTGAAGTGTACTGGAGCACCATCATGCATAAACCAAATTCCAATTCTTTCCCTCAGTGGGATCTCTTCTAGGAGTCCAGGTAAGATGAATTCAAGAAAATGTCGATAATGGTCACCATTGAGTCTATGAGGCAGAAAATGTGGCCCGATAAGGAAATTCCCTACAATTCCAACCCAAACATTCACAGAAAACGTCTCTTGAAAATGGTTTTCAATCACGGCGTGTGGGTTTTCATCAGCCCACATATGATTGTTGTGAAAATTAATAATGGCTTTACGGGAAAAGCATGCCTCATCGGTGAATAACACTTGAGATAAAAACCATGGATTTTCCAACAATTTATTTCGAATCCTAGTGCAAAAAGTTAATCTCTTTGGAAAATCCCTTGGCAGAAGAGCTTGAACACGCTGTATGTGATAGGGATAAAGTTGTTGCTCTTTTAAAATTTGCCATACCAATACATGGGTTACGTTAAACTGTGCCGCAATTTGTCTTGTACTGGTGTCTGGATGCTGCTCAATTTCGTTAAGTACAGCTTCTTCTATCTGAACTGTTCTAACTCCCCTGGGTCTTCCTATAAAAACAGCAGACCTCTTGAAAGTACCCGTTTCACGAAGACGGGAGTGAATATTGATGAACATTTGTGTGCTGGGAATATGACGTTGTGGAAATCTTTCTAGATACATTCGTCTGGCGGCACGAGCGTTACCATCAGCCATTCCATACATTAAGTGCATGTCTGCCATTTCTGAATTTGTATATTCAACCATTTTATCCAAAGGAATATTGAATGAATCTGCTTTATAGCTTGCACTAATGAAGAATTAACAATGAGACAGTTTCTCAACTTTCGATAACTGTCAAGTTGATGATATTTAAATAAATGAATTAATATCAAAGCCCACTTTGCTATTTTTATGAATTCAAATTGATTACAAAATTTCTGCGTTACTGCAGAAGAAAAAACAAACCGAAATTTCTGATAAAATAATGTACTCCGTCCGGAAACAAAAATTTGTTTGATTTAGTTTTTCGGAGTTATGACCAGAGATTCATAAATGAAAATCAAATGTGTAATGATCTGCGACTATTAGATAAACCCTATTAACTATCTTCCATTACAGGATTACCTTTCGGAAGTTTTTTATGTTGAAAAGGAAACGTTCAATTGAAAACTAAAAAATATCTTTTTTTAAAATAACAAAAAAATTGTATGAGTTCTCTATCAAGACTGATGGATAAAAACATTTTTAATCAAATATCTCAATGAAAATGCACATTTTTACCATCAGAATCTTCAGGTTGAAAGTTAAGGTTTTCCCAATATCTGTCAGATCTAGTTTAATATCCAGCGTACCGCAGTGACGGGGAGATAGTAGTTTTCTGTTAGATATCACAAAAAGAAATCACATCTTTACAATAACAAGCTTTTATTTAGCTTCACTTGTAACTAACTAACAAACAATTTAATAAAAGTTGAATTTGACCCACTTCTAATACTCCGATTAATTTGAAATTTGGCAGGTTTCCGTAATTCCGGTGACAATGCATTAAAAAAATGTTTGTTAAAAAACAAAATGGCGGCTCCAATATGGCGGACGAGTTTTGTGATTATGATCCGATTCTGTTCAAAATTGGTATGTGATGGTTTTTGGGTTGGAGATTTTCAGTTTCACATAAAAAATAAACTAAAATGTTAAAAATGAAAATTATAAAAAGAAAACATTTTAAAGTTTTTATACAATACACTGAAAAGGAAAAAATAATTCATTTCATTGTTTGATCTAGGTAATTTTGTACAGAAAGATTTTGATACTCACAGAATAACCTACAAAAAATGAAACAAATTATTTTTTCATTTTCAGTGCATTTGTATAAAAGCTTGTCTTTATATTTTTTATTGTATAATTTTTATTCATCGTAGATTTTTCTAATTCTGAAAAAATATTTCCATCAATTTACAATAATTGAAAATGTTTAATTTTCAAATTTTCTAATGTTATGCCACACTGGAAAATGTTTAAATTAATATTTTCATTATAGCCCCTGAACCGTACAAGTAAATGAAAAAATGCAAGATATCAAAAAGATGTTAAATGAAACAACATTCATTATTCCTTTCTCATAATATGTTAGTGGCGGCGGAAAAAAAAATTCTGAAGGGTTGAACAAAGCTTGACTCTGAAAAAAGGAGGACCCTGTGAATTATTTAAGAAATGCATTATTTTGTATCGTGCGCCCTATTGAATGGTTTGTACTTGCTTAATTTGAACTGATTATTGTCGAAAATGTCGAAGTTAACTCTAAAAAATCTTGAAAAAAATGTATTTTTATCGCCCTGTATCTCGAAAACCAAGCCGTTTGGGACATATGTTTATATGAACTTTTCGTCCTGAAAACCTTCAAAGAATCACCTCCCGAAGTTCGTCAACGTACTTAATTAACACCCTGTATATATACCCGAATGACTTATACAATCTTGATACCGAGGGCACCCTGAGGAGTTTTATCAGCTAAACTCCCTATGCTGTGGTTTATCGGAACAAAGACTGGCAGGATCTCCAGAATAAAGTTGAAAATTACCCCATCACATAATACAATGGTTCAAAAATAGAATTTTTACAGTAAACATGAACAAAACGTTTTTCCTCCTACCCCTATAGAAAGTACACACTTTCCTCCCTCAAACCAGGAAGGAAACTCATACTTTTCCTCCCCCTTATTTCAAGTAAGTCGTAAACGATGAAACTTGTGAATCTATTAAAATCAAATTGTTTCCGTAATTTCTAGAACATCTTATATATCCTGTATTCTGGTAAAAATCAAACATGAATGTTACTTCTATTCTAGTTCTTTAATAGCTATTTGTGTATTTAGAGCGCAAAGTGATTGATTATTGCTCGACAAAGAGATTAATCTTTGGAGAACGACAATGACACTTTGCGCTCGAAATACACACATCATTTTTTCTACAAGCGCAGCTCTTAGAAAAAAAATTATCGACACTTCATTCAAATAGGCACATAACATAACTTATGAGAAAATCACTCAATAGCAATCCGAAATGTATAAGCTATCTAAATGTCCAATAATTCAAATCACTGACAAGAAAAAAGTAAAATAACTTTCTTGGAAAAAAAAGTCGTAATTGCCAGGAGATGAACCCGGGACCTTCGGATTACAAGCCCAAGACGCAAGCCATTGCACCACTGCAGATTCTCATGACTGTATTGTATATACTTTCCATCAAGTAAGAATAGGTCTATTTGCAAACAAAGTCACAAAATGACATTTCACGGGAAACGTTAACTTTGCGTTGAGATCTGAAAGCGTCAAAAGCTACTTTGGTAAGCGGTTGTAGAAAAGGGATATTTTGGTAATATAAGCGGTTGTATCAAAATAAAATTTTTATTGAGTGGGTAGGAGGAAAAATCATATGTATTACATGGGAGTAAAGTGCCTTTTCCTCCATTGGATGTTTACTGCTTCGCGTCGGGCAGTAAACTACATCCTGCGGGAGGAAAAGTGGCACTTTCCTCCCTAGTAATACAAATAGCTATTTTATCCCATTCTCCATCTATAGTAATAAATTCCCAGCATTCTCTTTTAAGAACAACTGAAACATCATGCAAATAAAAATGAAAAACCATTTCGATTACCTTGGACTTGTTATAGACCTTCAGATAATGACAGATTTTGCTGACTGATTCTCTCTTTTCTGGGATTTTAACCACGGAAAATTATGTCAGTATTGAGTTTAAAAAATGAAAATTGGATCATTTATCTTCAGACTGTAACGAATTCACTGAATAAAATTTTGTAGTAAATCTAAAAGCATGTTGGGAGGAATAGTGGAAATTTCATGCCTTATTTTTGTAGACTACATTTCTTATGTGACCCACTGAAAAAAGTCAAGTGGGGTCATATCGGGAGACCTAGCTGGTCATTCAATTGCGCCCCTGCGTTCAATCCATTTATCAGGAAAAGTTCCAACTAGATATGCTCTTACTGCACGTCCAAAATATGGAGGAGCCCCATCTTTTTATAAATTGGGATTGTTATTTTTCGGGAATAATCGTTTGAGCTCTGGAATAATCACTTTTAGTGGTTGTGAATTCCCTCCATCCAATGTGGATTTTGGTTTGACCAATACCTACAGTTGTGACGGTACGTGCCCATTTAAAAATTTAGATTCGTCAGAAAACATAATGTGATTGACAAAGTTGATATTTTCGTTTAATTTATCCATAATAACATCTCAGAACTCGACTCTACGATCAATATTGTCTTGTAACAAATTATTATTATTTTTTGAATGGAATATCGACTCATGATTTAAAGCCCTCTGTTGTGTCGAATTTATTGGATTTTCCATCACATCTAACCTAACACCAAATAACTTTTTTCATTTGTAACGTTTTGTTTACAATTTAATACAGGGTGTTCCAATAAAGAAAAGGCAACTATGTTTCGTAACGACTTTTTTACTGATTCTGTATACTCAATTTTTATTTATTATAATTGGTTTTAAAACCTCGAAACTTTTGTTTTTTAACATTTTTCGCTAGCTATCTCACTGTTCTATTTTGGTTACTTTGATCTAGTCAACCAACTTAATACTCATTAAATGTGTTTATGTGCGGTGATCCACATTCCTGTGAATACTGTACAAAAGCTTCCACATCGAAATATCTCAGAAAAAAATATATATTGGCAAAAAAGGTTTTCGTTAGTTTTGTTTGGAATTTGAATACGATTCTAGAAAATGCCGAATGGAAGTGAAATTTTTTTATTATTAAGGAAAAAAATGTTATTTCCTTCAACCGATTGCACCCCTACGCGCAACCCTCAGAAGTCTTCGAGAAACTTGTGCGAGCTAGGGAAGACCATTATGATGTTTAAAGTGTTCTGAGAAAGAAGAACCCGCAATTATCTTTTCAATCAATCGTTGTAAAATCGTTACCTAATAAAAATGATAAATTATTCTTACAAACTACAGATGTTCACCATAATGGAGAAATCAATAAATGACCAGTGGGAGCTCGTACCAATACGAGTTTTCAAAAATATCTAATAGTCAATTGTAATTAAGTGCAATTATTGAACATACTTCAATTCGTCAGCAGCAAATTATTCATGCATTATTCAATAAACCTAGAGTTAAGGTGATCAATCTATCATTTATGTTATCGAATTCATTTGAGTAGTTGACACAACGATTATACGGTATCTTGGAAGCTTCCGATTAGCCAATCATTTGTCACAACATAACAGAAGTCGAATGTGTTTGTTTTTAGGTGTAACTTCTGTCCTGTGGTATTAACATCACGGAAAAGCATGGCCCTAGATATTCTAACTGAGGTGCATGTTGCTGAAAATTTGTTCACTGGACAAAAACGTAAACTCGACTGTAGTTTTGTAGCTAGGCTGACTTATTAAATCGAATCGTACATAGACAAACAGCAATATGTATTACTCAATAGCAAGATGTCGAAAACTATAGAGATCAAACATGGAGTTCCTCAGTGCATTCACATAAATGATTTACCAACATGTATCGATACTGCTGATGTTTTTATGTACGCAGATGACTCTACCCTTTTGCTACACGAAAAAACTTAAGCGAGGTAGAACGTAGTCAGCGTTTATTCCCAATTCTTTCGATGTGACACTGCATAACAGCTATAAGTACAATGATTTCATATTGAGATTTTTTGTGTGATCCTCGAATCTCAGCTTACAATCAGTCATAACCCTGAGAAACTTGGATTGTGGCTGATGTTCGATTATCATATTTTTATTCAGTTGTACGACATCTAGATCGCTTCAAAAATCAATTAAACTAGTCTTCGAAATAATTGTGGATTATTCGATAGAATCGCACCGCAGTTTTTGTATTTTTTGTGAGTCATTTTTATTTTTGCTGTGCCATAATATTGTGGTGACATCCGCGAATTAGGTAAAGTGTTCTCTCTTTTTTCTCATATGGTACATACTTTTTGGCGGTCACTGTATATGTATGTTTAAAAAAATTTGAATATGAATGAGTATATACTACGAATCACTGTAAGAGAGTGCGATATGAAAATGTTTGTAAATTTGGTGTACAAATATGAATAAAACTATGCTGCATAGAATAAAGTGAAAAAAATGAATGCATAGTAAACAAAGAAATAGATAAAATATTGGACAAATATGACAAACAAAAATTATTAGAAATAGATCAAACAGTACGCAACTATGACTACCACTAATATAGGTACAATGCAGTAAAAAAACAGTTCAATTTGATCATGTTTGAAATGTTTATAGAGATAATGCTGGAAGAACAACAGATAATAATTATATAAATGGTAATTCAATAATAATTTCATAAAATTTTAAGAAATTACATGCAGATTTATAACGGGTAAATTTTCAAATATTTTTACTGATATTTCGTCAATTTCTAAGATTTTTTATTTTTGATATTTCCAAAGATCTGTATCAATTCAAATATATCTGTTTTATTTATTTAAAAATGTTCAGCAAGGTACATATCAAATTATATAAGTGGATCGTTTGTAGTTTGTAAGGAGCTTCTCAATTTTTCTGCTATCGTACAGTATCTCATTTTTGTTTTGTTTGCTTACCTCTGAATTTGTGGCTCATGGACCATGTCTCCTTCGACCTACTTCTTGTTTCTGATAACCTTTTGTTAAAATGGAACACAAATTTTTTGAAGAAACTTCTATAATTTTTTGTTAAACAGTTCTTTTTGTGGTTTACCATTATTAGTTGTTTTGGAAATGATGCGATAAAAAAATCAGTCAAACGTTTTTATAGAGCGAGGAAATGATCAAGATTTAATCCCAGTTTGTTTGCAGACATTTCTGATAAAACCTACTATAGTTTGATTTGTTGTATATGATTTCATATGCATTTATAGGCTGAATGATCGGAGTAGATTAATCAAAGCTTAGCTTGAGTTGTACAGAAATCAGTATCCCTAGAAATGATATTGACATCAACAGTCAATATTATAGTTTCCTGAATAGGCAACTCATTGAGCAGTGATTTTAATTTATTTAGGAAGATATTCACTAAGAGATGGTTCACGATATAAATACAGTTCATATACATTAAATTTTTCAATAGAATACTGAAAGACTTTTTCTTCTAGATGATGACTTAGCTTGTCAAAATTCTTAAATTGTGAGTCTTCTCTGGCATTTTCGATTAGAATCATGGTGCCACCAGTTGATGGAACAGTCCTGTTGTATTTTAAAACTACAGTATAGTTTGGAATTATAATTGGTTCAACATGTTTCAACCTTGATTTCATTGAAAATATGAACAGGATGTTCATAAAGTCAGTTGTGGAATCATCTGCGACTGAAAGTTGGAATTGTCGCTGTTTTCCATCGTACAAGATAACCTCTCTTGGAAGGGATTCATGTTTTAAAGAGAAACATTCTCAATTGAAAATTGAATCAATACATGACTCCTCTGGAAATGGAAACACCCTACGATAAAATTGAAGTTACTTATGGTCACTGCTGGTGGATGATCTGCTGGCCATTCTCTCGCTTTGGGAGGTTGATCTGCAAGCATATGCTGACGATCTGGTCCTAGTAATAAACGATAAATCCGAAGAGACGATCTCCTACGTCCTTCAGGATATATTGGATACCATATATAAATGGTGTGAGAGGGAGGAAATGTCCATTAACCCCCACAAAATGGTCATAGTACCATTCACCAGGAAAAGGAAGCTGGAACATTTAATACCTCCTTCCATCAATGGTGTAACAATTCCTTTTGCGTGTGAAGCAAAATATCTGGGAATAACCCTGGATAAAAAACTTAATTGGAACTCGCACTTGGAAAAGACTATCCGGAAGGCTAGTCTTTCATTATGGACATGCCGCAGAATATGTGGCAAAACATGAGGCATGTCACCAAAACACGTATACTGGTTGTACGTGACCGTCATACGTCCAATGATAACGTATGGCTCTATAGTCTGGTGGAGCAAGGGACATAAAAAAATGGCCATTGCTAAACTCAACGGACTACAGAGACAAGCGTGCCTGGCGATTACTGGAAGCATTCGCTCCACGCCAACGGCAGCAAGTCCTCCTTGGATTACTTCCTCTCCACATAGTTCTGGAGAGAGAGGCAAGATGGGCAACATACAGACTTTATCAAGCGGCCATTAGTCTACTGCAGGCATGTGTCATGAGAGGCAGCGGCATGCTGGAGGGCATAATAGCTCACAACATTCTAGGAATGCCCTCAGACATCATGCCTAAAACTATCAACCTTCACACGTCCTACACTGTGGTCTTTCCCGAAAGAGAAGACTGGGTCCGGAATGAAACCAACCTATGTAGGGCAAATGAACGTTGGTTCACCGATGGTTCCAAAACTCAGGAAGGCATCGGAGCCGGAATATATGGGATGAACCCAGTAGTGAAACGCTCGTTCAGTATGGGCAAACTAGCTACGATATTTCAGGCAGAGGTATATGCCATTGAAAAGTGTGCCAGGGAGCTGGAAAATCGACACCACACACGAAAAACAATAAAAATATTTTCAGATAGTCAAGCAGCACTTAAAGCGCTTGAATCTAACTGCTTTAAATCTAGGGCAGTATGGAACTGCAGAGACACCTTAAACCGACTGGCGCAACGCGCACGTTACCATAGTCTGAATACCAGGTCACACAGGCCTAGAAGGAAACGAAATAGCGGACGCCCTAGCAAAAGGGGGGGGCGAAACAACGTTCACTGGACCAGAACCGGTAATCGGTTTAGCATATAGCACTGCCAAGAATGTCATAACAGCTTGGGCAGACAATAAAAGACTCGAGTACTGGCGTAGTCTACCGGGCCTAGCCCATTCCAAAGCATTTATTGCTTGTACAAGGAAAAAACAGGACTCTGACAAACTGCTAGAACTCAGCAGAGCGCATCTCAGAGTTATAGTAGGTTTGCTTACTGGTCACTGCAAACTCAAACAAGATGCAGAGTGCCGGCTATGCATGGAGAATGATGAAACGGCTGAACACATTCTGTGTACATGCCCTGCAGCGGCTAGAACTAGATTCTCAATATTTGGCGATACGACAGTAAGGCCAGAAAAGCTGGTAAATTGTTCTCCCAATGCATTCCTCAATTTCGTCAAGAGATTGGATATGCTGGGAGAAATATAACCATAGGGTGAGCCACAATAGGCCATTGGCCGCAGTGAAGGGCCTGATACGGGCCCACTCACGTTCAAACCTAGCCTAACCTAACCTACTTACAGAAATGTGATTCCACAACTGACTTTATGAACATCCTGTTCATATTTTCAATGAAATCAACATGCCATACCCATGACAGGTTTTATGTCAGAAAAATATTTTCAAAGTTTCACCCCGCAAGAAATAGTCCAACAATTCCTCACTACAGTGTGAAATTGCTTCTGAAGAGTATGTTTTCCAATTCTTCCGACCTCCCTGATGATCTTAGAAGAGTGAAATAGATTTGTGTCGACCAAAATGTATTGGAGGCCTAGCGAAAGAGATGCAATTCACGCATCAATGGAATGAGCGATTTTCTGTGAGTGATACTTTTGAATAACATTCTTCCTTATCTCATTCATAGATAAGAATCCCCAATGCAAACTGGACATTTAATAAATAATCAACTATCTGAATGAAAATGCAAATTTTCTCTTTCAGATTTTTTCTTTCAGGTTATATAGGGTCTTTCTCAATATCTATCAGATGTAGTTCGATACGCTTGATCCTGAATTTTTGTCAACAAAACTTGATCACTTAGGAATAAGAGGTCCTATAAACGAATGGATTTTATCCTACACAAAAAATAGGCAATTCATTGTTAATGTTGAGAAGAGTTATTCTGAAAGATTTGATGTTGATCTTGGAACTCCACAAGGGAGCATTCTGGGGCCACTGCTGTTCCTTTTGTACATGAATGACCTTCCTTCTCACATATCGGAGGGAAGATTGTTCATGTATGCTGATGATACAACCGTCGTTGTGTCGGCAAAAACCTCAGACGAATTAAATATGAAAACAAATGTGGTTTTAGAGCAATTGTCTACTTGGTGCAATCGAAATCATCTCATAATCAATTTAGAAAAAACTGTTTGCATGCAATTTACAGGTCCTCATCAAGGAAAGGAGTTAATGAATCTGACAATGAACAACGTAGAATTAGCTATTGATAATAATACAAAATTTTTAGGCACAAAGGTGGATAGCGACATGAGCTGGAATAATCATATCAACTATATCTGCTCCAGACTGAACAAATGCTTTTTTGCAATTCTGACTTTGAAAAAAAATCTTAATGAAATTTCTCTTAAATCTTACTACTTTGCAGCCGTTCATTCAATAATGTCATATAATATAATATCGTGGGGTCAAGCCCCTCAGACAGACCGTGTATTTGTTATACAGAAAAAAATTCTTCGAATTATGTTTGATCTAGATTACGGGACATCTTGTAGAGAAACCTTCAAATCCAAAACAAATTCTTACTTTAATCGGTATATATATCTTCAAAATAATACTGTATATTCGTCAAAATATTGCAAACTATACCAAACATTGTGACGTGCATTCATACTCGACAAGAAATAACAATAAAATATATAGTAGAAAACACAACCATAGTTACTTTAAGAAATCCCCGGAAGGAGCCGGTATTCAACTATACAATATGCTACCAACGGACATCGAATCCATTCAGTCTACCAGACACTTCAAACATAAACTTAAGACTTGTTTAATAGCGAACTGCTTTTATAACCTCGGCGAATTTATTACTTACTGTAAATCTCTCTAAATTTTATATTTCTTTTGTGGTATATTCACCATTTTCAAAATATTTTTAATTTTGTATTTTGTTTCTTAAATTATTCAATATTCACTGTCATGTGAAGCTATTGACGACACTTATCCATTACTTTGTAATTGGCATGTAGTTAATAAATAAATGAATGAATGAATGAATGTCCAGCGTGGCTTTAGCAGGGGAAGTAGTTGTTTTCTGTTAGATATTACAAAAAAGTAACTTCAATTTTATCGTAGGGTTTTTCCATTTCCAGAGGAGTCATGTATTGATTCAATTTTCAACTGAGGATGTTTCTCTTTAAAACATGAATCCCTTCCGAGGTTATCGATGAAAAATAGCTACTAAATTCCAACTTTCAGTAGCAAATGATTCCACAACTGACTTTATGAACATCCTGTTCATATTTTCAATGAAATCATCATGTTTCAACTTGTTTGCCCTCAATAAAACAATTTGTGATTGTAAGTAAACACATATAATTCATCAGTCTTGCTTCCCAAGGACTGAATTGGAAAAAGTGTGAGAGTATATGAATCTCTTTTGTTTGAAAGTGGTTGACAATGTTTCACTTTGAGTAAGGTTATTCTGGACTTTCATTGTCTAAAAAAGAACAAAGAAAAATTCAATTCTCTGCAATTTTTATTCACGACATTTCAATTGTTAAAATCTACAGTCGTTAGCATTATACACTTGATAACGACTGTAGATTTTAACAGTTGAAACGTCGTGATTAAAAATTGCAAAGAATTGAATTTTTCTTCGTTCTTTTTTAGACAATGAAAGTCCAGAATAACCTTACCCAAATAAGAATCTCTTTTTTGAAAAGTACTATCATAGTTTATGTGACTGATTTGATAAGAAGATTTTGAAGTGCATGAGGAATAATTCAAAGTACATTCATCCATGCATCTAATGTGAATTTAACTCAACATCTTCAATTTCAAATATACCTGTTGCTGATGAAAAATGATGTGTTGCTGATGAAGACTACTGATGATATTCTTTTATTATTCTTGTATAACTATCTATTTGTTCATATTGTATAAAAAATAAAAGTTGACATACAGTGACCGCCAAAAAGTATGTACCATATGGGAAACATTTTTATTATTGGAGTATTGGAAAAATTATTCTGGGGAAAAGTTTGTGCATGTCCGATAACCTAAAAATCGATTTTGACACATGTCACGTGATCGCTGGTATGGCAGCAAAATGAAAAAAATTGCAATGCAAAGGCAAAAAAAGGGGTAAGATGGCAAGATATCAAAAAAAGTTATTTGAAAAAGTCACTTAGAATTCAATTTTATACACATAAACGAAGTTTCAAGAGATAATTCAAAAAATTGAAAATAGCAATTTTTTAAAAATATTTTCCCATCTATTTAAAAATATATTTTTTTCTTATGAATAGCTTGACTATACTGAAACATTTGCATTTTAATGATAATGACAAAACTTTCTCATTTTCTCCACACCAGAGGGCACTAAATTAAAAAAATTGTTTTTTGCCAGAACCCTCGCTGTTACATTGGTTCTTATCTAACAGTTATATCAGAATTCCAAGACTATTGTGTTGATATGGCAATCTAAAAACACCATGTTTCCTGATTTTAATCAAGTTTCAATAATAATGCTGTATGAGCGTTTTACTTTGCACATAAACTTTAAGAATCTCTAATTTGACGCACTATTTTCAAGTTTATGTGCGAAGTGAAACGCTCATGCACGATTATCATCGGAACTTGATTATAATCTGGAAATTACCATGTTTTTGGAGTGTCATGTCATCACAATGGTCTTGGAATTCGGATATAACTGTTAGATACGAACCGATGTAACAGCAAGGGTTCTGACAAATTCCCATTTTTTCAATTTAGTGCCCTCTGGTGTGGAGAAAATGAGAAAGTTTTGTCATTATCATTAAAATGCAAATGTTTCAGTATAGTCAAGCTATTCATAAGAAAAAAAATAATATTTTTAAATAGATGGGAAAATATTTTTAAAAAATTGCTATTTTCAATTTTTTTGAATTATCTCTTGAAACTTCGGTTATGTGTATAAACTTGAATTCTAAGTGACTTTTTCAAATAATTTTTTTGATATTTTGCCATCTTACCCCCTACAAACTTTTCCCAAGAATATTTTTTCCAATACTCCAATAATAAAAATTTTTCCCATATGTTACATGCTTTTTGGCGGTCACTGTACATATATGACAAAGAAATTAAAATAGCTGAAAAGTAAAAGTTGTCAGTTATCAATAAAAAAATTAAATTTGGAGAGAAAATCAGGTTTCTATCAGAATCTATAACTATTGTAAGCAAAAACTATAATTTCTTCTTGCTCTCAACTAAAAAACCGAATCATTTGGGTCCAACTGATTCATAAGCCATCCTGTATACGACGCTCTCCAAGTTGCCATAGTACTTAATGTTTTCGCTTGTCACTCACAATGAGAAACGAAATATAAAAGGAAAAAGAAGCCGCGGCCAAGTTGAGAAAAGTTTATGTTCTCCCTCGTCATCTCTCGTAGAACAAATCAAACTTTTCAAACTATCGTTCGGGTTTGTTTTTGTTCTGAAATGAGGGTTTCCACGTAAACAAAGTTGAAAACATGTCAAATACGATAGAATTTTTTTTGCGAACTTCGTTACATTATCCAGATTGTTTTTGTATCGTAGATTTATAAAGCAGAGGCTACGGAAAAAAATTATGAGAAGATTTGAGTGGAGAGTTGTTTTGGAGAAAATATAGAATAAAGAAGATTTCAGAAGTTATGAAAATATTAATGCGTGACAAAAAATCAAACGCTCAACACATGAAAAAATTGGTTTTCCTAGAATAATTGAATAATGAAAGTCGCTATAGCTACAATAACAGTGAGCATTTTTTGCTCAACTCAAAGTCCATTGAAAATCGTCAGTTTGAAAGCAAATGATCAAAAACAGCCAATGGTAACATAATTAAATGTCATAATTTTCTCAATCTAAGGCAAAGTAACACGTGAGTACTTCATCAGGCAATTTGACAAAAATATTCATGGAGATATCATCGGATTCAGCCGCATTCTTGAAATAAGAAAAGGAAGAAAAAATATTATTGTCCGGAAACTGGACAAAAGTTATATTTTTTCTTCCTTTTCTTATTTCATCATGAATTTCCACAAAATAAATAGATCATCAATCAAACAAGCCGCATTCTTATTTTTCACACTTTCAGTCGATATAAATTGGTGTCATAGAGTATGAGTATTTTTTTATGAGTGTTTTTTTAGCCGTATATCTTTATTTTTCACTTTTCATTCCCTGAATCAAAAAATTCACATCATTGTTATTATTACCTATTACATTATTATTTTGAAATTCTTGTATTGTCGTAGGCCCTCCACAGCAGACTCAGTATCTCTCGGAGCATAAGGCAACACTGGTGTCTCGTCTATATCGTAAGAGTATCGTAGAAAGTAGTAAAACACTCGTAGCGCCGTGTTATGCCTGTGGATACATTGGGTGTCACGGACGTCTAAACCCATCACGCGACTACGGTAGATAATGGTGTTGAAGACACCATCCTGGCAGGCCATTATGAATCCCTTGGTCTCCGACTTCAGCTCACTCGACCTGAGGAAGGCGAAGGTCAAGCTTTTGGATAAGCCAAGGTCTTCGATGTTGTTAAAGAAAACACCTTGCATTGGCTTATCCGTATGTAGCTGTACGAGAACCTCTGTCTCCGCAGCTTTGATGTGACTATTCTTTTATCCAAGATGTATGTATCTATATGTGTATGTCTATATATTCACATATATTCCATTTATAATTCTATGTTATATGTTTGTTGCTCATCAATAGCATCTATGTTATTCCAGACTTTCTTTTTCGTATTATCATAACATTATTTATTTATAATGGCTTTGTCGACGAGATGTTCATCTTTCGACAATGAAGTATATTTTGACTTGGTGACAGAGTTTGGGTTAGCCCGTTTAGTGTCGAATACGAGACCAAGTTCATCGGCTGCACGGGTTGCTGCCTTAAAAAGAAATGCTCCAATCCCTGCTTTTTCATGGTCGCGGACCATGCAGAGAAAGGGATCTGAACTTCTGATGACTTTACAGGCCCCATCCAGCACCATTCTGTTATGCAGACACTCCAAACTCGAAAGTCTACGGCCTCCCCGTTGTCTGGGAAAGTATAACCGTGGAACGGACGATTCAGGATACAAGCTCGTATTCAGATGCATCATTTTGCGAGTTTCAACGTCGAGTTGTCGCAGCTCTTCCTGAGTCCACTTCATCACTCCGAAGGAGTAGAGAAAGAAGGATCGGAACGGCAAGCTTATTAGTTGCAGTAGTTCTTCCGCGACAGTTCTGATGAACAGATCTGTCGGATTTTACGCTGATACTTGCCGCGGAGAGAGTTTTTAACTGTGATTACCTCTTGGGAGCGGCGTTGCTCCACCCCTAGAAAAGTATAAGTCTCTCCGGCATCCAGATGATGTAGGATGCTTCCGTCTACGAGCTGAACATCCTCTCCGTATTCCTCGCATTCCTCCTTTGAGATGAATCGTGGCAGATTTGTCGATCCCAAATTCGATTCCGATAGCATGCGTATATTCTTCCACCACCCTAAGGGATGTCCCTTTCTCCAGAGGCATTTTATTTTAGGTCATCCATGTAAAACAGATGGGTGACTTTATGCCTCCGGTTGCTGGGGGTGCCGCAGCTGTACCCACGGGTATTTCTGAGTGCAACGGACAATGGCAATAGTGAGATGCAGAAGAGAAGAGGGCTGAGGGAGTCTCCCCGAAACACGCCTCTTCTAATGATGACCTGCTCTGCGTGGACTATGTCTCCACCAGATCTTATTGTGAAGCGAGTCCTCCAGAGCGGCATCAGTTGTCCAATGCATCCCTCTATTTGATCGGGTATTATTATTATTATTATTATAACATTCTTATTCTGAAACTCTTGTCATCGGTCCTTGATAAGTGAGCCCAATTTCTCGGACGATTGGAAGTGGGCGAAAATTAACTTCCAAGATATTATTACATTGTTTGTAATTTATTACAACTGAACCTGATAAAAGCGTGTCAAAAAACGTTAACATTGATTCAAATAAAATGATTCAAACCATTAATTTCGTCAGTCACACTATCTCATATCAACGACTGGAGTTGCATCAGAACCATATTTTCCAAGAAGCCAACGAGAGTACGTTCATAGCATTCATCGGGCCCACATTATGGAGCACACCCAAGTTTACATCATGTTAAAGTTTATTGTGCTGATACGCTATTAATACTCGTTACGAGCATCTGTTTTTCCCAACTGAAATGCGGCTGTTGGCCCGCTAACGATGTGATCCTATCTACGGACAGCTTTGGCAAAGAACATAACATCAGTGCAAAAATATTTTTCCCTGTGCCAAATTTGGGCCAGCTGCTCACTATTGACGGTCATACGAAAATAAGCTTGCAAAATTATTCGGGACTTGACGAAAAGGGATAGTATGTAGGTGGTGGACACTCCTTTTTTTAGGTTATTTTTTAATAACAATAATAAATATACTGGATTGTCCAAAGATGAAATCTTGTTGACAAAGTTACGAATACATGGACATATAAAAATTATACTATTACAGATATATCTATAGGTCATTCATGAAAAATACATGGTTGAATCAACAAAATATCATTCAACTCGAATAAATTAAAGTGTCAGTCTCCCACAATTGAAATAAATATTAATTTGAATGAAACAAATATGTATTGTCATTGATTCGCATCTCTGCAATTCTTTTAGATTAAATGCAGTGTGCTTCCCATTGAGTATATGTTTTGTTCATAGAAAATCTCGTTTTGTCTTAGTGAAAAAATCAGATATTTCAGTGGTATTTCAACATTACCTCTCATTATTTTGAATAGAATTTGATTCCAACCAGCAACATATTTTGGTTATCAACATTTATAAGTATTAATGGATTGTTGATTTTATTGAAAATATGAACAGGATGTTCATAAAGTCAGTTGTGGAATCATCTGCGACTGAAAGTTGGAATTTAGTCGCTATTTTCCATCGTACAAGATAATCTCTCTTGGAAGGGATTCATGTTGTAAAGAGAAACATTCTCAAATGAAAATTGAACCAATACGCATGACTCCTCTGGAAATGGAAAAACCCTACGATAAATTGAAGTTACTTTTTTGTAATATCTAACAGAAAACAACTACTTCCCCGGCTAAAACCACGCTGGACATTGAACTACATCTGATAGATATTGAGAAAGACCCTATATATAGGGTCTTTCTCAATATCTATCAGATATACTTCAATGTCCAGCGTGGCTTAGCCGGGGAAGTAGTTTTCTGTTAGATATTACAAAAAAGTTACTTCAATTATATCGTAGGTTTTTTCCATTGCCAGAGGAGTCATGTAATGGTTCGATTTTCAATCGAGAATGTTTCTCTTTACAATATTAATGGACTGTTCTCACTCGACAGTAGCAAGGAAATTTTTGGATTTGCTGATGACACAGCAATTTTCTACAGGTCTGATAACTGGAAAAATCTGAAACAAAAAGCAGAGTCTGACTTTCATTCAGTGAAAAAGTGATTTGAATACACTCACGATCAACACAGAGAAAACAATTTTTTTACCATTCAGCTGTAACTCTCGTGGTCTGCCTAGTCTCAGCAAACTAGATATAAAAATGAACAATGAAAATTTTTTTATAGAACCTGTCAAAGAAATTAAATACTTAGGGGTCATTATTGATTGTCACTTGAAATGGGACTAACCCATAACGTATGTAATGAAAAAAATTAAGATGCATATTGTATATATTCAAAAAACTTAAAGAAAATTTACCATTTAATCAAATGAAAACTCTGTATCACTCTCTGGTAGAAAGTCATTTGCGGTATGGAATTCTGGTACGGGGGGGGCACTGAAAACTAATCTGAACCAGTTGGAAGTAATACAGAGAAGATTTATAAAATTTGATATTTTCCAAAAACTCTAGATACTCATGGGACTCACTCTATACTGAATCCAAAATCTTAGACCTGAGACAATTACACTTCTTCATCACATGCATAAAATATCATGACATAAAGCATCAAAACCAACACCAACTACAATACTCGAAGAAAAACTCATTATATATATACCATTAGTGTTACCCACACTTTCCTAGCCACAGTTTCTGACGTGGTGGCTGTCGAAGTTGGGATAGAGCAGAATTTATGGGCGGCGTTGCCAAATTTCTCAAAAATGTTGAGCACAATTCTTATATAGTGAATGAGTATAGTAGACTTTGCAGGATAAATAATCTGGACAGAGAGCAAGCATTTATGTAAAAACGAATAAATATGGGATCTGTTTTTACCAAAATCCAATAATATCATTTTTCAATGAGCAATTAATTGAGTGAGTTATATGGGTGTCTTGACGAAATCCACGAGAAAATGTAAGTGTAAGTGCGATGCAATTTCATGAGCTGCTAAAGAGTACAGGGCGAGCAACAAGATAAAATTGAAAACATTATATCTTCCTAACTTTGGCGAATAAGTCGATGAGATTTTGAGAATAGCGTTCAGAAGGGGTGATCTTGAAGGGTGATGCAACGAAATTTCGTGACAACCCGTACAGACTGAGAAAAAGCTATTTTTCAGATGAAACTGAAAATATGATATGTTCCTAACTACGGCGAATAAGTCGAAGAGATTTTAAGAATAACGTTTAGAAGGGGTGATCTTACAGGGTGATACAACGAAATTTCGTGACAACCCGTACAGACTGAGAAAAAGCAATTTTTCAGATGAAACTGAAAAAACGATATCTTCCTAACTACGGCGAATAAGTCGAAGAGATTTTGAGAATAGCGTCGAGAAAAGATGATCTTACAGGGTGATACAACGAAATTTCGTGACAACCCGTACAGACTGAGAAAAAGCAATTTTTCAAATGAAACTGAAAAAACGATATCTTCCTAACTACGGCGAATAAGTCGAAGAGATTTTGAGAATAGCGTTAAGAAGGGGTGATCTTACATGGTGATACAACGAAAGTTCGTGACAACCCGTACAGACCGAGAAAAAGCAATTTTTCAGATGAAATTGAAAAATTGATAGGTCTTCCTAACTACGGCGAATAAATCGAAGAGATTTTGATAATAACGTTTAGAAGGAGTGATCTGATAGGGTGATACAATCAAATTTCGTGGGAAACCTTTATTTTAAATATTAGCAAAGGTTTTTTATTCATGTATTTTTGTAAATGAATCCACTATCCAGACCTAGTCACAATCCACTACAATCACCAACTAGTTACTTAAGTCAGAACGTTCCAAAAACAAAACTTCAAGACAAAATACATGCTTATTTTCTCAACTCGTGCTATGACTCTCAGCGCCACAGTAACCATAATAATTATGAGGTTTATTTCATCTGAAAAAGTGCTTTTTCTCAGTCTGTACAGGTTGTCACGAAATTTCGTTGTATCACCCTGTAAGATCACCCCTCCTTAACGCTATTCTCAAAATCTCTTCGACTTATTCGCCGTAGTTAGGAAGATATCGTTTTTTAAATTTTATCTGAATAATTACTTTTTCTCAGTCTGTACGAAATTTCGTTGTATCGCCCTGTAAGATTGCCCCTTCTTAACGTTATTCTCAAAATATCTTCAACTTATTCGCCGTAGTTAGGAACATATCATATTTTCAGTTTCATCTGAAAAATAGCTTTTTCTCAGTCTGTACGGGTTGTCACGAAATTTCGTTGCATCACCCTGCAAGATCACCCCTTCTGAACGCTATTCTCAAAATCTCTTCGACTTATTCGCCAAAGTTAGGAAGATATAATTTTTTCAATTTTATCTTGTTGCTCGCTCCGTACTCTTTAGCAGCTCATGAAATTGCATCGCACTTACACTTACATTTTCTCATGGATTTCGTCAAGACACCCATATAACTCACTCAATTGCTCATTGAAAAATGATATTATTGGATTTTGGTAAAAACAGATCCCATATTTATTTCGTTTTTACATAATTGCTTGCTCTCTGTCCAGATTATTCATCCTATACTCATTCCCTATACATATAAGAATTGTGCTCAACATTTTTGAGAAATTTGGCAACGCCGCCTATAAATTCTGCTTCGACAGCCACCACGTCACAAACTGTGGCTAGGAAAGTGTGGGTAACTTCACACTAATTTATATACTACCCTTGATAATTAAATCTACAACATAGAGAATGTTCCCTTAGCACCTAAGTTATACAATAGCATCCCAGATGATTTGAAAGGTAGAAGAATCAGCAGAAAATTCAAACAACGGTTGAAAGAGTTTATAAAAGAAAACCCCAGACATATGATACGATCTTTATTTGAGAACTGAGAATAAATAAAATGTTATCTGATTAATAAAAATAAGAAAAACTAAAATTGTTGGCATTTAATATAAATCTTTTGATATAGATCATTTAAAATAAATTGTTATCATTTTCTAATATTCTTGAGTTTATCCAAAATATTGTTAAGTCACTCATGGAGTGACTCATGTTTATCTGTATTCTTCTGTTTAGTTTTCATTATGTTTATAAATAGGTGAAATATTTTATAACTGATAACCTGTCCTTATCTTGATTGCTTCCTAGTTTTTTGTTTTTTATGTCTTTATGACTTTGTTCGTTTGTTGATTGATTTTATTAATAAATAATTTTAAAATGATTTACACTACCTTTTCTCCTTGTTCTCCTTGATACAAGTCTCAATTTTCTGATAGATCTATTTTATATTCCGAAATAAAAAATTTATTATATGTATATGTGTTTATTGGTAGGTGTAGGTATGTGTGATTGTTTTATTTTTATATTACTATTTTTATTTATACATTATTGTTATGCTCAATCTCATCTGTGTTTATGTTAACTATTTTATTGTGTTCTCTAAATAGGTATTTATACAGGGTGTTCCTTAAAGACATGCTAATATTTGAGGGGGCGATTCTTTGACTCATTTTAAGGAAAAAACTTTCCATAAACGTTTGTCCTAAAAGTTCTAACTTTTGAGATACAGGGTGATAAAGTTTTGAAAAAAAAAAACAGTTTTTTAATAATAACTGGGATAATATTGTACGCATCTTCATAAAATTAGGTACATGTCTTCTGTGCATCAAGGTGCATTTTGTGATCTACAAAAATTTTCGTTTTCTCTGCCAGTGGCGTCCGCGCAGGTTTTGCATTGAACATTTTTGAAGAAAAAATACTACGCCACTGCTTTTCCTCAAAATAAAAAATACTTTTGAAATTCTCATTCATTTTTGAGCAAATTTGATATATTGGGTTTTCTTTGTCCGACGCATGGTTTTCGCTTAAAAAAATAAAAATCGTTTTACTTCAGGATCAATTCCTCAAAAATCTGATGTGGTGTGGAAATGATTGTGCATCGACTTAAAGCAAATTAAGGGATCAGATTTGTTCCAAAATGAATGAGAATCCAAAAAATATGGATTTCAGCTTGTACAAAAACGAATTTTATTTTATTTTATAAAAGTATGTTTAAATGAACGGATCAAATTCATTAATTATTGACAATATTCTTATTCTTCACTGATTATAGAAATTGTTGGAAATGGCCACCTTCACTTAATAGGCATGCTTTCGCCCGTCTACGCATGGAATTACGTACACGTTCAAATATTCCCGGCGCATTTCGAATAGTTTCACACGAGGCAACTATTCGCTCTCTTAAATCTTCTAAAGTATTAACGGGAGTTTTATACACTAGAGTTTTAAGGTGTGACCATAAAAAGAAATCTAAACTGTTGAGATCAAGGGATCTTGCTGGCCATTGCTGAGGTCCTCCGCGACCTATCCAACGATTATAATAAACTGTATTTAAATGGTTTCGGACAATTACACTGAAATGAGCAGGGGTTCCATCGTGCATGTGCCATATTCGATTCCTTAACGCAATTGGCATATCTTCAAGCAACCCATTTAGTTCTTCTTCGAGAAAGTGTAAATAAGACCGACCATCAAGGCGTCCTGGTAGAAAAAATGGGCCTATTAGATAATCACCAATAATTCATGCCCATTCATTAACCGAGAATTAGTGTTGAAAATGGATTTCGGTTATGGTATGAGGGTTTTCTTCCGCCCACATATGATTGATATGGAAATTTTGAATAGCATTCCGAGAAAAAATTGCTTCGTCTGTGAACAAAATTTGTGACTCAAACTGCGGATTTAGTGCAATACTCTGAAGATACCACTGACAGAGGTTCACACGCTGTGGAAAATCTCTAGGGAGTAATGCCTGTACTCGTAAAATATGGTATGGGTATAACAAAAAATCAACCAAAATATGCCAAACAATTTGATGACAAATATTCAGAGTTCTAGCGATCCTCCTCGTACTCGTCTCAGGATGTTCTTCGATTTTTTGCAGAACCGCGTCCTCAATTTCAAGAGTTCTAACGCTTAGAGGTCTACCTTCTACGAGGGCGTATTGGCGCCATCCTACCGGTATAATTTTTTATTGAAATTTGAAAATTCTGAGATTTTTTCTCAAAATTTCGACTTTTTTCTCAAAATTCTGACTTTTTTCCTCAGAATTTTGACTTTTTATCTCAAAATTCTGACTTTTTTTCTCAGAATAATTTTGAGAATAAATCTCAAAATTCTGAGAAAAATGTCAGAATTTTGAGAAAAAAAGTCGAAATTTTGAGAAAAAAAGTCGAAATTTTGAGAAAAAAAAGTCAAAATTTTGAGAAAAAAAGTCGAAATTTTCAGAAAAAAAAACTCATAATTTTAAGATTAAAAGTAAAAATTCTGAGAAAAAAAGTCAGAATTTTGAGAAAAAAGTCGAAATTTTGAGAAAAAACCTAAAAATTTTCAAATTTCAATAAAAAACTATACTGGTAGGATGGCGCCAATACGCCGTCGTAACCTTCCGAAGTACCTTTCTTGAAACTACCAGTTTCCCTAAGTCGGCGGTGAATATTTGAAAAGGTACGGCTATCTGGTAAGGCACGATTAGGATATATGATAAATGCGTCTGGCTTCTGTTGCATTACCATCAACGAGGCCATATACGTAATGCATTGCCGCCATTTCTGCATTCGTGTAATTCATCATATTTACCGATATTCACATAAACAGCGGACAACCAAAATAACTTCAATAACACACTTAAGTAAATAATATTGCGCTTCGCTAATTCCTATAGCTTTTTCAAACATAAAATGGTATTCATAACCAGTGAAAACACAATATTTATAGTGATTTGAAGAAACAAATATACTATTAATTACAGACAGGTAGCTGAATTAATATCGGAAATCCATTCAGGTATTGTCGACATAGATGCATTTATTATGAAAAGATTTAGAAATGGTGAAAAGAAATATCAATTATAAACAGATAGCTAAATTTCTATCGGACAATTTATTGTCAACAAAATGTTAGGTACTGCGATATAAAGCAATTTCAATTTAATTGTTTTAATCAAGAACCGAGCATCTGACAAGAATTACACATTTTTTAGATTCTCATTCATTTTGGAACAAATCTGATCCCTCAATTTGCTTTCAGTCGATGCACAGACATTTCCACACCGCATCAGATTTTTGAAGAATTGATCCTGAAATGAAACGATTTTTATTTTTTTAAGCGAAAACCATGTGTCGGAGAAAGAAAACTTAAGAAATCAAATTTGCTCAAAAATGAATGAGGATCTCAAAGTAATTTTTTTTAGGAGAAAGCAGTGGCGTAGTATTTTTACTCCAAAAATATTCAATGCAAAACCCGTAATGACGCAACTGATTGAGAAAATGAAAATGTTTGTGCATAACGAAATGCACCTAGATGCATAGAAGACATGTACCAAATTTTATAAAAAGGTCTACAATATTATCTCAGTTATTACTAAAAAACTGATTTTTTTTCAAAACTTTATCACCCTGTATCTCAAAAATTAGGACTTTTAGGACATACGTTTATAGGAAGTTTTTTCCTTAAAATAAGTCAAAGAATAACCCCCTCACATACTAGCATGTCTTTAAGGAACACCCTGTATATTCGTGAAACAAGTACATAAGCACTTTTCTTTATTCAAGAAGATTTGTGTATATTTATTTATTGTATTTCATATTTCATTCGCATGAATAAAGCTTATTATTATTAAGGGACTCCACTTTTACTAGTAAACACTAACCTTTCATTTATGTTACTGTAGGAAGGAAGTAGAAACTGTGATTTGTGTTAGTTACATCATCAACTGTCCTAGTTATTTTACTACCAATAAAAATATCTAAAAAAACGTGTATATTTCGGTGAAGGAATTCAGGACATGACGAATTTTACGTTGAATTTTATTATCCTTGCACACAATTTGGCAAGTACTCTGACAGGTACTGTTCAAAAACGTTTTACCGAGGAGAATTAATAGTGCTTACTTTCGCGTTTCGAGATGTTTTTCAGCTTTATTTACTCCATTGTTTATGCGCTCGAGGCACGTTTTCGTCGTTGATATCAAAACACGTTATTTGTTTTTTCAGAATACATCATGCTAATGCTACGTCGACCCATTTAAATAAAGAGTGATCATTACCCGAGTTACAATATGACGGATTGAATAAAACAGCTGAACTTACGCCCATCAGAATGATACGATGATCGTGCTGAAAAATTAAGGTAATGTCAAACGCGAGATATAATTTGAAGTGAGGCAGTAACCTCATTTTCTCCTTCGGTATTATTTGCCAGAATGAGGTACTGCATGAGGAGAAAGTACATTTTTCGTACCGTTTATTCCTTCCAGGGACCAGGGACCAGGAATAAATCAATTTTCAATTCCCCAATCATAGTCATTACAATGATTATTTCATTCATACATTGCTACACCAATGAAATTTCATGATTGATATGAGCAGCTATTGGCGAAAGAAAATAAGATCGCAGCGCCACCTATAGCAAGACTTTGAACCACGAATCACGGACAAAGGTTTTTGACTTTACACGTGTTTATATGGCGTTTTGACGATCTGTACTCCTATTTTCAAACAATTTGTGAAAATTTGTGATTTCTATAACTAAAAAGTGATTGTGTTTCTATTGAAAGACTCTAAAGAACGTTTCAGTAAGGTGATTCAAAGGTATTTCATCTCCGATTAGTTTTGAATGCTTCTGCAATTCAAGGTTGCATGGCGTTTTGATGATCTGTTCTCCTATTTTCAAACAATTTGTGAAAATTTGTGATTTCTATAACTAAAAAGTGATTGTGTTTCTATTGAAAGACTCTAAAGAACGTTTTAGTCAGGTGATTTAAAAGAATTTCATCTCGGATTAGTTTTGAATGCTTCTGCAATTCAAGGTTGCATGGCGTTTTGATGATCTGTTCTACTATTTTCAAACAATTTGTGAAAATTTGTGATTTCTTTAACTGAAAAGTCATTGTGCTTCTATTAAAAGACTTGAACGATAGTTTCAGTGTAGTTTACAAATATTTTACTTGTTTTTGGAGGTCATGATTTGCGATCAATTATTAATCTGATTCATTCATCAGTCTGTTTGTCAAACAAGCATATACTTCGATATTATTTAGCTTGCCAATTTTCAGTTTCAAAATCCATGCTTTCCTTTGGTCAATTTCTTCAATCTGGTTGAAACAATTGGTGATTTTTAACCTTGCTTTTATTTTTGGGGGAAATTTGTGACATCCCACATTTTCCTTCTTGCCATATGTCCTGCATCCTGGGACTGAACAACTAGGATTGTATTTTCCCATATTTGGCAGTCTATCAACAGTATAAACCAAAAAAATACGAACAGAAACAGAAATCTTGTATGGAAATATCCTTAATCAACAGAATGAATCAGATCAATAACTCACAAGTCATGACTTCAAAAAACACGTAAAATATTTGTAAACTACACTGAAACTATCGTTCAGGTCTTTTAATAGAAGCAAAATCACTTTTCAGTTAAAGAAATCACAAATTTTCACAAATTGTTTGAAAATAGTAGAACAGATCATCAAAACGCCATACAACCTTGAATTGCAGAAGCATTCAAAACTAATCGGAGATGAAATTCCATTAAATCACCTGACTGAAACGTTCTTTAGAGTCTTTCAATAGAAACACAATCACTTTTTGGTTAGAGAAATCACAAATTTTCACAAATTGTTTGAAAATAGGAGTACAGATCGTCAAAACGCCATATAAACACGTGTAAAGTCAAAAACCTCTGTCCGTGATTCGTAGTTCAAAGTCTTGCTATAGGTGGCGCTGCGATCTTATTTTCTTTCGCCAATTAAGGTAAACAAGCGGATATTTAGGTAAGCACGGATATTCATGTAAACAAAGCTCTCTTTTGTTTGTATAAGTGTCAAAGTTTGACATAACTTAGTCGCTCAAAATTTCAGCACAAGTCAAGCTGCAGAAAGTGCAGCGGCTAGCTTGTCTGGGAATAACAGGGGCAATATTTACGTGTCCCACTGCAGCCTTAGAGGTAATGCTAAACCTTCCGCCATTGCACCTATGTGTAATGAAAGAAGCAGCAAACAGTGCCTTCAGACTGAGCCAGACAAAAACTTAAAAGCGGTAAATCTGATTGGACACTTGAAGATATTGGAACACATTCCCCTAGAAACCGAAAGATTTCATGCCAGTTAGGTACGACTTCGAAATACAGTTTGAAGAGGTCATAAACAGCCACCAAATATGCACAGAGAACGGACCTCAAGTGGGAAGGGATGCATCAGTGTGGTACACAGATGGATCTAAGATGGATGAAAGGGTTGGAGTGGGCGTTACAGGACCAAATTTTAGGCTCTCAAACCCCTTGGTAACACCCCAACCATCTTCCAAGCAGAAGTACATGCTATAGAATTATGTGCCCAGGAAAGCCTTGAAAGAGGCACTTCAAGGGCAGAAATCTATATACTATCAGATAGCCAAGCAGCACTAAAAGCTCTGAGGTCATACACCTGTAAGTCTAAGCTGACTTGGGACCGTAAAAAATCCATGAGACAGCTGGCAACAAACAATTAGGTCACAAAGGAATTAAAGGTAACGAAGAAGCAGATTGCCTTGCCAAAGAAGGGGCAAACACACAATTTCCCGGCCCAGAACCCTTCTGTGGACTCTCCAAAGCCCACTTGAAAGAGGAGTTCCGACGCTGGGAAACCGATGAAATGAAATCTCACTGAAATAAAGTGCCAGGACAAAGACAAGCGAAAAGACTAGTGTGGCTATCGCCAAAGAAAGCTAAACAGCTTCTCGAGTTAGACAAGAAAGACTTGAAGATGGTAACGGGACTCCTCACTGGACACTGCCCTCTGGGGTACCACCTCAAAAAGATGGGTAAATCAGAGAGTGATAGTTGCCGCTACTGCGAAAACTTCGCGGAAACTGCAGAACATTTGCTTTGCGAATGCCCAGCGTTTTTCTGCAAGAGGCTTAAGTTCCTGGAAGGGGCCTTTTTAACGCCCTCCGACATCAGGAACTTAGCTCCCAGGAAACTGATAAACTTCACAAGAAGTCTCGGAATCCCGGGCCTCGAATAGACCAAGGGTCACGCACAAAACAACTTATAGGTCGAAGTGCGTGTGAGGCTGCACAGCCTGTATGACCCCCCTACAATGTACAATCTAGTCGTTCAAAATTGAAATGTCTCGGTTTGGGTTATCTTCTATGACAGAAATTAATGCATATATAAGCGAATCCATCCCAAAAAATTCCGTGTAGAGTCTGTCTGGAGACAATTCGTGTTTTTTTGTTAAACCATCTATTTTTCTTCTTGTGATACAAATTACACTGAATATTTCTACTTTTTAATCAATTAGATGCCTTAATTTTGACTAGTTACCATGGCAACTAAAAAAATTTCCGGAAATTTTTTCGTGGTGCCACGATATTTAAGTGGAAATTTTTTGACAGTTGAAAAGGTAAACATATGATCTACAACCATTAAATATTGTAGATATACCTGTGAATAATGCAAAATTTCTATAAGAATTAACATTATTATTTATTATTCACTGTAAAGTTTCATTAAACAGAAAACACAAATTTGTTTAATTATTATGCATTAACAATTTATATTTCTAAAAACGTAGGATCTACAAACATAGTAAGATTAAAATGTTGCTTGAATTCTAACCCACACTCTTTTCTTAATGGTGAATAGGAAGGTGACGAATTAATTAGATGTCTGTTTGTTTGAATGTTTTAGACGATGTAGTAACTTGATTACTTATATTTCGGACGTCCATCATCTTAATGGTTGAAAGATTTCTATCTCTTTCAAATTTTTTCACAACGTTTCAATTGCTTGAATCCGCAATCGTCTTCTGGTGAATAGTGACAAAATCAGATGCTACGCGACCTTTTATAGGTCTATAATTAAAGTGTAACTACGCGCGGTCTTGTGGCGCGCGTGGTTTCGCGCTTTTTCTCCCTCCAAAATGGTCCATGAGCGGTTTCCATACGTTTTTAATTTCCACGCTTGGTTGACTGAAGGCACCATTGGCTTCTATGTAGGTGGTTTCCATAAATTTCCGTTTGAACCAGTGTTCCTCTCTATGAAGAACACTAGCTTCGTCCCAGAGAATTCGGTGGTGTTTTGTCTAGGCGTGGTCAGCAATTCCCGATTTTGATGTTTCCCCTCGTTGAGTCCACTTTTTGTGTTCAGCTATTCTTACTGATAATGGCCTCTTGGTCTCTCCGATATAGGAATCTCCACATTCACATGGGACTTTGTAAATACAGTTTTTGCTGGATTCTGTTGTGTTCTCTGGTTTCGTCTTGGTGAGGAAGCTTCGTAAGGTACTGCCGGATTGAAAGCAACTCTTGATGTTGTATTTATTTCCGATCCTTCTGATCTTCTCGGAGATACCCCTGATATAGGGAAGAATGAGAACGGGGTTTTGTGGTCTTTCTTCGGTTGTCTTGGTCTTTTCGAGTTGTTTCCGAACTTCTCCTATGAGCTTCTCGGAGTATCCGTTTCGGCGTAGGTCCTTTTTTATTTAGTTAATTTCCGCATCCAATGACTCCTGGTTGTTGCAAATAGACAATGCTCTCTCCACCAACGTTCTTACGATTCCCCTTTTTGTGGAGTTTGGGTGATTAGAGCCGTAGTTGAGGTACTGCCCTGTGTGTGTCTTCTTCCTGTAAACAGAGGTGAGGATTCCAGTGTCTGTTCTATCAGCTTTCACATCGAGAAACGATAGGGTACTGTTAGTTTCCTTTTCCATTGTGAATTTGATTGAATCCCTCATGTTATTCATTCTGGCGAAGAATTCCCCAAGGTGTTCATCTCCATGGTTCCAAATGATAAAGGTGTCGTCTACGTATCTTAACCATAGTTTTGGTTTGTATTTTGCCTCTCTGATAGCCAATTCCTCGAACCACTCCATGTATATGTTGGCGATTACTGGAGAGAGAGAAGATCCCATCGGCAGTCCATCAACTTGGGAGAAGAAACGGCTCTTTTCTTGAAAGTATGAGTTGTGTAGGCAGCACTGCAGTAGTTCCAATATCGCTTGTACGGGGAGGTCAGTCCTTTCATGAAGCTGGATGTATTCTTTCAGTTTCCTCTTGATGATGTTAAGGGATTCTTCTATGGGGACATTGGTGTAAAGGCTCTCCACGTCAAAGCTGATGAAACGATCTTCAGGCCCTAGTTCAACATCTTTGATAATGTCCACGAAGAGTTTAGAATTCTTGACGAACGAACTGCTAGTACCCTGTAAGGGTTGTAGTATCGGTAGGAGGTATTTCGCCAGGTTATAGGTCGGTGAGTTACGGGAGCTGGTGATTGGTCTTAATGGCATGTCGGGTTTGTGAATTTTCTGAAGACCGTAGAGATGAGGCGGTTTACTGTAATGTGGCGTCAAATGTGTCCGTTCTTTGTCTGGAATAAAGGTTTTGTACTTTGACAGAGTACTGTAGATTTTCCTTTCTATCGAAGATGTTGGACCCTTCTGTAGGAGTTTGTAGTTTCCTGTTTCGAGTACTGCTTCTAACTTGTCATCATAAGTCTGGGTGTCCATGATGACTGTGGCATTTCCTTTGTCTGCAGGGAGAATTTTAATGGTGGAGTCCTTTTGCAGGGTTTTCAGGGCCTTCTGTTCTCCAGTGTTGATGTTTTTTCGAGGGATTCGCTCCTTCTCCAAAACCTCTTTCACTTTCCATCTAAATTCTTCTGCCTGGACAGGGTTCATTCTGTTGCTTGTTGACTCTACCGAGCTCACGATGTCCAGGATAGGTATCGTTTTTGGTGCAACTGCGAAGTTCAATCCTTTTTCTAGCAAAGTCTCCTCTACTTGAGTCAGGGGTTTGGATGAGATGTTGATTATGGTACTTTTAATTTCGATGTCTGTGTTTTAAGACATATATGTAATATTTTGAAACAATTTTGTTCAAATCTCTTTCACGCAATCGGCCATATTTACTTGACATCTGCAGCAGACTTTCTTGGATTTTCATAAACAAACCATTCGACTGTAACGCTTCCTGGTCGCAATCTTACATTAAATTCGTTAAATATATTAATTTTGGATGACATATTTGCACTTGATTCAACTCTTTGCAGTACTTACATAAATTTTACTTTTCAAAGCATTTCATTTTTCTCAAATTATTTAACGCAAATTCTTACATGAAATCTTTTACGTAAGAATATCTTTGTTTGCTGGTTTACTATACAGTAACTCAATGTAATTTACCAATATAAACCTCATCTGTCAAAAGCATGGCCGCCTATATCACGGCCACCTACTGCAACAAACCATGTTAATATTATATTTTAAATTAGAAGTGTTATGGATTACTTTAACAAAAAATACATTTCTACCACCTTTAGTAACCTAAAATTATGAAAGGGCGATAGACTGATCTAATACCCATCTGAGTTTTAACATTTGGTTTAACTAGTTGGTAATATTTTTTATTTAACGAAATATGGTGGATTTGACAAGCAGTGAAATTAATTTAAAATGTCAGATTGGATTAATATTTTTTTCCAAATTATGGTGTGAAATTTTCTTACCGAATACCACGCAAGCTTAAATTATTCCCAGAAATTTTCTTTCGGGCACGAATATTTTAAGAAAATTATCGCTCATCGCTTCGCGACTCGGGATAATTTTCAAAATATTCGTGCCCTCAAAAAAATTTCCGGAAATAATTTAAGCTCTTGTGATATTATAAGTGAATATTTCCCTTAAATTTAAAATTTCTCAGAATCTCATAATCGCTGAAATTTCAATATGATGTAGCCCATGCCATCCTGAACAAAAGTTACCATTGCGCCAACTCTCTGAATGCCGGCGTTTGCATTCTACAGGGGGTCAAAGTTTGATATTTTGACGATTTTTCAAAAAATCCGGAATATCATTTTCATCGTATCGATCTGAATTTTTATAAATATGTTCATCAAAAAGTTCAAATGACAAAAGTTTCTAGAATCAAAACTGGCGGGTATACAGAGGGTTAAACTTTGTTTTTGGTAATTTTAATCGAACTTTTTTCGAGAAAATATTCGTTTTCCTGCAGATCCATATGCAATTTATGTCCCTTGCAGTACATGAGAGGGCGATCATATTTTGCATTTGAAACAACCATCCAACTTCAAGTATTTGGAAGATACGGGGCGATCAAAAATATATTTTCAATTTCGAAAAAATGTATTCCTTTGTATAGTCAGCTTCCACCAATATATTTAGCTAATTTTCTGAAACTATGTAGATAATATACAGGGTGTTTCTTAAGTACGTGTAGAAACTTCAAGAGCATGTTGCTGACGTAGAAATAAGAAAAAAGTTCCCATAAACACATGTCCGCAAGTTATCCGTTTCTAAGATACAGAGTGTCAAAGTTTGATTATTATATTTGTTTTTTTTGTGAAAAAATGCCAAAATATTTGTGATATTTGAGTAAAGTTTGGTATCTGGAATGATTTTTCAATGACAAAATCATATATTGTGTTAATTGTGAACAAACTAATTTCTAATTGAATTTATTTTCAATTAAAAAATCTTGTCAGTCAAAATCACTTGCATCGATTATTTCAAAATTCAATAACTCGAAAACAGTTGCTCGCAGTGACCTCTGTCAAGATTATATTTTTTACACAAACTAAATAATAAATATTCCCAGATACCAAACTTTACTCAAATATCAAAATTATTTTGAAATTATTCACAAAAAATGAAAATAATAATTCAACTTTGACACTCTGTATCTCAGAAACGAATAACTTGTGGACATATGTTTATAGGAACTTTTCTTCTTATTTTGATGTCAGCAACATGCTCCTAAATTTTCTACACGTACTTAAGAAACACCCTGTATATACAAATATGTCAACGTTTGTGCTCATCAATTTGAATCCAAATAAAGTTGCGGCGATGGTCCAAAAAATATGGAGAAGAGATGTTTCGGTATAATTTTGAAATGATATCTAAAATCATTAATGATTTTTTTTCTGACGTAATGTAGATGAATCATTCTTGATCTAAAAGTTCCATAGTGCCTACCTCGCGAATTTCACGGTTTGAATTATACAGGGGTTTGAAGTATAGTATTTCATCGATTTCTCGAATAATCAATAATTCCTTTGTAACGGAAAATAATATTGTTTCCTAGACAAACTTCGAAACATTTCAATAACAAAATATCTGAAATGAGAATTCATGAATATACGAAGGTTGCAACTTAGTCTCATTCTGTGAGAATTCATGAATACACAAAGGCTGCAACTCAGTCTCATTCTGTAATAGTTATTTACCTAACAAGTGCGGAAAGTAGTACTTTTACGCACGCGACGGCAGTTGCACGAACGACGTGGAGCGGAGTTCGGGCAAGCCGACAAGGGCGGAAAAGACGTTTTCCGCAAGAGTTAGGTACAATGTTTTTCCTACGACTGTTTTTGTTCATCTCATTTATGAAAAAAAAAGGTTTTTAATAAACAAGATTTTATAATAATGCTACAAAATGACACAAGACAGAATAGTTATATAGATCATTTAGTTAGTCCTAAATATCCTCATTTTGAACAATATAAAAATCGTGCGGATAAGTAACTTTTCAGCACTAGTGCGGAAAAGTAACTTTTCCGCATGATTTTATCTTTCCGCGAGATTTTTTTATGCACTGAAAAATAATGAAACAATTGTATGATTATAAATAATATGAGATCGAATCTAGTCTATTAACGACTGTTTGATAATAACTTTCCGATATTCCGTAATTTTCATAAAATTAAATTCAAAATATAAAGTAATTAAGACAGGATTTGATATGGTATTATAGCAATTAAATTAATATCTGAAATAGCTCAGTTGGCAAAGTAAGGGAGCAGTCGTTCTCCGCTGGTTAATGGTTAATGGGGTAGGTGGTCGAATCCCGGGAAAGTAACTTTTTTTTGTTTTTGTTTTGAAATCGATGGGAGTACTTACTGTTCAATTTTCGTTATATTTTTGAATATTTGTATATTCAATGACGACATGAGTTTTTTTGATAGAATCTGTTATGAACAAATTAATTCGCTCGTACTACAAAATTTCATATACCTACCTACTCGTGGGAAATGTATGTCATTTCATGCTCATTGTACAATATACTAATCTTGAATTAAAATATTGTGCTTTAAAGAGAAAATCTTGCGTAAAAGTAAAAATCGTGCGGAAAAGTTACTTTTCCGCACGCTCGTAGGAAAATATATTTTCGAGCATATGCATCAGCATACGAATAAGATTCATGTTTCATACAGTGTATATAAGGACCATCGTTTTCATTTTATGTTCCAGGAAAATACAGGGTGCAAACAATTTTCAATTTTTTTTAGAAAGGAATTATTCTATAAGATTAGTGCGTGGTCGTTTGGAAGAGAAAATTTTCATTGACTGGCGCCTTATGTTTAATTATGGAATCAAATTCAAAAGATGTAATCCTAGTTTTCTTCTCAAAATTTGGGAAGCACAGTGGGTTTTTATTTGAGTTTCTATGAGGTGTGCTTCACTCAGCATCAAGGAACAACTATCCAGTATCTCTGCACAATCACAACCATGTTCAGGAAGACAACAGTCTACAGACTCATTCATGGGTTCGGTTTGATATGGGCTATCTTCCTCTACATTACCAACAGTGTTACTTTTTTCATTAACAGTTCCTAACAGAAACTGCCTCAAATTTAGGATATGTTCCGTAAATAGACAAAAGTTACCACTGCTTACCGGACCGGTGACATGAGTTATGACATTGGTTTTTGTCTGGTAATTGTGGTTGCAATTTATTTTCGGGACATCTGTCACTGTCATACGTCTCTTCAGTCTTGTTTGGTTATGTTCGAGTGTTTATTGTTTGTGATCTTTGTAGATTGAAATCAACAGCTTTACCATTTCAGTCAGTCCATGTCTCTACGTTACTGACTGTAGAAGTCTCCTTCGGAGATAATATCGGTTCCTTATTACCAGAATGAAGAGATGCGCCTGATTCTCCATCGTCATGAAATATTTTCAAGTTTTCGTAATCGATTAAAACATTGTCGCAACTCGCAATTCCTGAAGCATGCGTGCTCTTCCAGAATGTTATCTTCTATGATAGAATATAAAATGCCCATGTCTTCAAAACAATAACCACATGTAAATGATTCTATGGGCTGAAAATAACTAAAAGTAATTAAAAATCAAATTATTGATACATTTGTTATCTCTTCGATCTGTTTAATCACTTCAATCGAATTCATAATCATATAAAACAAATCAAAGTTTTTTAACCTTAAAAAATAAAAAGTATTCAAACCAGAATAACCAGATCAACCAAAGAAAATCGTCGGTCGTTCTGGTGACAGACAATCGACCGCTTTTTCAGGAACCACGTCCCGTAAATAACCTCTTTTCAGTTACTAACCAAATAAAAGACATTTACGGGACGCATATTCAGCAACCAAAACAACCAAGGTGATTTACGGAACATATCCTTAGTAAACTCACCAACACCAGAGTTACAAAAGTAAATCTTACCAACTTCAGAGTTACAAGAAACAGAATCATCAGTTATTCTTCCACCTTCTTTGGTTGAAGTATTGGGATCATTTTCAGGTAAAAGGGTCTAGAAAGGAAACATAATGAAAGTGCTTTCTCAAATTTCGAATTCAAACATGGAGAATGGAACTCAACAACAACATAGATTTTTGACATGGTGGTGGCCGTGATGGTAAAGCGTTCTCTTTTGGAGCGAAGGGTCGATGGTTCAATTTCCCGCATGGTCATCGGTCTCGTGCACAGCATCACACGTTGAAAGGTTAGGGCTGCGTCTTCCCTAACTCACACAAGTGTCTCGAAGACTTCTGAGGGTTGCGCGTAGGGGTGCAATCGGTTGACGGAAATAACAATTTTAACAATAACATAAACGGTGTTTTCCGCTTTCACAATCTTGCTGCATGAGCATGAAATGACATGAATTGGGTACAATGGGTCATTTCATGCTCATTGTACACTATACTTTTTCTACGACCATCTGAATCATTAACAAATCTGTAATATTTTTAATAATTCTTTTTATCATAAACTCTCCTGCATGGTTTAGATAATTTTTTATTTCTTCACTCGTTGAATGAAACATCTATTTTTTCTTTTTGTACACGTACCTACCTACGTCGTGAAAATTATTATAAAATAAAAATCAAACACATGTCGGGGCGTTGCGCAGTGGTTTGAGCGTCCGACTTTAGGTCGAAAGGTCCGGAGTTCGAGCCCCAGTTGCGGCTGGGATTTTTTAATTTAATTTGACCGATTAAATTATTCAAATCTCGTGGCTGAACTTGGGATGAGTCCTGCACGATTCACTGTTGCGTTCCAATTAACAGTGCTGCTCCTGACTTAGTAACAAGGCCTATCCAGAACACGTGGCTAATGACCATAGCAGTCGATGCCAAGACACCAAAGAAAAAAAAACTAAAACAAATCGATTTCATGAAATGAAAAAAAAATGTGGCTGCGTGGATTTGAACCCACGCTCCCACCATCAAAAGTCCACGTGTCATCTGAATCAACACTTGTCGTTTCTAGAGCACAATAATTTATTCAAATTAACTGCTATATAGAAAGTATCTGTCAACTATTCAAGAATATAGAATGCGATAGTAATTAATCTTTTTCAATCGAATTTTGTAATTATCTACTGATGTGAAATGTCAAATTATTAGACAGACGTAAACAAACTTGATTCTATATTATTTATGTTCATAAAATTCGTTAATATCTACCTATAATGACAGTCTAGTAGTTCATGAAAGTCGTAGGAAATAGTATATTACGTATCAAGTGTTGTAAAAAGCATATTACGCACGAATGGAAAAATTGCGCACGAGCCGCGTAGCGGTGAGTGCGGTAATTACATGAGTGCGTAATTGCTTTACAACACGTAATACGTACTATACTTTTTCTACGACTCTTATATACTGGATGGTGCGTTTGATTAAGCTTTAAGTAATAAAAAAATGAAGGTAACTAACGCAGTTTATGGTTTAATTTCCAACAACAACAAATTAAATCTAAGAAAATACAATTTTGTACTATATAGCATAGAAATGATGAACAGAGCGAGGAGGGTTTAAATGTTTTGGTCAATATATTAAAATAGGCGAGCAATACATTTTCGGAGTACGTACTCACGTGGTTATCCATACTCCATTCCATAAATTTTTGATAGGCTATTTCATATCTATCCTTTGATTTTTGCGGCAGAATATTCTCCATAGCAGAAGCAGCCTGAAGAACAATTTCCGGTGGCGTTGCGCTCATTTCATTATCGGAGTTGCTCATATTTGTAGATATAAAATTAAAGATCGGATTATAATTTATGAAGTATCGATTTGAACTTCAAATCTCAAAAAGTGACAATGTCACTGTCAAATATTTAAAACGCAAGACAGATAAATGTCACGATTTGAGTGGTTCAAGAGGCAACTTGATTGTTACCTATTATACTAGCCATCATATCATGACGCACAGTTGTGCGTTTTTATTCTTTACGCACAGTTGTGCGTAAGAATGGATTTACTTATAGAGTGAACTGTTTGTAAAACAATGTTTACTAACATAGGAGTAGAAAATGAAATATTTCGATACAGCTAGCCCGTGCGAAAAGAAAATCGGTGTTACAACGTGGAGGTTTCTTAATCGAAGACGCAATTCAAATGTTAATTTTTCTTAATGGTCGTAGAAAAAAATTATTCTAGTTCATCAGTGGGAACATTCAAATGGATCAACCTTGTTTGAAAAAGTTCTTTAGTTTGAAATGTATTTTTTTTGTGTAATCTTACACATTCCAGTAATATGAAATACAACATTTGCAACAGGCTCTATTTTTTGTTAATATTTTTTAAAAAATTCAACTTAAAAAAATCGAATTTGACAGTGTTGGCACATCTCAGTGTATCAATTCAGTGTTCAAACATTTTAAAACAAAATTCATTACCAACCTGATAGCAAAAAACAATCGCCGATAGCTTGTGGAATATGATCAATTGTAGACGACTCACATGAATTGACATCATATTTAGCTTTCCAATCATTAATATTGTCAAATAGAACATCTGCCACATATGAGAGGTTGTTTCCTGGTTTGAGGAAGAAAATAATCAAAATTAATAACGAACCGAACTGTTCCACTTTCCTTTTCAACCTACGGTTCACCTCTTATGGTCAACACATTAAAATATATATGGATGGGGACATTGTAACAGACCACAATTCTCTCTGAACTGAAAAATTAATAAAAAATGTATAAAAAAGTATCAGTTTCATCAGCGTCGGCAAACAAGAAAGCGGATTGTAAATGTCACGATCTTCTTAAGGACATGTAACGGATTTTTCTCATTCAGCCTTACCAACAGTGGGCATATACGTCGATGAGAGATGTTCTTTATCCTTTTGTGGTCGAAATGTACTGAAACAAACGAAGAATGAATTCCGTTGCATCGTGTACATCTAGTCTTAAAGAATTTGCACCAGAAAGACAACAAAATTCAGGAAATTGCTGATGAAATTAAATGAAATTTAGAACATCTTTGTAAAAAAATTGATTTTTCCAAAAATTAGTGGTAGAAAAAATTCTTCAGGGATTTTGTGGATGGGTGAAATTATCATATCATGATACCTGAGGAGTAGGCAGATTGAGACCTCAGTGTAGAATCTACCCTCACCCCCCTTTTCGATCAATTTATACTTATTTCTTTTTCTTGAAAATGGCTCCAAAATCGGAGCCGAAACGTCGAATATCAATAAATTCTAGACGCGGTTCAACCCGCACTTCCAGTTTTCACATATATATATATATATATATATATATATATATATATATATATATATATATATTTATATATATATATATATATATATATACAAAGCAGGAAATTTTTTGGGTATAGCAGCAAGCAAAACGTGTACTCTTTTAACACTATATTTCCGATATTTCAACAGTGAATACTGTCATCTTCAGGGAAGCTACAAGTAACAAGCAAAATTGTACGATTAATGGAAAGAAAACTTTGAAGAAGAACCACTTACTGTGTTGATGAGAATGATTGCTATGGATGTAATATTAAAAATTATAAACAACATGTCATGTAAGTCACATGTGACAAAGATGAACAAAACACATTAAAATACGTCAAACAATAAAAATATTAATATTAAGTCATTGTTATAAAATTTTTTGTTTAAACATATATTTGAATTATCTCCACACGTGGAGAGATTCAAATGTAACATAAGAAATTTGGTTAGGATTATTCGACAACAGACAGTTGACATTATTGACATTAGATGTCAGACACTTTTGAAGTGTGACACGAAACCACGAATTGGCCGCTGCTAGTGGGTGAAATTAACCAATTGTCTCAACTCAAAAGAGATGAAGTGTTCCCTAAGGGAGAATTATTTAAGTTATGTGTAATATTATTGTCGATGAGGAGTAAATATGAATAAATTTCACTTAAGTGATTAACGTCAGTTTTTTTATTTAAGCAAGAATCTGATTGAGAGATGAAAGCCATTTCCATGAAAAGTCTTTTAGTGGTATTGTTTTCTTTAGTCAAAATTTTTGTATTACTATAATTCATGTTATGACCAGTGCTATTAACATGTTCACTTAATGCACATCTTTCAGGATGGCATCTACAGTCACTTTTATGTGCAGTGATTCTATCTTTTAATGTCCTCGAAGTCTGACCTATGTAAGTTTTATCGCAATTCGAGCAAGGAATACAATACACCAACTGTGATTGTGAAGTTAAAGGTGTTTTATCTTTAACTTTGGTAAAAATGGAATTAATTGTTAATATTGTTTTATTTGCAATTTTTATGTTCTCAAAAACTTTGAAGATTCTAGCAAGCCTGGGTGAGACATCTGCGATATAAGGAAGAGAAGTGAAAAAATATTGGATTTGGATCCTATCTGCATCATTTGTAGTAGTGATATTATTTTGCGAAATGTTATTGATATTATTTAATGAATCATGTGTGTCTATGGTAGACGTACTGTATAAAATCTTTTTTAATAGTGAAGGAGGATATGAATTATCAATGAATAAATTATATAAGATTTTTAAATTTTGTTGATGAAAAGAGGAGTCAGAAATACAGAGTATTCGATGTTTCATTTGTTTAACCAAATTAACCTTCATGGATTGTTTATGGTATGAGTGATAGTTCATAAATCTTCCACTACTTATGGGTTTTCTATACCAGTCAATGACTAAGGTATTGTCCACTGTACGACGAAATTTTGTGTCCAAGAAGGGAACACTATGTTCTTCGTCTTCACGTTCTATGGTGAACTGTATATACGGGTCATAACTATTGAATACATCAACTACTTCTGTAGTTCCGTGATGTGGTAAGGCTATAATCAAGTCATCCACATATTTTTTAATGAAAAACAATTTGAAAGGTAAAACTTTTAGGACTGTATCCAGTATGTCATCCATGACATACATAGCAAGGATGGGACTAATTTTTGCCCCCATAGGGGTTCCAAAAGTCTGTTTGTAAAATTTATTATCAAATGAGAAATAAGTATTATTGAATAAGAAAGTAATAAGATCAAAGAAAGTTTCTTTATCAACACTACAATGATTACTGATACTATCCCATCTTTTATCAATGGCTCGTATACAAGCATCCAAGTAAACATTACTAAAAAGTGAGACTACATCCAAGCTCGCTATAACATAGCCCTCGGGGAGTTTCATTTTATTGAAAATTTTTGAAACCTCAAAAGAGTCTTTAATATAATATTCATTATCAAAATCATACGAAGTGGTCAAAATATCAGTCAAAAAAGATGCCAAATATTCTGTTGGATTACCAATACTAGAAATAATTGGTCTTGCTGAAAGTGTGGGTTTGTGGATTTTAGGCAAAGCATAGAATTTTGGGCACACACCTTTATAATTGGTGAGTTTCTTTTTTTGAATTTCATCTATTTGTTTTAAATTGAACATATTTTTTATTAATTGGTTACATTTAACTTGTATTTGTGACGTAGGGTCTCTAGGAATTAACAAGTAGGATTGGCTATTTTCTATTAATTGATTGGAAAGATTCATGTATTCAGATTTTTCTAAAATGACAGTGACATTACCTTTGTCAGATTTAGTGACCACTAAGTTTGGATTATTTTTCAAAAACATTTTTGTTTTATTGTATATATTATGGAAAAAATTAGAGGAATATTTTGAAGAATTAATATAATTTGTAATTATGTTAGTAGTTTGTGCAATGATGGAGCTTTTTTTATTTGAATTATTTAAAGGTGAAACTGAATAGTCCACATCAGCTGAAAGACTTTTTATGGAGAAATCTATACCCACCACGGGTTCAATACTGAATTTAGGTCCTAATGCCAAAAATTTGGAAATATCATTAGGAATAACTGTGTTCGAAAGATTTTTTATCCAATTATCTTTAGATTTTAATTTATTTTGTAAGAAAGTATTAGAAAGTGAATTTATTTTATGGATATTTGTATTTTTTGTTTTATGGAAAATTTTATTATATGTTCTCAGTTGAGAACCAGAAAATTCTAAAAAAACAGCTTCATTAGTAAGTGAGATGATATCTCGTTTGAGCAGAGTCAATTGGTTTTCCAATTTTGAAATAAGTTTATGATTAATTGAAATTTCTAAGTTAAGAAGTTTGTGTCCTAACCTGTTACAGAATTTACTGGATTGGTTGCTGAAATTTATATCTTGTCTCAACAGAAGGTCATCTACTTGTATAGTAGCATGTGAAATATGGTTAGGAAGTAATCCTATTGAACGGCATTTAAGAAGGAAGCATCTCCGATTATACTCTTTTGCAAGTTTGATCTTGATTCTGGACCAGTTCTTCATCTTCACCACTGTGGGGACTCCATGTGTAGCTCGAATTTGTTGGAAAAAACCCATACCTAGAGTTTAGTAGAAGGGTAGTCTTTGCTGACTAGTTAGGATACAAAGCAAGAAATTTTTTGGGTATAGCAGCAAGCAAAACGTGTACTCTTTTAACACTATATTTCCGATATTTCAACAGTGAATACTGTCATCTTCAGGGAAGCTACAAGTAACAAGCAAAATTGTACGATTAATGGAAAGAAAACTTTGAAGAAGAACCACTTACTGTGTTGATGAGAATGATTGCTATGGATGTAATATTAAAAATTATAAACAACATGTCATGTAAGTCACATGTGACAAAGATGAACAAAACACATTAAAATACGTCAAACAATAAAAATATTAATATTAAGTCATTGTTATAAAATTTGTTTAAACATTTATTTGAATTATCTCCACACGTGGAGAGATTCAAATGTAACATAAGAAATTTGGTTAGGATTATTCGACAACAGACAGTTGACATTATTGACATTAGATGTCAGACTCTTTTGAAGTGTGACACGAAACCACGAATTGGCCGCTGCTAGTGGGTGCCTAAAATCCACAAACCCACACTTTCAGCAAGACCAATTATTTCTAGTATTGGTAATCCAACAGAATATTTGGCATCTTTTTTGACTGATATTTTGACCACTTCGTATGATTTTGATAATGAATATTATATTAAAGACTCTTTTGAGGTTTCAAAAATTTTCAATAAAATGAAACTCCCCGAGGGCTATGTTATAGCGAGCTTGGATGTAGTCTCACTTTTTAGTAATGTTTACTTGGATGCTTGTATACGAGCCATTGATAAAAGATGGGATAGTATCAGTAATCATTGTAGTGTTGATAAAGAAACTTTCTTTGATCTTATTACTTTCTTATTCAATAATACTTATTTCTCATTTGATAATAAATTTTACAAACAGACTTTTGGAACCCCTATGGGGGCAAAAATTAGTCCCATCCTTGCTATGTATGTCATGGATGACATACTGGATACAGTCCTAAAAGTTTTACCTTTCAAATTGTTTTTCATTAAAAAATATGTGGATGACTTGATTATAGCCTTACCACATCACGGAACTACAGAAGTAGTTGATGTATTCAATAGTTATGACCCGTATATACAGTTCACCATAGAACGTGAAGACGAAGAACATAGTGTTCCCTTCTTGGACACAAAATTTCGTCGTACAGTGGACAATACCTTAGTCATTGACTGGTATAGAAAACCCATAAGTAGTGGAAGATTTATGAACTATCACTCATACCATAAACAATCCATGAAGGTTAATTTGGTTAAACAAATGAAACATCGAATACTCTGTATTTCTGACTCCTCTTTTCATCAACAAAATTTAAAAATCTTATATAATTTATTCATTGATAACTCATATCCTCCTTCACTATTAAAAAAGATTTTATACAGTACGTCTACCATAGACACACATGATTCATTAAATAATATCAATAACATTTCGCAAAATAATATCACTACTACAAATGATGCAGATAGGATCCAAATCCAATATTTTTTCACTTCTCTTCCTTATATCGCAGATGTCTCACCCAGGCTTGCTAGAATCTTCAAAGTTTTTGAGAACATAAAAATTGCAAATAAAACAATATTAACAATTAATTCCATTTTTACCAAAGTTAAAGATAAAACACCTTTAACTTCACAATCACAGTTGGTATTCCTTGCTCGAATTGCGATAAAACTTACATAGGTCAGACTTCGAGGACATTAAAAGATAGAATCACTGCACATAAAAGTGACTGTAGATGCCATCCTGAAAGATGTGCATTAAGTGAACATGTTAATAGCACTGGTCATAACATGAATTATAGTAATACAAAAATTTTGACTAAAGAAAACAATACCACTAAAAGACTTTTCATGGAAATGGCTTTCATCTCTCAATCAGATTCTTGCTTAAATAAAAAAAACTGACGTTAATCACTTAAGTGAAATTTATTCATATTTACTCCTCATCGACAATAATATTACACATAACTTAAATAATTCTCCCTTAGGGAACACTTCATCTCTTTTGAGTTGAGACAATTGGTTAATTTCACCCACTAGCAGCGGCCAATTCGTGGTTTCGTGTCACACTTCAAAAGTGTCTGACATCTAATGTCAATAATGTCAACTGTCTGTTGTCGAATAATCCTAACCAAATTTCTTATGTTACATTTGAATCTCTCCACGTGTGGAGATAATTCAAATAAATGTTTAAACAAATTTTATAACAATGACTTAATATTAATATTTTTATTGTTTGACGTATTTTAATGTGTTTTGTTCATCTTTGTCACATGTGACTTACATGACATGTTGTTTATAATTTTTAATATTACATCCATAGCAATCATTCTCATCAACACAGTAAGTGGTTCTTCTTCAAAGTTTTTTTTCCATTAATCGTACAATTTTGCTTGTTACTTGTAGCTTCCCTGAAGATGACAGTATTCACTGTTGAAATATCGGAAATATAGTGTTAAAAGAGTACACGTTTTGCTTGCTGCTATACCCAAAAAAAATTTCCTGCTTTGTATCCTAACTAGTCAGCAAAGACTACCCTTCTACTATATATATATATATATATATATATATATATATATATATATATATATATATATATATACAGTGACCGCCAAAAAGTATGTACCATATGGGAAAAATTTTTATTATTGGAGTATTGGAAAAAATATTTTGGGGAAAAGTTTGTGCATGTCCGATTACCTAAAAATCGATTTTGACACATGTCACGTGATCGCTAGAATGACGGCAAAATGAAAAAAATTGTAATGCAAAGGCAAAAAAGGGGTAAGATGGCAAGATATCAAAAAAAGTTATTTGAAAAAGTCACTTAGAATTCAATTTTATACACACAAACGAAGTTTCAAGAGATAATTAAAAAAAATTGAAAATAGCAATTTTTTAAAAAAATTGAACCCCATTTGGAAGCCCCTTCTTCCAACCGTAATTACCAGGCCACGTGAAACTTATCCGCAATCAATTATTATCCCATCAACTCCAACTACACAGCAGGCACCAGCAGACAAGACAAACGAGAAAACCCGTAAGACCCGCCCACCTCCAGGTAGCCAACCACCTATAAATACTACAGTGCAACCAACATCGGATCGTCTTTTGAGATCAAGGAGTAGGCAGGTTGAGACCTTGATATCTCTCAAGACCACGACTCGAGGAGTAGGCAGATAGAGGCCTCGCAGTCACACTCTTGAAAATGGCTCCAAAGCAGGAGCCGAAACGTCGAGTTATAAACTCTCAACGCGGTTCAACCCATGAACTTAGTAATGTACATATTTCTGACCGCGGAAACCTTTCCGAACATATATATATATATATATATATATATATATATATATATATATATATATATATATATATATATTCCAGTGACTGTAATACAGTCGAAAACAATCCTTTAGGAACTCACTATACCTTTGTATAGATTGTATGGCATATGTCCGACAGAAAACAACTACTTCTCTGGCTAATACCTCGACAGATATTGAATTATATCTGTCAGACATATGTGCAAAGATCCTTACTTTGAAGGAACAACTTTGCAAGAGCTCTCAGAGACAGACAGCAGGACACCGCCTGATCCAAACAAGGAACCAACTGGAGACCGGTTTCGGGATGTAGTCCCTCATCAGTGCAGTCCAGATTATCACGGTTGTATACACGCGGGGGCCCGGTGCCCGTCATCGTTCGCCGGGATGAACACTGCAATCGCTTACAGGATCCACCACGGCAACAGATTAGACAGCGCTCCAGAAGGACATTTCGGATGCGAAATGGTATATGCTGAATACTTGTTTCAAGGAGCAATAAATGTTCCAGTGACTGTAAAACAGTCGAAAACAATCCTTTAGGAACTCACTATACCTTTGTATAGATTGTATGGCATATGTCCGACAGAAAACAACTACTTCTCTGGCTAATACCTCGACAGATATTGAATTATATCTGTCAGACATATGTGCAAAGATCCTTACTTTGAAGGAACAACTTTGCAAGAGCTCTCAGAGACAGACAGCAGGACACCGCCTGATCCAAACAAGGAACCAACTGCAGACCGGTTTCGGGATGAAGTCCCTCATCAGTGCAGTCCAGGTTATCACGGTTGTATACACACCTGTCTGTTCGATAGATAGGAAGAGAAGAGGGAGAGAGTTACTCCTCTGATACCATACTCTTCCAGTTTTTTATGAGAATGGAGTGCAACACACAGTCAAACGCTTTTGTCAAGTCAGCTTCAGTGAGTCTACCCTTTTCAAATCCCTCAATAATATCATCAATAACTGTCTTCAATGCACGAATCGAAGATGACGCTTTCCTGAAACCAAATTGGCTTGGGTTTAGTGAATCGTTTTTGTAGAAATACCTATAGAGCCGGTTTTTTAAGATGATCTCAAATATTTTGCCAAAATTGGGAATTATTGATGTGGGACGGTAATTTTCAATGTTTTCCCCATCTCATTTTTTAAAGACTGGGAGGGCTCTAGTTACCTTAAAGTCATCAGGAAATCGTCCTTCCTCAATTCAGGCATTGAAAATTCTGAATCCGAAAATAAGTGTGAAATAATGGAAAATTTATAACCTCGGACTCTGGAAACTATGGCGTGTCCAAAGTAGCTATTGACTCCAGGTATTTTCTAAAGTAATATCATATTGTGTTTGTTTTTTCGAGATCGACAAATGCTTTTTTGAATTCTTCAACGTACCTACCCATATCGTTTGATTTATCGCCGTTACGATATCCGGAGTTTGATTAGTTTTTCCATCCTTCAAACACGCCGAACAGTGATTCTCCTTTCCGGTATCACTGTTGAAACACGAACGAAAAGACTAAGTAATAGGCGCTGTAAATTCAGTAAAGTCGAACAAGTGGTCGATTAATCAAACCTCGGGATTTCATTATCCGTATTAGGCCAGTCGTTTTAGCATTTAAAATAAAAAATGGGAAAAATAGCAAAACAATGCAAACCTTCACAAAAGTTCTGTTTTAGTGAGCGGTGAAACTATAAAAAATTGCGCCCTCATACAAGGTCGGCAACTTTGTTAAAAATGTAAATTATAAACAATTCTAGAGAAAAAATGCAAAAAACGCAAAATTACAAGAACAAAGAAAATATCAGCGTTCAATGTTCCCCAATTTTGCGACCATTTCCAAGTTTGGTATCCGAGTAAATAAATTATTTATTCATAATTTTGTTAACAACTCTGCTGAAAAAAATTTAAAAGAGTATCAAACGCAAATTAGCGTTTCTCTCTGTCATAAATCTAGCCGAAACTTTACCACCTCCGACGATGATGGCAACATATTTTTTGTTCATTTTAAAATAATTTTTTTGCTACCTGAAATGATTATGGAAATAGTGCAAAAGTTTTTTGTATTGGTCGGGAACGTAGGGAGTCATTTCCAAGTAAACATATTGAATTCGCCACCTCCACAGATTTCGGAATCTTATCAAATTTGAAGAGAATGAAAAAAACGCATTTTATTTTATTTGACAAAGTTCTCGATATCTGTAATGGTGGCAAATTTCATGTTTTCTAGTTGATTACTACCTACGTTTCCAACCACCACAAAAACATTTTTCATTATTGCTATAGTCAAGTCAGGTTGCAAATAAATTGTTTTAGTATACAGGGAAGGACATCCGGGAACTGCATCGATCAATATACAGTGCGGCTTTTTTAGTACCTCTCCTGTTAACTTTCGAACGGTTTGACGTACATTCATGAAACAAAAACCATTTTGAATGCTTTCACCGATTTTTTGAAATAAAACACATTGTGGCTGGCCGATAAACGGTGTGGGGAGGCACATCAATTTAAAAATTTCAAATGGCATGGGGTTCAAATTACACATAGTTTTCAACCATATACATTTTTTGATTTTCTTTAATCCGTATTTTCACAATTTCGATCTTTTTACCTTTCGAAATTTTCAACTTGTCATCAACCAGTGTCATCTGTCTAGTAATTCCAATGTATCTTTATTCAAAAAGTGGTATCTGTAATATCATTCACAATATTTTTTGTGCCATTGTTCCAAAGCAAACCGTTCAAATTTATCGAGATAAGGGTACCGTCAGATCCAATATTCGAGTGGTAGGCTAAAAAATATTAACGATATTCGAAAAAAATTAGACAGTTGGAAAGATAATTGAATTCTCTTTTCAACGATGTATCACTTGACCCCCCATGCCGTTTGAATATGTTTTAATAATGTGCCCTCCCTTGCCCCCTCTATCAAGCAATCACAATGTATTTTATTTCAAAATTTAGTATCGGCGATACCATTCAAAATGGTTGTTTCTCCATTTTAACACGTCAAAACGTTCAACAGTTGAGAGGAGGGGACTAAAAAAGGTCACACTGTATAGAAAACTATGGGTGATCCGAATTTGACAATTTGGAAGTTGATAAAAGCTATTCAGTTAAAATATTTTCAAGAATGTGGCACTCCCGGTTGCACCGGAAGTGTACCCTAAGTCCTTTTTTCAAATAGGACTCCCTGTATATTATCAAAGTATTAGTTTTAACGCATAATTCTCAACATGTTTATATAATGTCCTATACCGAAGTCTAACCGTTTTCGAAATATTTCTAATTTCAAGTTAAAAATTGCGTTTGCAGACCGAAAATTAATTTTTTTCTGGACATGATCATTTCTTTTTTATTGCATTCGAACTGTTTTAGAATTTATTTATCTACATTCTTGTATCAGCAGACGGAATGTTTTTGAAGTTTTCTATAATTCGTTTAACAGTGATTTGTGATTTGCAAAAATTAATATCAATAATATCATAATAATGAATAGCTTCAAGTTTTTTTCATTCGAATAATTCAAACGAGCCGGCATGATTAATAACAATGACATTTCCATGGCAGTTGATTGTTTCCAACGCAAGTAAACTCAAGAATATATGATTTTCTGGAACTGAGACATGTTAATTCGCTAAAATTTCGAAAACTGTTGAGTGTAGGCATAGATAACCATATCCAAAGTAAACTTCAATTTTGGTGCCGAATAGAATGAGAATATAAAACTGGGGGGTTTCCATGTGAAAAAATGGACTTACAATAATTTTTTCAACCGCATCTATACTTACCATTTTCTGGTGAACGCCTTGTATAACTCTTATCGATTTGATATCAAAATTCAGCTGAATTGGGTCCTCTCCTACGAACAAATCGATACACAATAAAGAATAAATAATCATGTCCAGAAATAAAAAAAAATATTTGGTCTGCAAATGCAATTTTCAACTTGAAATTTTAAATATTTCGAAAACGGTTAGACTTGGGTATAGAACATTATACATGAAACATGTTCGTAATTATGCTTCAAATCTAAAACTTTGATAATATACAGGGCGTCCCATTTAAAAAAACGAAGTTGGGGCCCACTCCCGTTACAACCAGAAGTGCCACATTCTTGAAAATATTCTAGCCGGATAGCCCTTATGAATAATAGTGAACTTCCAAATTTTCAAATTTGGTCTATCTATAGTTTTCTATATTGATGCAGTTCCCTCCTGTATACCAAAAAATTCTTTTTGCAACCTGAGTTGATTATGATGGCAGTAATGAAAAAGTTTTTTCGTACTTCCGGGCCTAAAGTGACAACTTCACTCCCTTGTGACAGGTACTAAAGTGTCACATTTAATCCCTCCGGGATTAAATATTGACGAAACTCCCGGAACGATTAAATCACAAACAAACGAATTTAAGGGATATTTTATTGAAAAATATAATTAATTAGAATGGTAATTAACGTTAATATTCAAATTAATATTGTGACAGTTCGTCATATTGACCAGTCTTTCCTGCATCGTACTGCTGCTCGTATAGTTTTCTAGATTTCGGTGGTAACAATTCTTCACCTACTTCGGCTGCTCTTTTATCAATATCAGATACACCTTCTTCACTCATGATACCAATAATTATCAATAACAATGTTTCTTTACAATGACACTAGTAATGACAATGTTTCTAAATTATAACTGTCACAACGCAATGTTACTATGGTAACTTATTTTAAAGACAGTTTATTAAATGAGTTGAAGAGAGAAAAAACTGATTGAAATTATTGAAATAATTAATAAAATCATACCGGAAGTACGAAAAGTATCGTATATACCTTGCGACTGAAGTACATTTAATCCTTCAGGTAAATTATGGCCCTCCCTGCGGTCGGGCCATAAACTTTACCTTCAGGATTAAATGTACTACTTCAGTCCCGCGGTATATAATGTACTATTTGAGTTGGTTGGAAACGTAGGTATAGTAATTACCAAGAAAACATAAGAAAATAATTTTGCGTGCTTTTTATTCTATTCAAATTTAACAAAGTTCTCGATATCTGTGGTGGTGGCAAATTCAATATGTTTTCCGGGAAATTACTCCCTATGACCAAACCAAAATACTTCTGCATTATATCCATAATCAATTCAGATTGCTAACAAAATTTGTAAGTGTAAAATAAACAAAAAATATGTTGCCGTCATCGACGGAGATGGCAAAGTTTCGGCGAAACTCATGAAATGAAATGAAAATAAGAAATTATTCATCCGGGTACTTGAAAAATGGCATGGGTATTCCACAAGGGTCGGTACTTGGCCCGATTCTATTCATAATCTATATCAACGACATAGGCAGGCTCCAGGTACCAGCAGCAATGTACGCAGACGATACTTCACTAATTATATCCAGTTCCCATTAGAACTCCATAAGAGATAATTGTTAGAGCACCATGTCTGAAGTTATCAACTGGTTCTCGGCTAACCTAATATTTTTTAATGTGGATAAAACATAGTGCCTGCGATGTTACAACCCCCAGAATACTCGTGAAAATATTTCATTTGGATCGCCAGCAATCTCCTCTGATGACGCACGAGTGAAATTCTTGGGATTGAATATCGATACACACCTCAATTGGAAGTCTCATTGTGAGGACCTCGTTTCCAGACTTCACTCAGTTGCATATCAGATCAGCAATATCAGGGAAGTACTGAATCTAGATCAGTTGTTGCAGCACTATCATGCACAAGTTGAAAGTAGACTGCGATATGGTGTGACCTTCTGGGGAACATCGACTTCGTCCTCTACTGTTTTTACTGCGCAAAAGCGTATCATTGGTTTAATGGTGGGAATAAGCTGTCGAACCTCATGCAGAAACTCATTCAACGATCTGAAAATTTTTACTCTTGCGACTCTATATAATTTAGAACTGTCTGTGTATATGTTCAAAAAATGATATTTTTCCTAAAAATGATAGCAATCATTATTAAAACACACGAAACGAAAAATATTTTATAGTACCATTCACCAAACTTCGAATAACTCAAAATGCTCCAAACTTCAAGTCACCAAAAATCTATAATTTCATTCCGGTTGACATTGAAAGAAGTAGTGCGATATATATTTTCAAAAAGAAATGGAAAGAGTTCCTTGTTCAGTATAGCTTTTATACTATTGAAGAGTTTTTAGATCATTTCTGAGAGATAGTATTTGTTACTTCATTCAATTGTTTTCAGTTGCTACTTTTTATTTGTGTGAATCTTTTATTTGACTGCAGTCTTGAAAAAACTGCTTGTATTTTACTCCGTAGGTATGTTTCCCATTCTTTGTGTCTTTTTTTGACTTTTTCCACACAGCATATGTACAGTTGTGTGCATAAATAAGTCGTACAGCAGTTAAAGAATATTGTGAGTCAGGCTCGTCAAACTTAATCATTAAATTTCTTATCGACTTTGACAAGTAGCGTCGAAATTAAAACTATTTTTGTCAGTAACGCGTTTTTTAATTTTTTAGTGCGATTAGTGAAATGCCTCAATTAGTGTCGTACCTTGTACGACTTTTTAATGCACACAACTGTACTGTCTTAAAAAAATTAAACATTCTATAGGGAGAAACGTTTCTTCACGTACCTATATGTCACTCTTAGATTTTTTTCGGACGATAAGGGATAATAATTTCTTTGTTTCAGTTATTATGCTACTTTTTGCATTTTTTCTCTACAAAATAACCAAAATAGTTTATAATTTACATTTTTAACAATGTTGCCAACCTTGTATGAAGCCACAAATTTTAATTGTCTCATTTCACACTAAAATTCAACTTTTGTGAAAGTTTCCATTCTTTCGCTATTTTCTCTCCATTTTCGCCAAAACGACCGGCCTATCATCCGTCTTTCGAAATCCATTTGCAGGAACAAGTCGTCCTTGCGTTTGACACACCCGATAGGTTAGTAACTCGCGGGTTCAACGACTCCTGGCGCGAATGCAAGGAGGATTTGGCGTGGAGCCAGTGCAGTCGCACATCTCTAGCACTTTGTTTTCACGCCGACATGCTCCGCGTCATAACTGATAAGTGGACTTTTGTTCTATTTTCAAGGAATTATGTGAATCCGAACGCTGCCAACATAATAAATATGACGTTGTTTGATCGAGGCGAAATAAGATGGAAAAAAGGACCGCCCCTTAAAAACTAGCATGTCTCTACAGTCTGCGATCTACAGTAGTTTTTAATTGATGTAGGCAATACTTGATGAAAATTCATGTTATTGTCTATAATGAAACTCTGACGATTTCGGCCTTTTAGGAACGTGTCACCTATTTTGTATTATTCGTAGGTAACGTATAGTTACCATATTTTCTTTTCATAGAATACTAAACCATGTCAATTATTTTCTCAATTTACTTCAAATAAGTTTTCGTTTATAGTTTTATCTACATTTTTTAATTTGATGGAGACATTGGGTGGGTCGTACCTATTTTACTGACTGAACAATCCCTGGCGGAATGGGTAGTGAATAATGAAATATTTTTCTCAAATTACATATTTGATTCGCCTATATAATTTTTTTTTCGAAAAAACTTCCCTTGACCCCACTTTACTCTTGTGATTTTTCGGAAAAATTTGCGGAATGGGTAGTAAATGACAAAATATTTCCTTCAAATTGAAAACTTGATCCATATTGAGGACAAAAAATATGCCTATATAATTTTTTTTTCGAAAAAAAAACTAAGGACAACAAATATTCTTTTATATTTTTTTCCACTTTACTCCTGTGATTTTTCGGAAATATTTGCGGAATGGGTAGTAGATGACAAAATATTTTTCTCAAATTGCATATTTGATTCAAACTGAGGGCAACGAATATGCCTTTATAATTTTTTTTTCGAAAAAAACCCTCTTGGCCCCACGTTACTCTTGTGATTTTTCTGAAAAATTTGTGGAATTGGTAGTAAATGACAAAATATTTCCTTCAAATTGCATATTTGATCCATACTGAGGACAACAAAAATGCCTATATAATTTTTTTTTTCGAAAAAAAAACCCACGTTACTCTTGTGATTTTTCAGAAAAATTTGTGGAATTGGTAGTAAATGACAAAATATTTTCCTCAAATTGCATATTTGATTCAAACTAAGGAACTGAGAAATTTTTCCGAAAAATCACAAGAGTAAAGTGGGGTCAAGGGTTTTTTTCGGGAAAAAAATTATAAAGGCATATTCGTTGTCCTTTGTTTGAATCAAATATGCATTTGAGAAAAATAATTTGTCATTTACTACCCATTCAGCAAATTTTTCCGAAAAATCACAGGAGTAAAGTGGGGTCAAGGGGGCTTTTATTGAAAAAAAAATTATATCGTCATATTCGTTGTCCTTAGTTTGAATTAAATATGCAATTTGAGAAACATATTGTGTCATTTACTACTCATTCCGCAAATTTCTCCGAAAAATCACAAGAGTAAAGTGGGGTCAAGGGTTTTTTTTTCGGGAAAAAATCATAAAGGCATATTCGTTGTCCTTGGTTGGAACCAAATATGCATTAGAGATAAATATTTTGTCATTTACTACCCATTCCGCAAATTTTTCCGAAAAATCACAGGAGTAAAGTGGGGTCAAGGGGTCTTTTTCGGAAAGAAAAATTACAAAGGCACATTCGTTGTCCTTAGTTTGATTCAAATATGCAATTTTAGGAAAATATTTTGTCATTTACAACCCATTCCGCAAATTTTTCCAAAAAACCACAAGAGTAAAGTGGGGTCAAGGGGGTTTTTTCGAAAAAGAAATTATATAGGCATATTCCTTGTCTATATCTGAATAAAATATGCAATTTGAGAAAAATATTTTGTCATTTACTACCCATTCCGCAAATTTTTCCGAAAAATCACAGGAGTAAAGTGGGGTCAAGGGGTCTTTTTCGGAAAGAAAAATTACAAAGGCACATTCGTTGTCCTTAGTTTGATTCAAATATGCAATTTTAGGAAAATATTTTGTCATTTACAACCCATTCCCCAAATTTTTCCAAAAAACCACAAGAGTAAAGTGGGGTCAAGGGGGTTTTTTCGAAAAAGAAATTATATAGGCATATTCCTTGTCTATATCTGAATAAAATATGCAATTTGAGAAAAATATTTTGTCATTTACTACCCATTCCGCAAATTTTTCCGAAAAATCACAGGAGTAAAGTGGGGTCAAGGGGTCTTTTTCGGAAAGAAAAATTACAAAGGCACATTCGTTGTCCTTAGTTTGATTCAAATATGCAATTTTAGGAAAATATTTTGTCATTTACAACCCATTCCCCAAATTTTTCCAAAAAACCACAAGAGTAAAGTGGGGTCAAGGGGGTTTTTTCGAAAAAGAAATTATATAGGCATATTCCTTGTCTATATCTGAATAAAATATGCAATTTGAGAAAAATATTTTGTCATTTACTACCCATTCCGCAAATTTTTCCGAAAAATCACAGGAGTAAAGTGGGGTCAAGGGGGGTTTTTCCGAAAAAAAAATATATAGGCATATTTGTTGTCCTTGGTTTAAATCAAATATGTAATTTGAGAAAAATATTTCGTCATTTTCTACCCATTCCGCAAGTAATCCTTCAGTCAGTAAAATAGATTCTCCCCATTGGGTGGTATGATTAAAAAGAGTATTTGCTTGCACTTCAAGTCAGAGCTTCTACTTCCTAGTATTTTGTGGAGTACAATGTTTTACATAAAGTAAATTCTTCGATGGGAAGTGTTGACTTAGGTTAGAAGTATAAACTACTAGTAAACACTAGGACGTGATTAACCTCAAATTGGTTCGATTGTTGTTGTTTGTTCTGTGGTACTTTATAATCATGAGTGAGAGTAATGATAGCGTTGAACCAAGTGCCGAGGTTGTTGAAAATGTGGAAGTAGATCTTCAGATGGCATTCGTTATTTTGTTAGAAGATTGTCAAATACTTTCTGACAAACGGCAAACTCCAGCAATCAAAGCAGAAAAAGAGAAAGCAGCTGAATCACTCGCTGAAGCGTATACCAAGAATACCCAAGAAAATACCTCCATTTTCGTTAAATTTGATAAAGCTGCTCCCCTCGTTTCAATATAATTTCCTAAGAACTCTCTAGCTACCCGTTTAACGTTGTTTTTATTGAACCTGAAAGTACAGAGTTTAATAGTAGCAATCTAGCTAAAATAATTGACCTACCGAAATAATTTTCTATATTTTACCTCTCCATACGTTCTACGTTCACACATTTCCCTCCTTTTCCTACCATAATTCATAAAAAAAGCCATAACACCTCTTCAATTGAAGATATTAAGTTAGTCTATGAGTAGCTTCTTAAAAACTACACCAAACACTCCCAAATGGAGGAAATACTTGACAACATTAGTAATTACTGCAGTATTAACTTCTATAAGTGCTAGGAATTGCACGTAAAAAGGTAAGACCTCGTTAATCCTTGGCTCGCACAAGTTTCGACTTTTGAGGGCTGCCGTTCGTAAGGGGACGACAGCTGGTTAACGGAGAAAACAATTTTAACAATTTTTAACAATATATCGAAGTAAATAAAGCAAATTATAGAGTAATTGCTACTAGTACTTACTTAAGTGTTACTTCAAGAATTATGTGGAGTAAATAGTTTGATTTTTTGAAGTAGAAACTACAACATGGAGCATTAACTTGAAGTAAAAGCAAATACTCTTTTTAATCATACCACTCATTGTTTCTGTCATTTCATCATAAATTTCATAAAATTTTATTTCAGTAAACTCATGAGGAAAAATTATAAATATACACACAAAACAAATTTGGAATAATTGAACATGAAAAAAGTATAGTAAATTATGTTTTTAAACTATTCTATAGATATCGAAACTAAGTTTGGATACATTATGGATATCCATGAATGATGTCTCATGAGAATCTTGGAAGTTTATATTATGAATCTATATCAGAAATATCTTATGGATTTCGTCGAATCATCGTATGGATATCCATATGAAGGATATATCGATATATTCGAAAATATATTTTATGAATATCCGATGGACATAATGAAAGGACATATCATGGATATCAGGGATATATCAGGGATACCTTGAGGATGTACAATAAAAATATTTTGGATATCGACGGCTATCTAATGGATGTACTCGAACACCAAGTGAACGTCCAGGGTATATCTTTTGGATATAAACTGAATGTCCCTAGTATATCTTTCATATCCATAATTGATGTCCAGTGGATATCCACTATGGACACTATGGACGTCCAGGATATATCCAAAGGATATACTATGGACGTCCAATGGATGTTCGGATGGTACCAACCTGTGCATCCATAAGATATCCTTCAAGAATATCCATGAGATATCCCTGAACTTTATCCATGGGATATCCTTTCACGATGTCCATATGATATCCTTCATGGATATCCATAATATATCCGTAGAGGTTCTCCATAGATACATTTCATGGATATCCTATGGATATAAGTCAGGGATATCTTATGGATATCCTTGAAGGATATCTTATGGATGTACAGGTTGGAACCCTGGAACATCCATTGGACGTCCATGGTATATCCTTTGGATATTTCCTGGACGTCCATAGTATATCCAGCATATCCATAACGGATGTCTAGAGGATATCCTTTGGATGTCCATGTGTTCTCTGGGTATTAACTGCTGTGGCAAAACAGTTGGGGTAACGTTTGATAACTCTCTTTATTGAAATAACGATGAATCTCAGCCGAGGCACTATGTAGATGTGAGCCTTCAGTTGAGAGACGACCGAACGTTTTGAAGACGAAGAATGAACTGTGTCTGTCAGTTGACTGTGACTGGTAAAATATTGCGAGTTGGAAATTCTCGTTTTTTATGATAGAATATCTTGACTGGATTACATCTGAATATATACAGAAGATACAAAATAATACTTATGGAATTGAAATCTGTAAAACATTGACCTAATTAATATTTTACATGTATCAAGTATAATACGAGAGGGGTAATTCCCCACAAACCTATAACTGAAATGATTTTGATAAAAAAGGTTCTTGAGGTCATACTCGGAATCAGCTCGTCGAGTTACGTCTGAGGAAAGTTTGCAAGTTTTCGAAAGACGGAAAATTATTCTACTTATTGTACTTGTTTTTCAGATTAGAATGCTAATTTATTCAGAAAATGTTGATTTTGTTGATGTGCCTTTTTCTAGTTACTCCTTTGTCGAATTCAATTTTTGAGGTGATATTCTGAATCAGCTCATAAGTTACGCCTGAGGGAAGTTTGCGATTTCTCTAGAAATGGAAAATAAAAATTTTCGCAAAATTCGATTTCCTTCTATGTAGAATTGCATTTTTCGACTTTGACCGCGTGGGCATATTTCAGAAATGCGGAATTCCACGAATGTCAATTTGGTTTTAGAACAAAATGCAGCACCACACGTGCTGTTTTCAAAATCGTGAGTGAGATAGTCGAAGGCTTGGAAGAAGGCAAGAATACTTCCATTAATCTATACGATCTATCAAGGGCCTTCGACTGTGTCTCTCACTCCACTCTAGTTGATAAACTGCGGTTTTATGGCGTTAGAGGTGTAACTCTCGATTTGATACAGTCCTATCTGAGTGACAGAAAACAAGCAGTATATATAAACGAGACATGTTCTGACTTTCAAACTATTCCACATGGTTCTTTTGTGCAATTTGAAAAATCAACTCTGCGACAACACTGTACGGTCTTGTTATTTCTCTTTTTTCCACACACATATTCTCTCTCTCTCTCTTTCTCTCTCTGTTGGTCTGGTTGGTCGTTCCTTCCTTCAAACAGGCGCATTTGACCAAGCCCTGCTGCGGAAAATCCGTTCCCATCCGGCCTTTAACCGGCGTAGACAGCAAGGTTTCATCAGGGGAATGCAGTTGTCTTGCTCTAGGCAATACTGCATCCCATATTTTACACTTTTTAATTTTTATTTAACAAAACACTTCTATATAATCTGTCAAATGCACGTCTTTAAGACTGCGGACATCACACACATTAACCTGACTTCCCACACAAGACCGCCGTCTGATCTCAACCACTGCCGGAAGTCACACATATATTGATTACGGCATACTGTTATGGGGAAACTCTGTTCATTCGTGTAAAGTCTTTGAAATGCAGAAAAGAGCAATAAGAATCATTGCTGATGCTGGTTACAGGGACCATTGTCAACAATTCTTCAAAGATCTCGCTATTATGCCTGTTCCTTCTTTATTTATTTATAATACTCTTCTAGAAATTCACAGAAATAAAAATAATTTTTGTTCCAATTCTGATTTTCTCGATTATCAAACTCGTGCAGCGCACGAAATAAGACCTTCCAGATATAGGCTCAACAAATCTCAGATGAATTCTCTGAATGTTAGACTCTACAATTTTTTGCCTCAAGATTTCAAGATGCCCAATCACAATTGTTTCAAATTAAAACTTAAACGACACTTACAGCCGTATGCATAATCAATTTCAGCGACTCGCCAGAGTTTCGCCGCTCGTTACACAAGAACTATAATGCACAGTCGAGCTTCAAAAAAGTGGTACATTGCCAGCGTTTCGCCAAAATGTGACTTATATCCTTGTTTGGCAAACGGCGAAACTCTGGCGAGTCGCTGGCGATTGACTGTGCATACGGCTGTTACTGTTCCACTGTTTTTACTCTATCGACGAATATCTGAGAGCGCCCCCACTTCTCAATCTTGTGCCCTGACTCTAATTTCGACAAAAGTCATGTTCTTGTTTTGATTTTAAATATTGTTATGTCTATTTGTGATATTTTAGGTGTATTTTTAAATTAATTAACGTTTTGTACCTGATTGACTTGCCAAAAACATAATTGTAACTTCGTCAAATAAATTCTATTCTATTCTAAATTCTATTCTATCACTTCATCTTATAGAAAATGTCCTTCTGAATCCGAAAATGTACTTGTTTTCCAATGAGAATGCTAATTCATTTGTTCTATTTTCACGGAATCATGTGAATCCGAACTCAGCGTATAAAATGCCATAATTTGACGCTGATCGAAGCGAAATAAGCCGGAAAAATATGCTGTATAGAGTGAAGACTGTAGAGATATCGGAGTTTTTATGGAGAGATCCTTTTTAGGTCGACTAGGACTTTTCTCCTTTCAAGCACAACGACCTCCACGTTTTGAGGATAATCCGTCGTTTGCATAGAAACGAGACAAATAATGTTTCGTAAATAGTAAATAACTGCGGTACAGGTCAGCTGCTCTCGGAATATCTATCTCAGAAATAATTTGAATAACTAATATCCCAATAAATAAACAGCTATTTTGTTGAGTAACTTAGTAAAGAAACCGAAATATGTAAAAACTACTATTTATGAACCTATCAAAATAGTGTTGAACTGAACAAATCGTTAAAATTGGAAACCAAAAAGGTAATGGAATTACGGTGTGGCGTACCCCAAGGTACAATCCAGGTTCCCATCTATTTCCTCATTAACACGCTTTTATTAGGTTCAATTGTCAAATTCCGTCTGAGAGGAGTTTGTGATGTTTCGAAAAATGGAAAATAAAAATTTTCGCAAAATTCGATATCCTTCTATATTAAATATTGCATATTTCGTCTTTGATCGCCTGGGAATATTTAAAAAATGCGGAATCCCGCTAGTGTTATTTCATCTTATGGAAAATTTCCTTTTCAATAAAAATTGTACTTGTTTTTTAAAGGCCAATTCATTTAGAATATGTCGATTTCGTGGATAAGTGTATTTTTTTGTAAAAAAATTGCCTTTTCCAGTTACTCCTTTGTCAAATTCAGTTTTTGAGGTGATATTCGGAATGAGCTCGTCGACTGACGTCTAAAGGAAGTTTTCGATACTTTTAAAAATGGAAAATAAAAAAATTTCCTACTATACAGGGTGGGTCACGGTCGATGGTACCTTAGACGTTTACGGAGAACGGGACATAGGATCATTCTGAAAATTTGGTTTCTCAAGTAGTTGCTCTTGGTCTATCGGTCTAAAATATTTTCAGCAATGCAGCGTTGCCGCTTATACCAGAAAGTAGCAGCATCTTTGTTATTTAAAATGGGTCACCCTGTATATTACCGCATTTTTGAACATGTCATTCTTTTCTGATTATTTCTGCCTTATACTCCCCTATACCTATCTCTAACGGTTTTTGAGATATTGGTTATTTTCCATATTTTTTATCCAAAACATAGCTCGAATTGAATGTTCATTTCTGCGGTATTTGGATTCTTAGGAAGTTGCAATTTTGTGTTTAGTTCATCAAGATCATGTACATTGATTCTCTATCGAGAAGTTTGTTCTGCGTTATACAAGGTCGTTCAAAATTCATGATCTTACTGCTAGATACGAAAAGGGTTGAAAGTGCGTTTTTTTAAATGGAACATCCTGTATATTATGAAATATCCTGAAAGGTGACTAAATTCCCTTCGAATTGATATATCATATTCCTATACCTAAATAGCCAGAATTCCGAGATAATAGCAATTTTCACTTGTAATCTCCCAAGTGATTGAATTATTGCCGGAAATTTTTCGAGTACATGAACTTTCTTTGAAAATTCATATACGAGATAAATTCACGGCAATTAGTTCAAGCACGAGGGGGATTCGGTAAGAAAATTTCACACCGAGAAATGAAAATCATCCAACAATTCATAAAAAATAACTAACGATGATTTCACCTGAACTATTTATAACCACTGAAATATTGATATGTAAAATACTGGAACTGGAGTATTCACGCCTCCTGCAAAGCTTATGCGCGTGTTGTCGTCCTATTCAATGTAAAAAGTTGAGGGTTGGTAGTTTGTGAGGACCATGTTGCCCCGGAAAAGGCTGGAAGCTACGGGACTTGATAAAAACTTGTGACAAATGGTGTATTGAACTTCTTCTGAAATATGATTTCAGAATTGACAATTTCTGCAATAATCGTGGAGAAAATATTTTCAAACACATTCCAAATATCTAGTAAATACATAATTATCTCCTTTCATATGGAAACTAGACCTCCATTTGTACATTAAAGCAAAATATCAACTTGTCACATGTCAAATGTTTGACAGAAACATTTCCACTTATTATGGTTCAATACACGATAAGAACATAACTTTTTTATTTATTTTTTGTTCCAAATTTAAACACATTTATTGATGAAAATTTTGTTAAGTATTTTACATATCAATATTTCAGTGGTTATAAATAGTTCAGGTGAAACCATCGTTAGTAATTTCTTATGAATTGTTGGATGATTTTCATTTCTCGGTGTGAAATTTTCTTACCGAATCCCTCTCGTGCTTGAATTAATTGCCGTAAATTTATCTCGTATATGAATTATCAAAGAAAGTTCCTGTACTCGAAAAATTTCCGGCAATAATTCAAGCACTTGGGAGATTACAAGTGAAAATTGCTATTATCTCGGAATTCTTGCTACTTAGGTATAGGAACATGATATATCAATTCGAAGGGTATTTAGTAATCTTTCAGGATATTTCATAATATACAGGATGTTCCATTTAAAAAAACGCACTTTCAACCCTTTTCGTATCTAGCAGTGAGATCATGAATTATGAACGACCCTGTATAACGCAAAACAAACTTCTCTATACAGAATCAATGTACATGATCTTGATGAACTAAACACAAAATTGCAACTTCCTAAGAATCCAAATACCGCAGAAATAAACATTCATCGAGCTATGTTTTAGATAAAAAATATGGAAAATAACCAATATCTCAAAAACCGTTAGAGATAGGTATAAGGGAGTATGAGGCAGAAATAATCAGAAAGGAATGACAAGTTCAAAAATGCGGTAATATAAAGGGTGACCCATTTGAAATAACAAATATGCTGCTACTTTCTGGTATAAACGGCAACGCTGCATATCTGAAAATATTTTAGATCGATAGACCAACTACTTGAGAAACCAAATTTTCAGAATGATACTATCTCCCGTTCTTCGTAAACGTCTAAGGTACCATCGACCGTGACCCATACCCTGTATAAAATATTGCATTTTTCGACTTTGATCGCCTGGGAATATTTCAAATATGCGGAATCCCGCAATTATCACTTCATCTTTTCGAAAATTTCCTCTTGAATCCGAAAATGTACCCGTTTTTTCAATCAGAAGGCCAATTCATTTAGAAAATGTCGATCTTCTGCATGAGTGCATTTTTCTATCAAAAAATTGCTCTTTACCAATTACTCCTTTGTCAAATTCAATTTCTGACGTGATATTCGGAATGAGCTCGTCGACTAACGTCTGAAAAAAGTTTGGGATTTTTCGAAAAATGGAAAATAATTTTTTTTTCCATAGCTACCTTGATGAATTATTTTTATTGAACCGAGAAGATACTTAAACTTGTCTCCATTATCGTGTTCATATTGGTTATACAGAAAAAAGTTAATATGGATGGATACCCCATCGATGGTACTTTCAAATGATGTCAGATTACCATTATGGTACCATTTGAAAAACGGTTAGAATAAAAAAGGGTTTACTTTTTTGGCACGTATTTCGAAACACGATACTTTTTAAATCGAAATAAAGATAGTGTTGCATTATTTCGATTATTATTTTAGGGAGTTCATGGCTCTCTAGATTGAAAAATAAAGTAGGTGTTCTGACGAATGAAATCTCATTTTTGAGGTATCATTGGATTCAGAAAATTATGCAAATTAAAAAAAATTAATAATATTTAGGGTGTCCCATTTGAAAATCGAAAGTTGATGTCATTTCCGGAAAAACCAGAAGTTGGATTTTTTTGCAAATATGTCAAAAAGTGCCCTATAGTGAGCATATTCAATGTTTCAAATTTCAGATATATAGCTACAGAAACAAAGGAGAAAAGGGCATGTACCATGAGTCTGTGTCACACGGTTTAGAATATTGCATTTTTTTATTTGATGGCCTAGGAACATTTCAAAAATGCGGAAATCCGCGAGTGTTACTTGATCTTATAAATTTTTTTTTCTGAACCCGAAAATGTAGTTGTTTTTTAAACAAAATGCTAATTCATTTAGAAACAGTTGATTTTGTGGATGGGTGCATTTCATCCTAAAAAAATTGCTTTTTTCCAGTTGGGTACTCCAGGTATTTCCAAAAAATCAAAATCCTTACTGATATGCTGATAACTGATTTGTTATTTATGCAACAAGTGCAAAAAATAAGTGTTTATTGTACTTGACATAAAATTGTCTGACGAGGCCGTTAGGCCGAGTTGGACAACACGTCGAGTGCACGAGTTACATACCATATTTTTCGTACTTCCGGGCCTAAAGTGACAACTTCACTCCCTTGTGACAGGTACTAAAGTGTCACATTTAATCCCTCCGGGATTAAATATTGACGAAACTCCCGGAACGATTAAATCACAAACAAACGAATTTAAGGGATATTTTATTGAAAAATATAATTAATTAGAATGGTAATTAACGTTAATATTCACATTAATATTGTGACAGTTCGTCATATTGACCAGTCTTTCCTGGGTTAATGCAGCAGGTAACTGACGAGTAACAGATAGGTCCTTTTCATATTGAACTGGTGTTTGTTTCGAAGATCCTGCGGAAACAGGAAGCGAGAATGAGGACTGTGGCATAACTATAGTGGACGAATCGGCGACTTGACCAAATATTTTATCTGAAATTTTTTGTTTATTTTTAATAGACGATTCAATATATCCCTCGGCCACGTTGGAGGATTTCCATCCTCCATGTCTCTTCAGCACGTCTATTGTTGCTCCCGAATCAGCTAACAAAGACGCAGATGTGCGTCTAAAACAATGTCCCGTATAAGACGTCGCATTTTCTAATTTCAAGAAAGCTGCTATTTGCCGTGGAAATGTACCAAACATGTTTTTTCCTACTACTCGCGTAGTACATTCTTTGTTGATGTATTGAACAAAAAATTTTGAATGAGTTGTCCCTGTCTTTCGCAATGCCACATATTTCCGAAATATCGCCACAAAACTGATGGCACTGTTTTCTGAATTTTTGATCACAAAATTTCGGTCAATTTTATTTTTGGTGTTTCTAATCGCAATTAGGAAGGAATCGCCCAAATCTCTCACATCGTCGATTTCTAAATCAACCAACTCTTTTCCACGACAAGCTCCCGCAACGCCCAAAATAAGTGCAACCTACAAAAAAATTGATTTCTTAAAATTTCTGAATATAAACAAATTTCCAAATTTACCTTAAGCATTAAATATTTATCATCCGGAGCCTCCCGTAAGAACTGATCTACCTGCTCAGACGTGAGAATTCTTGACTTCTTTGGCTTAAATCCCTCATTTCTTCTCTTCAAAAAAGCTAATAATTTTGGAAATTTACTTATATCAATATCTTCTCTAATGTTAATAACCGATTTCAGCATTGAGTAATGTGCCCAGAGAGTTGAGGCACAAACCGCTTTTGATTTATCATCGAAGTAGACTAACAGCGCATTTTCAGTAGGTTGTCTCACATTTTTTAAGCGGCACCACTTTTTAAAAGCATCGTACTGCTGCTCGTATAGTTTTCTAGATTTCGGTGGTAACAATTCTTCACCTACTTCGGCTGCTCTTTTATCAATATCAGATACACCTTCTTCACTCATGATACCAATAATTATCAATAACAATGTTTCTTTACAATGACACTAGTAATGACAATGTTTCTAAATTATAACTGTCACAACGCAATGTTACTATGGTAACTTATTTTAAAGACAGTTTATTAAATGAGTTGAAGAGAGAAAAAACTGATTGAAATTATTGAAATAATTAATAAAATCATACCGGAAGTACGAAAAGTATCGTATATACCTTGCGACTGAAGTACATTTAATCCTTCAGGTAAATTATGGCCCTCCCTGCGGTCGGGCCATAAACTTTACCTTCAGGATTAAATGTACTACTTCAGTCCCGCGGTATATAATGTACTATTATTGTACTTGACATAAAATTGTCTGACGAGGCCGTTAGGCCGAGTTGGACAACACGTCGAGTGCACGAGTTACATACCATATTTTTTCTACGTTTGTGCAAAAATCAACAACTGTTTCATGTAGGTGGAACTAAAGTGTATGGAAGACATTCTTTGTTCAAAGCTAGCTGCTACAAGTAATATAATAATATTGAAACAATATTTTTTTTAATATATTGTATTTTCTAGTAATGTTGTGATCCCAGTAAGTATGTAATAAAAAATATGAATGACAATAATTTAAGATACGCAACTGTTTAAAACGTAATACAATCTCATAGAAAATCCTCTTTTATGCAACTGTAATCCCTTTGAGTACGATCTGGAAACCGACAAATTAGTTGATGTCAACATTTGATGGTATCGGGCAGGTCAGTCGATGAATAAGGATATTCGCCTTGTATTGCATTTGATTATAACCCGAATTAGTGGATCGCGTACCGCATTGTTTTCGTTCACACAATGCCTTATAGAATATTGTGGGAAAATCTAATATGGGGCAACGGTGTAGAAATCTACTTCAGATGCGCCGAGCGTGTCTTGTATCAACAACGAAATAACTCACTTTGTTTCTGTAAGCTTAGCAAATGTGAGATGAAAGATGAAATCCTGAAACATCAATCTTCTATGTAAAAAATATTTGTTCACATACAGGGTGATTCAAAAGTACTTTGACAAACTTCAAGAGGTGATTCCTCACAAAATTCTAATATGAATTGTCCAAATAAATATATGTCCGGAAACGCTTCGTTTCCAAGATATAGGGTGTTGAAGTATTATTTTTATTTTCGTTTGTTTCAAATAACTTTTGAAATACTGAACTTAATTAAACGAAACTTGGTAATAAGAGGTTTTTGAGGTGTCGAATTCGAACCTCATGTTATTATTGCTCGTACTCGTAGGGGGCGCCACCAACACGTCTTTTTCTTTTTTTGAAGATTCATAACTTTTTTTAGTGTTCTTTTAGCACATTTTTCAGTTAAAAAATCGATTCCTCTACTAAATAACTCTTGAAATACTGAACTTAATTAAACGAAACTTGGTAATAAGAGGTTTTTGAGGTGTCGAATTCGAACCTGATGTTATTATTTCTCTTACTCGTAGGGGGCGCCACCTACACGTCTTTTTCTTTTTTGAAGATTCATAACTTTTTTGAGCGTACTTCTAGCACATTTTTTAGTAAAAAAATCGATTCCTATATCATATCTACGTAAAAAAGCTACCCTTGTTACAAGTCGCCGTAAGCAACCGTTTTCTAGATATTAGGACTTGAAAATTTCAAGTGGATTATTTGATAATCTATGCATGTAATAATTATTACCTTCATTTTGTATTTGCATTAATTTGACGTTTAAGTAAGCATTTTTGGTTTTTTTATAGGGGGCGCCACCTATTCTATTACTTTTTACTCGCTTGAAGAGGTCATTACTGTTGGGTACGTTCCTTTATGACATCCTTAAGCGAAATAGTAATTTAATAATAATAATTCAATAGTAATAATTAATAGTAATAAAATTTGCAAGAAATGTCAACATTTTATTTCAGGAAATTTTGAATATGTAGAATAAACTAAAATAAACGAAACTAAATTGTATTCAAATAAATTGTTGAAAGTGTCCACCTTCAGCGAAGATACAGGCAGTCAGTCGTCTAGTCATTGAATCTCGTACCCGCTCAAAAATTATTGGTGTGTTCCATATTGTTTCACATGCGTCCACTATTCGGTTTCTAAGATCTTCCTCGTTCGCTACTGGAGTTTTATAAACTAGTGACTTCAAACGTCCCCAAAAATAAAAATCTATCGGGTTTAGATCTGGGGACCTTGGTGCCCACGGCTGGTTAGGTTCTTCTACACCCCTACCGATCCATCGATTTGGATAGACTGTGTTAAGGAATTCCCTGGCTACAACGCTAAAATGGGCCGGAGCCCCATCATGCATAAACCACATGCGGATACGAATTTCTAATGGTACATTCTGAAGTAGTCCCGGCAATTCATTTTCTAAAAAATGTCTGTAAGTTGCGCCATTCAGTCGGAGCGGAAGAAAGAAAGGACCTATCAAGTAATTATCAATTATTGCCGCCCATACATTTACAGAAAATTGATACTGATAATGCCTTTCACTAACTGCATGCGGATTTTCGAGAGCCCAAACATGGTTGTTATGAAAGTTTGTGATAGCATTTCGGGAGAAGTTTGACTCGTCCGTGAGGAGTACATATCTTAAAAATTGAAGATTTTCAGCTAATTTTCTCAAAAACCACTGACACATAGTAATGCGCTGGGGAAAGTCTCGTGGCAAAAGAGCTTGTACCCTTTGAATATGGTATGGATAAAACTGTTGATCGTGGATAATCCTCCAAACTGTGGACTGAGTAAAATTGACAGCTTTAGCAATTATTCTTGTACTTGTTTCTGGATTCTCCTCAAGAGCGTTCAAAACAGCTTCTTCCAATTCTGGGGTTCGGACTGCTCGTGGTCTTCCAATAATATCATCTGCCCTCTTAAAGCTACCTGTTTCTGCCAAACGACGGTGGAGACTAGCAAATGTTGGAGCTGAAGGCAGTACTCGATTAGGAAATCGCTCCTGGTAAATACGTCTTGCTTCGCGCGCATTGCCATCCGCAAGGCCATAAAGGAAATGCATTTCGGCTAAATGAGCATTATTGTTTAAATAATCCATTTTTTCAAAATTAGTGTTTTCTACTTCTACTTACGGAAACTTCAACAAAACGTTTAACTGTCACAAAATATGTAATTACCAAAACTACTTACTTAAACGTCAAATTCTTTTCCAAAGCATTCTTGTGAAAAATGCAAAATATTGGTAATAACTTCAACATGCATCGATTATCAAATAATTGACTTGAAATTTTCAAGTCCAAATATTTAGAATATTTTTAACAAGGGTAGCTATTTTACGTAGATATGATAGAGGAATCGATTTTTTTACTGAAAAATGTGCTAGAAGTACGCTCAAAAAAGTTATGAATCTTCAAAAAAGAAAAAGACGTGTAGGTGGCGCCCCCTACGAGTAAGAGAAATAATAACATCAGGTTCGAATTCGACACCTCAAAAACCTCCTATTATCAAGTTTCGTTTAATTAAGTTCAGTATTTCAAGAGTTATTTGAAAAAAAACAAAATAAAAATTAAATTTCAACACCCTGTATCTTGGAAACGAAGCGTTTCCGGACATATATTTATTTGAGCAATTCATATTAGAACATTGTGAGGAATCACCTCCTGAAGTTTGTCAAAGTACTTTTGAATCACCCTGTATATTCAATTTTCAGTTAAAATTACACAATTGCATAAAAATTACCGATAATTTTGCAAGGAAACGTGTTTATTATCATATTTTACACAATGCAATTTTTATAAGAAAACATGCTTGAATGTAAAATTATGTGGTCATTTTTATTCACGAGTGTGATTCATTCGAATACTTCACGAATGAAGAGAAGTTGATTAATTTTTTTGAGAATTATTATAGTAAATAGAGAAACCGTGGACAGTAGACTCTGTGGTGACTAGGAGAAAACGGCCTCTCACATCATCTATAATAATAATAATAATAATAATGATAATTATATCTTTATTTTCCTTGTTTGACAAAGTTATAAAATTTGTATAGGAAACGTCTAAGAAAAAGAAAAAGCAGATAAAAATAATCCCTGAAAAATTGAATAAAACTACCTACTTGTACACATAAATTCTTCAAAACTATAACAACACTTTTCAATAAGAAAATCTTTAAGTTTTCGTTTGAAGATATAAACGGTTTTGGATTTTTTTATTACATCTGGTATCAAATTATAAACACGTGGGGCCATCTGATCAGGAGAATTAAAAGCTAATTTAGTTTTAACAAATGGTACAAAAACATAGTTTTTTTGTCTTGTGTCAATATTATGCTTACATTTATTCAGTACAAACAATTTATTTGTATTTTCAAAAACAGATAAGCACAAGTCAAAAATTAAAAGACTAGGAACAGTTAAAATTCTGAAATGTTTAAAAGCATTTCTGCAAGAGTCACGGGGACTCATGCCATTAATGATTCGTATGAGTTTTTTTGTGCTATAAAGACATCAGAACAGTTGGAGGAAAAACCCCAAAAACACACTCCATATCTCAGTCTAGAATCCACCTGCGCATAGTACAGCTTCAGCAGCTGATCAACATTCAAAACCTGCCTTATATTTCTAAACTGATATGAAATAGAATTAATTTTTTTTATTAGAAAGTCGCAGTGATTCTGCCAATTCAAATGTTCATCAATGTAGAGACCCAAAAATTTCAAGCTCTCACATTCTGTTGTTATATTGTCAGAATTATCATTGGCTCTGAAACTAATAATATCACACTTCCGTTGACGATGATGAAATCTCATTGAATATGTCTTTTTTGCATTCAAAAAGAAATTGTTCGCAGAAAACCATTTATTGATATTTTCAAAAACTGTGTTACATTTTTCTTTCAAAACTAACTCTGACCTGTCAGAGATTATAATTGACGTGTCATCTGCGTACATTGTAATGAATGTTCCTGGTGCCGAGTATTCCAAATCATTAATATATAAAACAAACAATATGGGTCCCAATATCGACCCTTGAGGAACTCCTAATTCAGAGAAGTCTGTTATCCATGCCAACGGTATGCCCCTTATGCCATAACGAAATAGTTTATTTAAGAGAATGTTATGATCAACACAGTCGAATGCCGTGCTTAGATCGCAGAATATCCCAACAGGGCACCTTCAATATAGTTCACAATCTCTCTATGACATGACTAGTACAGCTAGTTGATTTTTTAGTCAGAAATCCATGTTGGTTTTTTGAAAAGATATTATGATCATCAGAAAATGATAAAAGTCTTTTCAAAAAAGCATATTCGAATATTTTCGACATACTTGAAGAAATTGTTACTGGCCTATAATCTTCCAATAAGTTTGTATTATTCTTTTTATACACTGGTGTGATTTTATCTATTTTCATCATATTTGGGAATAAACCTTCGCTGAATGACAGATTCACCAAATGAAGTAGAGGTTTAATCAAAACATGAAGACTTTTTCAAATTTCGTCATGACCTGAAGAACTTTTATTTTTAAGTTTGCTATTCAGTAATTCATACAGTTCGGATTCAGTATAAGGGTGTAAAAAAACGAATTACTAGGAGATGGAATGTTTCTCGCGTAAGATTGAAAATCCAGATTTGTCTTATCAATTTGACTAGATAATACTTCAGTTGACTCGATAAAATAATTATTAAATGTGTTAGCAACTTCTTTCGGTAAATCAACAACAGCGTCCCTGCCCTTTATAGAAATATTCTTAGTGGTGCGTTTTGGTTTATTAGATAATTCGAATGCGACGCTCTGCTCAACAACCGCAACAGAATATTCGGACAGATCAACCTAGAAACAGGCATGAATCCGAAACACCTGGTAAATAGACTACTGAACCTGGTGAAAAACACAAGCCTATTCAACTAGGAACCACTGACGAGAGAACAATACAATAGACCCCAGTGTCCCAATTTTTGAATTGCCGGAATTGGTTCTCTAGAGAAATATGACGTCATTTTCTAGCAATTTCAAGCAGTACCTATTTTTGAAATATCACGAGAAAAATATTTCTCTTGATATTGACAGATGCAATTCCTAGTACCCAATGCAGGAGAATTCGAAAATTCTCATAGGAATTTAGTTTTCAGGTTAAAGAAGCTCGAAGATTTTCTCTATGTATTGATGAAATTATTCTTATAAAGGTAGGTATAGGTATGGATATTGTAAATTGTAAAAGTTAACCCCCCACCCCGAAAGTTAACCCTTCCCCCGAAAAATAATCACAATCGCTTTTGGATCGGTATAACTTTTTTCTTTCGATATTTGATTTCTAAAAACGCCGGTAAAATTTCTATGCAAACTTTTTTATCATTCTCCTCTTGTCCGTTTCTATGTGTCTTTTCACTGGTTTTCACTGCACACACGATCACTTTTTGGTTGTCACTGATTTTATTATTCACTTACAACTACTTAACCTATGTACAATTGTACAATTTTCACTTATACTAGATGCTCAAATTACTTTATATTAATTGTATTGAAGTTTTCACATTTTCATTAACTTTGTTTGAATTTGATTTATAAGCTTTTATGACTACTGTGTTTTGGAGTTTCTTTCCAAGTTGTTTGTTGTTAAAATCTACGTTTGCCTTGACTGCTATACCAAAGTTCCAATACTGTGTTATTTAGTTTTAATTTACATTTTTATTCAGATTTTTCTTTCAATTTTATTTTTCTTTACTTTTACATTTCTTCTTGACTTCTTTTTGTTTACTTATAACTTTATTTGTGCCATCTCTTAATGACATAAAATTCTTTTCAGGAAATTGAGTTGTTGTTAGAAGAGTTTTATATGCAGCGTAGACTGGACTCGTACTATGCTGAATTTTTTACTGCTTTTAAATAGCATGTTGCTGATATTTTAAGATCCTTCAGATTAGAGGTATAGTTGCTTGGGTTTTCTGGTGATTTTTATTGATATAGAACTTTTTAATTTCAGTACTTTTCTATCCTACAATATTTTCGTAACAATAAACACACATAGGTTTACCTTCATATTGATTTTATACATAGATTGAACGTATTTACAAATTAGTTTATTTATACAATTCATTTCTTTATATGATTTAATTGGAAAATAAAGATTTATCGTTATTATTATTACCACTTGACCTATAAATTTGAATGGATTAAATTCTCAAAATATTTTTTGCATGATTTTAAAATAAAAACATGCTGTCTCGATTAAATTATTGTACATTTAACTATTTTTCAAGCAAAATCATTCCCATAATATTTAGAGAGTGTAATCGATTAAATCCATAGGTCTTGTGATAACAATCGATTTTTCTTCTGCTGGGAAGCTGGAGGCAAAAAATCTAATTTGCGAGGAGAGAAAATTATACGACCCGCTAAACGCAACACTGGCCTATTCATTGCAGGGCTACTCGCTGGCCCAAATAATGAAACTTCTGACTTCTGTTCGATATGCTCGGCTGAACAACGTAACGATTTGATTTGAGGTCCACCCAATAATTTCCGAGCTTAGTAATTACTATAATTAACGCTGAATGGAATTATAATAATTACAGGAGCTGTTTGTAGCAGAGTTTCGCTGTTTTAGTTGTGTTCAACAAATGATATAGTTGTTCTCGAAAACGGGTTACGTATAAATATATTTGCCTGTTGAAAATAATGGAAATTTACCGAGTAGACCAATCATCTCTACGTAGATTTGCACAGTCAATAATGAATATAAGAAATAATTTCACGATTACTGTTTATCACTATCGTATCAGTATCGTATCAGTATCGTATTAGTATCGTATCAGTATCGTATCAGTATCGTATTAGTATCGTATCAGTATCGTATCAGTATCGTATTAGTATCGTATCAGTATCGTATCAGTATCGTATCGGTATCGCTTCAGTATCGTATCAGAGTATCGTATCAGTATCGTACCAATCTCTTATCAGTATCGTCTCAGTATCGTGTCAGTATCGTATCAGTATCGTATCAGTATCAATATCATATAAGTATCGTATCAGTATCGTATGAGTATCGTTTCAGTATCGTTTCACTATCGTATCAGTATCGTATCAGTATCTTATCAGTATCGTATCAGTATCGTTTCGGTATCGTATTAGTATCGTTTCAGTATCGTATCAGTATCGCATCAGTATCGTTTCAGTATCGTATCAGTATCGTATCAGTATCGTATCTGTATAGTATCAATATCGTATCAGTATCGTATCAGTATCATATCAGTATCGTATCAGTATCGTATCAGTATCGTTTCAGTATCGTATCAGTATCGCATCAGTATCGTTTCAGTATAGTATCAGTATAGTATCAGTATCGTATCAGAGTATCGTCTCAGTATCGTATCAATCTCTTATCAGTATCGTCTCAGTATCGTCTCAGTATCGTCTCATTATCGTATCAGTATCGTATCAGTATCGTATCAGTATCGTATCAGTATCGTATCCGTATCGTATCAGTATCGATTCAGTATCGTTTCAATAACGTATCAGTATGTATCAGTATCGTATCGGTATCGTATGAGTATCGCTTCAGTATCGTATCAGTATCGTATCAGTATCGTATCAGAGTATCGTATCAGTATCGTATCAATCTCTTATCAGTATCGTCTCAGTATCGTGTCAGTATCGTATCAGTATCGTATTAGTATCATATCAGTATCGTATCAGTATCGTATCGGTATCGTAACGGTATCGTATCAGTATCGTATCAGTATCGTATTGGTATCGTATCGGTATCGGTATCGTATCAGTAAATTTACATGAAATTTACCGAGTAGACCAATCATCTCTACGTAGATTTGCAGTCAATAATGAATATAAGAAATAATTTCACGAATACTGTTTATCAGTATCATATCAGTATCGTATCAGTATCGTATCAGTATCGTATCAGTATTGTATCGGTATCGTATCGGTATCGTATCAGTATCGTATCAGTATTGTATCAGTATCGTTTCAGTATCGTATCAGTATCGTATCAGTATCGTTTCAGTATCGTATCAGTATCGTATCAGAGTATTTGATTTTTCGAATAGAACACCCTGTTTATAACATTATTTTTGGAATCTCCAAGAATTGTCTGACAACTTTTTCTGATATTTTCCTATATCCAGTTACCGTTTTCAAAATAAAAATTTATTTATTTATTTTTTGGAAATCATGACCTCTAAATATGCTGATATATTTTAGTTAAGAAATACTATGGTATCGAAATTTGGTTTGGTGTTAGGTGATACTTAACCTTCCAGTGGTGGCGCCAAAGCTTGTTGCACCAGTGGTTGCGCAGACCGAATGGGGAGGGGGTGGGATTTTCTTCAAAAAAAGTAAATTACTTTCAACAAAAGGGTCATTCAAGAAAGTGTACTACAATTTATTTTTGTTTGTTCAAACAAACAAAAATAAAATAAAATTTTTTGACGTGTAAATTTGGAAAAATTAATTTCTAATTTTAATACACTTTCTTGAATGACCCTTTTGTTGAACGAAATTTACCTTTTTTGAGGAAAATCCCACCCCCTCCCCATTCGGTCTGTGACACCAGCGCAACCACTGGTGCAACAAGCTTTGGCGCCACCACTGGAAGGTTAAAGGCTAATCTCACTTCCAAGCACTTCAAAATGCTGGTGATGACTGCTTTCGTCGTGGCAGATCTGAATTCATTGGGATGCAAATCTTCAAATGTTTGAATAATCCTTTCTGACAATTCATCTTTCAAACGCACGGATGTTTTGCAAACTTTTTCTCTAACCATTCCCAACAGATAAATATCTAATGGATTAAGATCGGCTGATCTCGCTGGCCAGTTCCATGGTCCCAAGCGCCTTCTCCACCGATCGTCAAAAAGTCTTTTCAGTTCTGCGCTCACTTCTTTTGTACCATGTGCAGGAGCTCCATCTAGTTAGTACCAACAGTTTCGATATTCTTCGAGTGGCAGATTATCGACTAATCTTTCTACAGTATTCTCCAAAATATTCAGGTAGTTTCTGGATTAACATCTTTTTATATCACGCACCTCAATTTGTTGTTCATTAACATGCAGAGGACATTAAAACTAATTTTTTCTTGAAATCCGGCTTTTTTTGTGACGTGAGGAATTTCACTGGACCAATAATGACAATTTTTTCTATTGAAAATCCCTTCCCTCGAAGATTTCGAATCATCAGTCCAAATAACAAAGAAAATGGATCTTCTTTGGTGTATTCTCAAACATTTGTCAAAATTCAACAACAGCATTTCTCAAAATTCAACTTTCTGTTGGGGGTCTCAATAGAGGCGTCATTGCTTGTATTTTGGTGAATTTATTATCGTGCATTTTATGTCTTTGAACCGATGAATATTTTATACCCAAATCTTTTTCAGCACTTCTATCGATGACTCGGGAAATGCGTGAAAATATGCTAATACATTAATCTGGTTGTCTTCAGAAGTTATGGGTCGAGGCAAGTTTCTTGGTGCTTTTATTAAAGTTGATCCAAATGCATTGATATGGTTCTAACTATAATATAGGATACATTGAAATGAAACGTAAATACTATGAAAAAATTATAAACCAAAATCAAAATAACAGTAAAAAATATGGCAAACTATAAGGGAATATAGCACACAAACTAATGTATTCAAAAATGAGGTACCCGACGAAATTTCACATAACAATGGACAGGTTGAAACAAACCCCGAAAACATCGCCGAAATTTTTAACGATCATTATACAAATATCGGAGAAGAAATGGCACAAGCAATCAAAGCAAATAGTACAATACCAAACGACGATATCGAACTGGAACCAAATAACATATGCTCGATTTTTTGAGACCTGTTGATGAAACGGAAATAACACAAATAATTAACAACCTGAAAGATGATTCAGCACCAGGATTCGACAATATCACAACAAAAATACTTAAAAATATTGCACCAATAATTGCTAAACCTCTATGTTATCTAATTAACCTGATGTTTGCTCAAGGAAAATGTCCTATGCATTTTAAAATGCCAAAGTTAAGCCTATATATAAAAAGGGAGATCGCAATAAAGTGGAAAACTATAGACCTATAAGTCTCATTTCTAATCTGAGTAAGATATTTGAAAGAGTCAAAGAGCGTCTAATCAATTTTCTAAACAAATATTCATTATTGTCTCATATGCAATTTGGATTCCAGCAGAACCGTTCTACAAGTGACGCGATTGCCCTGTAAACACAAAAAATGTATTCCAGTTTAGATTCAAGTCGTCCATGTGCTGCAGTTTTCATAGATTTGGCAAAGGCCTTTGATACCATAAGTCATCAAAGGCTTCTGTCAAAATTGGAAAATATAGGGATTCACGGACTAGCACTGTACCTTTTACAAAGCTACCTCAACAAACGAACTCAAATGGTGAGAATTGGAAGTAGGCAAAGTAGTGAAAAAATATTAACATACGGTATCCCACAAGGAACCGTGTTAGGGCCTATCTTATTTTTAATATATTTAAATCAATAACTGTCCCAAAAGAGTGCTAATAACAGTACGATAATATCGTTTGCGGACGATACCGAACATTATTTACTTTTTTGGCGATATTTGGCTATTTTTCAAAGTATTAATTAAATATTTTTGGGAATTCTGTGACAAGAGAAGACATTTTGGAAATTTTCCAAGCATTATTTATGGATTAGAGTTGATAATTCTACCAGCTATATTCAAATGATTCAATCATTGAGATTTGGGGGTTTTAAGATGTTCTGAAACAGAATCTGGTGTTATTTTTGCGATAAAAAATGCCTAGTATGTTTTTCCCAATTCTTCACTTTTCATTTGGTCGTAGTTAGCCGTGGAAAATGGATATACAAAGGTTCCGTAAACATAAAGGTAGGTATTTTCGAGTACTACAACTTGAGTCAAAGAAAATTTCGAATTATTTCATGCTTAACGAAATATGAGGGTGTGGCTGCTCAAAGTGGGACACACTGTATATTAATATTTACTATGCATTCTCACCTTTTATATATTTATTCGAGAGAGATATCAAATTGTAATCTCACCATTATCATCTTTATGCGAATAAATATATTATATTATTATTATTATTATTTCTTGAGGACATTGGCGGTAGATTGGGATACATTTCATTGAACTTTCTACATATCCTGCTGATAATTTTATCACACTGTCTAAAAATGATAAACAAATTCGTAAGAACTTTGAATAGTTTTTTTCCATTGTTTTGAAGTTATTTTGCAACTTCTGAAGTGACGAAAATGTCGAATCATTAGGAGAATGTCACAACCTTACACTCAAATAGTAACGATGGCCTGCTTACCAAATACCGAATGGGAAAAGCATTCGGAAATAAATGCTCATAAGTCTGAAACTTGACTGTAGGTATGATATACATACAAAGGTAGCAAATTTCAGCAGCTTTCCAAATTTTCAATAATATACAGGGTGTTCCGTTTCAAATAATCAACTTTCAGATACTGCTTCAAGCAAACAAAATAAGTGTAAATTTTTACCACCCTGTAGGTCTGTAATGAAGTAACATGGATTAGAAGTGTGAATAACCGTCAAGTATAACCTAAATCCAAACTAAATTTCGATATCATAGTACTTCATCTTTTAGAAGTCATGATTTTTTTCGAAAACTGTAACAGATAGCTATAGGAAAATATCAAAATAAGTTGTTGGAGAATTGTTGGAGATCCCAAAAATAATGTTATATACAGGGTGTTCTATTCGAAAAATCAAAGTTGATGCTATTTTCTGATAGAAGTGGCAACACCGCATTATCAAAAATATTTTAGATGGGTAGAGAATGTCCGAATATGCTCTCCATTGAATTTTCAATGTGATCCGGTGTCTGGTTCACCAGAAACGTCTAATGTGCCATCTACCGTGAATCAGCCTGTATATCTAGTACCTATATCTATGTATTTGTTGTCTGACGTATCCTATAACATTTTTTATGATCGTGAAGTATTTTATTAATACTATTAAAGTATATAATATTTCAGTATATAAACATGTACAATAAATTAATAAATAAATAAACAATACAATATAAAAACAATAAAAATACAATAAAAATACAAATGAAACATTAAATGAAACTGAGTGTGATATTATAGCAGCGATTTAGTGCTTTCCTGCTCATAGAAGAGAACATAGGCATATCCACTCACCAGGGATCTAGATGAAATTGGGCTCACATGTAAATCATTATATTCATGCCACGTGCTCGCATACGGATGTCTACAGTAGGCTGTGTAGTGTCTGCTATAGGTAGTTCCACTACGATTAGATAATGCATATAGACTATATTGACAAGGGGTTACGTTTTCTGCTGCATAATTACTCATATCCAATCCCTCTAACGGAAAATTAAGGGTAACATTATATTTTCTTCGGAATCTTTCTGTTGAAGAAAACCGTTTCAAATGGATAACTGAAATTTTCGGGAATCTATGAATCGATAGGGATTTCGTGCACTTCCTTCTCTCTTTGCACTTCTCACATGTCGGCTTCTCGTCACCATCCAAAGTTTCTTCCCTTCTGAATGAATCCAAACATTGTGATAGTTTTAGTTGGCCTGCTCTTCGTGGTATTGGGAGGGATAGATAGATCCCAAAACGGATCGAAAGAGACTGAACACCACAATATGTACATTTCAATGTAGATTTTAACCGGCCAACGAAGTTGTCTACAATTTTGGAATTGTCAGTCCTTAAGTATCTTGACCATGACTCTTGAGCCTTCTCACTGTCACTCAATTCCTCATCTGTCTCTCTCATTAAGGGTATGGGCTTTTCCGTTACTCTATTGACGTCTTCATGTAGGCCCTCTAACATGAATCGTAAGCAAAACCGATGAAACGAGGAGCGATTCTTTCAATTTGACTTTTCGAGGAGACTGTATTAACAACTCTACCAGACGAATCATTTGACCAAAGTTTCTTGGTCACCTGGGCAAATACTTTGATTAAAGCTCCCTCCCTAGATGAGTTAGTGTTTATATCCCTTATCCCTTTTCAAATACTCCAATAACCATTTTATGTTCGATAAACACTGGATAATACTGTTCATGAAGCATGTGTTACCGATGTTTTTCAACCCATTAAGACCTAGAATTTTGACAGTGCTATGTCCTATGGGCCAGTTGGAGCTGAATCTGTTTTTGCTGCGTTTGCCACTGCTAGCGTCTTCGGAATAGTCTATGATGTGCTGATTGCCCCTGTCACTTGATCGGTGTGATGAGGTATTAGAGTTAAGACTGTTGGATATTGAGTCGATTGATGTTATTTGGTATTGGGTTAGGTATAGGAAGGTGCTTTTTAGACCGTGGTATGTTGAAAAATTCATCAAAATGACGATCGACAGGAACTGTTTCGAATACCGAAGCTGCACTGCCTCTTTGAATGGCGATACTGATGCGTTGAAGAAGAAAGCTGTTGGAACGGCTATCATTGGTCACCTGAAAAATTTCTCGACCAATATCTCTTATGAATTCCGTTGCTTGAGGACCACATACCCCATAGGTTTCGATTGCAACAGGTTTTAGTATTTTTTTATCTTAAGTTTTTCTCCAATTTCTGCAGCAGCACCCTGATGAATTGAGGTGAAGTTTAAAAGTGATGCGGCCATAAAATCTATACAAGTGAAATCCCTTACGACTGGTTTACCAAATTTCCAGGGAATCAATGACATTCCATCCGGTCATTTACCGTCATCAAGACTAACACCTGATGGCTCTAAGATTGCTGGAATTTTAGCCGTTATCAAAGCTCTCTTCAACAAATCATTTAGTGCATCATGGCGAGATCTTCGACCAGCGCTAAATTTGCTACTCAAACCATGGACACCAGATTCATCAACTTCTGCATCACATTTACAGTTATTTTTATTCTATCATTATGAGTATGTTGTTAAAAAAATTGTTAAAAGTGTTTTTCCCGTCAACCGATTGCACCCCTACGCGCAACCCTCGGAAGTCTTCGAGAGACTTGTGTGAGCTAGGGAAGACGCAGCCCTTACCTTTTAACGTGTGATGCCATGCACGAGACCGGTGAATCGATGGATCGAACCCACGACCCCATGCTTGCGAGGCGTACGCTTTTACCAGCCGACCACCACGGCCCATAAAGCTTTTATAAATTATTGACATAATGTACACATTGTATCAGGGTAACAAATAAAAATAATGAATTGTTATAATTATTCCAATCTACACTAAGTTGCACTTCAGAATATTCTAGCGCATTAAATATTCATTGAAAGATAAACTTGCATGGAAAGGCGCATTACTTCAAATGACTAATTCCAACTAGTAGGTAGGTAGGTAGGCATATTCCATTATATCTGCCTCGCGAAATGAAGGGCATTACCATTGAAGTGACTGATTGAAAGCAAATTACACATGATTGTGAGGTGAAAGCTTGACGGAGCATCGACCCCAAACGCATTCAATCAACTTTATTATTGTTCAAAAATTGTTTGTTACACATTTGCATATTGCCGAGTTGATTGAGGCGGTTGTCTTACTTTCCTCTTCTGAAGTGTGCTTGAGAGGCATAAAATACGCGAATTGGGTCGACGGATTTTTGGTTTTCTTCTTACCGAGGCAAAGGCATATCGAATAACAAGATAGATAGAATGAGGGTGTTGCAAAAGGTAATATAAAAGCTTTTATTATTCTGACTTGTGTATACCGGATGTCCCAAACTCGATGGCTCATTAGACTATTCTGGAAAAAGGGACATGGGATTATTTTGAAAATTTGGTTTCTTGGATATTCAGTTCTGCTCTACCGTTGCCGCTTCTATCGAAAATTAGCAACAACTTAATATTAAATTAATATTAATATTTTAAATCTTTTTCGCTTTGTTACTGCTTTTAGATTATTTTCATATAATATTTCCCTATACCTATCTCCAGTGCTTTTCGAGAAAAATCATGAATTTCCTTCAGTAGAAACAAAGAAAATAAATTCTTTGCATGTGTTTGAGTCACGACGTTTCAACAGTTCACATCTACTGTCGTTATCAAGTGTGTGAATGCGACAAGATATCTCGGATACTTATTAGCATGCAACTAATGTACCTGCTATAAAGGTAATTATGATCTTCGTGGGGTCTCTCTCAGGTCATCAATTTTGATTAATGTGATACAACGACCTTTTTTGGCGAGTGTTAGTATTGATGACCGATCTTGACAGGTCCTGACACAGAGTTTTTATTGAAATCTCAATCGTTCTAACTGAGTGATAAGTGGCTTCCACACATTCCGAATCTCTATGCTTGGCTGACTGAACACGTCATTATTCTGAATATAAGCCGACTCTATAAACTTTCTCTTATACCAATATTGTACTTTGTGGATAACTTCAGCTTCCGACCATGCGATACTGTGCTGATTAGTCCATACGTGATCTACTATTCCCGACATCGCTGTTTTTTCTCGCTGAGTATTTCTCTGGTGTTCACCGATTCTCACATTTAGTGGCCTCTTAGATTCTCCAACATAATTCATCCCACATTCACACGGAACACGGTAAATGCAGTTTTTGGAGTCACAATTCTCGTTGGGTGGTTTCGATTTTGTGAGTTGGCTACGAATGGTATTACTTGATCTGAAGCATGTTCGTATATTGTACCTTGATCCAATTCACCTTATCTTATCCGATAAACCTCTCACACAGGGAAGACATAGGGTAACCAACACAGCCTACCAAACAATCAATAGATTATTTGACTCAATGTTTGTATTTGTAGTTCTTCCAGATGGTCCTTCAGAGTTCTCGTGAATGAAAGACCAAGCCAGGAGATAATATACAATAAAAATATTGAGCCCCAGTGAGCATAAATAAAATGAAAAGCCTAGTGAGCATGAACAAAATAAAGAGGTGGTGAAAAAAAGTAGCTCTATAACATATGTGAATATGTTCAAATATGCGTGGTGGTGGTCATTTTGGTGATTTGTTTAGCATGATAAAACAATAAACTTTGCAAATATTGTTCATTAGATACACATCATATAATACGAATAAAACGGGAACTTGGTGATTACTAAAAAACGGGAAAAAGTAATGGAAGGTGTTACCAGCTAAGAGAAGGTCCTAATAGGCTCTTCTTGAAACTAAAGCCATCATTTGACTCTTTTAAGTACTTGGGGAATCTATCGAATTCATTCAAATCTTGGAAAAATAACGTATAAACAGATAAATATTTGTGTGTCTAAGGGAAGTCGCTGCATGCATGAGTTAAACTGATATAACTAATGAACATCAACCATGAATTCAATTTCAGCAGAGCCCTAGCCAGAACCCTAACCAGAGCCCTAGCCAGAGCCCTAGCAAGAGCCAGAGCCCTAGCTATAGCCAGAGCCATAACCATAGCGAGAGCCCTAGCCCTAGCCCTAGCCATAGCCAGAGCCAGAGCCAGAGCCAGAGCCAGAGCCAGAGCCAGAGCCAGAGCCAGAGCCAGAGCCAGAGCCAGAGCCAGAGCCAGAGCCAGAGCCAGAGCCAGAGCCAGAGCCAGAGCCAGAGCCAGAGCCAGAGCCAGAGCCAGAGCCAGAGCCAGAGCCAGAGCCAGAGCCAGAGCCAGAGCCAGAGCCAGAGCCAGAGCCAGAGCCAGAGCCAGAGCCAAAGCCAGAGCCAGAACCAGAGTCAGAGCCAGAGCCAGAGTCAGAGCCAGAGCCAGAGCCAGAGCCAGAGCCAGAGCCAGAGCCAGAGCCAGAGCCTTAGCCGGAGCCCTAGCCGGAGCCCTAGCCGGAGCCCTAGCCGGAGCCCTAGCCGGAGCCCTAGCCAGAGCTAGAGAATAAAAGAAAAATGCTCTGTCTAAATGCGCCAAGAGCACCAAGCTTAGAAAAATTTATATAAAAGAGGTGCTCGTGCAGCAATGATAGAGAAAAATCAGACCTGCTAGAAGGTACTCATGAGTCCTGTTAGAAGGAAATTATCGGCAAAACTATAAGGCCTGTAAGAAGGAATTATCGCCAAAAATATAAGGCCTGTTAGAAGGAAATTATCGGTAAAACTATATGGCCTGTGAGAAAGCAGAAAAAAAAAATACAAAAAAAAATTCATCAACATAAAACATAAAAACGGAATTGAAATAATACCTTTTTTCTCTTTTTACAGGCAGCCACGATGCCCATCCCCCTAAAAGACGGAAGGGAACGAAACAATCTACAAAACATCTCGCGAGGATACTCTATGAACAGGATGGCCGAATGTTAGAGTGCTCTACCTTAGACGTAACTCTCGGTATTTATTTATTTATCACCGGAGTTTCAGGCTGCAAGATAAGTGTATCAGATGTTAGTCAGATGATTATTCATGGTGCTGGGAATGATAAGGTGCGTTTATTCATTACGTTCGTGATGGTGATGGAATAAAGTTGTGTGATGAAGATTGTCTTTCAATACGTAGTTGTGCCCTAAGTGTAACATAATATTGAATAGATTTATGTTCATTATTCTTTGCACTTCCGGGACTAAAGTGCCAACTTTAGTTCCGTATAACAGGGACTAAAATGCATCTTTCAGTCCCTAGGGAGATAAAGTTGCATTTCAAATCTCTAGGGACATAAAGTAAAAATCAAACTTTACCGCAGCTACACTATTAATAACTAGTACAAAAATTAGGAAATATTCCATTATAAATCTTGAAATGTCACTGAATTGAAAAATTGTGTTGACACTGTTGCTATAACGTTACCTACTGAGTTATCCAAGTACTGTGTTTATATAACTCATCAAAATTATGAATAGGTTCAATGTTGAAAGTAATAATACTGGGAAGAGCAAAAAATAGCGATATGCCTCAGGATATTTTATCCCTTACGTGATTATTCACATTCACATTAGTCCCTTGCTATATAATTTACTATTAAGACTCTTGCGAGAGAGTCTTGGTCTAGGTTTTGGTCTCGAAAGTCAAGTCTTGGTCTAGTATCAAGTCTTGTGACAAGTCTCTTGGTCTCGAGTAGCCCTACTCCTGACCTACTCTGCAGGATTGTCGAAAAGATGAGTATCGACTTTAGTAAATTTGCCTTTCTCTTATTATATTCGATAATTTTTAACTAACTATATTGGCTAAAATAGCGCTTGAAAATTCAAGGTACGTTTATAACTCTTTCCCCCATCATGACATGCTAGAAAAGTGCGAAAGACCATCGTTCTAAACTCCATTGAACCATTAAGTAACAGTTTCATTACAGATTACAGGTTGGTTCATACTCATGGCCATCTCCGTTAATAACAAACGTATAAATTGTGAGCTGTGTTGTTTACTTCGCGTTTTTAGTACTCTCTGGTTCGATTCAGAGAAGGATAAAGTTTTTATTTTAAATATCATGGTCTGTTTGTCAATTCCTTCGCACGCTGCATTTATTTTTTATCGTTCTCTACAAAAACATAAGCAAGGCTAGAGATATCTAGAGTGGTATTGTTATGCAGTGGCGTGTATTGCATAAATAATTACTTTACTATTATTACCGCCAAATACTTTTAATTATAAAACCCGTTGAATATGGTATGCAGGCCTCTGCTGGCCCGGTGTGGAAGGGCCATCTACAGGGTGTTTCATAAAAATGCGCTGGACTTCAGGATGTGATAGCTCGTCCAAAAATATGAAAAAGAGTTTCTATTAACTTACCCTCTAAAATTCAACATTTTCGAGATACAGGGTGTTGAAATTTAAAAAAAAAATAACCGTTTTTTGCGAATATCTCTGGAACCGTTTATCGCACAAAAAACAGATTTTGAATGCATTTTCTACTCGTAATAAGCTATGTTTCGTGCGGATTTTTTATGTTTTCAAATTCATGATTGGTGAAAATTTTGAAGGGGTAGTGGGTGTTTTTTTCTCCAACTTCTACGCCACTGGAAAAAGTACAGTTTTGAGCCACCTATATGAACCGCCAATGTTTTCTACACAAAAAAGGTATTCTTGGTCATAAGCTCTAAAGTTGACCGTTTTCAATAAAAATCAACTTTCATGTTGTTTAAATAATGTTTTTTCCTCTAAATATTGCTGCGTGCATTGAAGCTAACGGCGGACACTTCCAACAATTCAACTGAGTATGATTGTAATTGTTTTTTTCTTTTTTTTTGCAATTAAGAAGTCAACGTTTGGTTTTGTTACTTGTTCTAACGTTTAAATAAATTTTGTATAATTAGGAAAAATATTATTTAAAAAAATGTACCATGTTTTTCAATATGAAAGTTGATTTTTCTTGAAAACGGTCAACTTTAGAACTTATGACCAAGAGTACATTTTTTGTGTAGAAAACATTGGCGGTTCAAGTAGGCGGCTCAAAATTATACTTTTTCTAGTGGCGTAGAATTTGGAGAAAAAAACACCCAATGCCCCTTCAAAATTTTCACAAATTATGAATTTGAAAAAATAAAAAATCCACACAAAACATAGCTTATTATGAGTAGAAAATGCCTACGGAATCTGTTTTCTGTGCAATAAACGGTTCCAGAGATATTCACAAAAAACGATTATTTTTTTAAAATTTCAACACCCTGTATCTCGAAAATGTTTAATTTTAGAGGGTAAGTTAATAGAAACTTTTTTCATATTTTTGGACGAGCTATCACATCTTGAAGTCCTGCGAATTTATTATCAAACATCCTGTATAATGTTATTTCCTAACAATTAGTTGGTAATAAATTTGAAAAAAAATGGTAAGATGTGTATTTTGACCGATTATAGTATTTTGGAAGATAAAAACTTGAAATGCAGCGCAGTCATTAGTTATATAAAAATAACCAAGAAATAATGGGATCAAAGAAGAAAGATGTAGTCGACTTAAATTGTTGCAAAAAATGATTTGTATGAAGTCACCACCAACAGAAATTTTGACAATGACTGTCATCGTGACATTCTAATAATTATCTAGCAAAGACACTTATAGGTAGTTCATTTAAAGACGTAATAAAATTTGTTGAACATGATTTACGAAATTACCGAGAAAGTGAAAATTGTCAAATGGTATTTTCAAGGTTCAAGGACGTTCATTGCGTCAGATTAAAGTATTATTTGTGGAAAAGTTTGAAAATAGGACGGACAATTATCAATTGCTCTAATTCTACCTATGTTCCTTTCATCATGAGGTGATCTGTATAGCATTCATGCATCAATTTCATTACACCAAGTTTAAATTTTTTGAGTTGAACCCATAGCAATATATATTATATACTTACTCTAGAATGCTATTCCCCATGACAAAAGTGTTGTACAAAGTTCAGGCTAGTCCGCAATGCGCATGCGCATCATCAGTGATTTTTGTAACAGGCCCGGTTTTAGTAAAATATTATAGTACTTGTGAAGATTAACAAACGTTACTTCTGAATCTCGGAGAATAAGGTTGGAAACCTCATTGTACTTATACCTGTTATTTGTATTTAGCCGATTTGAATACATATTTTCACATATTTATGATCCCGAATATTCAGCAAAGAAAATCAGAAGAAAGTAGAGTACGGTTATTATTATTATTTATCGCTCTGAAGTGACTGATTTTTGGTATCACGTTTATTTTTCAGCTGTAGTTAACCAACAAAAACCTACGGAGTCACCCCAAATCGTCGGTGCGAATTTCAAGGAAGCACTGGATTGGAAAATAAATTGAAAGTACAAAAAACTATGAAAATTTATTTCAGCTAATATCATGAATAATTTCAACTCAAATTGGATTTATAAAATTGGATGCTTGGAAGCTCGAGGTTTTTTTTCTAGGGCGAATCATGTCAAAATTTCCACAATTTTCCTTACCATCAAAGAAAATCACTTCCATATTGACATTAATTTTCTGAGGTGATTCTATCCCACCACCATGCACCCCCTAAGGTTGAGGCCCGGAAGGATGAAATTCCCAGCACTCGTACGTACTCGAAAGCTCACCCCCCCTATCCACCACCCCCGCTCGTTAAAGCGGTTCCTCATCCTGATGACTGGCGATCAGCAGAATAAAATCTGACCGTTTGATATGGAGTGCCCAGCCAATTCTCGGCTTGAAGCTCCCTTATATCTGACATGAGTTGACTTTTAAACAATGACTTTACTTTACTTTACTGTGCATGGTGCCCCCCTGAAACTGGCCGAAGGCCTGAAAAAACTCTCGGCTGAGGGCCGAGTGCTGTGTGCTGAGTTAACTGAAATTGAAATTACTACTTGGTCGGTTCTTCGTGGATCTGAAACATAAAAGCATGATTAATCGTGATTTGGTGCCTGTTGAAGTAGGCGTTGGCGTCGCCGAAGGTCTCGCCTCCGCCGTACTTCTTCAGGGGTGTCGTTGTCTCCTTGGTTTACTGGACGTCTGTATTTGTCTCTGTCTCTGTCGTCTTGCTCACGTCTGTTCTCGTGGAGCTCCGTGAGCAGCGGGTTCGTGTGGGTCTCTACTCTGTCTAGAGTAGTCCCCACATGTTGTCTGATCAGTCTGTCGATATAGTCCGGGTGGATGTCTAAGTCTCGATATATGAACCTGTTGGGCATATATTGTGGTGCGTCTGTTGCCGTCCTCAGGCAGACGTTGAAGAAGGCCTGTATCTTCTGCCTATAACTGTTCGCGCACTGCCCCCAAGCAGTGGATGCGTACAATATGATAGGCAGAAGAATTGTCTTGATGAGGCGTAGTTTCAACTCGAGTGCCATGTTGCTCCTACGTCCGATGAGTGGGTACAGCTTATGCCTTGCGGCTTTCGCTATAGCTAATCTGTGGGAGACGTGCCTCTGAAACGTGAGTTTCTTGTCCAGGGTTACTCCTAGGTAAACGGCTTCGTCTACCCATGGAATTCTCTCGTCGTTCATAGTAACATGGCCCTCGGGTGTCCTACGTCGCCTCGTGAACAGTATGGCCTTGCTTTTGTCTGCATTGATTCCGATCTTCCAACGATTGAACCACGGTTCCAGCTTGTTTATCTGAAGTTGCAGCTTCGATGTTACTCCTCTCTCATGAGATGACTCAGCAAAGATTGCCGTGTCATCTGCATAGAGAGCAAGTTTGGTCATGGGGTTGTCCGACATAGGCATGTCTGCAGTGTAGATCGAAAACAGGTGTGGCGACAGTACTGCTCCCTGTGGTACTCCTGCTTCTAGCCTCCTTCGTGAAGAGAGAGCATTTCCGACTTTGCATCGGTAATGTCTATTCCTTAGGAAGGAGTCTATCAGCTTGACCATTGGTATGGAGTATCCGGCATCAACCAGTTTTGCGATCAGCCCATCGTGCCAAACTCTATCGAAGGCCTTGGAGACGTCAAGAAAGACTGCTCCTGTAAGATGTCCTCTTCTCGTGCGGTTCCAGCTCTGGATGGTGGCGTCCACTATCCGGGTGACCTGGAGTTCTGTTGAGTGTTCCTGTCTGAAACCGAATTGCTCATCTGGTAGGATGTTCAATTCTTCAGACATTGTCTCAAGTCGAGTCCTGATCACCCTTTCTGCGACCTTACTCATGGCAGGTGTTAGGCTGATGGGGCGGTGGTTTTGCGGGAACGTGTGGTTCTTGTTGGGCTTCGGAATCATGATGACCGTAGCTTCTTTCCAGCTGGATGGAAAGTGTCTAAGTCTGAGTACAGCGTTTATGATGTTTGTCAGGGCTGCTAGTCCTTTCCTAGGTAAGGCTTTTAGTGCCCTGACTGGTATGTCGTCTGGGCCCGGTGCTTTCCTGGTCTTGGCGTGTCTAAGTATGGCCTTGATTTCCTCTGGAGATGTCGGCTCTAGGAGAATGTCTGAGTCGTCAGTCCTTCTGAGTCGTCGGATCGTCTGGTCTACGTGCGTTTCCGTGTCCTCGACCTCATCGGTGTAATCGACCTCGTTCTCACGGCACTGACGTTCGAAGGAGTCCGCAAAAGCTTCTGCCTTGTCCGTCTCCGTGAAAACGATGCCCATCTCACCATGAAGTGGGGGGCACGGTTTCCTTCGGCCGTGTCTGAGGACTTTCTGAGTCCTCCATAGGGAGTTGTCTTCGGCGTCGAGTTCGTCCAAACGTTCAGACCATTGTCGCTCTCTGAGTTGCTTCAGCTCTTCTCTCAACCGTCGAGACACGTGGTTGAGCTGTCGCTTGTCATCGGGCGTCAACGTTCTCTGGTAACGTTTTTTCTGACGTCGTCTCAGCCTGATCAACTCCCTGACCTCAGGTGGGATCCCTCCTTGAAAGTCAAAGTTTGTCGTCTGTATGTCTCTTGAGCACCGTTCCATTGCTGTCAGTATTCCTTGTCTGAGTTCGGTCACCGCCGCCTCTAGTTGTCGTGATGTGTCGATCCTGGGGATGTTTATTTCGTTGTGGACTGCCCTTTGGAATCGTGACCAGTCCACTATCCGCTTTGTCGTGTGCACGATTTCCGCTTCTCCCTCCCCTATTGTTAGTAGGATTGGGTTGTGGTCTGATGATCCCTCGTCCAGTACAGAGATGTCCACCAGAGTTGGAATACTCTGTATGAGGGCTATGTCCAGAATGTCCGGGTGTTGGTCTTCCCTCCCAGGATAGTGAGTAGGTTCGTGTGTCGCCGTCACTGCAATGTCGTCAAAGTCTGGTAGTAAGTTGTCAGATAGGTCTCTGCCACGTGGGTTGGTGTTGCGGCAGTTCCAATCTCTAGATTTCGCGTTGAAATCTCCTATTGCCACCGTTGGGTGGTGGTCAGGAAAAAGTTTCTCCAAGTCCGTTTTCCTCAGGTTGGGGCCTGGAGGAATGTAGACTGAGGAGACTCTTAGGAGATTGATTCCGTCTACTTTCACTCTGATCGCTACCGATTCACCGAGTGAGAGTTCCGGAAGCATGTCCTCGTTATATTCCAGGTCTGATTTTACCAGGAGGAGCGAGCCACCTGCTCGAGCTCGGGGTCCTGGTCTGTCATTCCTGTAGCATGTGTATCCTGGCACGCCAAATTCCTTGCTTGGGTTCAACCTGGTCTCTTGTAGTGCCACCACGTCTGCCGAGATTCTGGAGATAAGTTCCAAAAGTTCATTTTTGCGCTGGATTGCGCCGTTGATGTTCCAAGAACATATCTGCAAGATCTTCGGAATCCGTGCTGGCATTATTGTCCCGAGGTTGTGGCCATGGCGCTGATAACCGCCAAGAGTTGGGTAAGTACCTGTGGGGGTACTTTTATCAGAGTTTCGAGAATTAGTGCCTGAGTTTTTGCGGCCTCAGTACTTTCAACTCGTCGTGTAGGGCCCCATTTTGGTAGTGCCGTTTGCGGTTGTGGTTGTGGACCGTTTCTGGGCGCTGGTCCCTGCCTTGGGGCTGCTGGTCCCTGTCTCTGTGGTGTTGGTCCTTGTCTTTGAGGTTGTCGCGCTGCAACCCTTGGTTTGGGGAACTGTGGGCATCCCCGGTAGCTAGCTGGGTGGCTACCCCCACAGTTGGCGCACTTTGCCGGTTCCTCCCTGGCCTTAGTGCATGTGTGCGTGGCGTGGTCGCCTCCGCACTTCACACATCGGGCTTTTGAGTGGCAGCACTTTTGTGCATGCCCGAACCATTGGCAATTGTGGCATTGCGATACCTTCCCTTTTTGAGGGCGCTGAGCTTCGACTTTGACCTTGAGGTCAAGTACGTCCTTCAAATCGAAAATTTCTCGATTCGCTCTGGGAACCTTAACTAGGAACAGTGGGAGCACTGCTCTAGTTCTCCTTGAGGTCATTCTGTGGCATTCAATGACCTCGTAGTTCCTTGCCTCTAAGTCCTCCTTCACGTTCTCCGCCGTGATGGAGTCTGGAATACCTCTGATTACCACATGCAGAGGTATTTCTTTCTTCAGCTGGTATGTGAAGAATTCCAGCTTGATTTCTTCAAACAGCTTGGTGGCGCTTCTCCAGTCTGCTTCACTATTAGTGAACGGATGGATTCCATCTTGCCTCGCTTGGGCTTTGAAAAATCCAATTTTCCTATTCCTTAGGATTGTGGATATTTTCAGCCATTGAGACTTGTCCCTGATGATTACTGCAGGGGGTTTTTTGGGGCCCTTGTTGTCCGAATTTTCCGGGATGGTCTCCATGCCACTTGTGGTCCCATCTTCGGATGTCGTTTGGACGGTTGCCGGTGTTGGGGTGGGTGCCGGTGTTGGGGTGGGTGCCGGTGTTGGGGTGGGTGCAGCCTCCGTGTGTCGGATGGTTTTCTTCCTGTGGCTGACTACTACGAATCTGGCGTCGTCCTCTTCGTCAGACTTTTCGGAAGAGTCTCCGTGTTGTCTCTTCCTGTTTCCGGTGCCTACGGGGTTTGGCGGTTGGGGGATGTTTTCAATGACGTCCATGTCATTGGATGTTTGGGGGGTGGGGACAACTGCTGGAGTGCTCTCAGTTGCAAGTATTGCGGGCGAAGCAATACTACTTGCTTTGAGAGCGTTTATCTCCGCTTTCATCGCTAAGATGACCTCAACGAATCTCCTCCTCTCGTTTTCGGCCTTCTCTGCCTCTCTCTTGAAATGAGCTGCCTGCTCCTGAGCTACTAGGAGTTGTTGCCTCAGCAACGACTTCGTGTTCTCCTTCTTAGGAGTCGTCTCCTCATTGCTGCTGCTGGTCGACGGTTTTCGGAAATTCTCTCTGTCGAGAGACTCCGATTTCCGTCGGGGTTTCCCCATCCTTCTTCACTAACTCTTCGTTTATTAGGACCGAATTCTTTCCATACGAAGAAGGCTCTAAAAAGAGCCTCTGGCCGAAGCCAGAGTTACGAAAAAGGGGGTACGCAAATCTCGCTTCGAAAAGCTGTGATTCTGCCAAGTGTTCCTATAAAAAAGGTTAATGATTAGTCATTACCACTTACCCAAATCTCAGCCCTTCTTGGTATAGCCCTGGCTCGTTCAGATATGACCCGTCCCTTGCCGTAACTATTTCGCTTCGTCTCGCTTAATGACTTCTCATTCGCAACACACAAACAATTTAATCAGGTAGTCTAGGGAGCTTCTGAATACACGTCTGCTCGCTTCGACTAATGATCGAACTATATAAGGTGATTCTATGTATGTTTAGTACTTTTTGTAGTAATACCTAGAACTCATAATATAAGCGGTGTGGCAGAAAGTTGTATCACTCGCCATGCATGCTTATGCAGACACAGTATTGGTACTGCACTAGGTTTCAAATTATTATTCTATTGTCGTTTTCACATGAATCTCCATGAGGAAAATGTATGCCACAAATTACAATTTTCTCACTCAAATATTCTGCTGGGGTCTCTTTTTAAGAACAATATCCAAAAATCATGCCTTTTTTTTGTTAAGCTAAAATAATATTTAAGCTATTTTGAGCAAAGCATATAGGTACATAAAAAATTTCATTTTCTACCAAAAATGATTTATTTCAGGTATTTTTCCTTTACACAAAACTAAACAGTTCATTGTTTATTTGTAGGAAGAAACGGATTTATTAGAAATTGTCTTTAGGAACAAGATTAATGCAAATTCACGAATGAGGAAAAAATAACCAACGACAACAAACACCACACAAAACGACAAGAGAAAATCTGAAACTCTAAAAACCGTCTCTGATCTCTGACAAGAATGACAGATCTTAGTGACAAGTCTTCCTGTTGATGAAAAAGCACTGTTGCACGGTCATTATAACTTCAGTAGCATAGGGTACATTATTGTTTTGAATGAGTTTCTTTCGCGCCTAAAATCCGGAGTATTCTATCTCTAAAAGGTTCTTTTCGGTTTAAAAAAGTCCTAAATGCGCTGTCAAATTTCTCTGTTTAAAATGAAATGTGTTTTATTGCCTCATCACAAAAAACTCTGAATTGGAACACTAAATTATTTTCAAACTTGGCAACGATCTACCCAAAACTACACTGATGACGCGCATGCGCATATCGAAAACGGGTCGCATACGCGGCTTGCTTTTCGCCGTGAAAATTGGCGGGATTAGCATTCTAGAGTAAGTACTTAATAAATATTTCTATGGTTGAACCGTTCAAAAAATAAAAGAGGGGACATTAAAGAAAACCACTGTATATGTGCAAGACGGTCCTTGTATTGTCAGCCCCGCTGGACCGAGCCGCCACTGCGTTTATTGATAATTCCTCACAATGCCAAAAGAATAAATGTCCTTTCACAAATTAATGTGTTTACCATCCAACGAATTTATGGTCGACAATACTGAAAATAAAAATGATAAAACAGTTATCGTGCACCAGCTAGTTTATTACACATTTCCGTGATTTCTACTGACCTTTCTCTGTTCCTAGTGCAAAATAAACACGTACACACTGTAGCATAGGTTTATCTTACCGAGGTCTCGATATGGCTAGAGTTATAGCCCAATCATTTTTGAAAAAATGAAAAAAAAAAAAATTGCAAAACAATGCAAACTTTCACAAGTTGTATTTTTGTATTCAATGAATGTAACACCACTCGTCCTAAAGGACTCGTGGTGTTACCAAGCAATTTGATCTCGTTGATTTCTGACAGAATTACAATCGATACTTAGTATTGCGAGCACTCGGAATACCCCCGATAATACAACATTGAGAAATCTTGTTCTATAATTATCGAGTCCCAATAGAAACATTTAAAATTTTTGTTGTTTCCACCAAAACACCAGTCAATTTTAAACATTTGTCATATTTCTTTCTAATATTTGTTACAGTATTTTTTAATTCTTCTGGTGTTATTTATCCACAAGTTTGACGTATACTTTCACAAGTTTGACGTATTCTTTCACACCCTTAGGGCCAGTTTTTCAATGCAGTGTTAAATATGAGTGTTAACTGACACTGGGGTTAAGCTATACCCAGGGTTAAAGTGGGTGTTAGATGCGCATCCGTTTATCAATTACATACTACGGTGAGAGTTACGAAACCCTTAAATATCGTGTGGTTGGTAATACTTGCGACAGAGTTGCCGCTCCCTGTGGATTAGGATTGGTTGAAAAATTCTGACAGCCACCAGGATACAGATTCAAATATTCAACTTCAAACTGTCATATAGACAATCAAAAATCAAAATAGCTAATTTAAAACTACAAAAGGAATACATTGAGGTCCAAAGATAACCATGAGTGTAGTGAAAAGTGCCAGGGGTCCAAATTACCAGTAGCATAATATCTCAATGTGAGCAACAATTTAACCATAGGAGACAGAATGATTCCTACAATTACATTCAAGACATTTTATTATGGAGCTTTCAGCTGGATATGAAAAATTTATTTTACCTACCAGTTGAAGACTCAATAGCAGCTTCTATTTGTGCTAACATCCACAACACTGTAGCTTTACGTAGTCTAAACCTAGTGAAAAAGTCGACATCATCCTATTCTTCAAACCAATTATTCCGTTGCCTCATTGTGTGGGGTCGCCTCCTATATTCAATCATTTCCAAAATATCCCCATCATCGTCACTCATCTCATCAAACGCTTCCATAATTATATTATCACTGTTTTTAGTACACGACACGACACACGACTTCGCAAACGTTAGATTTCGCGAAACGTTTGTAGGTTAAGTCGGGGATAAAAGAGAAAACCTCCACGTTGAAGCTGGAGTTAAATTAACTCTGACTTTGACCCGAAGTTATTTTTAACCTCGACTTGATAAACAGTTTATCCTGGAGTTAGCATTTACTCCTGGGTTAAACTAACCTAACCCTGCATTGATAAACCGGCCCTTAATGGACCAAGCTCAATCCTATGACTAGTTACTAGGTCGAGTACAACAACATACCAAAGTTTCAGAAAATTTGACCGGTCGCCACTTTGCTTAGAGTAGAGTAGAGTAGAGTTTATTGACTACGTTACATAATTTGATCACATTTGTAGCAGGTCCTTAAGAAAAGATTTTTTTAAAATATGAATAGTTAAAATAATATCACCTAGTTAAAATTTTTATTAAAAAGACAGTACATATTTGAAAAGACAATAAAAAATCCAGTCTGATTGAAATAATTGAATAGTTGAAAAAGAAAAACAAAGATAAAATAGATTTACTTAGATATTTGAGAGTTTTTCACCAGTCCTGGATCTTGTAGTCGTAGATGAGTAAAAAGAGTACTTCAACAAAGAAAGATTTAACTTTATTTTTGAACATGTGGAAATTCAGCTTTCTTATTGCTTCTGGTAGCTTGTTATATAAGTGAATATTTAGAGAGTTTTTTTTAGACATTGAGTTCTCAGTAAATTTTCTGATCTAGTATGATACTGATGTAAATCCGAGTGAAGAGCAAAGTCCGATCTTTTTCTATGTATTTCAAGGAGAGAGTAATACATATAAGCACATGGAAATGGCATGATTTGAAGTTGAAAGGAGAGTGCACGACAATGATCCCTGTAACCCGCTTCTGCCAAGATTCGAATGATCCTTTTTTGTAAATTGAAAATATTATTAGAGTGGCTCGAATTTCCCCACAAAATGGTTCTATAGGTCAAATGACTATGGAACAGTCCAAAGTAGCTGGACCTGAGGGTATCAATACCTACTAGGTTGTTTAGTCTACAAATCATAAATGTAGCACTAGCTAATTTATTCGCCAGTTTCTCCACATGACACTTTCAGTTAAGTCTATCGTCAATTTATATGCCAAGCAACTTGACATTATGCCCTTCTGATATATTTGCATTGGCAGATATAATGAGATTATGGTTTTTCTCCGAATTCTACAAAAGCTTGTTGGTGCCGATTCATTCCCTTGCCAATTTCAAATCCCTCTTTTGGTCAATTAAAGTTGTGTCATCAGCAAAAATAATACTTTTTTTGGTCAAAATATGATAAAAAAGGTCATTTATGTATAAAATGAAAAGAGTCGGCCCCAAAATAGAACCCTGAGGGACCCCATGTATAATTTCCTCCAAGTTTGATTTCACACCGTCCGTCAAAACGCATTGTGGTCTCCCACATGAATATGTCTTGAAGAAGTCTAGAGGAATTCCACGAATACCATAATAAAAAAAGCTTTATGAGTCAAATATGGTGCGACACGCAATCAAACGCTTTGGTGAGGTCGCAGAGCGATAAAAACGAATGTTCACCCAATTCTAAGCCTTCAACTACAGTAGAGATAACATTTGAAATCGCTTTAGTTGTTGAACTATTCGTCCTGAAACCAAATGGAACAGGACACAGCAGAGAGTTTGCCCCAGGTATGAAATTAATCGTTTTTCAACTAGATATTCTATGACTTTAGCTATAACAGGAATTATAGAAATCATACGAAAGTTTTATACCTTCTGATGATCACCTCTTTCAAGTAAAGGCAGAACTGCTGCTACTTTCAGCACGTCAGGGAAAATACCTTGAGAGAAACATTCGTTAATCAATGCAGCTAAGGGTTGAGCAATTATATCAGCTATAGATCTAATGATTGCACTGTGGTTAGTGAAAAATAAGCAAAAAAATTATGTTTTCGTCATCGGCAGAGGTGGCAAAGTTTTGGTGAGACTTTTGACATGCGTTTGCCACTTTTTTATATTTTTTTCGGTCGAGTTATTAACAAAAGTATGAATAAATAATTCATTTACTTTGATGCCAAATTTTGAAATGGTCGCAAAGTTGGGAAACGATAAAGGATAATATTCACTTTGTTTTTCATCATTTTGCGACTCTTGTGCATTTTCTAGAATCTTTTATAATTTACATTTTTAACAATGTTGCCTACCTTGACTTGGGCGGACATTTGTATAGTTTCATCGCGCACTAAAATAGAAGTTTTGTGAAAGTTTTCATTGCTTTGCTAATTTTTCCCCATTTTTTATTTTAAATGCTAAAACGACTGGCCTATAGGTGTATCTTACCAATAGTCTCGATATGGCTGGAGTTACTGTTATCTCTAGAGACAAAGGTATCGATTTTTCATTACGGACAGATGTTTGCAAGCACAGTTGTTGCTTCTATTATTAGGTCTGTGTTATTATTGACCAGCACAGGTGCTGCATGATGCAAAAAACAGCCACTTGCTGACAGTGGCACGATAATTAAAACGAGTTAGGTCGGCTAATGAAAGTACTATATTTATTCGGTTTCCATGAATGCACTGATTGGACGTGGTAAATAAGGAAACCGAATGGAAAATTTGTTTGAAGGTTGTGGATAGACTATGATGTAACTTGTGCACATTTATTTCGGACTTGCATCGTCTTGTTATTTCTATTGTTCACTACGTTTCAACTAATTTTATCCAAAGTCGTCTTCAGGTGACTGATGACAAGTTTCCAAATGCTGATAAGCGTCTAAACACGATGGTGATCCTAATTACTTGTCAATGAGTTCTGTTATATGCTTGATTACCTACTCGTTTCTAGTTTGTGTACCTATTATTACCTGCACATTCTAATCAGGGTTCCCTTCGAAACTATCAAAGAGCTGACTGAATGCTCCATTGGCTTGGATTTAAACAGCCTCTTTGAAGTTCCGTCTGGACCAGTGGTTCTCCCGTATTCTTCCATTGAATTTGGTGATGTTCTTTCCACACTATACTAGTGTTTTCTGTTTAGGAACTATATTATGCGATTTTTATACAACGACCTCTTAGGAAGTTGTATTTCCTACCGTCTTCCTAGACGGACATCAACTTTTTTATTTGACGTTTTAGACCCATAGTTACTTCTAGGAAAATGATCTCCGTCAAAAAAAAAAATTTTTTTTTGTCTATAGCTCCGTCCGTCCGTCTGTCTGTCGTAAGCACTTCAAACCGTTATATTTTCCGAACCCTTGGAGGTATCGCTCTGAAATTTGAATCATTTTAATAACTCGAGGACAATATTTCTCAAAAAATTTTATTTCTCGATCGGAAAATCTGGTAAAATTTTACGGGGATTTTTCGTTTTTTTTTGTCGTTTGTACTTCCCTCGATACAGGTTCAGGAAGTGATTTTTTCTTTCTATATTTCTTCAAGATATACTCCAATAATCCCTACAGAAGTGTATAGTTTTTGAGCAGGATCGGAAAATGCTTACATTTTTTTCTACGTCCATTTTTTCAAAAATTCATATACGCCAAACCGTTCATACAAACTAAAATTCAAAAAATGCAACAAGTAGAACTTGACTACACAAACAAACCGTTATACTTTGAAATTTTCACAAAAATGATCGGAAAGCCGGGAAAACTTGAGAAAACTGAAAAAAAAATATTGCAATTTGAAAAATACAAAATATCTCAGAAACGGTTCATATTTCCACAATTTATCAAGATATCTTTTTTGGCCGTCTTTATGAAACCTACAAAAAATATCCTAACTTTTTTTCCGTAAAATCAATAGTGCAGGAAATATTTCAAAAAAATAGAAAATCGAGATATTGACCGTACTAATGAAACAAATGAAAATCTTGAAAATTCTTCGGATACATCTTCACGAGCCACATCGATATTTCTAAACCGTTTTTTTCCAGCCCGTAAGGAAAGTGAAAAAAAAGAAAAAACTAAAAAAAAAGTTGAAAATTTGTACTTTTTTTATAAAATCGTTAAAATCTCGAAAACCAAACAAGATATCGGAAAGTTGTAGAACAATAATTTTGTTGCTCTTGAAACGTTCTATAAAAAGTTTTAAATAAGTTTTCCCACATCTTGAATAACAACGATAGAGATATGGACTTGGAAATATTTTCCGGTTTTTTGTCAAAAAATACCAAAAACTCGAAAAATAAACAAGATTCCGAAAAAATGTATATGAACAATTTTATAGTTCCCATAAAATTCTACAAAAAGTTCAGATGAAATTTTTCTGTATCTTGAAAAAAAAAATGCGATTTTGAAAAATTTGGGACTTTCCCATTTTTTCATAAAAACACAAAAACTAGAAAACTAAACGAAATATCTAAAAAATGTATTCGTACATTTTTATTGAACTCAAATATGTCTACAAAAAGTTTTCATGAAATTTTTGCATATTTTAGAAAATAAACAATATATTTGGTTTTCTTTATTAAAAACAACAAAATCTCCAAGATGGCAATAGATTTTCAAATTTTTTATTTCAACTTTTTTGATCATCTTTCAAAAGCCTACAAAAGATGTAAGATAATTTTTTCTGTTATATCAATGGTCTGGGAAATATTTCACAAAAACGAAAAATTTGGGACTTGGTATATTTGAATATTTACTTCCCCCCTCCCTCTTCGAATTTTCGAAAAACCACTCCTTCGAATTTTCCCTGGCGCAAAGCGCCCGTATTTAAAAAAATCCACTTTTTCCCCCCTCCTTCGATTTTTTATATTTACTTCCCCCCACCTACTTCGAATTTTCAAGACCGTCATGTAATAAAAACGCGTATTTTTGTGAAAAATTATTCAAGACAGTCATGTTTTGAAAACGCGTATTTCTGTGGGAAATTAGTTAAGTCAGTCATGTATTAAAAACGATTATTTTTGTGGGAAATTATTCAAGACAATCATGTATTGAAAACGCGTATTTTTATGGAAAATTATTCAAAACAGTCATGTATTGAAAACACGTATTTTTGTAAGAAATTAGTCAAGACAGTCATGTATTGAAAATGCGTATTTTTGTGGAAAATTAGTCAAGACAGTCATGTTTTGAAAACGCTTTTTTTTTGTGGGAAACTATTCAAGACAGTCATGTATTGAAAACGCGTATATTTGTGAGAAATTATTTAAGACAGTCATGTTTTGAAAACGCTTTTTTTGTGGGAAATTATTCAAGACAGTCATGTATTGAAAACGCGTATTTTTGTGGGAAACTATTTAAGACAGTCATGTTTTGAAAACGCGTATTTTTGTTGGAAATTATTCAAGACAGTCATGTATTGAAAACGCGTATATTTGTGGGAAATTATTTAAGACAGTCATGTTTTGAAAACGCGTTTTTTTTGTGGGAAATTATTCAAGACAGTCATGTATTGAAAACACGTATTTTTGTGGGAAATCAGTCATGACAGTCATGCATTGAAAACGCTAATTTTTGTGGGAAATCAGTGAAGAAAGTCATGTCTTGAAAAATATACTTGGATTTTTTCTCAAGTCTTGCATTAGTCGTTGTATCCAAATTATTGGTGTCCAATTATAGTTTCAAATTACAGTAGTTGTATTCATATTATTGGCGTCCAATTATAGTTTTAAAGGTATTTGGGTAGTTTTATTCATATTGGTGTCCAATTATAGTTTCAAAGGCATTAAGGTCGTTGTATTCATATTATTGGTGTCCAATTATAGTTTTAAAGGCATTAAGGTCGTTGTATTCATATTATTGGTATCCAATTATACTTTCAGGCCATTCAACATTACGAATTTTCCGCAAATTGTTCGCGCGAAGCGCGAATCCGAGCGCGTAGCGCAAGAGTCAATCAGTTTTACAACTTCCGAGCATTTCAACTTCCGAGCTCCTCAACTTCCGAGCTCCTCAACTTCCGAGCAGTTAGCTTGTTTTATTTTGAACTATTCTGAATATGAAATAATTTGCACTATATAGTTATAACTGGGATATTGTAGTACAAGTAACTAGAAAATACACATGCAAGTTTGAATTACTTTCTATGTTAAGTTTCGGAGATATGAATTTTTGAAAATCATAAAAATTGTTGTTATACCAAAACATAGTAATGTTTACCTATACAAAAGTTTTTAGATGAATACTTACAAAATAATAGCATTGCTGGTTTGAAGAAAGTCAAATTACATGAAAGTCATTTGGTCGTTGAGAAAGAAGAAGCCACCTATTATACAGGGTGGGTCAAAGGTAGCGACATTTTAGCATATTTTGTCAATCTTTATCATCGGTCCCATTAGTGAGACTGAGCATTTTTCATTAGGAAAATCCCTATTGGGATTCTTTTCTTGTAGCAAAAATATTTCCTCTAAAAGTTTCAACTTTTTTACAACATAGTTTTTTTCCAATTGTTTATTTTTCATACCACATGTTTTTAACTATATCTACACAAAACAGCTTCTTGAGTCAATAATTCCGCTTTGGAGCCAAAACTACTTGAGGAAGACTTATAACATTTTATACAGGGGGAATTTACAAATATCAGTTGAAATCGGTTTCGTACGTAATATATATGTTTGTTAATCATTTTCTAAAGGATCTGCCAATTTGAATCATATTTTCCAGATACACTTCGAAGTAAATTACCTTACATTCGAGTCAGTTTCTTGATGACTGAATTTTCGCGAAGCAAGTGGAAAAGTGCATACCAACATATCAATAGCCACGCCGTTAAGAGTCACACTGTTTATGGTCTTGCGGTTTTTAACGTTGCAATGGACCTTTCCAAGAGATATGAGGTAACACTGAAATTAGAAAGTAAATACGCACCAAATTCTCATACAAATATAATATGTCGTATGACAGTTGTCATTTGATACCAGATGGGTGCTTTCGTCTGTTTCACGGTGCGATCAATAAGAATAGTTTGTCTCTGTCTAACTCATTTGCCTACCCATTTGATACAAGTGAAGCAGTTCCATCAGATCTGAACTTCAACGAACACTACCTTGATTTATTTTTTGAGGTTAATGGGTTTTCTAAGTTTTGAGAGCTTTTGTTGTTTGTGTTCTAAAATTTGTTATTAATTCCTGTATCTCCAGTACCTGTATTCCTGCAATAACTGAACATGTCGAAAAGGTGCTTTGTACCTCGGTAAATTATCCGAACTTCCCTTCACGAAGCCTTGTTCCATATTTTTAATACACAATAACACAAATAAATTCAAACCAAATCGTTTATGATAACACGTCACTACATTATTATCGAATTTATCAGTTGAATGTTGATTGTTGAATGTAAATAAGATAAACATTAACCTCACATCTCCATATAACTTTTGACAGTTGAGAACTGTCATTACGAATTGCTGTGTTGTCAATGCTCGTTCTTCATCAAAAGGATGGTCTGTTCAGAAAATTTGAAAGTTACAAATACAATAAAAAATAGCTAATATGTGGATTTTTATATATGAGTTGATCAAGTGACAATGTATTGATTATTTCTCAACGGCTTATATCATGCTAGAAGTTATATTTTTAAGGAGAACGGTATTGCCTGTTTCGGAACGTGGATTATGATGGAAGGTATTTCCGATGAACGTGACGTCAGCGGCACACTTTCAAATGTGATATTTTTTTTAAATGAAAGAAAAATAATGGAACTTTTTGTTGAATGGATTTTTCAGACTAACAACTATCGATTTAAACGAGTTTTGTAATTCATTTTCCGTAAATGTAAAGGTCCATTGTTTTGCACTGCAAGATCATAATTTTTTCATCAAGAAATAAGATTTGATAATATCTGCTATAGATAATCAATTTTATTTTATATTTCTAAAATCAAAATGGAAAATTAATGAAACTTACTCGAGTGTATGGTAACTTACTTTGAAGTATAACTGAAAACTATGATTCAAATTGGCAGCTCCATTCAAAAATAATTGACAAACATATATTTTACGTACAAAACCGATTTCAACTAATATTTTGTAAACGACCCCCTTATAAAATGTGATCGTGAAAAATATACAAGACTAATATTATACAGTTAGGAAATAATATACAGACTGTAAAATTTCCGGTTATCATTCCTAAAAATTGAAATTTCTAGATATGTACGTATTATAAGAATATCACGCATATCACGAAATTTAACCTATAATTTTTGTAGTGTGTGATTTCTTTGATCAAAAATTAACGACGCACAGGAGAAGTTACAAAAATCCAACTGTAAATTATCTTTCGGAAAATCTCTTTCCACAGCCCGTTATCAGAAAGCGAGTTGAACCAAAAATCCATTCATCTAACGTAAACGAAAGAAATAGAGCAGGCGATAAATCTAGCAAGTACAAATTGGCATGACTTTTTTCACGCTAGATTTGCCGAATGAACTAGTCTTTCACCACTCAATCCGCGTCTTATTATAACAAACAAAACACCAACGAGAATTAGGTTGGCGGTTGTTTTCCTTTTCATTGACGAGTGAGGCATGTTATTTTTCAACAAAAATTTTCAATCAATTTTATATTGAGTCCAGAAATTCATTGAGACTTCCAGGGCCGTTTCCGATCGGTGTGCTGCAAGTTCCCCCTGCTTTGTTGTTGCTGCACAAAAAACACAATATTATCATGACTAATTGTTTTTCCTGCACTGTTACTGTTCATCAAGGTGCTTCTGCCATGAATGGGCTCACTTCTTCCATAATATAATAATAACAATGTTCATTTTGTCAATTAATAATAGTAATAATAATAATAACTGAATTCTCCCTAAGGGAACACTTCATCTCTTTTGAGTTGAGACAATTGGCTAACTTCACCCACTAGCAGCGGCCAATTCGTGGTTCGTGTCACACTTCAAAAGTGTCTGACATCTAATGTCAATAGTGCCAACTGTCTGTTTGTCTAATAATCCTAACCAAATTTCTTACATTACATTTGAATCTCTCCACGTGTGGATATAATTCAAATAAATTTTTAAACACAATTTTATAACAATGACTTAATATTTTTATTGTTTGACGTATTTAAATGTGTTTTGTTCATCTTTGTCACATGTGACTTACATGACATGTTGTTCACAAATTTTAAATATTACATCCATAGCAATCATTCTCATCAACACAGTAAGTGGTTCTTCTTTCAAGTTTTCTTTCCATTAATCGTACAATTTTGCTTGTTACTTGTAGCTTCCCTGAAGATGACAGTATTCACTGTTGAAATATCGGAAATATAGTGTTAAAAGAGTACACGTTTTACTTGCTGCTATACTCAAAAATTTCCTGTTTCGTATATATATATATATATATATATATATATACGATCACTTTTGAAAAAAATGCAAAAACACATCAAACTGTTTTTTTTATTCCGCATCTTTTGACATAAGTTACAAATATATATATATATATATATATATATATATATATATATATATATATATATTTTTTTTTGAGGGTTATACCCAATAACTTTTTTACTTATATTTTCATATATTGCCCCTCGCTAAATCCATCCTTATTTGTATCTTCCTGGGTAGGATTGTCACGCTGGTAGCTATAGCTACCTCCGTGGCGACGTTAGTTGTTGCCTTGTGAGTACAAGGTCTTCTAACCGATGCCACAAATGTGTGGTTGGCTTCCTGTTGTTGACTTCCTTTGTTTCTATTTTTACATCCAAGTGTTGTACATCTTCGCACTTGATTTTACCGTACTGAAGAGAGCTTAAGCTCGAAACACGTGTCTACGGTTGCACAACTTTTTGAGGGTTATACCCAATAACTTTTTTACTTATATTTTCATATATTGCCCCTCGCTAAATCCATCCTTATTTGTATCTTCCTGGGTAGGATTGTCACGCTGGTAGCTATAGCTACCTCCGTGGCGACGTTAGTTGTTGCCTTGTGAGTACAAGGTCTTCTAACCGATGCCACAAATGTGTGGTTGGCTTCCTGTTGTTGACTTCCTTTGTTTCTATTTTTACATCCAAGTGTTGTACATCTTCGCACTTGATTTTACCGTACTGAAGAGAGCTTAAGCTCGAAACACGTGTCTACGGTTGCACAACTTTTTGAGGGTTATACCCAATAACTTTTTTACTTATATTTTCATATATTGCCCCTCGCTAAATCCATCCTTATTTGTATCTTCCCGGGTAGGATTGTCACGCTGGTAGCTATAGCTACCTCCGTGGCGACGTTAGTTGTTGCCTTGTGAGTACAAGGTCTTCTAACCGATGCCACAAATGTGTGGTTGGCTTCCTGTTGTTGACTTCCTTTGTTTCTATTTTTACATCCAAGTGTTGTACATCTTCGCACTTGATTTTACCGTACTGAAGAGAGCTTAAGCTCGAAACACGTGTCTACGGTTGCACAACTTTTTGAGGGTTATACCCAATAACTTTTTTACTTATATTTTCATATATTGCCCCTCGCTAAATCCATCCTTATTTGTATCTTCCCGGGTAGGATTGTCACGCTGGTAGCTATAGCTACCTCCGTGGCGACGTTAGTTGTTGCCTTGTGAGTACAAGGTCTTCAAACCGATGCCACAAATGTGTGGTTGGCTTCCTGTTGTTGACTTCCTTTGTTTCTATTTTTACATCCAAGTGTTGTACATCTTCGCACTTGATTTTACCGTACTGAAGAGAGCTTAAGCTCGAAACACGTGTCTACGGTTGCACAACTTTTTGAGGGTTATACCCAATAACTTTTTTACTTATATTTTCATATATTGCCCCTCGCTAAATCCATCCTTATTTATATATATATATATATATATATATATATATATATATATATATATATATATATATATATATATAAGTGAAAATAGAGTATATTTCGTTTTAATTCCGAGAGTTCCAACCTTTGACAGCTGTTTCGTGCTAACGCACTCATCAGAAAGGATTTATGGAGCTCTCGAAATTAAAACGAATCCACTCAAGAATTAGTACCGTGAAGGCAAGACAGATATAACAGAAAGTTACTTATGACATGTCAAACATGTCAAATTAAGTTTCAACTAGTGACTGTAGATGTCATAAGTAACTTTCTATATATATATATATATATATATATATATATATATATATATATATATATATATATATATATATATATTTATACTTATTGTAATTAGGTATTTTAGTTATATTAAGAGACATTTGTACTTTGTTTTTGTATTATCTATAATTGTGATGTAAATTTTATTGATGATTTTATAAGACTTGAGTTTTTCAACTGTTTAAATTGAAAGCTTTAAATAAATCTATCTATCTACCTATCTATCTATCTATCTATCTATCAAACATTTTTATTCCTTGAATTGATCATATAGAATGATATAGGAATCCTCAAGAGATTGAATAAAGTATACGTACAAAACACACACACAAAATGGAGCATACACGTTTAAAAAAAATACATTGAGAACAATTTAAACATTTAAATAGTTACGATACTTTACATTTTCAGAACTTCATAACACAAAACATAGCATAACAACAAAAAACTCTCGATCCCTACCGTCAAGATTAAAACAAAAATAAAACAGACAACTTATTTTCAAAGCCTGCTATAAAAAATATAGTGTCTGGGTTATTGATCTAATCATATGAATTGCCCGTGTAAAATAAAATTATGAGGTGAAATTTGTGATAGGCTTGAGAAAAATGTTTCGAAAAATGCATAGATCATAAATAGTTATATTTGTATCTAGTGCGCGAAATGTCCGACTATATTTTTTCTCGATCAACAAAGTATTTCGCGCACGAGTTGCAAACAAAATTTTTTCTACAAACGTCAAAAAATATTGTTCGAAAATAAGTAATATGATTAGCTTAATACAAAAAATAGTGTTGAAATGGCTTAAAATGTTTTTCCAAATCAAGTAATTACTGTAACCATACAGTGAGCACGAAAAGGTTGGAACAAATTCGTTAAACGCTTGATATGGCCATTACGAAAAATAAGCTCAGACACGTCGATTTTATTTTTCAGCGCATTCTTAATCATATTCTTGATGACGTAATCACTGTTCGAGTTATGACGTCACTATATATTTTTTAAATGGCATTACCCTATTTTGATAATACTTTCAAAAAGAACGAATCTTTCTGTGTATGGATGTCATATTTTTTCTTATGTTACATAACCGTATGTTCGAGAAATAAAAGATATTTCATTTTTCATAGTAATGTAATATTAGGTCTGTTAACGTAAACTTTTGACTTAAGGGATCCCCCACAAAAAAAATCTAGTGGGTTAGATCATGAGATCTAGCTGGCCATTCTAAAAATCATCGACTACGATCTTCATTAAGTTCACGATTCATATGAGTATTTTCTTGAAATGATAGTAACACATCCAATTGTTGATCTTCCGTAACGCCTGGACGACCTTTCGTATAATTATTACCTACATTGTCAAAATTTCTAAATTTTGCTTCGACTTTGCTCGCTGTCGAACGGATATTTATAGTTGAATAAGTCACATACCTCAACTTGCGTATTAGTTTTATCCCCATAACCAGAAATCATTAAAATATCATTTTTCGCTTTTCATATGGTGTCGATAAATTATTTATACCACAATTATTTGATAGGTAACTATTATTGTTAAGCCGAATTTTAGAAACATATTTACATACAGTCGGTGTCTAGTTGCATTGGAGCAATCAATGAGTCAAACGTCTGTTTTAAAATGACTGAAAAAGAATAAGTGGCACCCATATGAAGTGAAAGTAATTCATGAGCTCAATGAAGATTATTTCGATCGCAGGATTTTTAGTTTCCAGCTAGATCTCCTGATCTAACCCCACTATTTTTTTTTGTGGGGATACCTCAAGTCAAAAGTTCATGTTAACAGACGTAATATTACATTATTGTGAATAGTGAAATAATCTTTTATTTCTCGAACATGCGGATATGTAACATAAGAAAAAATATGACATCCATACACAGAAAAATGCGTTCTTTTTGGAGGTATTATCAAAATACGTCATCAAAAATATAATTAGGCCAAAAAATGCGCCACCGAAAAATAAAATCGACGTGTCTAAACTCATTTTCCCTAATGGCCATATCAAACGTTTAACAAATTTGTTCCAACCTATACGTGCTCACTGTATATGGAAATGAAATGGCATTTGTTGACAATAAATGATTTCTTAAAAGGCTAAAATATAAAAATCCCTTATAGTTCACATGCAGTGTGCGAGGTAAGTATGCAGTGTGCGAAAAAGCATGAATTTGGAAATTTGTCATTGCAAATGTAACACCCTATGGGTGTTCAAAATATGCCCGAATCGAAAAGGGTTATAAAAAAAATGCCAAAGTATCGTTTTCGAAATTTCGACCAAAGTAGTCCTTGATAATAAGATTAATACATCTTTCAATAAAGCTTGTTGACTACTGTATCTGAAAAATTATTTCTGAAAATCAGTCAATAGATACAGAAATAACAGTGTGTCATGCTGGTAGAGCGCTGCCTCTCAAGCTTAGGGTCTTGGGTTCAATTCCCAGCATGGTCATCGGACTCGTGCATGGCATCACACGTTGAAAGGAAAGGGCTGCATTTTCCCTAGCTCACACAAGTCTCTCGAAGACCTTTGAGGGTGGTCTGTAGGGGTTTAGCCGGTTGACAGAAATAACAATAACAACAATTTTTTTACTTTTATATCATTTCATTTCATTTCATTTCATTTATTAACAGTCACGAAAGAATATAATACAGTAACATGACTATACAATACACTAATGCGACAATGCCAGAAGGTGGATAATTCCAAAAGACTAACCAATTTGGCAAAAAAAGAAAAAAGAACACGACATATAAATGTATAAATAAAAACAGAGATTTAAAAACAGATAGGAATGATCAGAAATCACCATAAAATTCTTCCAGCGAATAGTAGGTTTTTTTCAATAATAACTGTTTCATGTCCCTCTTGAACAAGTGAATATTTCTCGAGTTCTGTATATATTTAGGAAGGGTATTGAATAGTTTGCAACCATTATAAAAGATACCCCTTTGATATAGGCTGGAAGAATGTTTCGATGGAAGCAATCTGTTTTTCATACGAGTTTCATAGGTATGTTCTACTATTTCAGATTCAAAATATGATTTATTTTTGAAAACAAAGCAAACAAATAATTGTTCTTTAAATGAATACCACTCGAAAAGCGCATCAATCAACTGTTCTAGAATTAAAAGAAATCGAATTCGAAGATGAACCGAAGAAAACTAAAGCTGCATTATTTCTGCAGATAGAGAGCGACAGAGAAAATTGAATTGAAACAGAACTATTTCGACACTTATTTTCCTATATTTTGGACTGTAATAAAATTATCTTATAATCAATTTTCGTATGACGTATACGTGTAGTTTATGTACATAAATAAATTCTCAATAAATATCACTCGTTTTTGAAGTTTTTATGTTTTCGGGAATTTCAAAACAATTAACAAATGATTGATTCACATGAAAATAATTTTTTTCTACAATTTCAACGCTTATTTGCTAAATAAGAAATACTCAAGATTACTGAAACATCGATTACGAAAATGTCGGTTTTTGGCTTTTTGCATTTTTGACGTTATTAAAGGATTGGGCATTTTTAACCCTTAACTACTGTGGTACAAGTTTGATGACGGTGCGCGTGTGGTGCGGTCATGGTGAAATATTTATAAACCTTAAAAAATTATATAATTGAATTTTTTCATATTTTTTTATTGTAATAATATGAATTGAACCTTTTTTGATGAAAATAAAATATATACGATTAAAAACCGGGCTTCTTTTTTACAAAATTTTATTTTCTTGGTCAACTGCTTCTTTTTTAACATAATTGGATATTTCATTTATTATTAAACATTTAACAAATAATAATAATTCTAAAATGAAACTAGCAATATTTTTCGTAGGGCAGAGGTATAAACTTACAAAAAAAATTAAAAACATTGATAAAAAAAAATATTTTCACAAAAATCACACGATGTAAAAAATTACAAATTAGACTTGCAGTTTATACAGATATATGTTGAACATTCACCTCAAATAGGCTTGGTACACGTGTAACACAAGTGAAAAGTTTTTCTGTATAATCATGAAGGACAAGTGTAGCATGTTTTTCTTTTTTTAAGTTTCTCCATTGGTACTTCCAGACGTTCTTCAGTAACAAACTCGGCAAGAATAAGTTACACTAATACTGTGCTGAGGTCACTATGACCGCAAAAAAATTTCAACTCGATGTAATTCAAAAAGAAAAGCGCGTAACACGCGAGTGCCCCGGCCGCCTTCTTAAAATACACTAATTTGAAGGTACAGAGACGCCCAAGGCTCATAGAAATATAATACTAGACGCCAAGGCTCATAGAAATATAATACTAGACTAGAACGCTAAACTCTCCTTCCGAGATTCAGTTAAATGACCCCTCATAGGGAACGATGGCAAACTATCGCACTTGCGCATTATTGCTTTGTCTGGTCACGTCGTTGCCAAGTTGTTTTTTATTTTTTCGTGTTCCATATGAAGTTCGGAATATCGTCAGTGGTTAGGGCAGGTAATTGTGGGAAGTCCAGTAAACTTGGCAACACTGCCTTAAAATCCTTTTGAGCATTTAGCAGTTGTTGATACCTAGGTAGTTTGTTTTCGTTGCCATTTGTGTTGTTTTCTGAGTTTTCCCTTGTTGTTTCTGACGTTCCTGTAGTTTGGTTGCGAAGTTTTACTTCCGAAGTGCTTGGACAAATAATAGAGACAAAATGAAGTGCATGGTTCTCTGTTGTGAAAATAAAGGAAAAGTTCTGTTATAAATATTTGTATTTTCCTTGAGAGAAAAATCCGGCAAGTTCTTGCAATTACTGATAATTTTATGCCAAATGAAACAAATTTATTGGAAACCTCCATTCACCAAACTTCCTCAATATTATTTCAGGATGAAAAGTTATTCAGCTCAATAAAAAAACACATTTTCGATATATCTCCCTATGAGGTGAGTCACAAGATGAAAATAATAAAAGCAATAACAAGAATTTACACCAGAATTAGATTTTTCAATATTGCGATGTCGCAAACTGAGAAAATTAGAGGTGATCTGAAGAGAAAAACACTCACAAAATTAATTCTATTTTCTCACCAATAGATTTTGAAACAAAATGCAATTTACGTTTGATAGAAATATATAGAATAGAAGTAAAATGTATTTATTGAGAATTATTATAGTCCTTTTTCCTCCAATCCTACCATTTCTCCTTATTTAAAACAAAGTGAAACATATATCCTGTAACATTTGACAATTTGAATTTTTGACTTTTCATATTTATTTCTCTCAACATTCGATAATCTACTTCTGATTACAAAAAATGGCATATGAAATTAATGCGAATCAACATTTACAATGATAAATGAAAACCTCTGACCGAATGCAAAAATGTAGTATTTTACCAGAGAAACTATATTTAGCAGATTTTTACCCAATTTTATATCTCCAATCAATAACATTTCTGTTCTTCAACAAAAATGGTTGAAGAGTGATAACAAGAGTCAACAAGTAGAACTCATGTAAAAAAATTGTAATGTCTTGTCAATAAAAGCCTTCATTATTATTATTATCACATACTTTTTCGCATTAATAACTAATTATTCAATTTGTAGAAGTAGATTCTTTCATCACATAATGTGATTCAAAATCACCACTTACATTGGGTTCTTAATTGATTCAACTCGCATCATTATTCATAACAAAAGCATTTGTAATCTCTTGAACACAAAGGCCTCAATACCCAAATTACTCAAATATTCATAAAAATCACCTTCAATATTCAGAATTTCGAAAATCAAAAATATGCCTACCTCAAGAAAGTGTTCCTCACTCTGATTTGGATTTCGAGTATAATGGGCTCAATGGTTTAGGCGTGAGGCCGATGGACACACAAATTTAGTTTTTTTCTGATTTAGTTTTTTTCTGAGTGAATAGAATCAATTCTTATCAAATTTGGATTTTTTGACGATCACAATAATTTCTCCCTACTTGGTCGCGAGGAAGCACAAAATAGAAAACCTACACTCAATATTTATATTTTAAAAAGTCAATTATTGGTTTTCTGTATATATCATTAAAGGAAAACTCAATTTTATTGCAAATACTTTTAACGAAAACTTATACCAGATTCAGGAATAGGAAGTCAAAAATCCTAAGACCGTCCCTGGCGACACTTGCGCTCTATTGCGCAGACTCATGGATTGGTGTATCTGCCGTAGAGGGACCACATTATTCTGAACTAATTGGCGTTATAGTCTAGTATTATATTTCTATGCCAAGGCTATACAACTAGGAAGGAACTTAATACTAGAGATGTTCAAATTGGCAGCGGTCACGGTAACCGCACCACAGTAGTTAAGGGTTAAAATTAGACAAATAAAAGTGGTTTAAACGCATCGAAAGTTTCATTTCCTATTTTTCGTAATGAAATGAGTATTTTCAAGCTCCCAGACTACTGTCAATCTGACCTACATGCATACTCATGAAAGTGTGCCCTCTCTACGGTTTTATGGTTAAATTGTTCGATAATTATTGGCAATTGTTCTGAGTTGTTGTAAAAATGATGCAATTAGAATGCTGCAGCTCCCGGTACGGCATAAAAAGAAAAACTGGTTAAGTTGAAAACCAAGCGCCATGCCAATGAGTAACGACGGATTGTCTTTTTCTTTTTTATGGGGTTCTTAACCTTTCCGTTGTACTCGCAACTTTTACCGAGGATGTCAACTGCAGTTAGTACATACAAACATAATGATCGTGACTGTCTCTGCGTCTGGTTGAAAAAACTACGCTACGCTAACTGAATTTGTTGAAATTTAAAGATTTCTCTGAATTTCACTCATAACTCTCAAAATAACAGTTATTATTGTTTTATTGGTGCCCCATTTTATCTATTTCAAGCACTCCTAAGCGTGTTTAAATCGAACTTTCAAAAACGCGCGTTACCATGGCAACATCATCAACTCGAGAAACGTAATGTCTGAATGAAAATTGGTTGATGATAAATCTGACCTTGTGACGTCAAATTAAATATCACTAACAAATGCAAGACAGCACAACTCGTTCATTTATATCTGGTTACCTTTTCCATCCATTTGATGAACTGTCATTTTCTTTTTTATACGCATCATTATATTTTTGCGAGTATTTAGGATTTCAATGTGTGCCAATAAAAAATAGCGTAAAGTATTCGTGGATAACTTTTATCCACTTATGCTTCAATATACTATTTTCTTCAGTGATACTTCTTTCCATACCTGGGCAACCTAGTAGTTTGTATTTCGTTGTTTTTGGCTACTAGTGGATCATACTTTTTATATAGTTCTTGGAATCACATTATACAGATCTTCAAATTATCCTAAATCTGAAAGGACTCCGTACAATAGCAAAGGAAATTGGCCCACAGTGGGATTCGCCTGAAATTTACATATGATATTGGTATTGAGTTTCTGATCAAATGTTCTCGTGGGTCCAATCCTCTAAGACCAATGATTTGGCTCTCAGGGCCGTATTTAGTATAGGTGCCAAATAAACATTGACACTTTTTTCTCAAATTCATAATTTTTGTATTTCCTATAAGAATTTAATTAATAAGAAATATTGCAAAATCTCAGCATTTTTGTCTTTTAACACAAGTACTCTGTGAAACATGTTTTGTCTTACAGGGCCGTATTTAGTAAAACTGTATTTGCCAAGTGATCCACAAAAACTGAATCAAATTGATTTTGTTATAGCTTTATTATTTCTTGATCTATGTCACCGGTTGATAGCTCGTTTAATAGATAAATGTGGCTTTCTTTGTGTACATAACAAAATTGCTCGCCATCTTGATATCCAAGATGGCCGGCGTAACCTATAAACTTTAGGTAGGACTTATCTTGTAGCTTTTTAAGAAAGACAGTAACAGGAAAAATTAAGAACTACAACGTTTTGATTATTGAAATAGTTCATTTACTATTTAAATTATTCAACTCTATATTATAAATTATAACTCTTCTATCTGATCTTAGAGTAATAATTTCATAAGGTTTAGTAACAAAAAAATTAATGAACCTGGATTTGTTAGACTCAGAATGTATTCTCGAATCAGAAAGGCAGAAAAATATCAAGTATGTATTCAATACGCTATGCATGAAAACCAGCCAGACGAGAATAATGAAAATGATGTATGGATCATAGGATACTACTGCACTTGCAATCAGGGGCAAGAACATCAGTTGCATGTGCTCATCTTTGTACCATGTTGTCGTATTTGGGATTTGCCCGACATAATCAAAATGTGAATCGACTTCTGTGTTACAGCATATTAAAAATGCCGCAAATGGTCCAGTGCAAGATGCAATACTCCCGCATCTGTAAGTGTTCGAGTACTATTTTGATAATTTCTCTTCCACCACTCTGGAAATATCGGTTTCAACTTTGTTAGTTATGAATAAGATATAGTTTCATTAAGATAGTAGACTTATATTTATATTAAAGAGTTAGATAATTAAAAAATTAAATAGCTGATTTCAACAATCAAAACGTTATAGTTCTTATTTTTTCCTGTTATCATCTTTCTCAAATTTTGGATATTAAGATGGAGACCACAAAGCATAGATTCACAACTACGAACAATTTAGGTATAAATAATGGTTTTATAATAATAATAATAATAATCGCATTTATTGACAGATAATGGTGAACAAAAATGGTGAACATGTGACATTATTTGTCAAAAGGCAGAGTTAGCTCTGGTTCGGACTCAGTGAAGAGACGAACAAGTGCTTTCTTCCACTCAACCTGAGGCGTTAGTACTAGACTAAGCTAAGTAACCTAAAACTATATTAACAACTGTTTATATTCAGTAATGCAATACATTGTATTTTAATAAATCTACATGGAATTTTAAATAAATATTAAATAAAACATATAAAGTTATGTAAGTGAGTAGGAGGTAAAATGGCATCATAGAGATATTTCTCCTGACAATAGACTCATTTTGAGTTTCCTTTTGAAACATGCAGTGGACAATATTTTGAATCGTTCGGGAATCCTATTGTAAAGCCTAGTAATAGTGAAGGAAAAAGACGATTGAAACTGGGCTGTGGTGTGCTGAGGTGGCGTAATTCGTGATTTATGCCGTATATTAATGTTGTGCACGTCCGTGCGAAATGTAATTTTGTCGTATAAGTATGGTGGTCTTTGCGAAGTTATTATATTATGAAATAAGATGCAAAGGTGAAGTATTCTTCTTTTTTCGGTACTCAGCCATCCGAGTTCTTGGAGAGGGGAAGAGATGTGATTTCGTCTGCTGAGTCCGCAGATTAGACGTACACAAGAATTATGGACCAACTGTATTCGCTGGGCGTCTCTTTTGGTGATAGCGGGACCGTGAGAGAACTAGCGACTCACAAAGAGTTTTCTTTCCATTTTTATCTAACATTTTTCTGTTGGAATATATCAATTTGAGGTTACAGAAAGCTCTCCGAATGAGTAGATTGACATGGCCACTGAAATTGAGCGAGGAGTCAAGAATAACTCCCAGGTTTTTTGAGCTCTCAGAGAAGGGAATAGTATCTTACCCGATTTTTATTGTCATTAAATTCTTGCAACGGCTACGGTGACCTTTTAGCCAAAAAGAATAGCGGAGGATTTGGAGGGGTTTATTGAAAGACAGAATTTTAGAGAAATATCGAGATGATAGCTTCCAAATCAGAGTTCAGTTGGAGATTAGCCAGGGGAAGACTTCTTTCAGGAAACGAAATGTATAGCTGGGTGTCATCTGCATAAAAGTGACTACTGCAGAATTTTATATGATTATAAAATTCATGCGTATAGAGTATGAATAACACCGGACCCAATATCGATCCCTGAGGAACTCCGTTTTCCACTACCAGGAAGTCAGAACAGTCACGTTCTAATAAAACCGCCTGCAAGCGGTTGTTCAAGTAAGCTCCCAACAAGCAAGTAGCGGCAGCAGAAAAACCAATATAATGGAGTATAGCCAACAGCAATTGGTGCTTGATCCTATCGAAAGCATTGCTGAAGTCGAGCATAACCAAAGTTTTGATCTGTCGCGATGAAAATGTCATCTATGACCTTGATTAATGCAGTGACACAGCTGTGTTGAGGTCGAAATCCAGACTGATGAGAGGGAATGATGCTGTTGGATTGTGAGAATAATTTTGAGTTTAATAACTGTATTCTCAATAAAACCAGTTAGTAGTAACGCATATTGCAGTTTGATTGAATACATAAACAACGCCACTCGCTTTCAGACACAAAACTGTAGAAGACCAAAATATATTTCACTCATTTTCACAACTGGCCCGTAATGAGCATAATTCAATTTTTGATATTGCATTTTTATTGTATAGAAACAGTTTCCAGTAGGCACAAAACTAACATTCATATCGGTACGCATAGCCTCAAATGGTCAAACTGGATGAAATGGTCGTATTCACAGGTCGCGGTGTCGCTAGCTGCTTTGATTGCTCATTGGTTGAATGTGTCACATGACACGGGTAGTGATATCTACCAAAGAATATCTACAATACTGAACAAGAAGCGACAGTGGCAGTGGTAGGGGAAAATCGTTCTCTAGTGCGCATGTTTACTGGCAAAATGGCGTATGTTGAACAGCTGATCATTAACAAGGTTATGTCGATGCAGCTGATTCATTGTTGCCATTGTCAACTGTCAGAATTAATATGTTCTGTGCTATGACATAGTTTTGTTCTGTGGTTGTATTATTACTTAAGTAATTTTTAACAACTTCTGTGCTTGAAAAATTTTAACCCTTTCTCGTATGATAATTAAATGAATAAATCAGCTAATCTTAAATCATACCAAATATATTTCTTTTCATTTCGCAACGCTTCCTACGGTACGCGGAGGCAGCTTCTGTCGTTCAATGATTAATTTTTTCCTGTGTCCCAACCTTTAGCACCCCAACAAAATGGTGGAGGTCATCAAAAATTACCCACCGAACATCAAAGGCGCCGACAAGAGTGTCGCTTCTTGTTCAGTATTGTAGATATTCTTTGTATCTACCAAGGAATTATATTCTTGTGTTACGAGGATTATGTTTCACAATGAGTTAATGTGAATGTTTTCCAGGATGAAGAGTATGTTTTCACTGCAAGCAAATTCATTTCAAGAGAATTTATGCAAAAGAGCAAACATCTCAATCAGCTTGAAATGGGAGTATATTCATTGATTAGAAATGATTATTCTTTTCAGAAGATTATTCTATTCAAGAGTATGTATATTCTTGATTGAAGAAATCTTTTTTATCTGTGCACCTTTGGGATAAAAAGATACTAATACTAATAATAATGATGTATGGATATAAAAATTTCTTGAGACAACGATTTAGACTAGGATTGTGATAGTGATTGTTACTATGATGATGATATGTTGCTTAAATTGATCCTAAATATTGCTTCATGTCAAATCTTAATTACTTACATGTTTTAAAATGTTTAATCTGAATAGTGTTGTTCAATCGATGAGAGAAATGTTTATTGATCAAATTGAAAAATCTAGTATTACAATTCCATAATTTTACAATTATTGCATGGAAATAACAATGTCTCACGTGGTCAAATTTCCATTTTCAAACGAGCGCACTTTAATACCTACTAATTGGTGATATATGTCGAAACTTTCTTGATTTATCGCCTATATTATCACAAAACATATCGAAGTATTACCTTCCGAAAGAAGAACACAATGAGCCTCGAGTAATTATGTAAATATCCGCAATAAAAATGTGTTAATTGGCTCAACAATGAGAGTGAGAATGGGAAAAATAGTTGCTACTTAAGGACGAAGTGTTGTTTATGCAAATAAAACACTCAAATACGAAAGAAACTCACTGTTCAAATGTTACACGATATGCTAAATACATTTATTTAAATAAATATTTATCGCATTGGTTTATACCCGATGCACTCTTGTATTTTCGAAATGGAATGTTGATAGTTGACTTGAGTTTGGTTGCGATTTTATCATCTCGTATTAAGTAATGAATCTTCGGAACTTATTCTCAAAAATCCAGGAAATATGTAAAGCAACATATAAAGCAACATTCCTGGAAAATAATAAATTAGGAAACCAAATGAAGTCAGTTGTGGAGATCATAAAACGAGAAACTTGTTCATATAAGGTGGGACTTAAAATCCAATTCATAAACAGAGCATAATAGTAGATTATAGACCTAGGGACTAAAGTGGCACTTTTAATCCCAAGGCGAAAGTTAGTAGCCCGACCAGAAGGAAGGGATTAAAAACAACTTTAATCCCGTGGTTCATACGAGGATGTATTGATATCTAGTTAGCCTAGACCAGTTTCCTGCATAAACAAAATATTGCGTTACCATAGCAACGAACAATAACTTATTAGAAGTGTCAGTGTGAAGTTTGACGTCAAAAAAGTAAACCAGAGTTACGCAATAAATTAAAAGATAAAATATGTCCACGAAATTGTAAAATTCGAAAAATTGGAGTATCAAGCCATCATCAAGTACCTGTATTTAAAATGGTTCAGAGGTAAGCAGATTTACGAAGATATGCTTAATACCCTTGGTGATCAATGTCCTTCGTATGCGACCGTGAAAAATTAGACTGTAAACTTCAAAAGAGCTCAATTTTTCATTGAAGATGATGACCGATCGGGAAGGCCAGTTTCTGTGTCAGTCCCCGGAAATATCGATGCAGTTCATGACATGATTTTAACAGACCGTCGAATTGGGCTAAAACGGATATCTGAAGCACTGAATATTTCATAAGTACGCGTTCATCATATAGTTCACGTCAATTTGGACATAAGAAAAATTGCTGCAAAATGGATCCCCAAATGTTTGAATGTTGACCAAAAGCGTGTAAGGGTAGTAGCATCGCGTTCGATCTGTGCTCGATTTGAAAACGATGTAGACTCCTTAAACCGAATTGTTACTATGGATGAGATTTGGGTACATTTCTACGATCCAGAAACAAAGCAACAATCGATGGAATGGCGACACTCCGGTTCTCCAAGACCTAAGCAGTTTCGTGTCCAAAAATCTGCTGGGAAAGTTCTTGCTTCAGTTTTTTGGGATTGCCATGGAGTTTTCATGATTGATTTTTTGGATAAGGGTAGAACAATAACTGGAGATTACTATTCGACATTACTGACCACTCTACGGGAAAAAATTAAAGAGAAAAGACGCGGAAAGCTATCCAAAGTTATTTTGTTTTTGCAGGACAACGCCCCTGCACACAAATCTCATGTTGCCATGCAAAAAATTCGTGATTTAGGGTTTGAATTACTAGAACACCCCCCTTATTCACCAGATTTGGCTCCGTCCTACTATCAAATCTTTCCTCAACTGGAAAAAAGTTTTAAAGGTCGTAAATTTTCTTCCAACGAGGAGGTAATAAAAGCTGTGGAGGTCTGGTTTGCAGAGCAAGGAGAAATATTTTTTTTGAAAGGTCTAAAGGCGTTGCAGGTTTGCTGTAATAAATGTATCCAATTAAGAGGAGAATATGTTGAGTAATAAAATATTTTGACATTGAAATTTTGTTTGGTTCTATAGCAGGCTAAGAATTTTTCAATATATCCTCGTATTACATCTCAACTGTTTTTTGATTCAGATTTTATTAAATTTAAATTAGCCGAAAAATTGTAAGGTTGAGAAAACGCGAAAAAATCGAAGTTGTTCAAACTGGTTCAAATTTGGTAGGCAAGTAGAAAGCCAAAAAATAAACAACTTTTACATATAATTTATTTTCGAAATATTGAAAAATACCTGTGGCGTAGCTGCGGGCGATGCCGGGCCTGAACGCTCACGTAGACCGCGCGTGAGCGCAAATTATTTCCGAGGCGCTTTGCTTCGAGAAGATTGGGGAACGTTCCTAAGACTTTCGACACTGATAAAAATACCCGATTAGAGACAAAAGAATCATGCTTTTGGATTATTTTCTCTTCTAACAAAGAAATTGTCTTCGTCCCAAATATTTTGCTCTTGAATGAAAATCATTGTTGCATTTGCAATAAATTTTCTATTCTTTTGGCTTCAAATGCTTTTGAGAGAACATTATTAACTTTGTCTCCAGTCCTGCTTGGTTGACTCTTGTCTCAAAACCATAACCACTTGATACAAGGTCCAAATGTGTTTAGTTGACATAATCTACCTCAGCTATCTTCGCCATGCATGAGCTCGGGTCTACCGGTCTACCCGAAGTTTGCCGATTTGAATTTGAGCAAATCGCATCGACAGGTGCAGGGTGCAGGTGACAGCGTATCAGTTCACTGGTCACTAGTTTACGACGGCGTTCTGGTGCCACGGCGAAAATAAAAAAATCTGTCAATTGACACATTTAATCTGTCAATTGACACATTTAATCTGTCAATTGACACATTTAATCTGTCAATTGACACATTTAATCTGTCAATTGACACTTTTAATCCGTCAATTGACACATTTAATCTGTCAATTGACACATTTAATCTGTCAATTGACACATTTAATCTCTCAATTGACACTTTTAATCCGTCAATTGACACATTTAATCTGCCAATTGACACATTTAATCTGTCAATTGACACATTTAATCTGTCAATTGACACATTTAATCTGTCAATTGACACATTTAATCTGTAAAAAAAATTGGATTTGAGGGGGTGAAATATTTTTTTTAATTTTTTTTATAGCCTTTGGCATACCCTTGGATATTTCTAGAAAGATTTGTATTTTTCACTTTTCTTAATACGACCCCTCGTTTAGGCTGTGCGCGTGTCCGCGGATTTTCGAAAATGAAAAAAAAGTTGGAAAAGAAAATTAAAAAAAAAAAAACGAAAAATATGGTACTGTAGAGCTCCGTCTTTGACATTTTTTCGGTGGAGGGGGTGGGTGAGCCAAATAAAAATTGGATTCAATGGGGGGAAATTATTTTTTTTTTATTTTTATAAATAGCCGGGTGCACATCCTTGGATCATTCTAGAAAGATTTCTAGAAATCACTTTTATCGATGCAACAACAAAAACAAAAAACAAAATAAAAAGCTATGTCAGCCAGCAGTTAGCTCATGTCTATTTACTAGTCATGTTCAAACTACCCACTCCGTGGTGGTCGTGCTGGTAGAGCATTCGCCTCTCAAGCATTGGGTCTTGGGTTCGATTTCTAGCATGGTCATCGGTCTTGTGCACGGCATTACACGTTAAAAGGTTAGAGTTGCGTCTTCCCTAGCTTGCACAAGTCTCTCGAAGACTTATGATGGTTTGGCGTACGGGTGCAACAAGTTGACGGAAGTAAAAATTTCAACAATTCTCAGCATGATAATGGTCCAATCACCTCATAGTAAATGTGTCAATTGACAGATAAAATGTGTCAATTGACAGATAATAAAGTGTCAATTGAGAGATTATAAAGTGTCAATTGACAGATTAAATGTGTCAATTGACAGATAAAATGTGTCAATTGACAGATTATAAAGTGTCAATTGACAGATTAAATGTGTCAATTGACAGATTAAATGTGTCAATTGACAGATTAAATGTGTCAATTGACAGATTAAATGTGTCAATTGACAGATAAAATGTGTCAATTGACAGATTATAAAGTGTCAATTGACAGATTAAATGTGTCAATTGACAGATTATAAAGTGTCAATTGACAGACTAAATGTGTCAATTGACAGATTATAAAGTGTCAATTGACAGATTAAATGTGTCAATTGACAGATTAAATGTGTCAATTGACAGATTAAATGTGTCAATTGACAGATAAAATGTGTCAATTGACAGATAAAATGTGTCAATTGACAGATTATAAAGTGTCAATTGACAGATTAAATGTGTCAATTGACAGATAAAATGTGTCAATCGACAGATTATAAAGTGTCAATTGACAGATTAAATGTGTCAATTGACAGATTAAATGTGTCAATTGACAGATTATATGTGTCAATTGACAGATTAAATGTGTCAATTGACAGATTAAATGTGTCAATTGACAGATAATATGTGTCAATTGACAGATTATAAAGTGTCAATTGACAGATTAAATGTGTCAATTGACAGATTAAATGTGTCAATTGACAGATTAAATGTGTCAATTGACAGATTTTTTCATTTTCGCCGTGGCACCAGAACGCCGTCGTACTAGTTAGCGCCATTCTGCCATTGTATTTTCTTTTGTCGAATGTCGATGAGTTGATGTTGATAAATGGTGTTTGCCGGCATGATTTGTGTTGTGAATAGGTATGATGAGTGAAACCGGTTTAAAAAAAATGGTATCGGTGATACTATTCAAAACTGTTTTCGTCCCATGTGTGTACGTCGGACCGTTCAAAAGTTAACAGAGGGGGACTATTTACGTCCACACTGTATAATATTACAATGTTAAGCTATAATATGAAAATTCGTCAATGTAGGTAGAAATTTATTTGTTTTACTTCCTTTACGAGTATTATGATTTTGTTGGTACCACCTAGAGTTAGTTTTGTTTTGTTCCTTATTCACCAGCAATACCAATTTTTCCCTGATTTGTGTTCAGTAATCAAAGTAACGTGTTATGTGTTATAATTTAAATAAATACGTTTTTATTAATATTTATTTTTCTTAATATCCCTATAAGTTTTTATGAATATTTAAATTTCAATTTTGAATTTGATTTTTACCAATGCAAGTTTGTTGCTTTAAAACTTTCTAAATTTTCACATGAACTATTATTATCATTTAAAAAGATCCTCAGGAAATTTGGCCTAGACCATACACATTTTGTCACAAGACCGTTTTGGATCTTTTTAAAAAAGAGTGAATTTTTCACTTGAGAACGCAAAGATTCAAAACAAGAATTCAACATAAACCTAAGATTTTAAATGAAGCATTTGTTGGTTTTATATCAAAAGTCTTTTATTTCAAGACAATGACATCATGTCTATTATTTTAAAGCACGTAATTTTCAAACAATCTCCTAATGAATTTGATCGAAAACTTAGGCTCTTTTGCTTTAAGTTCACATGACTTTGAGCTAGAAAAAATATAGCATTTCCCTCAAAGCTTTTCACAATTTGGAAAAATAATGATTTTGAGACAAAATCATTTTATATTATGACAAAACTAAGGTTTCTTGCCTGACATTTATATAACTTTGTGCTAAAGAAAATGATGCGTTTGCCTCAAAGAAATTCAAATTTTGGTTCAAAATATCCATGCATTTCGCCCATATCAAATGCTGGGCGCCCTTGAGGCAAGTTCAAATTCTTTCAAATCAAGGAATCCTTTTTATCTGTGGAGAAACATCAGGAGCATTCCGAGAAGTAAACGGTGAATATAAAAAAGAACCACGTAGCAGAGTTCAGTCAGTCAGTGAAGATAAAGTCGAACATAAATAGCCCAGTGATAGTTATATAAATTAGAGTATTGTTTTGAAGTTATTGAGGCATTGTATTTCGTAAAATAAATTATTTTAGAGTAAATTTGTTTAAATATGCTACATAACCTAACAATTTTAGATTTTATAGATAAGATGTCAAATTTGACAGGTGAAGCCGATCGATAGGTATACATCGTAAAAGTCATTTTGCATTATTATCAAAGCACAAACTTTTCACGAACTCTAAATTTGCAATCATTGAATTAAAAAACGGTGACACTGTAGATAAAACAGTTTTCAGAAAATGGTGCCAAGTACTGAATTGATAGCACTATAGATTAAAAAGTGAATAAAAAAAGTACAAAAAATTACAAGCGATACATGGTTGTAGGTATTCAGAATGTCATATGGAGACAAAAGAAGAAGAAATATCCTGTGTGTCCTATTTAAAAATTGAAAGTTTATCACCAGTAAGCTGCACGAACTTGAGTTACTTGTCAAAAAAACGCAGTTTTGTCTTGTGCCAATCCTCCAACTTCTACTACATTTTTTTCAAAAACAAAAAAGTTGTAGGGACGAACCACCTTCCGCGAACACCCGGTATAGAAAGAATATCTATTTCGCTCAGTATTCATGATGAAAATCTTCTGAAATGTTTTAAGTTCATTACTACCAACTTATTATCAAAAAATCCGCAGGTTAGAAATGATATTCTGGCAATTGTCTAACGGAAAAGTTCACAGACGATGTACGAGCTCTCTGAAAAATACATCTGGAATTCTTTCTAACGAACACATGCTTCATGTCTAGATTTTAAACAAATACGTATATCAATAATAATAATCTATTTCCTTGCTTGCCTCCAATAAAAATACATTGTAGAACTATTTATATTTCGAATTTACACAATACATCAAAGATCTCTGAATCTTGGTTGGATATAAATACTTCAAGTGAAAAATGTTTTTATTATAACTTTGCGGAAATACCATTGGGTGTGGACAGCTTCATTTTAGTCGATGTCAGAACCGGTTTGAGCTCGTTTTTGAAATTGAACCGGAATGTCGTTATCTGAACTTATTTATAACAATATTTGTAGATGAGATATAAAAATCAACACGAATGACAATTTCGATACAAAAGAATTCCTTTTTTCTGGTACGTATGGCACAGTTCAATTGTTTTATCTTTGCTTGCGCGTTCATCGATTTATTAAACACACACCCTTTATCTAATATCGTTAACCGTGACAATCATGTCAAAATTCGTGAATATTTGCTTTTTAAGCAGAGAAGTAAGTTATTATTATAATATACGAGGATATATTGAAATATTCTTAGCCTACTAAAGAACCAAACAAAATTTCAATGTCAAAATATTTTATTACTCAACATATTCTCCTCTTAATTCGATACATTTATTACAGCGAACCTGCAACGTCTCGAAACCTTTCAAAAATTTTTTCTTCTAGCTCTGCAAACCAGACCTCCACAGCTTTTATAACCTCCTCGTTGGAAGAAAATTTAAGACCTTTCAAACTTTTCTTCAGTTGAGGAAAGAGATGATAGTCGGACGGAGCCAAATTTGGTGAATAAGGGGGGTGTTCTAGTGATTCAAACCCTAAATCACGATTTTTTGCATGGCAACATTAGATTTGTGTGCAAGGGCGTTGTCCTGCAAAAACAAAACACCTTTGGATAGCTTTCCGCGTCTTTTCTCTTTAATTTTTTCCCGTAGAGTGGTCAGTTATGTCGAATAGTAATCTCTAGTTATTGTTCTACCCTTATCCAAAAAATCAATCATGATTACTCCATGGCAATCCCAAAAAACTGAAGCAAGAACTTTTCCAGCAGAGTTTTGGACACGAAACTTCTTTGGTCTGGGAGAACAGGAGTGTCGCCACTCCATCGATTGTTGCTTTGTTTCTGAATCGTAGAAATGTACCCAAGTCTCATCCATAGTAACAATTCGGTTTAAGAAGTCCACATCGTTTTCAAATTGAGCACAGATCGAACGCGATGCTACTACCCTTGCACGCTTTTGGTCAACATTCAAACATTTGGGGATCCATTTTGCAGCAATTTTTCTCATGTCCAAATTGACGTGAACTATATGATGAACGCGTTCGTATGAAATATTCAGTGCTTCAGATATTCGTTTTAGCCCAATTCGACGGTCTGTTAAAATCATGTCATGAACTGCATCGATATTTTCGGGGACTGACGCAGAAACTGGCCTTCCCGATCGGTCATCATCTTCAATGGAAAAGGACCCCGCACTTTTCTTATGTAAAGTGGCGACCGGTCAAATTTTCTGAAAGTTTGCTATGTTGTTGTACCCGACTCAGTAACTAAAAGTGTCAATGGGCCCTACTCAATCCGATGGCTAGTTTTCTAAATACGGGGTGTTAAAGTTGAAAATTGCCCAGATTTTCGGATTTATTTTTTATATATTGAGAAGTTAGATCAGATTTCTGTTGCATGCAGACGTTTACTACGTTCTAGTAATGGAATTAGTGGATATGAATGATTAAAAATATTTATATTTACAAGGTGATTCACGAATGTATGACGGTAGTTTTTTGCCAAAATTCACTTTTTCTATTGTGACGTCAGGGAGGCATATTTTTGGAACGTTCTCTTCGATATAGTATTTTGACGAGAAAATATTGCACAGTACATATTTTTCATACAGGGTGTTTCACAGAGAGAACCACTAGACAAAATTATTTTCTTTTAGGATTAATTAGAAACCCTGTATTTATGGATTGATTTTTGGGAAAAGTAATACCACAAACATATGTGTGTCTCTAATATACAAAATATTTAAGGTGGTTTATTCATTTTGGGAAAAGTACAAAAAACATGAACAACCTGTATTCAAAAATTTTCCCGGTCAAATGTAACTATTTTCTTACATATATTGATTTTCATACCATCTTCAGAGGTATGAACTCTGAATCCGATACTATGACCAGTTTTCGAGATACAGGGCGTTAAAGTGGAAAATTACTGATTTTATCAGTTTTTTCTTCAAATTGAAAATCTGGATTGATTTTATGTTGCGCCTATGAGTTTAATATGAGTTTCAGTCAGATGTACATGGAAAGGTTCAGCTGAAAATATTTACTGTTACAGCGTTATTCACGAATAAATCACAATAGGTTTTTGCAAATACTCAAAATTCCCCCAGGTAGCACATCATATCGGCTGAATCTTGGTTCCATATTGGGCCAATATAGATATATTGTACATGAAAATTCAATATTGGTCCAATATGGGTGAATATTCAAAAAACAATATTATATTAATAACATTGGTGGAATATTGGTTGAACTAGTTTTGAATGTAGATTATCACACGAAATATTGGGTCAATAATTTCTACCAATATCGATAATACAATATTGGTTATATATTGTTTTCCACATCTAGAATAAATATTGCAATCCAAATATTCCAGTCATATCGATTATAGGGGAAAAAACTATATTTTATTTCCAAGTTTGTTAGAATATTGGTTGAATATCATTTCCACTTCATTTGACAAATTGTAATAACTCATATTGAGTCAATATTGGTTCAATGATATTTACCAATATCGATAAAACAATATTGTCTTCTCATCGTTTTTAACATCTACAATAAATATCGCAATCCCAATATTCCCCTGATATCGATTCTAGGAATAAAAACTATATTGTATCTCCAAGTGTGATTACACATTGGTTGAATATCATTTCGCCAATATTCAACAAATCTTATGAATTAATATTGGGTCAATATTGGTTCAATAATATTTATCGATATCGTTAAAACAATATTGTCTTCATATTGTTTCCTACATCTAGATTGAGATGAAATTTGAATATTGGCCGAATATTCAATGAAACATATTGAAATTATATCATGATCAAACTTAGATAAAAATCCGCTAGATGGCTCTACATATACAACGTCTTCTAAAACCTACGAAAGTATATTAAATACTTCCTTTACCTTGTTTTCAAGACAGCTCACTCGGTGGTTATGGCGATCAAAAGTCAGACTCTGGTGTAACCTTCATCAACTAAAGGACATTTAATAATTTACCAAGGTATATTGACATCCACCAATATATCCAAATGATATTGTACCAATATCGATAAATATTGTACCAATATCAATAAATATTTTGAGGCCATTATTGCTTCAAGAATATTCCACCAAAACTATTTCTAAAATATTCATACAATATTCGACCAATATCGCAAAATGTTCACATACTACTTCTCGACAATATAACTTTTAAATATTGTGCCAATATTGTCAGAATATTGTATCAGCGATATTGTACCAATATCGCCGAACATTTTGAGGCCAATATTAGTTCAAGAATATTTTGCCAATATTATTCAAGTAATATTGGACCAATATCGCCGAATGTTCACATTTTTTTTCTCGCCAATATTGCATTTCCAATATTTCGCCAATATGTTCACAATATTATACCAATATTTTACCAATATAGGTGTGCTACTTGGGCCACAGTTCCGTCACAGATAAGTTATTCCAAGAAGTTAATACCTAGTCGTTTACAATTTTGAGTCTGAAATGATTACTTTTCCTACAGGGTGAGCCATACAGCCAACCATACCAAAAATAATTATGCTTTGAAATAATTGAAATGAGAACTTATTTAGTGAATTTTATTATTATATCAAGCGCACACAGCACTCTGATTTTGACAAATGATGATATAATCGTCACATTTCAATGCAAACTTTTGACGTACAAAATATCTTTGGCAGTAAAAGATGATCATTCAACTGCCCGGTATATTAAAAACACCTTCTATAGGACACTGTGACAATTCGGACAATACGTAGGCGGGCTCAATAATTTCTATTAAAATAATTCTATTGAACCTTGAATGCTTGTCGTACTTCTGTACACATGGCTTTTATTTCTGGCAACACATTTGGATTTCAGTGGGATTATAAAATTAGCAATAAATTATGTCCCAAAATACAAAGTGCAGTTTCGTTGACTGTATGAGCCTAAAATATACTCAAATTTTTCATCTTTTTGGCAGAATTTTCATATCTTTCACTGGTCTCAAAAGCATAAACGAGATAATCGTCACCTGAAATCTGTCACCATCTCCCAGTCCAATTTTGAATGTGTAATTTATTGGTTTTATTCTTGTAGGGCCTGTAATATATCTTGTTGTTATGACATCCATTTTTACTGCTTAGTTAGCTTCAATAGAGAATATGCAAGTGATTTAAATTTACTTGATTTTTTTACCTCATATACTCTATTGTCTTGAAATTCCACCTAAACCATTAGTTTATCATTTAGTTTGTATTTAACTCCATAAAACTTGAATCAAAAAGTGCATAATAAGCGGGCGGATTTCAAATTTGCGAAACGCATCACCATTGGTCGATACGAAGAATGACGTCACATGGCACGTTATGAAAGGACCAGGCACGTTTCTTATGGAAAATGGCTTTCCGTGAATTTGTCCGAATTTTTGGCATGGTGTAGATCTGGATGCACTGATCAAAAGTGTCCATTTCCAAAAACTCCAAATATAGACAGTTTTCGAGCTATGGCTCTATCAATGTAATTTTTTTAGCATTTTTTGGATTTTGACACATAATGAGTTCACTCTCATACTTAGGAAAAACCGAGTTTCAACGAATTAACTGCAGAAATTGATTGAAAAATAATTCTTCCTTCGTTTCAGATACTGTCATTTGAAGAAATTATTATACACTGCTCGTCACAGACGATGTAACTGGACTATTATTTTCAATTTCTATAGTCCAGTATTTGTAGAAACAAAAACTTCTGAATTGCTCAAGGTATCACAGAGTCACATATAATAATATTCGATACACACTATAAGGAACTGAATCTGAGATACTTTTTTTTTAAATGGTTTCCTGTCGTCAAAGAAATAGTGGTAAATGCAAAATGAGCATATAGAAAATCGTTCATAATGTAGGCTGATGACATAAATACTCGTATCGAATGCAGTTTGTTTATACCGAGTGATAAATATCAACAGAAACAAGGGAATACATACCCAATAATCATTTCTAATCGCTAATCGAACCGTTAATGCAAACGGATTCGTAAAAATGTCTGAATTTTTTATTCGGTGTAGGCAAGAGCTTTTTCAGTTGAACAATTTATGAGTGGTAGGTCAACAATAGTTGAGATTTCATAAGAAAAATATTCAATTTATTAATGGACAGATCGAACCACAGTTACTTAACAGTGTTCACTTCATCAAACATATTGATTCTTCACAAATATTATTTTGATAGGTATACGGTTCTTGGTGGCATCACGTCTCGAAATGGCCATTTCTCGAATAACCTGGTCTTCATTTCTACGGATTGACTGCATTCGACCAGGAGCAAGCCTAGTATTACATACAAAGCACTTGAAAGATTCACTTCACAAACCGAAAACAATGAATTTGAACTCAATGACAGATACTCTGACATTAATAATTGTTGTTTTTCCGATTTTCTCAAAGCCTACCATTATTTTTATTTCTCGACCTCCTTGTATATCTATGTGAGCTGAGATATTCTAACGTTAGAAATGTGACGGATGAAACACCATGTCCGAAAAACCTATCTGAAAAAAAGGACAAAGCGACTGTAAAGATTTCGAGCGATTCATTTATGGTTTGCGATTCACTAGCAAATATTTGAAGATTGTCAACACTCATTATCAAGAATAGTTATTCAAGACGGTTGCTAGATTATTATTGCCAGGATAGGGGCTACAGTTGCAAATTCTACTCCAAAACGTACAAAGTAACTTCTCGAGAAGATTAATTTAAGACGCCTTTCAGAAAAAAAAATTATATGCAAAGTCATGCAAGTTTTGCCAAATGATTTTTTAAAATCATTTTCGAATATTTAATTCAGCTGTGAGTCAAACGATGTCTGCAGCCAGAAAGTCACGTTTCGTCCCGCCAAACTTGGATTTGCCGTCAATTACCAGAGACATATTACAACATTTGCAAATACCATAAATAACCAAGAACCGTACCACTCGATATAATTTTTATGAAGAATCAATATGTTTGATGAAGTGAACACTGTAAAGTAACTGTGGTTCAATCTGTCCATTAACAAATTGAATATTTTTCTTATGAAATGTCAAGTATTGTTGACCTCTCACTCATAAATTGTTCAACTGAAAAAGCTATTGCCTATACCGAATAAAAAATCCAGACATTTTTACGAATCCGTTTGCCTTAACGGTTCAATTAACAATAACAGCAGTAATGATTTTTGGATATGTATTTCCTTGGTGCTATTGATATTTAACACTCAGTATAAACAAACTGCCTTCATCTCGTCAGCGTATATTATGAATACGATTTTCTAGTTTCTCATTTTGCATTTTCCACTATTTTCCTGATGGCCAGGAGAATATTTCAAAAAAAAATTCAAATCATTTTTAGAGTGTATATCGCATATTATTTTTTCAAATGCCACAATTGAATTGTATTGGATATAAGTATGTTTGTTAGAACTAGAACAATTCAAGAGGTTTTGTTTCTACGAACACGGAAATACAAAAGTTGAAAATAATAGCCCAGCTACATCGCCAGTGACGAGCAGTGTATGCTAATTTCTCCAAATGAATGTATCCGAAATGAAATACAACTGTTTTTCAGTCAATTCCTACGCAGAAATCGATAGAATTCCGTTTTTGTTGGGTATAAGAGGTAAGCGATTATGGGCCACAACCTAGAAAACGAAAAAAATCAGATATTGATACGGCCCTATCTTGAAAACTGTCCATTTTTGTAGTCTGTAGCGATAGCCGCTTGATCAGTGCATCGAAATCCACATCATATCAAATATTCAGACATTTTCACGGATCCATTTGCCTTAACGGTTCGATTAGCGATTAGAAATGATTATTGGGTATGTATTCCGCTGTTTCTATTGATATTTAACACTCGGTATAAACAAACTGCATTCGATACGAGTATTTATATCGTCAGCCTACATTATGAACGATTTTCTATATGCTCATTTTGCATTTACCACTATTTCTTTGACGACTAGGAAACTATTTAAAAAAAGTATCTCAGATTCAGTTCCCATAGTGTGTATCGAATATTATTATTATTATTTGAATATATGTGACTCTATGATACCTTGAGCAATTCAGAAGTTTTTGTTTCTACAAAAGCTGGACTATAGAAATTGAAAATAATAGTCCAGTTACATCGTCGGTGACGAGCAGTGTATAATTTTTTTTCAAATGGCAGTATCTGAAACGAAGAATTATTTTTCAATCGATTCCTGCAGTGAAATCATTGAAACTCGGTTTTTCCTAAGTATGAGAGTGAACTGATTATGTGTCAAAATCCAAAAAATGCAAAAAAAGTTACATTAATAGAGCCATATCTCGAAAACTGTCCATTTTTGGAGTTTTTGGCAATGGACACTTTTGATCAGTACATCCAGATCTACACCATACCAAAAATTCGGAAAAATTCACGGAAAGCCATTTTCTATAAGAAATGTGCATTTTCCATTATCATAATAGCGATTAAAACTGCAAATCCCTAACTCAATTTATAACTGTCAATAGTGTCAATGGCCATAACTATAGAGCTGTTTTTTGTCGTTGAACCGTATTCAATAATGTTTTAAAAACTTTTTCAATTTTACGTCATAGATTTCACTATTGCTTCAAAATGGTGCATTTCGTTTTAAAACATTCTGTCTATGATGTAATTTTTTCAACGCTAAAATGAAAAGTTTTTAAAACGGCCCAAATAATTTAAAAAAAGTGATCCGACAAAAAACACCTTAGAAAGGCTTGTTCATTGAAAACTGCTCTGGTTGATCGACATCACTTTCACATATGTTCATCTCTCTCTAACACTTGTACTGCATTTGTCTTACTCTTTTATAAAATATCAACTTATTCAAGCAAGTAGAGCAATCAGAGTACGTCTCAATGAACGACACTGAAGAAGAACAACACTGATCGCACCATGCGACGTCATCCACAGCGCGCGAAAATCGAGGCGTTCAAATAGGTCAAATTCAATCGGTATTTTATATATTATTTTAAATATTAATTCCAAGACTTTCAACCGTATTTATATTATTTACTATGTTATAACGAAGTAAAAAATTCATTAAACGAATTTAAAAAAATATGCATATTCCCTATTTCATGTTGACAATGTAATGGTCGGATAAACCTGGATCCCATAATTTCCTGACAGTATCCGTCTCAAAATTCAAAGGAAAATTATCAAAGGTGTTTTTTAGTGTTTTTTTCAAAGTTAAAGGAACAGAAACTCTTACACAACAATAAGCACTCTTCGAGGAACTTTACACAAAAATCTGTTAGATATAGTTCAATATCCGTCGTGGTATTAGCCACGGAAGTAGTTGTTTTCTGACAGATGTTTGCCTCATATTTTTCACTAGGTGGAAATATTTGGAAAGAAAGGATACGTCGACTTTATTCATGTCATCTCCGGAAAAAAAAAACTTTTTCGAATTCTTGCTGTTTTGATTTGTTCCGAATGATAACGCTAAATATAAACGAATTGAGGCTTGTCACTTATATTATTAGCTCGAGAGAAATGGTAATAGAACGACTCCCTCGGCACTTGCCAAAACAAACTTGGCGTACGAGAGAAATAATTGCGCACATCTGTTCAGGTGCAGTAACATTTATAAGGATGAGTTAACAGTTTTTCCTGGATATACGCCTATTCATCTTCAAGTTATTTGCTTTGTTGTATTTTGCTTTTCTTCTAATTATACGAACTAGTCACATTGTCGCGAGGGCGTAATTGCTCTCTAGAATTTATGGTAACTTAATCGATTGTTCGTATTTCGGTGCATCAGTTGCCCATTTTTTCACATCCACTTACAATTGATATAATCTTTGAATTTCAAAAATATCCACACAAAGTCTAAGGTGATAAATCAAGAGATCTAGTAGGCCAATTTATACTTGAGTACCGGTCCAACAAAATGTGGAGAACCTCCATTTCGTTGAAAAGAGAGCTGATTCCAAGAAGTTATATTCTGAGTGTCTGAGAAGTTTTATGGTCCAGATGGAGTTGTATCAAGAAGGTTAAGATACTTTTATCTGTTGTGGTCATAAAATCCACTGCAAGATTTGATACTCATATGATTTTCAGAGTATTCTGAAGTTATAGAAAAAAGGTTTGCTGATAATATAATAATTCATAGGCAAAAAAATAATAAAATAATTGTCCCTATGTGTTTTGTAGGCATGTCTTTGATTAAGTCTTGATATATTCGACTTACTTCTTTTGATCATTGGAAAACTTTCGAAAATGATTAATACTATAGAAGAGAGGATATCAATATTGTAGCTACGAATTTTGAAAATAGACGATGTGGAAAAGAACCATATTATATCAGTACGTGTTGAAATTGATGAATAAGTTCATGGAGTCATGGATCAGTGCAAAACAAAGAACAAGAACGAAAAAATCCTATGAGAAAGGAAGAGGTCACTGTTGCAGAGGTAGGACATGCAGTGATGAACAAAATTTTTCAAGTCTGGGAACTGAAAATAATCCGAGGGGGCTAAATCTGGCGAATAGGGTTAATGAGGGAGCAATTCAAACTTTAATTCATCAATTTTGGCCATTGCAATAACGGATGTGTGAGCTGGTGCATTGTCTTGATGAAACAATTTCTTCGTAGCCAAATGCAGCCGTTTTTGCTTGATTTCTTCGCTCAAACGTTGCAATAACTTCGCATAATAGATGACCTTATCAGTCCATTGTTTTGATTGTTCTTTTATTTCGGTTGTGAAGTGATGGACCCATGTTTCATCCATGGTTATGAAACGGCGCAAAAATTCGGCTTCATATCTGTGAAACCCTGCCAAACACTCGATGGAAACATCTTCACGACGCTGTTTTTGTTCCATTGTAAGCAAACGCGGCACCCATCTTGCGCACAGCTTTCTCATTTCCAAATTTTCAGTTAATATGCGCTGTACCGAACTTTTTGAAATGCCTACTATGTCTGCTAGCTTGCGCACTTTTAGTCGACGATCATCCAGTACCGCTTTGTGGATTTTCTTCAACATTTCTGGAGTCGTCACCTCATTTGGTCGACCACTGCGATGGTCGTCTTCGCAGGTCGTACGGCCTCGTTTAAACTCTGCTACCCAATATTTTCCTGTTGATAACGAAGGAGCAGTCTCACCCAGAGTAGAATCTAGTTCAGCTTTTATATTGGTTGGGCTAAAGCGTTTCAAATAAAAGTATTGTATCACATAACAATGACCAATTTTTTCCATGTTTACAAATTCACTGAAAACGTTTTATATTGATGGCAGCCAAAGAAATACTAAACAACGTGGCCCACCATGCACCCCCTAAGGTTGAGGCCCGGAAGGATGAACGCCCCAGCACTCGTACGTACTCGAAAGCTCACCCCCCCTATCCACCACCCTCGCTCGTTAAAGCGGTTCCTCATCCTGATGACTGGCGATCAGCAGAATAAAATCTGACCGTTTGATATGGAGTGCCCAGCCAATTCTCGGCTTGAAGCTCCCTTATATCTGACATGAGTTGACTTTTAAACAATGACTTTACTTTACTTTACTGTGCATGGTGCCCCCCTGAAACTGGCTGAAGGCCTGAAAAAACTCTCGGCTGAGGGCCGAGTGCTGTGTGCTGAGTTAACTGAAATTGAAATTACTACTTGGTCGGTTCTTCGTGGATCTGAAACATAAAAGCATGATTAATCGAGATTTGGTGCCTGTTGAAGTAGGCGTTGGCGTCGCCGAAGGTCTCGCCTCCGCCGTACTTCTTCAGGGGTGTCGTTGTCTCCTTGGTTTACTGGACGTCTGTATTTGTCTCTGTCTCTGCAAACAACGTGGCGTCTTCAAACTTGAAACATATGCTGTATAGATTGTGTACTTTCTAGTACAATGGTATTTTTTAAGCAACTACCGCCATCTCTAGGTCAGGCCAGATACTTCTGGGGCCATCCTCGTACATCCTCATTGGTACAGGAAACTCATTCACAAATTCCCCAGAACTTAAATGTTTGTGCTGAGATTCTGGGGGATCATATTTTAGGTCCTCAACGGACAAACGTATTTTGAACTTCTTCACACAGCTGTAAACCCCAGAATCACTGAACTACATGAAAACGATTATCTACTTGAAAGTCACCTCAACTTCCAACAAGATGGAGCTCCTCCACATTTTGTTGCACCAGTATGTAAATTTTTAGATGATTTATTTTCCAGGGTGATGGATTGGAAGGTGAAGACCAATAGAAAGGCCTGCTACATCTCCTGATCTATCATCATGAGACTTTTTTTGGGGACATTTAAAATCCAAAGTAAACATCACACAGCCAAATTCTCTCGATGTTCTACGCAGAAGAATTGTAGATGAGTGTAGTATAGTGACTCCAAAAGTATTAAGAATTGTACGGAAACATCTCGAAAATCGCTTATTACGTTGGCATGAAACTGAATGATTCATATGGGCCAGTACAATGATAACGTATTTGGTGGAAGAAGACCCTCGCAAAATAAAAAGTCTAAGCGATTTTCAATTTTTTCTACTACTTCGGAGGTAAGAGGGAGTGACCAGTTTTATCTTTGACACACTGTATATGAGCTGGCTAAATTCACTCAAACAAAATTCAATTCCTCATCCGCTTTACAATAAGAAATAGTACATCAGTCAAGCAAATATTGAATTTTACAGATCCAGAATTTTAAAATATTATTTTGTAACGACATTTCGTCAAAAGCCTTCTAAGAATTATTATACGAGGATGTATTGATATCTAGTTAGCCTAGACCAGTTCCCTGCATAAACAAAATATTGCGTTACCATAGCAACGAACAATAACTTATTAGAAGTGTCAGTGTAAAGTTTGACGTCAAAAAAGTAAACTAAAAGAAAAAATTATCCACCGAAATTGTACCTGTATTTAAAAGGGTTAAGAGGTCAGCAGATTTACGAAGATATGCTTACTACCCTTGGTGATCGATGTCCTTCATATGTGACCGTGAAAAATTGGACTGCAAGCTTCAAAAGAGGTAAATTTTCCATTGAAGATGATGACCGATCGGGAAGGCCAGTTTCTGTGTCAGTCCCCGAAAATATCGATGCAGTTCATGACATGATTTTAACAGACCGTCGAATTGGGCTAAAACGGATATCTGAAGCACTGAATATTTCATTCGAACGCGTTCATCATATAGTTCACGTCAATTTGGACATGAGAAAAATTGCTGCAAAATAGATCCCCATCAAATGTTTGAATGTTGACCAAAAGCGTGCAAGGGTAGTAGCATCGCGTTCGATCTGTTCTCGATTTGAAAACGATGTAGACTTCTTAAACCGAATTGTTACTATGGATGAGACTTGGGTACACTTCTACGATCTAGAAACGAAGCAACAATCGATGGAATGGCGACACTCCGGTTCTCCAAGACCTAAGAAGTTTCGTGTCCAAAAATCTGCTGGAAGAGTTATTGCTTCAGTTTTTTGGGATTGCCATGGAGTAATCATGACTAATTTTTTGGATAAGGGTAGAACAATAATTGGAGATTACTATTCGACATTACTGACCACTCTACGGGAAAAAATTAAAGAGAAAAGACGCGGAAAGCTATCCAAAGGTGTTTTGTTTTTGCAGGACAACGCCCCTGCACACAAATCTCATGTTGCCATGCAAAAAATTCGTGATTTAGGGTTTGAATTACTAGAACACCCCCCTTATTCACCAGATTTGGCTCCGTCCGACTATCATCTCTTTCTTCAAGTGAAAAAAAGTTTAAAAGGTCGTAAATTTTCTTCCAACGAGGAGTTAATAAAAGCTGTAGAGGTCTGGTTTGCAGAGCAAGAAAAAACATTTTTTTGAAAGGTCTCAGGTTCGCTGTAATAAATGTATCCAATTAAGAGGAGAATATGTTGAGTAATAAAATATTTTGACATTGAAATTTTGTTTGGTTCTATAGTAGGCTGAGAATATTTCAATATATCCTCGTATTAAACATTAGAAACTCAAGCAAATAGAAATTGAACTTCCTTCATAGCACTACATTTCTATCTATTTTTTAAAAACATTTTTCGATTGTGTGGCAGAATCAAACAATCAAGGGCTTTTCCCATACAAAAGATAAAGCACAAAAGAAGACAAAAACCGTGGATTTCATTAGGTATCAAAGTCTCTGCTAATAACCTACGATCATTGCATACTATTAAAAAACTCATAAAAGAAGAATGGTTCAATAATTATTACTTGAAATACAGGAATATTTACCGCAAAATACTGAATAAGGCGAAAGAATTCTATTATAAATCCAGAATTGAAAAGGCTGATAATCCTATAAAAGAAACCTGGAGAGTCATGAATGATCTTAGAGGAAAAACAACTCTACAAACATCAAACTCAATGAATCCTAACATACTCAACTCACACTATTGTACCCTGGCTGAACGTTTAACCAGTAATATAACGACGACTCTTGACCCCCTAAAAATGATGCGTCCTATTGACTTGCATCAAGGACTCCAGCTAACAAATACAAGCACTCTGGAATTAAAACGTACTATAAATAGCATGAAAAAAAAAAATGCAGCAGGAATTGATGAAATATCAGCTAAAGTATTCCAAAATCTCCCTGATTCAGCTTTAACCGTACTTGTAAGCCTAATAAATGAATCATTTAGAACTGGAATATTCCCGGAGATCTTAAAAATTTCATTAATCATCCCTATATATAAAGGAGGGGACTCTACAGACCCCGGAAACTACCGCCCTATTGCACTTATACCCACTTTAGCAAAATTAATTGAGAAACTGGTAAAAGTTCGAATTCATGAATATTTAAAAGCAAATAATATATTAGGGAAACAACAGTTTGGGTTCCAAAAAAACAAGAATACAAATGATGCTCTCTTCTCCTTCATGGACAAGGTCTACTCGGGCCTAAATAGGGGGTCAGCTGCAGCAGCGGTGTTCTGCGATTTCTCCAAAGCATTCGACTGCGTGAACCACGGAATTCTGCTGCAGAAGCTGATCCACTACGGTTTCACAGGCAACACCCTTCGATGGTTTGAGAGCTATTTAACTGGTCGAGAACAAGCGGTCAAAACTAATACTTTGTCAAAGACCTTGCATATAAGACATGGAGTTCCACAAGGATCAGTCCTTGGACCTCTTTTATTTTTACTTTACGTGAATGATATGGTTTCACTTGATATAAAAGCAACAATTACACTGTTTGCAGATGATGCCACCTTCCTATGGCAAGAAGAAAATAATAGCAAGTTACAGCTAAACATAGAAAAGGATATCCAAGTTATTAAAGACTGGTGTGAATCAAATCTCCTTTCACTCAATATTAAAAAAACAAATATCATATCTTTTCATTGCAATATCCCCAATGTAGACGTTGGTAGTGAAGTAATTTTAAATAGAACAACAACCAGGTTCTTAGGATTACACATAGATAACAAACTGACATTCAGTGATCATGTAATAAGTATGTGTAAGAAATTAGCATCTGGCTGCTATGCTGTCAGAACCATTGCCACTGAATTAGGGTATGCATCCGCTAGAACAGCTTATTTTGCCCTGCTTGAATCCCATCTCAGATATGGAATAGCTTTTTGGGGGGCATGCAGTAATCACCTATTCCAGAGAGGTTTTATTCTGCAAAAACGAGCCATGAGGTACATGTGTAGGGCGAAGCCACGAGACTCTTGCAAGGACTTGTTTAGGAAATGTAGAATCCTCACTATAATTTGTTTATACGTCCTTGCTTGCTTGCTTGCTTGCTTGATTCACAAAAACAGACATACACTACTACTTGTATCTTCCCGATATAACACAAGGCAGACTGGCCAAGTTAAGTTGATAAAACCCCGCACCGCTATGATCAAGGACTCAATTATTTATACCGGGACAAAAATATATAATCATATGCCAGATGACATTAAACAAATTGAATGTAATAAAAAGTTCCGAGCAAAAGCTAAGACAATACTAGCAGAAACACCACTTTACAGTTTGGATGAATATTTTTCACACAGATTCTAATTTATAAGCAGTGGGAAATCTGGTATTTGTATTTGTAAACTCAAAATACTTGGGTCATAAGGACTATAATTTTGAGTGAACCTCGCAATATTTTAATAACTTGTAGTGCTCTTTTTTTTCTATCTTATTGTTATACTGATATATTCTAACTAACATGGTTTATCATGTACATAATTTATAATTATATTTATATTACTCTTTTTATAGATTTCTATATATTTTTACTTAAAGTTTATCTAGATTTAACAAGCTTTGTCAACAAGTGATATCCTGCTTACGACAATAAAGCATATTTTGATTGATTTGATTTGATTGAAAACAAAATACTGTTCAGCTATTCCTGGATTACGAAAACAAACTGTCACTTTGTCAATTTATCTTAGTGAGAACATGTTTTCCTTATTATCGGCGCCAACAACATTCAATGTGCGCACGATTTTCATCATTGCAATATTCACAATTCATTTTTCATCTTTCTTGTATCATATAGATATTTTGGAATATTGTTTCATTTATATGAATAATGTGGTATTTATCTCAGATACGATGTTTTGAGGAAAAATAGTAGTATAAAGCTTCATAATCAACAACTGGTTAAATAAAAGCTTTGGTTGGCACTAAATTGCTTATAACGAGATTTGGTGAAATAAAATTGATGAAATAACGTTCTAAGCTTTTGAATACTAGTCTGCTTTATTGAGGCATCTAATTTATTCTTCCATTACTTTATGAAAGGCTTTGTTAGATCTTTCATATAGATACAAATTATTGAAATGAATCTACAAAAACGTAGTATAAAATTTCCAAATTCCTATTATCTTTGGTCCATGTCCATACAAGTGCATGTTACAAAGCATTTATGAAAATAAAAATATTTGGGATCATATATCTTTATTCATCTCGATATCAGTCTTGTACTAATAAACAATAGAGTTAATATATCAACAACATTATTCGACAATACTTTTGTATTTTTTTTGTTTTTAATTCCTACTTTGTTATTGCTGTATACATTATTTTAATAAATATTATCTAACGATATCTGAATTCATTTAACTTTGATTCATTTTAGCATAACTGCCCGTCAGTACTTGGACGACGTGTATCCAATTTGTTGGATAGGACACCAACCTTAGCCTCCAAGATCTCCAGACTTGAACCCCTTGGACTTTTGCATCTGGGGGCACCTCAAGTCCTTGGTTTATACGATCCACATTGGATGTGTAAATGATTTAAGAAATCGCCTTATTGCAGGCTGAGAGAAAATTCAAAACACACCCAGGAATATTTCAAAGTTCAATATTAAAAAAATACCTGAAGTCAAAGAAATGTCGGTCGGAGGCGTGAATTAGGCTTCGTGCTTTTAGAAAAATATTTACATTTTTAAAAGTTCTTTGTTTTCCTAAACTATACTAAATTTTCTGTTTTATTTGTTTTTTCAATTGTTTATGAACAAAAGCTTGTTTTCAAACCGATCTTTCACGTCTATTATTTATTACTTTTAGGATATTTCCATTTTCAACCTTCCTTATGTAACGAATCACGCTTCACTCGTTTCAAGAAAATTCAAAATAAACATTAGGGAATCAATGGTATTTGCCAACTACACATTTCAATAACTGATGGGTTTTGGCACCTATCGTGATCTCAGTCTTCCGCATTTTTCTAATAATTATTACATTGCACTTGAATATATTCTGAAAACAATTTCAACGTTGAATAATTGTATGCTATTTTTAATCGCTGTGATCCACTGAACCAAACCTTGCACTCGTATTTTGATGTGATAGACCAAAATTGTACCTATTTGTACATTGTACACATTTCAGTTGCATTTTCTTATAGCGAAATATTCCAACAATGAATCTGATGGGAAACATTGCCGTAGGGAAATGCTTTTATGATAAGGTTACGACAGCAAACATGATTTTAGAGAAAAATATGTTTTCTATACGAAATTTGATATCCAACCAAAAAAAAAAAACAAACGCTTGCAATGCAACAAAACGTAATTTAGGAATTCATTTTGAATAGTCACCAAAATGCACGATCATATTAGGGCTCATCTGGAAGCCATTAAATTCAGTGTATAGTTTATAATAATATCGCACATGTGTTGCTATGAAAATCGTACCAATACCTACTTGAGAGAAGAAATCTGTAGTTCACAATGAGCTTATGACAAGAGGCATAAGATGTCCGGAGGACTGCTCATTGCTAATATCCTATACAATAGGAAAAGTTGGGTCGAAAATCCATCAGAAAACAACTACTTTCCTGGCTAATGCCACGACGAACATTGAATTACATCTGATGAAATTTCCGTGCAGAGTTCCTACAAGGTTATCTCTGCAATTGCTTGTTGCATGGAAATGTTCATCGAAACATTCGGACCACCTATATATCGATTTCTTCTCCGTTTTATACGGTCTTGACGATCGTGGTTCATGGGTATTACTTAGTTAGGTGGCCGGCGCTGGGATGGCGCTCGCAGTTTGAAGTTATCCACTGTGCGGGCGCGATCTCAGTTTAGGTCTTGAAATGGATTCGGTTGTCGATTAATTCGTTGCAGTCATTAGTTATTGACTGCTAGACCTACCCTATACTGATGAGGGGTAACACCCCCCTAACCGAGTGGTACCGAAAGATCCATGACATAGAATAATTGTTTAGATATAAAGAGTTTTTTTTCATACTGCGAAGAATATCCATTGTTTTTTTCTCGTAACGTTGGACTATCTGAGTTATGAAATATTTAATGCATAAGCAGATTGTATATGAAACCAAAAAGCGAGTCAATTCACTATTTGATTTTAGAACAACCCTTATATTTATTACCAGGCCTAAACAGAAATTGGGATTACGAGACCCAGGACAGATATTTTATGCTCCTAATCTTCAGTCCTGTTTTAAATCTTGAGAGAGTTAGATCTTTGCTGGTAACATGACTTCTTCTGGTAAATGATTTGTTCAAAATCATTCGTTTAAAGGTTTCCTAAAACCGACGCGGGAACGCGGGAGCGGGAACGAGATGAGTCCGATACTAAAATCCATAGTGGGACATACTGGTGTGATTATTCGTATTTCTAAAGGCATACAAGCAACGAAATATGTATGTTTTGCTACGTGTACTGTTTTTCTAGCAATTTGCACGGTTCCAAAGTTCCGTTCCCGCTCCCGCTCCCGCTGCCGCTCCCGCTGCCGCTCCCGCTGCCGCTCCCGCTGCCGCTCCCGCTGCCGCTCCCGCTCCCGCTCCCGCTGCCGCTCCCGCTGCCGCTCCCGCTCCCGCTCCCGCTCCCGCTCCCGCTCCCGCTCCCGCTCCCGCTCCCGCTCCCGCTCCCGCTCCCGCTCCCGCTCCCGCTCCCGCTCCCGCTCCCGCTCCCGCTCCCGCTCCCGCTCCCGCTCCCGCTCCCGCTCCCGCTCCCGCTCCCGCTCCCGCTCCCGCTCCCGCTCCCGCTCCCGCTCCCGCTCCCGCTCCCGCTCCCGCTCCCGCTCCCGCTCCCGCTCCCGCTCCCGCTCCCGCTCCCGCTCCCGCTCCCGCTCCCGCTCCCGCTCCCGCTCCCGCTCCCGCTCCCGCTCCCGCGTTCCCGCGACGGTTTGACGGAACCTTAATGCTTTAGTAAAATAATACCTTTTTGAATAATTTAATAACGTACATATCATGAAATTTCATTCAATTCACTGTTTCTAGTTGGGTTTGGATTAGGAACTTATAAATTAAAAACTTCTCAGATATTCCGGCGTTCCAGTTTTTTTTTTTCTTCCGACATAATAAATGATTTTGGCCGATTTCTTTGTTTCGAGTTGAATTTGATCTTCCACCTGGGCTCTCGGCCAAGATATTAATGAATAACAATTTGATAATCATTTGAATAGATTGAAATCCAGAAAAGTGTTGAAGATAATAATAGATAAAGTAACTTGATTAATTAAAACTAGAGTATGTGCAGAACTGGTAGCAGCTCTCTGATATGGTTTGCCGGAGATTGAGATTTGATAGTTCAGCAAATATATAATTTTGCGGGTGTGTTCCTATGTAAAGGTTGGTATAAAATATTGACGAAGGCACCACTCGGCCTAACAATTAATTGTATCAGCTGTGATAAAACTCTATTTCACCGGAATAACGTATTATTATAGCAATGAATTATACGCCTTTCACCCTCAAAGGTATTCCAATAATCCAATTAATTTTTTTCAGTTCTTTCATACTTTGTTCTTCTTCTTTTTCTTCTTGTTTTTGTGTGTTTCTACATCTTTTTGGTCTATTCCAGTTTACGTGTGTTTTGAGGTTGATTGTGAGAGTGGCTTTATTTTTTGTTGCAATTATTACTTTTCGATATGTATACTTCAAAACTGAACTCCGCCTATTATGCCACTGTCATTATTTCCATAAAAATGTGAAAAATTGAAAATTAACATGGAAAATAAATACGCTAATATTATTATTATCATCATTATTGAGAAGGACTGTATTGTATAAGCGTGAAGTTTGTTGGAAGGGGCCCAGTCGAGATCAGCAAAACATGCGAGTACCATACAACATTGTTTCTACGATAGTTGCTCAATCTGAACAAATAAAAAACTACAAAAAAGTCAGTGGCATAGCGTTTTTTCTCAATATTGTTGCCTGTAGTGTCCACTGAGATGCCACTGGATCTAATAGTTTTAATCTAGTTAGAGCTGAATGAACGCCTTAATGGTTCAAAGAACTGTACCAAATTTCAACCTGATTGGTTCTAGGATATTATTTATGATATTTTATAAGTACCGGTTTTTTAAAACTTCAACTCTCTGTATCTTAGAAACGAAGCAACTCCGGGCATATGTTCATAGGAACTTTTTCCTTAAAATGAGCTTACGATTCACCGTCTGCAGCTTCGTACTGTAGTTAGGAAACACCCTGTATATTCACGAATTTGTAATCTGTAGTAGTTACTCAAGAATACCGTTAAAGCCGAAACCTGTAGCAACAAATAAAGTCTCGGTGGAAATTAGACAAAAGTTATTTCCTTCATCCTGTATTTCAACTCAGTTAATTTTTTTTCTCCATATATTACATACTTTACGACGGGCACTGTAGATTCATGGAATTTTTTAACGATTCGTTTTGATAGTAATTTGATAATTATGCCAACATTCTAAATATATTTCATGCATTATTGCATATGACCTTGGCCAATGCAAACTAGTTCGTAAGTAATGTTAAATGTTTTGATTGTGATTTTTGCGTTTTTATATTTGTCAATGAGGCCCATGTTTCTGGTAATTTTCATTGCCTTAAGGAGGATTGGAAAAAGACTGAAACATAGGATAATTACGGAGGGTACCCAATGAACACCCTCCACATTATCAGGTATGGGTAAGTAGTCAATTTCTCTGAAAATAACCCAAAACTACTACGAGGATGTATTGATATCTAGTTAGCCTAGACCAGTTCCCTGCATAAACAAAATATTGCGTTACCATAGCAACGAACAATAACTTATTAGAAGTGTCAGTGTAAAGTTTGACGTCAAAAAAGTAAACCAGAGTTACCCAATAAATTAAAAGAAATTGTGAAAATCGAAAAATTGGAGTATCGAGCCATTATCAACTACCTGTATTTAAAAGGGTTAAGAGGTGAGCAGATTTACGAAGATATGCTAATACCCTTGGCGATCAATGTCCTTCGTATGCGACTGTGAAAAATTGGACTGCAAGCTTCAAAAGGGATAAATTTTCCATTGAAGATGATGACCGATCGGGAAGGCCAATTTCTGTGTCAGTCCCCGAAAATATCGATGCAGTTCATGACATGATTTTAACAGACCGTCGAATTGGGCTAAAACGGATATCTGAAGCACTGAATATTTCATACGAACGCGTTCATCATATAGTTCACGACAATTTGGATCCCCAAATGTTTGAATGTTGACCAAAAGCGTGCAAGGGTAGTAGCATCGCGTTCGATCTGTGCTCGATTTGAAAACGATGTAGAATTCTTAAACCGAATTGTTACTATGGATGAGACTTGGGTACATTTCTACGATCCAGAAACAAAGCAACAATCGATGGAATGGCGACACTCCGGTTCTGCAAGACCTGAGAAGTTTCGTGTCCAAAAATCTGCTGGAAAAGTTCCTGCTTCAGTTTTTTGGGATTAATATAATAATATATAATATAATATAATATTTATTAACTTCTTCAGGTACAATATATATTTTAGACATAGTAATAGGTAAGTTAATAAACGAAAAAGTCACGTAAACTGTTTCCAGTTTGTGTGTGACTGTGAGAATTACAATCAGGGATATAAAAATCACGTAATAAAATTATAATAATAAAATACGACATTCATATTTAACACTAGATAGCACTACTTATATACACTTATATTGGTTACATCACATATATATATATATACATATAAAGGGACAGTTTGTTATCAAGTAAAAATACATATAGTATACTAATAATAGAGGACACATTTGAGGAGACAGATGACTATATGTATAAACACAGAATTATTTGGAATATACCATTTTATGTATTTGTGTACGAGGCAAACTAGTGATGTAGTCATTCAATTGTTTTTTAAATTCATTTTGATTTTTTGAACTCTTCAATTGATTGGGTAGAGAATTAAATAATTTGGGACTAAGGTAGCTATAGCTTTTTTGTCCTACAACTTTATTCATAAACGGCATTTTCAAATTATTTTGTTTTATTCTAGTGTTGTATTCGTGCTCTATTCTCGAGTGTTTGTGTTTTGATTTGAAAATTTTTTTATTAGTATGTAAAAAGTAGAGTTGCACAGGATCAAATATATGTGTTTCGAGATAAAGGGCATCTGTTGGGTGGGTCCTTTTCTTTTTGAAAATTATTTTAAGGATTCTTTTTTGTGTTACTATCAGCTTATTCATAGCGGTCTTCCCAGCTGATCCCCATGTCAGTATTCCGTAAGTTATGTGTGTTTGGACGAGAGCGAAATATAACGTTTTAACTGTTTTGCTGTTTAACATATCTCTCAAGATTTTGAAACGATGCATTAGAAATTGGAGTTTTTTTATTACATAAGTTATATGGGATTCCCATTTGAGTTGTTCATCTATAATAATCCCTAGATATTTGAACTGTTTAACAGGTGTGATAGTGAAGGTATTGGACACATTGAGAGAAGTAAAAGAGGGTGAGTAGCGCGCAGAAGCATAAATTGGTAGATAGTACGTTTTGCTGAAATTTATTGTTAGGAGTTTATGTGAAAACCATTTTCTGATATTTCCGATATCCATTTCTACTTTATTTTTCAAGGAAGTCCAGTCGGTGTCCTCATAAAAAATGGCTGTGTCATCAGCATATGTGAAGATTTTTCCTGTTGTTGGAATTGAGAATAGGTCGTTGAGGTAAATATTGAAAAGGATTGGGCCCAGGATGGTTCCCTGGGGCACACCATATTCTATATTCTTTAAGTCACTTCTGTGATTTCCAATTTTCACGCTTTGTTTTCTGTCGAGCAGGTAATTTTGAAACAGTTTTAGTGTGGTTCCTCTTACACCAACGTTTTCAAGTGATTTGAGAAGAAGTGGGTGGCTAACTGTGTCAAAAGCTTTTGACAGGTCTATGTTATCCATAGCAGAGTACATTTCAGATGTTAGATCTAAAATAGCATCTTGGGTCGACACACCTTCTCGAAAACCGTATTGCCATGGAGTAATCATGATTGATTTTTTGGATAAGGGTAGATAGAACAATAACTGGAGATTACTATTCGTTATTACTGACCAGTCTACGGGAAAAAATTAAAGTGAAAAGACGCGGAAAGCTATCCAACGGTGTTTTGTTTTTGCAGGACAACGCCCCTGCACATAAATCTCATGTTACTATGCAAAAAATTCGTGATTTAGGGTTTGAATTACTAGAACACCCCCCTTATTCACCAGATTTGGCTCCGTCCGACTATCATCTCTTTCTTCAACTGAAAAAAAGGTTAAAAGGTCGTAAAATTTCTTCCAACGAGGAGGTAATAAAAGCTGTGGAGGTCTGGTTTGCTGAGCAAGAAGAAACCTTTTTTTTGAAAGGTCTAGAGACGTTGCAGGTTCGCTGTAATAAATGTATCCAATTAAGAGGAGAATAAATATGTTGAGTAATAAAATATTTTGACATTTAAATTTTGTTTGGTTCTATAGTAGGCTAAGAATATTTCAATATATCCTCGTATATAGTTCATAGTCCTATTAATAGTCTATAGTCGATGTGAAGACTTCTAATTCGGAATACAAGCTCCCAGTTTCAAAAAAAAAATTTTTCTCTAGGAGGGGGGGGGGGAAGATATATTTTCATCACATTATATTCAGACTTGAATTTGTTTTCAAGGGTAAAAATCATATTTTTGACTTTTGTGTAAACATCCATAAAAGTTCCAAAGTAGATTTATTGGCTTAAGATCGAGAAATCTATTGAAGAAAGTAATAATCCACTTACCAAATATAGGAGAATTTCTGAAAATGTTTGAATTGTGGAAATTGAGATATGTTACCTCTCAGTTCACACAGGGCAACTGGTAGATGAAAATGCCAGAATTTGTTAAAAAATTAACGAATATTTTCCTCATATATAAAATTTCTCGTGAGAGGAATGCAATTATAGAAAAATTACAGAGGAAATTTCCCTCACGTGTAAAAACGTCCATAAAGCTGGATTTATAAACTTGCCGTTCGCCGTTGCAGTTGGCGTTCGCGCTGGCATCCGACTTAAAATGCATTTAACTTGAACGTCAGCCCAACGGCGAACGGCAACGCCGACGGTAGATATAATAGGTCTTTAAGAGGAATGGCTCACAGCGATAATTGCACTGTAGTGACGCGTTTCGCGTCACGGCAGTGCAATTATCGCATTAGATGTCAATTCAAGTGAAGTCGCGCGATTTTAATGTCAGAAGTGAGACTTCAAATGTGTCATCTACCTACAAGTGTTCATATAAGAGTGAGGTGTAAAATTTCCTACCGAATACATTGAAAATTAACCAGATAATTCTGAATAAAACGTTGTTTTTTTTATAAAAAACCGCACTCGGTTATTTTTTTCGTTGTTTCAAAAAATTGCCCTAACCTCCTTCGGAGTCGGGCAATTTATGCTTTGAAACAACGAAAAAAATAAACTCGTGCAGTTTAAAAAAAAACACGTTTTTTCAGAATTATCGGTAATTTTCAATGCACTTGTGGTATTACCCCCGGAAATTTCCCTCACGTGTAAAAACGTCCATAAGAGGAATGCAATTACCGCTGGCTCACAGCGATAATTGCACTGTAGTGACGCGTTTCGCGTCATGGCAGTGCAATTATCGCATTAGATGTCAATTCAAGTGAAGTCGCGCGATTTTAATGTCAGAAGTGAGACTTCAAATGTGTCATCTAAGAGTGAGGTGTGAAATTTCCTACCGAATACCACTCGTGCATTGAAAATTAACCAGATAATTCTGAAAAAAACGTGTTTTTTTATAAAAAACCGCACTCGGTTATTTTTTTCGTTGTTTCAAAAAATTGCCCTCCTCTTTCGGAGTCGGGCAATTTATGCTTTGAAACAACGAAAAAAATAAACTCGTGCAGTTTAAAAAAAAAACACGTTTTTTCAGAATTATCGGTAATTTTCAATGCACTTGTGGTATTACCCCCGGAAATTTCCCTCACGTGTAAAAACGTCCATAAGAGGAATGCAATTACCGCTGGCTCACAGCGATAATTGCACTGTAGTGACGCGTTTCGCGTCATGGCAGTGCAATTATCGCATTAGATGTCAATTCAAGTGAAGTCGCGCGATTTTAATGTCAGAAGTGAGACTTCAAATGTGTCATCTAAGAGTGAGGTGTGAAATTTCCTACCGAATACCACTCGTGCATTGAAAATTAACCAGATAATTCTGAAAAAAACGTGTTTTTTTATAAAAAACCGCACTCGGTTATTTTTTTCGTTGTTTAAAAAAATTGCCCTCCTGCTGCGGAGTCGGGCAATTTATGCTTTGAAACAACGAAAAAAATAAACTCGTGCAGTTTAAAAAAAAAACACGTTTTTTCAGAATTATCGGTAATTTTCAATGCACTTGTGGTATTACCCCCGGAAATTTCCCTCGCGTGTAAAAACGTCCATAAGAGGAATGCAATTACCGCTGGCTCACAGCGATAATTGCACTGTAGTGACACGTTTCGCGTCACGGCAGTGCAATTATCGCATTAGATGTCAATTCAAGTGAAGTCGCGCGATTTTAATGTCAGAAGTGAGACTTCAAATGTGTCATCTAAGAGTGAGGTGTGAAATTTCCTACCGAATACCACTCGTGCATTGAAAATTAACCAGATAATTCTGAAAAAAATGTGTTTTTTTTTATAAAAAACCGCACTCGGTTATTTTTTTCGTTGTTTCAAAAAATTGCCCTCCTCCTTCGGAGTCGGGCAATTTATGCTTTGAAACAACGAAAAAAATAAACTCGTGCAGTTTAAAAAAAAAACACGTTTTTTCAGAATTATCGGTAATTTTCAATGCACTTGTGGTATTACCCCCGGAAATTTCCCTCGCGTGTAAAAACGTCCATAAAAGGAATGCAATAACCCCCTCTCACAGCGATAATTGCACTGTAGTGACACGTTTCGCGTCACGGCAGTGCAATTATCGCATTAGATGTCAATTCAAGTGAAGTCGCGCGATTTTAATGTCAGAAGTGAGACTTCAAATGTGTCATCTAAGAGTGAGGTGTGAAATTTCCTACCGAATACCACTCGTGCATTGAAAATTAACCAGATAATTCTGAAAAAAACGTGTTTTTCTTATAAAAAACCGCACTCGGTTATTTTTTTCGTTGTTTCAAAAAATTGCCCTCCTCCTTCGGAGTCGGGCAATTTATGCTTTGAAACAACGAAAAAAATAAACTCGTGCAGATTTTTAAAAAAACACGTTTTTTTTCAGAATTATCGGTAATTTTCAATGCACTTGTGGTATTACCCCCGGTCATTGCACTGCCGGGCGATAATTGCACTGCGAAAACATCCCGTTGCCATGACACCACAAACAATACTGAAAAATGTCAAATAAACGTCTAAAAGTAAAAAATGTCGCGTGTCTGGCACAATTTTATATATACACTAATAAAAAGGATTTTTTGCATCAACGCATATTTGCGTTGAATCAAAGAGATTGTATTCTTGAATATATAGATCCAACCAAATATTAGTTTGATTTTTTGACGGATTCCTGGTGAATTGAATATTCGGGTGTATGTCATTGATATGTTTAAGGAATTCATTGAGTTTTTCTGGTCCATGGCTCCAAATTATAAACGTATCGTCTACATATCTTAACCATACCTTGGGTTTTAAATTTGCAGTTTTAATTGCCTTTTCTTCTAGTCTTTCTATAAAGAAATTAGCAATAACTAGGCTAAGTGGGCTTTCCATTGAAACACCTTCTAATTGCTCATATATTTTGTTATTGAAAATGAAATATAATGATGTTAAGCATATTTTGAAGAGATTGGATATATCACCATGGAAATTGAAAATGAGAAGAAACTGGCATTCTTACACTTTCCCCTTTTTTTGAAAAGAAAGACGTCTTGGGCATACGGTATATAGAAAACCAACACACACTGATCGATATCTTCACAATACCTCAAACCATCATCCGTGCCAAAAACAAGGTGTAATTAAGACAGTAGTTGATCGAGCTAGAAGAATTTGCGAACCTGAATACCTGGAAGCTGAACAGAAACATCTAAAAAACGCTCTTCTTTCTAATGGGTACAAAGAAAGAGATATTGAGAGGTGTATGAAGAGATATCAGAGACGGAAGAATCAATAGTAGACCAAATGACTGTCCATCCAGTGAACCAAGTAGTGGTCAAACCAACATCGAAAAAAGAAAAGCATTCTTACCATATGTTCCCAGAGTTACAGATCGTATTCGCCGTATTCTGCGGAAATATGAGATTAAAACCGTTTATAAACCTTCAAAAAACTGAAAGACCACTTCAAATCAACGAAGGACAAACGAGACGTACCATGCTCTTCTGGGGTTTATCGCATTCCATGTTCCTGTGGCAGCGTTTATATCGGAACCACGAAACGCTCCGTTAAAACAAGTATCAAAGAGCACAAGTCTTGCTGTCGGTTAGGGCACATACAGAAATCCGCTGTCGCAGAACATACTCTCAACAACGATAACCATAGAGTGAAATTTGAAGAAACCCAAGTCATCTCTTCAACATCTGCCTATTACCCAAGTCTCTTCCGAGAAGCAATTGAAATTCAGAAACACCACAACAACTTCAACAGAACCGAAGAAGGACTACAATTGAACAAGGTTTGGCTTCCAGTTCTCAAAATTCTCAATTAGCTCCCTACCCACAAAGTAACGGTACGAACGATTCTATGTCAGCTAACGCTATGGACCAATCAGATGTAAGAACGTCAAATCGCAGGTATTTATTGAGACAACGTATAACAAATGTCAAGCATTTGACAGCGACTTAAGAAACCAGAAACTTTGAAAATATCTCTTGAAACTGCTAACCACTCGTGTTGGCGAAACGTCGAGATCTTCCATAAACATACGTCGGCCTTACAACCCGAAGAACCACCATGTAAGTGTACTAATTATGTTCATTACATCGCTACGGCCAATATATCACTGCGTTCACTTGTTTACCGCCGAAAGGAAAATATTGAAAAATGAAAACGGTTCTTTTCGCATGTGTATTTCGTCATATCATACGTTCCGTAAGGTTTCGGGCACAGCTGGACGAAAACCAGTATTATCACTATTATCGGTGAGCGACCAGCCGCAAAACATAACAATTATTCGAAAAATGAACCGTTGATTACATAGTGTCAATCATCAATTACCGCGCCTCGTATAAATGCACACGTACGTGTGTAATTTCCATTTCTAACTCTCAACGAAATTGCCCAAATTACAGGCTCCGGCGCGCAGAGGGGCGTTTAATGCGTGCAACAAAATAACACACTTTAGTCCGTGGGCAAGGTTCGATTTGGAATATTCATATCGCGCTGCACATAGACCGAGCTTTAGAGGTTTTTCCACCACGAAATAAAAGAAGCAAATGGCCTATACTGATTTTTATAATATAGTTCGTTAATGAAAACCCTAGGTAAAAATATTACAACTTTTTTGGTTTTTTGGAAATATCTCAAAGATTACTCGAAGAATCGTTTTACAGTCAATTGAACTTTTGTACAGATTCATAAAACCTAATATATGGATTTTCATATGACGGAATAGGTACATTTTCCACTGAGAAAATCTAGAAGCGTGTTCCGTTTCATGCATTGAGGACATAATGCGCATATGACCGTTCCGTTTCCTACATTGGGAGCGCATTGACACGCCCACTTTTATATTCCCCTCTTTGGCCTTGAGACATCGAAAGTTCATGAGCTACTGCCCGTTCGTCTAGCAGCGATCAATGCGATCCAAATTAGATCTGTCAAACTCAAAAGTCACGTTCAAACAGAAACGTCAGAAACCGAATTAAAAGTTTAAATTTGATATTTGATGAAGTGTCGAGTATCGTACATTATCACATTTACCTGATTTACCGTACAATGGAAGGAAAAATCGTCAATTCATTCAACATCATATCGTCGGTCTCATGCCAAAACCACGAATGTGCAATTTGTTTCAAGAATATTCGTGCTTCTTGCTTTGAAAACCTAGGTAAGTTTTCACATTGGCGAATTCACTCTCGTTCACAGTAGACAACCTGATAGCACTTTCGTGGATTTGGCAATGATCATTTTGGTAGAAAATTAGTACTTTACATGTTGAAGTCAGAACCCTGGAATTAGCATATTCGTGGTTTTGGCCTGGGATAGACGATATTATCCTCATAACTATCACTTGTATCAGAATCTGAGCTACTCTCAGTTTCACAAAGCTCGCTTCCTACTCTTGCTCTTAACACTTTCGTTCTACCCATTCAATATATTTACTAGATTAACAGATTTGTTTCGGTTACATAAGTATTTGGTTAACTGGTAAAGTGATAAATGTCAACATCTGCGGGAAACGGCATGCACCACGCAAGCAAAAGTCGTTCCGATTCAACCCACCAACGTCAATGTTCGTTGAAACGGAACGCTTGAATATGTCTGCAACAGTGATGCGATGAATGCATGAAACGGAACACGCTTCTGAAAACCTCAAAAAGAGACCAATTTTTCAAAAATTTATAATTTTTTAAAATTTGAAGCTGGACAAACAATATTGCAGAAACTGATAAATGAAATAGAATAGAAAAGCGCTTTATTTTCAAGAATGACAATCACACTAACAGTGCATGTAAAACATACATCATCACAGTAACTAAAATTAGATAATAGTTATTTAAGTAACAAGGAATGTAAAGACGTGTTAACATTCGAGGTGAGCGAGTACGAGCCGAGGCAAAGCCGAGGCTTGTCGCTTGCCGAGGATGATAACAGTCGATACATTCCGTGTTACTTATTACGTTTTTCCCGCTGCTTGTTGACATTTCTCAAAATTTGCCTGAATTGAAGTTTGTTTTCTTACCCTTCCTTCATGATTATTCGTTCGCTATTTCATTCTAAGTTGCTTGTGCGTGTAACTAAGTTACCGAATAAGCAGACAATAATATTCAAAAGGTCTCATAACCTAAAAATTGATATGAATGAAGCTGAAGGTATTACTTGTCAAAGTCATTATTACCCTAGGCATGTAAATGACACTATTAAGTTCCGTTGTCAAGATGAATTAGTAAACGAATGATATAGGCCATTTACCTGTTTTGTTGCTAAGCATGTATGGACTATTTACAGTGTCGGCAGCGGGAAAAATAGTGTTATGAACAATTTGAAACAATACACTAAATTGGAGACAAGTATTTGTATACAGTGTCACACATATAGTTCGCGAAATATGGAAATTTTTTTTAATAATAGATATAAAGAAAATTTGACTTCGCAGTTAGTTTGTGCTTGAAAAATGAGTAAGAAACAGCATCTTTCCTTTTTTTTCATGTGCCACTATAAACCTGTCAAATTTGTTATTTTTTTCGAAAATCCTCAAAAAACAGTTTTTTTTTTATTTCGAAAGATGCCAAAGAAAAAGTTGCTCACTTTCCAATTTTATACATTTGCTCCAAATTTGGACTCTACCGTCACTTCGACTTTTTCCAATTTTTTTAATTTTTCGATTCTTTCGCTCTATCGATTCGAACGAAACATGATTCAAATTTCAAGCGGAATTGCGAAATGTCGGCCAAGCGCGCTCGCTTCGCTCGCGTATTTTTTTCTATAGATCATCACCAAAACATAAGGGATGAACCTTTTTATATAAAGTTGAAAAAATGGACATAGTAGAAGTAGAAAGGTGCGCGCTCGCTTTGCTCGCATATTTTTTCTATAGATCATCACCAAAACATAAGGAGTAAACCTTTTTATATAAAGTTGAAAAATGGACATGATGAAATAGAAAGGCTTTCGCAATTCCGCGCGAGCAGAATTGCGAAATGTCGGCCGAGCGCGCTCGCTTCGCTTGCATATTGTTTTCTATAGATCATCACCAAAACATAAGGGATGAACCTTTTTATATAAAGTTGAAAAAATGGACATAGTAGAAGTAGAAAGGTGCGCGCTCGCTTTGCTCGCATATTTTTTCTATAGATCATCACCAAAACATAAGGGGTAAACCTTTTTATATAAAGTTGAAAAAATGGGCATGATGAAATAGAAAGTCTTTCGCAATTCCGCGCGAGCAGAATTGCGAAATGTCGGCCGAGCGCGCTCGCTTCGCTTGCATATTTTTTTCTATAGATCATCACCAAAACATAAGGGATGAACCTTTTTATGTAATGTTGAAAAAATGGACATAGTAGAAGTAGAAAGGTGCGCGCTCGGCTAACATTTCGCAATTCCGCGCGCGTGGAATTGCGAAATGTCGGCCAAGCGCGCTCGCTTCGCTCCCATATTTTTTTCTATAGATCATCACAAAACATAAGGAATGAACCTTTTTATATAAAGTTGAAAAGATGGACATGGTGAAGTAGAAAGGCGCGCGCTCGGCGCGGAATTGCGAAATGTCGGACGAGCGCGCTCGCTTCGCCCGCGTATTTTTTCTATAGATCATCAACAAAATATAAAGGGTAAACCTTTGGTAAAATTTCGTTAACCGGGTGCTACAAGCTACAAAAAAACATACATTTTATTTTAAAAAATAGTGAAAATGGTCTTTCCGCGGAAAAATTTCAACGGATATTTCATTTTTATCATGTTTTAAGTGATCTGTGAAAATTTTGTCAAAATCGAAGTTTTACCCATACTCTATACCTTTACCAAGGGGGAAATATGTGCCCAAAATGCGGTGGTGCTTTTACACTACAAGAAGATACTTCCAGGTAATTTCAATTGATCGTTTTCGTGCTAGCAATATTGTTTTAATCTATTATGATGAAATTTATGCCATGTTATGAATGGAAATACTAATATACACAAAAAAATGATAAATTATTGTTAGTTACGATCATTGAAAATTCTGTGACACCATTAAAAGGGGAACTATGAAAAATTCAAAGGGGTACATCACGACGTTGTCAGTTTTCTGGAAATTTTAGCATACCGTCTGGTGAATATAAGATTTTTTTAGTAAATAGTTTTCACAAGTATCGGTGCTATTAGAATTGGTAAATTGGTAAAATTCCGTTAACCGGGCGCTACGAACTAGGAAAAAAAATGTTTGGGACTTACGTAGTTTGACCTCCTGAACAAAAAAATCCAAACGAAATTTTTGGCGTTCTCAAGTAATTTCGGGCATTTTTTTGAATGAAAACTGGCATTTTCTATCACACGTTTCTTCTTCGAAAAACACACTCAAATGCCTCCTGATTTTCACCAGCACCATATATACACCCTAATTCACCAGTTTTACACCTTTTTTTTTATTGAAAACAGTTTTTTATCAACAAATTGTAGCTTTTGCTAGCAAATACAAAATCAACAAATTCATGCTGTTTTGTTTAGTGAATATCTGTCATTTCAGTTGTCAGGTTGGTAACAATGGAATTGACAGAAGGGCAAAGCTAATTTTGCGACATTGCCAATGTTATTCCAGAAATATTCAATTCACGTATCACATGGAATATTTTAGTGAATGAGAATGAAAAATGAGTTGATATAACCACAACATTTTCCCATCAACACCCTGACTGCACATTTGAAACAATGGTACTCATACTGTTTTTAAATGACTAGCAAAATTCAAAAGAACGAGACAGGTCACGGAAATGTGCACAAACAAATATGAATATAAATGCGCACAAAAAAATTAAGAACACTTTTCACATATAACCTACTTTAATGACTATAAATCAACCCGACAGACCCGATCTTATGCAAACCTAACCGAGCTTACCCGACTATACGATACGGATAGGTTGCGTCTTTTCTATCTGTTTGCACATGCGCATATACCAAAAATGAATGTTTGTGATCCGACACGTTAATTTAGGCTACTATTTGTTAGCAAAAAATGCCTACATGCTCTGTCTATTTAAAAATATCTTTTGTGCATTCAAAATATTAATACCAAGATTTATTTTTCAATTCAGTTATCTGACAAGAAATGGCTCCTTTCATAACAAAGTAGCCAGTATCAATGTCTTTTACTGACTCAATAACAACAATGAGTCTTGATAACTTTATAAGAGTACAATGCGACTTTGTCAGCTTCCCTAAAATTCCTGCATACTGAATACTCATGAATATGAAATGTTTGTAGTGAATAGTTTTCGAAAGTATTGGCGCCCTAGTGTAGGATCACAAACATTCATTTTTGGTATATGCGCGTGCTCGCTTCGTTCGCGTATTTTTCTCTATAGATCATCACCAAAACATAAGGGATGAACGTTTTTATATAAAGTTGAAGAAACTGACATGGTGAAGTAGAAAGGCGCGCGCTCGGCCGACATTTCGCAATTCCGCGCGCGCGGAATTGCGAAATGTCGGCCGAGCGTGCTCGCTTCGCTCGAGTGTTTTTTTCTGTAGATCATCACCAAAATATAAGGGGTAAACCTTTTTGCTGGCGAGCTTGAAAAGACGAATTTTACCGGTGAAACTTTTTAGTTGAAAATGAGGTCGTTTTTTCGGAATTTGTCGAAAAAAAGGAAAAATCTGTATTTCTCTACAAAAAAATTACAGCTCACTTACTTGAAACATATTAAGTTACATTTTCACCAAATATCGTGAAAAAAATTAAATTTTGAGCGCAAAAAAAATAAAAACTGAAAAATCGGTTTTTCCGTTTATCCCGGATAATTTGAGGTAATAGTTATCAACAACTTTGTCATTCAGCTTTCTTCGATAGGTGGTCAAATTTCGGTGCCAATCCTGAAAAACCGTGAAATAACACTTTCAACCCCTAAAAGTTCACCCCCTGTCCCACCCTTCTCCATTTTGTCGACTCCAAATAACCTTTTTCGGCAACCATCCGGGAAGTGTTCACTTCCCGGACACTTTTTCTTTGGGAAAGTAGCACTTCCCGGCCTAGTCCGGGAAGTACGTACTTCCCGGACAAGGCCGTGAAGTGCTCGAATTTTAATACAAATATTAATATAAATAAGAATTAGAATGATTCTGTTAGTACCTATCTTCTGTTCGAATTTCAATATATATATATATATATATATATATATATATATATATATATATATATATATATATATATATATATATATAATACAAATAAGAACTGAAATGTTCGAAATATTCAAATTTGCACTGAATATTTCATACGAACGCGTTCATCACATAGTTCACGTAAATTTGGACATGAGAAAAATTGCTGCAAAATGGATCCCCAAATGTTTGAATGTTGACCAAAAACGTGCAAGAGTAGTAGCATCGCGTTCGATCTGTGCTCGATTTGAAAACGATGTAGACTTCTTAAACCGATTTGTTATTATGGATGAGACTTGGGTACATTTCTACGATCCAGAAACAAAGCAACAATCGATGGAAGGGCGACACTCCGGTTCTCCAAGACCTAAGAAGTTTCGTGTCCAAAAATCTGCTGGAAAAGTTCTTGCTTCAGTTTTTTGGGATTGCCATGGAGTAATCATGATTGGTTTTTTGGATAAGGGTAGAACAATAACTGGAGATTACTATTCGACATTACTGACCACTCTACGGGAAAAAATTGAAGAGAAAAGACGCGGAAAGCTATCCAAAGGTGTTTTTTTGCAGGACAACGCTCCTGCACCCAAATCTCATGTGGCCATGCAAACATTTCGTGATTTAGGGTTTGAATTACTAGAACATCCCCCTTATTCACCAGATTTGGCTCCGTCCGACTATAATCTCTTTCCTCAACTGAAAAAAAGGTTAAAAGGTCGTAAATTTTCTTCCAACGAGGAGGTAATAAAAGCTGTAGAGGTCTGGTTTGCAAAGCAAGAAGAAACATTTTTTTGAAAGGTCTAGAGACGTTGCTGGTTCGCTGTAATAAATGTATCCAATTAGGAGGAGAATATATTGAGTAATAAAATATTTTGACATTGAAATTTTATTTGGTTCTATAATAGGCTAAGAATTTTTCAATATATAATACAAAGAACTGAAATGTTCGTAATATTCAAATTTGGAATCATTTCATCCGGTTAAAAGATGGGTAAGGTCGACCTCTCTTCGTCTCTCAGACTACATGCGTTTCATTGCAACACGTCCGAAAACAGTTTTTTTGGACTCGCAGACTTCCAGGACTCGCTAACGCTCGTCCTAGAATTTGGTCTACTCATCCAAAAAAACAGTATTTTCCGGACTTGTCACTTAAATTACTATTTCCGTCATTTGAATTATATTCTGCTTCTCTTCCAGTAGGTCTTCGATATTTGAACAATTGTTTTTTTTTTTGATTTTGGCATCTAGGAAGGCGGGTGAGAATTTGGTTGGTCACAAGTGGCTGTAGAAAATGTTATAAAAATGAGTTTTTTATACAAAATAATCATTTTGGTGAACTTAATATTCTAACAGAATTTCTTTGAATCCTGAAAATTTCCCAAACATGTTCTGGGTAATAAACTCTTTGATAACACTTACGGGATAATATTTTTTATTGTTATCAACTCTAACCCGTTGAATGATAGGTTCAGCTTTCGATGTAGAATTATTCAGGAGGTTGTTCTACAACATTGTGCAGCATGTCAAGTCAGTTTCGCTGTTTATTTTCTAGTTTATATTCAGAACGTTTCTCGTTTGAAATCCACTTCGAAAAGCATTGTTGTGATAAGTACTTATTACCTGATAGCATTTGCATATTTATACAAGGTGGATCATTGGAAAACTAAACAAGGTTGTTTTGGAGTATTTGACGTTATTGAAATAAACATCGTTTAGGCAAGTTGATTTAAATAATGTCAATAGATAGATAGTAAGTGCATTTTCACAAAGTCAAGTTCACATTTTCAAAATGAAATTATAACTTCAGTTATGAGGTATAAGAAATAAGAGTATCATAATTTTGAAAAGTTAACCTTACAAATTGCAAATGTCAAATCAAGCTGATAAATTTTCGACAATGTTCGAAGTGCCATCTTGATTTTTGCTGGCAATTCGAAATTGCTCGTATTTTAAAATTTAAATGTCAAACGGGTGATAAATATTTTCATATAAAGTGTCATTGGCAAAAAATGCCCATCATCCTGGTTCAATTCTCATCCTGATTGAGTGGAAGAAGAGCTCATCTGAACTCCGCCAGGAAAAATAAAGACCATTAATTGTTTTTATTATTATATTACATAATTTGATTTCACAATATGAATTTTTTCAATCTCATTTATACCGAAACTTCAACGTTATTAAAAATCAATTGAATGGTGATTTGAAACACAGCGAAGCAGGAAGACGTATTAAAGAAAACGATGACATTCACAGAGAATTATTAGATTTCCATTCGCGCCGATGGTTTTTTGGGGTGTAGAAACGTTTACCGAGAAGGGTAACTAACTGAATTATGGGATTCGCAAATCACCCTCGGTGTTGGAAATGGTGTGCAGTGGGTATCGGGAGAAGCTTGGTCGATTGATATTCCTGACATTGTGATATACCGGGTGACAACGAGATCACTTTCGGGCTGCCAGTTTTTTATTATTCCACCCTATATAACGAAACTTGGCAGAATTAATATTCGAACTGAATGGCATTTTACTGATGTAACGACAAATTTCTACAATTTCCGATTTCCCTGGAAATGACCTCAACTTCCGAAATTTAAATGGGACACCCTGTATATCGTTTGTTATTAGGATTCTTTAAATGATTCTACATCCGAATTCATAATTTTTCCTATTGATTTTGACAAAAATTATATATTTAAATCAAATATCAATGTTCAATCTAGAGTGCCATGACCATCCCAAAAGATTATTATCCCTGTTCGTTAGCCTAGAGAAAGGATGAAAAGTTGTATAATTTAATTTTTTTGTATCAATTCAAAAAACTTGAATGTAACCATATTACTTTCATAACACTATTAAATGCATTTGTAGAAATTTCTCTGTATTGCTGTTCAAATTCTTCAGGATTCGCTTCATTTTCAATAGAATCCTGTAATTCATCAAATTCTTGTTTTACCTGCACTATACCAGAAATTCTTTCATTTATCTGCATTAAATCAAGATCAGTAATTTCTTGTATAGGCTTGGTTGTCAACTCAGTGACATATTTACTGAATATTGTCAGTTTGGCTTTGCAACCACCTCTTTTTCTAGTATCTGCCATTTCACGGACAAATAATTGCTTTAAATTGCACGAAATTGACCTTGAAAGAATGAATAGCTAACTAAGTACGTACTACATAAATTGAAAGACTATACCCTCTCATGCAAATCGAAACAATACGGAAATAAATATGACTCTTGGGAATGATAGGAAAGGATAAAATAGGGACTCACACTTCTCGTTATCTTCTTTCCAGTTAAAATTTCACAATAATATGAGTACAAAGCGATTTCCGTCGATGCCGCTAATGCGGCTTGTCTTTTTTGACGATTTCTTCCTTCAGCTTTGGCACGTGCGGCTCGAAAGGACCATGTAGAAAATTGTGTCTTTATTGTGCCAGAGAAAACACTGTCTTATTACAGATGTAAATGTAATTGATTGAAGTAACGATATTACACCTGCTAACAGTGGTCTTTTATAAACTTGCTTCTTCAGCACTTCTTTATTTGACAATTGTACAAATTATATTGTCTTTCGTTGTTCTGTTTACAGTTGCCATGGAAACCATTCCTAGGAGACTCTTACTGAATGATGCTAAATTAACATGAAATCTGAACAGCATTATTTCAAGACGAATCCAAAAATGCATACTAGCATCTTCCATTCGAACTTACTTTTATTTCATTAATAATTTAAATTTTGCCGAATCTCGGCCGAATCTCGAAGTCATAGTTTTTTTAATTAATGCAAAAAAAATTAAATTATACAATTTCACAGCCTTCTTCTAGGCTAACAAACAACGATATTCTTTTTAGATTTTTCTGTGAATTGAGAGTCTAGGTGGAGAAACTTTAGGATGGTCATGGCACCCTATATTAAAAATATAATTCATTTCAAAACCAATTAAAAAATTATGAATTCGGATGTAGAATGATTTGAAGAATCCTAAAAACAAACAATATACAGGGTGTCCCATTTAAATATCGAAAGTTAAGATCATTTCCAGGGAAACCGGAAGTTGTAGAAATTTGTCGTTACACCAGTCAATTGATATTTAGTTCGAATGATAACTGTGCCAAGTTTCGTTATACTAGGTGAAAAAATAAAAAAATGGCAGCCCGCAAGTGATATCGTTGTCACCCGGTATATAGAACGTTCTGCTATTATTTCTTGGATTCTTATGAGATCATGCCAGATGACTTATGCGAAGAATTTTTTAAATTGTTTATAAACGTGATTGTGCAAAAACTACGCATCGGACCGAAACCATCTTGCGCACATTTAAACCACATATTATTGTCAGTTTCCGCAATATTGTTTGTCCAACTTCAGATTTATAAAAATTATGAATTTTTTAGAAACGATCACTTTTTCGAGTTTTTCCCGGATTTTCTCAGTGAAAATGCACCGATCTGGTCGTATAAAAAACCATTCTGCAGGTTTCATAATTCGCTACAATAGTTATTTTTGTATTGAGTGCGTAAAATGAGTGTTTTTTTAATGGTTCATGAGCGTGTTAATTTTTGGACGACTCTCTCTTTTCCATACATGTTATCTTTAATGTTATCAATCCATCCATACAATTTCACAGCATCCAGTAGTCTTTCTGTGTCGTTACTATAGAAACGGTTTGTTGGCACGCCGCGTGTTTGACTCTTTGACTGTGTTTGCTCGTAATCGCTTCAATTTCAAGTAATTTTCAAGAAAATGGATGTTGATTATGATGGTAGTAGTGATACCCCATCAGATATATCTGAGAAAGCAAATGCAACAATATCTAACATGTTACCGTCCAAATCCAAGTTAATTTATGAGAAAACATATGACCAATTTCGTGAATGGTGCGACAAGAAACGTGTTAAAAAGGTTTCTGAAAATGTACTTATATGCTATTTTGAGGAAAAATCAAAAATTATAAAACCTCCTACGTTTTGGAGTGTCAACTCAATGTTGAAAAATACATTGAATGTTCAGGAAAATAATGATATAAGGAAGTTTTCAAAATTGGTCCCGCTCATCAAGAACGAAAGCGTAGGATACCAAGAAAAGAAATATAAAGTTTTATCAAGGGATGATAACAATAAATGTATACAAGATGCTGATAACGAAACAAATTTACTTTATAAGGTACAGAAGAAATAAAATAATAAATTCACAGTGAGCCATTAAATTTTTAATTCAATTACGAATATATGGCACTGAACTAAAACTATTTATAAATGCTTCATCCATAGAAAAAATAACTTTCTATCAAATATGGTTTCTATCATTTATGTTTCTATCAAATAGATTTTCTATCAAATGTATTTTCTATCAAAAAGAATTCGATCAAATGTATTTTCTATTGAAAGTTCATTCTATCTATTGTTTTTCGATCAAAAGACTTCTATCAAATGTTTTTCGATCATTTTGTTTTCGATCAAATTTCCACCACCCAGTTTTACAAAGTCTGCAGGTCAAGGTCAAGGAGGTGGGGCGGCGTTTGAAAACCAGTCAGTTTGTGACCGTTTGCTGGTTTCCCATTATGGTATATATCTACCGAAATATGAAACCAGGAAAACAGGAAAACAGAAAAACAGGAATACAGAAAAACAGGAAAACAGGAAAACAGGAAAAAAGGTTGTTTATTTTGACGAGATCTACCACATAATCATATTTTGTAATGTTCTCTGCAACTTCACGTAGCGCTCTAGGAGCTAAGTAACGTGCATCAATATGGAAAATTGTGAATATTTCGAAAAAGACCACTTCCAGCATTGTTGAGAACGTGTAAATTTTTTACTTAAAGGAAGGTGTTGTGAATTAGGGTTTTTCATGAAAACTGCTAAAAGTTTACTGTCAAAAAAGTTTGGGCAATTTTAAATAAATAATGACAGCATGTACCAGCGCCCTCTAGGCGCTACATAAAAATTAATATGAAATTATGATTTTCCCTTCAAAAAAAAAACGGGTACCAAATTTCGTGCAAAGAACTAATTTTTTTCAAAAGTAATTTTAAAAAAACTAAAAAAAATCAATTTCAACACCCTGTATCTACGAAACCATCGTCTTCTAAAAATAGTTCTTGCGTGATCTTATAGTAATGCAGCTGCAATGGAGCAACTCCAGTGAGTAATAATTACATACAAGAAAAAAATCCTAACATTAACTGTACAAACTGTATTGTTATTAATATGAATATTCAATTCTTTTTCAGGATTATGATTCATGTTTACGTAAAACTAACGTTGGATAATGAATGTGGTTACATAAATTATTTTTTTGAAGTGACTTCATTATTGAAAAATTATTTAATGATTGTTCGTGCAACGATTCTTGATTGTTTTCGAAGGACCACCCCTTGAGTGGATACTCGATATTTTTACTCTTTTGAAAGTTTTTTTATTTTCCTAAACACACATGTCAATGAAAAAATCACAATGTTTTTTTTCGTTATATATCGTTTTGACAACAAACTCTTCCATATTAATTATTGCGGTCCTATTTTATTTACGAGAAAATCTAAAAAATTAAGACTAACTAATAATGAGATATTTTCATTGACACAGTTTACACACACAGACAGATATTTATAAATTGGACGGTAATTGTCAACAAGTGAAATATCACCTTTTTTCAAAGTTTCCTTAATTATTTCACTTTCGTAAAATTCATTTGCTTCCAAGCACTTGGAATATTTCAGTGACTTGATCACATCCAAAACGTCACTTGCACACATATAAAGGGTTTCTCAATTCAAGAAAAAATAATCATTTACTTTGGATTACTAGAAGTAAATAAATATTTTTTTATTTCAAAGTAATATTTTCGGTAAAAAAATATTTAATTTCTTGGATAAACAATCTTATATATTCGGCTCAATTTTTTCGTTCAAGAATATATTATTGAAATCGTTGAGTCAAGAAATATTTTCTAAATCAGAAAAATGTTTAATATAACTGATGGCAGAAAAACTTGGTGAAATTGATAATTATGTCTGAATGGTGTAAATGAACAATTCCCAAAAAAGTATCTTCGCGGAACTAGGTTACATTAATTTTTGGTTATTAGAAATGTACCTACCAGAAGTGAAATGTTACTTTGTGAGTGAACCGTTTAAAAAAAATAGAACTAACTTTTCTAAAATACTTTTTAGAATTTTTTTAAACCATCGATATTGTTCTCAAAATGGACCTTCTAAATCATGAAAAGGGAAGCTGTAGTTAAATCCTCTAGTTCTGATGGTTTTTTCCCTTGAAACAAAATTGACATATTTTCCAAAAGTTGCCGGCTGAAGATATTTCCGAAGATATTTTGAGTTCATCATTTTAACCTAATATATGGACACAAGGAATTAACAGAAGAAAGAAACCAGTATTCTTGAAGAGAAGAAACCATATTCTTAAATTACAGTAATAAATTTTATAATATAACAAAATCTTTCCTATGAATGAGAAAATATTCGTTTTAGAATAGAATTAACAAAGTTTTCAACAAGTGTTTTTTTGGGAGAGTCACCTCGAAATAACACAGAGGCTATCAAACACACCAATACCAATGCGTATACCTAGAAATATATCTGTACCAAACTGTAGGAGAGATGGAAATCGCAAAAGCATATTGGAAACATTTTTTTTTAGTTATTACGGCGCATATCACCTCGAAATAACACAGAAGCTATCAAACACACCAATACCAATGCGTACACATAGAAAAATATCTGTACCAAACCGTAGGGGAGAGAAATATTTATAAGAAATAATTTTCTCGATTGTTACGGCGAGAGTCACACAGAGGTTACAGGGGACACTTGCAATTGCGTCTTCTGATGACTATGGATTTGAATTATACTACGCTCATTCGGGATAGCCGTAACAAATGAATTTCATTTCCAAATATTCCTGATATAAGTCATGGAAAAAGTACAGTATCGTCCTCGCGTTAAATGGCCATAACTCGTTGGAATTATTTACGACACTCGTTGAATAATATACTGTTATATTTTCCAATGTATAAACAAATACTCAAAAAATAGTAAATGAAGTCCTGACTCGTTATGTGATGTGCGGACTTCAGCCTCATTTCTAACAATTTCTGGCGCGATGACTTTAATGATGTTTTCATTTATTCCGTGGACAATTATCGCAACTGGCATTTCGTTATAGGCCTCCGCAACAGAAATCCAATTAACTTAATTCGCTCCAACGATTTATGCGATTAATTACTCGTCCAATTGTAAAGAGTTACTCACAATGGCTGCTGACCTTGGCCTTCTAATGTTGATATGTATCACGCACGTGTTGGATAATACTACTTTTGTTTTCGAGCGAATGATTCGCTTCGTTTTCAAACTTTTTTTTGCCTAGTTTCATTGTACCTGAATAAATATATAATCTGCGTTACCTCAAATGGTTCGATTACTCACTGATTTGTTAGGACCGGATCAGTGAGAATGGATCTCATCTTTCTTAGAGAATAAAACACAAATAGTAAGTTCACATTACCAATATGAGGAACAAACAAAATGTATTCAGTCAGATACTGAGAACTTGATTAGAGGCGTACCACAAGGATCGGTATTGGGGCTCATTCTATTTATTCTGTATAAATGTAAGTGATATGAGATAGATAGATGGATTTCCTTTATTAGTTCTTTCAAATAAAATACCGTTTCAGGTGTAGAACATGTCAACATTATAAAATATTACAGGGAACAATAACGAAATAACAATAACAATAAAATCAGATGTATAAGATAAAATGTCAAATATCATAAATAAAACTGTAAAATCATATTACAATTAAAATAAAAAATAAAATAACGTGGATACATTAAATGGCCAACAAATAAAATAACAAGGTTACCACAGTCAAATATTCAATATATATATATATATATATATATATATATATATATATATATATATACAGTGACCGCCAAAAAGTATGTACCATATGGGAAATAAATTTATTATTGGAGTATTGGAAAAAATATTCTGGGGAAAAGTTTGTGCATGTCCGATAACCTAAAATTCGATTTTGACACATGTCACGTGATCGCTAGAATGGCGGCAAAATGAAAAAAATTGCAATGCAAAGGCAAAAAAAGGGGTAAGATGGCAAGATATCAAAAAAAGTTATTTGAAAAAGTCACTTAGAATTCAATTTTATATACATAAACGAAGTTTCAAGAGATAATTCAAAAAAATTGAAAATGGTAATTTTTTAAAAATATTTTCCCATCTATTTAAAAATATTATTTTTTTTTTCTTATGAATAGCTTGACTATACTGAAACATCTGCATTTTAATGATAATGACAAAACTTTCTCATTTTCTCCACACCAGAGGGCACTAAATTAAAAAAATTGGTTTTTGCCAGAACCCTCGCTGTTACATTGGTTCTTATCTAACAGTTATATCAGAATTCCAAGACTATTGTGTTGATATGGCAATCTAGAAACACCATGTTTCCTGATTTTATTCAAGTTTCAATAATAATGCTGTATGAGCGTTTTACTTTGCACATAAACTTTAAGAATCTTTAATTTGACGCACTATTTTCAAGTATATGTGCGAATTGAAACGCTCATGCACGATTATCATCGGAACTTGATTATAATCTGGAAATTACCATGTTTTTGGAGTGTCATGTCATCACAATGGTCGTGGAATTCGGATATAACTGTTAGATACGAACCGATGTAACAGCAAGGGTTCTGACAAATTCCCATTTTTTCAATTTAGTGCCCTCTGGTGTGGAGAAAATGAGAAAGTTTTGTTATTATCATTAAAATGCAAATATTTCAGTATAGTCAAGCTATTCATAAGAAAAAAAATAATATTTTTAAATAAATGGAAAAATATTTTTAAAAAATTGCTATTTTCAATTTTTTTGAATTATCTCTTGAAACTTCGTTTTTGTGTATAAAATTGAATTCTAAGTGACTTTTTCAAATAACTTTTTTTGATATCTTGCCATCTTACCCCTTTTTTGCCTTTGCATTACAATTTTTTTCATTTTGCCGCCATTCTAGCGAACACGTGACATGTGTCAAAATCGATTTTTAGGTTATCGGACTTGCACAAACTTTTCCCCAGAATATTTTTTCCAATACTCCAATAATAAAAATTTTTCCCATATGGTACATACTTTTTGGCGGTTACTGTATATATATACACACAGACACAGATATACACATATATATTCACATACAATACACACATACATACACTCAAAAATATAAATAAAATCAAATATATAAATAATATCAAGTGTATAAATAAAATAAATGTATAAATAAAATCAAATGTATAAATAAAATTAGATGTATAGATAAAATCAGAAAGATAAAACAGTTTGTCTTGAAAAATACAAAATACCCCATAATAATAAAATCAAATCAAATAAATATCACTACTCTCTCTCTATTCTAGTGTATCTATGAAATACTCGTCCAGTGAATAATATGCTATTGTGATGAGTAAGTTTTTCAGTTCTGTTTTCAACTTATTCGTAATGGGCTATGTCTTTAATGATTCCTGTAATTTGTTAAGATCGAAAAGGGAATGTTTTTCTGTACATATGTGAAGTTGGGCCTAATATTTAGAAGATTGCTTTTTTTTCGAGTATTGTGTCTATGATTTCTGTCGTAACCTGTGTATAGTTCCATATTTTCAGTTACAAATTTAACTGCTTTATAGATCAATACACTGGTTAGACTAAGTATCTTCTCATCCCTAAATAATCGCCTACAACTATACCGGGTGACCACGAGGTGAGGTACGCCCCCCAATTTTTGGTATTGTATTTCTGGTTCCTTTCGGAATTCTTCAAATCTTTTCATTCGAGTAATCTGATAATTCATCATCTTTCAACATAACAATGTGAAAAGAGTATGTTGCTATTTGAGAAATGGCAGTTGTGAGCCTTTCTTTATGGGTACTAATCCGTTTTGAGGAAATGTTTGATAATTGATGGGAAATATGGTTGCTGCAATTACATGGGAAGCTCAATTTTCAGCTGTATCTTACCTCGAACCTTCCTCTCGTAAATGCTGACGCCGTTCGTCAGTTGTGATGATTTGAGTTTGATGTTCATGGCCAACTTTGTTCGATTGAACAATCAACTGTATCTCCGCCATTTTTGAACTGATTTTCAATTTTGGAGAACAGTGTTATCACAAATTGCGTGTTCTTCCTGATAATGAAAAAAATTGTACAGGGTGTCATTTAAAAAAAAAAGTTTGGGGTCACTTCCGGTTAAACCGGAAGTGGTGAATTTTCGGTTATGGAGTCAAAATATGCGTATTTGAGTAATATATCGACGTGCCAAATTTGAAACCTGTATCTTCAAAACTATAGAAAAATTGGGGGGTGTACCTCACCCCGTGGTCACCCGGTATATTAATGGAATATTGAATATGTTCCTTAAAAAACGTTTTTGTAGTATGGATATCTTCTTAACATCCGTAGAAGTTCCCCAGAAAATTATACCTTATCTCATCTGACTTTGTACATAGGCATAATATGCTAGCAATGCAGCGTCTGTGGATACATTTTGAGAAAAAACTTTCAAAGCATAGCACCTTGATAGCTTTTTCGATGGTTGACTAATATGACTCTTCGAATCTAGCTTCGAATCGAACGTGATACCAAGAAAAAAAAGTTTAGATACTGGATTTAAGGAAGTTGTGTCATGGTGGAAGCTAACAAAATTACTTTTTTGAACAAATGGAATAATTTGAGTTTTACTGTTATTCAGCTTCAGATTATGCATTGCAAAATATTCCTCCAGTGTATCCAAAGTGTTAGTTATTTTATATTGTGTTGTTTCAAGATCATTGGGTTTGAATTTAATCGAGCAGTGTCGTCAGCACATTGATCCATATACTCACTAATTACTTCAGAAACATTATTGGTGTAGAGTAGGTATATACAACAGGGGGCCCAGCACTGATACTTGAGGTACACCAAATCAGGAGACTACGATGTTTCGAGTCATTTACATTTGTCGAAAAAAATTCCCTCAGCGTCCACGAACGTCTGTGAGTTGACCTATGATGAACTCCTCAATGTGCATTCGGTTTCGTTCGGAACGTTAACATTTTCTTTTTCGGAAACGGAATGGGCTATCATTGTAGCAATTTTGTTCTTCGAGGAGATACTTTCTTCAATATAGCTCTCCGCTACCGTACTACTCTTCCATTTTCCATGTAATTTTAGTGTTTCGAAGGAAGCACCACCTTGAACAAGAAGCGTTGACGACGTTCTGCGTAGACAATGTCCGGTGTAAGCTTTCGAGTTTTCCAAATTAAGGTATTTCGCTTTGATAGAAGGAACACTTCCTATAGTATTTTTACCTAAAGGTAACTCAATGCATTTTTTATTTCTGTAGGTTAAAAAAACCTACGTTGTTTACATCCTTTTGGTCGTAGTGCAATGTACTTTTTAACTAAGTTCAAGGCTCCTATTTCGCTTTCTTCAACATTGGTGAAACTTTTTGAGGTGCTGGTCTTGGTTTCTGGTGCCTTGATCAGTAAAACGGCTCCTCTGTCTTCAATGTCATCAATTGTCATCTTGACTATTTCATCACGTCTTAAGCCTCCAAATACGCCCATTACCAGAACAACTTTATGTAGCAACTTTTGTTTTCGGGAAACTCGAAAAGCTTTTAAAAAATATTTATTGATTACAAAAATTGAATATAAGTACGTGTAACAATTACAAGTTATAAAATCAGACTGAGTTCATTGCGTTCACCGAGAAGCGATGAAAAATTGTTGTAATGCTGACGAAGCGTCCTTCGTACGAATTCCATCAGTAGCGTCAGCGGAATACGGGGTCGTTGACAACGTAATTCCTCCCTTCTAAGATGGAAAACAGGATTTCATGCAATGAAGAATGTTTTCCGTTCCTTTGGTAGGGGTTGTTCGGTGACTTCAGTGTTGTCTTCTTGGATGCTGGTAGTAGGTGGACGTCGAACTAGTAGGTGTTTGAATTTGTATATAATGATAACAGCTAGACAAATTATCATTATACTGTATATAGGGAGTGTCCAGACGTAGGCTCTCGGCGAATGGGACGATTTGGTGAGCGGAGTTAAACGGCTGGCTTCCTTGTGAATTTCGGTTAGTTTATCCAAGGAGATGTCTTGAAGTTTTAGGGCTGGTATTTCTGGGTCATGTGTTATTTGGGGTAGCTTGATATCCGGTAAGAGCAAGGGTTGTTCTCCAACTTTCGTGACCTCGTTGACGTATTGTTCGGTCGGGGTTTTGAATTGGCAGCCAAGTGGTACTGTGATCAGGTATGATCCTGTGAGGGTGGTAATGTCTGTTGTACTGCAGGTGGTCTGGATGCGGGTGGCCTTCTCGAAAATGCTGATATAGTGGGCGTCGTCCACTTGCTCGATGATGTTTGACACCAGGTGGATCGGTACTTGTTGACAGTTTTGTGGGTCCTTTGCGATGCTTAATATTTGAAAAATACAGTCGCTGGTGGTGGTTCCTGGAAGGAGGTTGTTCCAAGGGCAGTAATGAATATCGTGGAGATCCATGCAGGGCATTGTGGAATATTGAAAATATACCTCGTTTGCAGTCAGATAGGGTGCAGGTGGTATGATGGTAGTTTGGTTTGGGGTAGGAATGAGATATAAGTGATATTAGGTGAATACTTCGGGTGATACAAGTGGAAACTTTATCACGAAAACTATTTTATTATTTTTCTGATAAGTACCTATTTCAAAAATTTCATAATATCGGTGTAGGTTCGTGTGATCCAATCCAAACAGTAAATTATTAGCGGTATAGTGTTATACTAAGGTAGACAACATCCATTCAATATAATTGATTTTCAATATACTAGGATGAGCTTGTCCTAATTTAGCAAATGTTGTAGCGGTTTCTAGGTCAGTCAATATTTGCAACAGCATTAGAAGGATAGAGCTGAGTTGATCGAAAGCCTCTTTAGTTTCGAGATAGTGCTGGAAATTAAAAATGAGGGCGACATGTCCGAAGCAATTTTATTGATTCTCTCTGTGATTACCTTTTGGTTATGTTTAATCATAGCTGTTGTTTCACTGAAAGTTTTTATTATATTCTTTGAGAGTGAGATTTGGTCATTAATTTTTGAAATTACGTTATTTTGATTATTTTCTAGTTCTGAAATTGCCTTATCATAGTTTTCAGCGTCTTCAGCATCTAGATTACCACTTATACTTTTTATTATAGAACCTAAACCATTCAGTATTCCTCGTTTTAGTCTTTTACTGGGAATAAGGGATTCCTGTTTGGCGAGTGATAGTTGGAGTTGAAAGAAAATTGATTGATTGATAGTTTTCAACTCTTCAAAATATGGACGGGATAGCCCGTGATTAACTGCTTTCAGTAATCTCGAATATTGGTTTTGAATTGTTCGAAGTTCGTCAGAAATGGGGGTGAGATCGTAGTAGTGTACGAAGGTGTGGTATTTGCTTTTGATGCGCGTTGTGCCTATTTTGAAAGGAAGGATACCTGGGTTTTTATTTAGGGACTGTATTTGAAGTTCCTGGCTCATCGTCAGCGACAGGATGGACCTGAAACAATGGTCTTTTGAAACTTGATTTATGCATGGTGTTCTTTATTTCGATATACGGGAGTTGTCTGTCCTGGATATTATTTGATTCTATTATTATCAAGTCTGGTCGTCTTGATTCTGGCTTTCCGGAAAATTTCCAGTTTCCCAATTTTCTTGGTCGGGCGCATACTCATCAGGTTGAAAACCTACGGCGCCTTCGTCAGATTCGGGGTTATCATAAGTCTCAGGATATTCGTTTGTTGGAACTGAACCTTGTTCAGCATAGAAAAGTTCTTCAGATATGAAGTTTCTATTTTGGACGTTATTTTGGGAAGAGTTGGGACGCTGTTGTGGTCTGAGACTGGTACCATGAGAGATGCCGCTCATAGGAGAAGGACGGATATTATTAGTAGGTCTATTCTGCGGATTTTTCCAAACATTTTGGGGTCGGCCGAATACCTGTGAATTTGTGAAAAATCTTTGTGGTGGACGGTTGATTGGTCTTATGGGTATTGGTTGACTCGGAAATGATTGACGTTGCGTTGCGTTGGGTTGATTCACAAATTGATAGTTTTGTGGTGGGAAAAATTGGTTTTGAGAATTGAAGTTATGATGGGACTGCTGGTAGTTTTGCCTTAATGGCCTGGTTTGTGAAAAATTAGGACGAGGGTGGTTAATTTGAGGCTTAGGAAAGAAATTTCCTTGCAAATTTGTTATGTTGATTTCATCATTTAATATTGATAGAGCTTGAGGAAGTGTTTGGGGGTTACGGGCCCTCACTCTGGTACCGAAAGGTTCTTTCAGACCAACTAAAAATACTCGTAACGTCTGGTTTGTGAATAAATTCCTTCCACAAGTTCTCTCAACCTCGGTGGCAGTGTGCAAATCAATATAGTTACAAATAGTATTAAGTACATGAATACAATTCGAATAAAATTGCTGCGACGTTTCGTTACCTTGCTTCATATGCATTAAATTTTGGGTGAGGGAACTCAGGCCCCTCTGGTCACCAAAATTTTGGAGTAAAGTTTCACGAATTTCGGGCCAAGTTTTAGCGTTGTACCGTTCGCGATTTTGAACAAACAGTTGAAACTGAAGAGAAAGATTTCTCGATGAACTTTTTCACTTTCAAAATCCTACCGACTGCGCCACTTTTGTTTTCGGGAAACTCGAAAAGCTTTTAAAAAATATTTATTGATTACAAAGATTGAATAAAAGTATGTGTAACAATTACAAGTTATAAAATCAGACTGAGTTCATTGCGTTCACCGAGAAGCGATGAGAAATTGTTGTAATGCTGACGAAGCGTCCTTCGTACGAATTCCATCAGTAGCGTCAGCGGAATACGGGGTCGTTGAAAAGTATCACCTGGAGCTTTTCTTATGAAAAGTAATACTTGTCCACCTTCCAACACCTTTGATTTTTTAGGAATGTATCCTTTTGTTTAACTTACAGAAAGGCCATTTTCATTTACGGTTTTCACTCAGTTTTCATCTTTCCATTTCAAAAATTGGTCATACTCCTTCTCGTATTAGTATTTGGATTTCCAGGCAGTACATTTCCTAACGCTTTTTCAGCTTTGAGCGTCACATTCTGTGGGATTGTGGGATCTCCATAATTATTATGAACACAGCCGTTTTTAGTTTCCTCCACTAACAAGCTTGTCTATGCAGCGTCATTTTATTAAATAAACAACCCTTCAATGTTTCCATGGCAATTGCATAGAAGCTCACTTGTGCTTAGTTGCCGACCAGAACGCAGTAAATACCATGAGAAGAAATTTATGAAGTGAACAACGTCGTTTAAGATATTTTTTTCGTGAAAGATAAAATCTTGAATGCACCACGAGCGTTACTAGATCCTAACGCCCATCGGGCAACATACATCCCTCGGGCCAAAGGCCCTCGGGTGAATGTTACCCTCCTTGGTACATAAATGGCTAATGTAGTTGACTATAACAGATATAAATGAGACATTTTGTGACAAGTATAACTTTTATGACTACAAAAATTTTCCAAAATGCTGTTTAAAATTTATCTCATTCATCAAATACAGTTACATGTAATTTAGCCAGCCGGCCGCTCTCTACTCCTGACCTGCCTGATACTGAATTATCTGTTGCTATGCTGAATAGACGAACAAATCAGTGGAACACACCTTCGTCCGACCAACAAAGATAATTTAAGGTGAAAATAGATACAAATTTAATGAGAACAATTATTCTGTTTTCGTTTAATTTGCCTGGCATGACATCATGCGGCCAATTTGAACAATTTAATAATTTATCATTTAGAACTTGTTGCCGTGAACAACTTTTATAGGTTTCGTCAATTAGATAATTTGCGTTCGGTGCCTCCATGCTTTTATTTTACTTCATTTAATTTGTTAAATGCAGATTACCTCCTAACTAGGTGATGTTTAATGTCGTCGAGTGATGGTTGGTGTGCTTTTGACGAGGGAGGATGAAGCAAAAGTATACTATTTTTAAATAAATTAACCTATAAAAAATTAAATAGTGCAAGAAAAATTGGAAAAAAGATATAACTGATTGAAAATAAAAAAAGACTGGTGGTCGTAAATCTGTGATAACATTTTAAGATGGCCTGTTAATGTACGGCAAAAATCTTTTTCGCAATCCCATACTGTTATTTTGATCTAACGAAATTCAGATGACAATTGAAAAGTTAATGTTAACAGTCTCCGTTCGTTAAGATTTTTTTTTTCTACAAACGTCAAAAAATGACAAGGTTCGCGCATTGACAACAGTATGCGAAGTGGCACTTTTTTTCATTTTCATTCGTTACCATGACTCCGCGCGCGAAGTAATGTGCGAAATATATTTCGCACACTGCATGTAAACTATATGGGATTTTCATATTCTAACCTATATGGGTCCTTAACTCCTCAATCAAGCAAAAAACAAGAAATCGTTTATTTATTAATGTAGAACAATAATTAAGGCTTTCAAATTGTGAGAGATATTTTTCTGGCTTTATTTGCTTCACACCACTCTTTAAATTGCTGATATGCATTTTCATACTGCCGCCTCGATTTCTCCGGTAGAAGATTGGAAATTACGGAATTGGCCGCATCTATCAAGTTAGGTGGGGTACTGCTTAGTTCATCGTCGCTCGAAATTTCCATTCTTTTACAATAATAAATATCACGCACGAAATTGACGCGAATAAAAAGTCACTCCAAAATAATTATCAAGAACTGTCACTTTGAAATAATTGTCAACAAATGCCATTTTATTTCCATAGTTACAGTAATTACTTGATTTGGAAAAATTATTTAAGCCAGTTCAATACTATTTTTCATAGTTATTACTTATTTTAGAACAATATTTTTGACGTTTGTAGAAAAAATTTTATTTGCATCTCATGCGCGAAATACTTTGGTAATCTCGACTATTTTTTTTAACTCTCGACTATTTTTCTTAACTCAGTTCTCGATCACCAAAGTAGCATTTCGCGCACTAGATACAAAAATAACTATTAATGGCTGGCGGCTGTTAAAAAATCACTTGTTCAAATATTTTTTTCAAAACTTTATTCTGCTTACAATAACAATAATTATAATAATACTAACTATTTATAAATTAGAAAAGTGATTTGACAATTGCTATTATTTGAAATTTCTATTCCATCGATGAGAGATTTACCATCTATAGCACCAGTATCTGAACTTGTTGTCGGTGTGGCCTCATTACCATGAAATAGTTGTCTCGTTATCTTCATTCAAATTGAAACTGAATTTTCAATATACGAATCCGCACCGCACAGGATTTCCAAACTCCAAGTTCTTTCTGATAGATCGCCACCATTTTCTACAAGCATAGTAGCCGAGGATCTGCGAAACGAGTTCCCTGTGTAGAGCTGTGGATTTTCCAATTTTGAGAATGCTGCAATTTTCTTTGGAACAGCTCCAATAGTATGAATGCCCACAACTTGTTTTACACATTTACCATTCCCATAAGCAATGAAGAACGTCGATTTTCTAAATTTGAAGGCAGCAAATCTACGTATTTTTGGTATAAACCATAGGCATCAAAAGGAAGTCCTTCTTTGGAAATGACAAATACTCTGTTCTTTTTGGTTTTATTATACCTCAAACCCCCGTAAAGCTAGCAGAACCACTATGGAATTTTCAAAATTTTGTTAAGCCATAATTTTGGGCTAATTTAAGGCTAATTTATTACCCTATTCCCAAATTTTTTGCTCTTCAATTGTGAGAGATATCGCGGGTTCTGCTAGCTTAACGTTAAGCTGGCAGAACCAAACCGCCAAACGAATGATTATGAAAAGTCTAAGCACATCATAATTTTAGGCTCATTTTAGGCTCACGTTTGAAAGCATCGCCGATTTTTTTGGAATTCGTTTTTTAAAAAAAAATCCGGGTTCTGCTAGCTTTACCGTTCAGCTAGCAGAACCCAACCTTAAAAAAGCAACTCAGAACAAATCCAGTGGGACAATAATTTTAGGCTCTATTCAGGCTAATTTATTACCAGATTATAAATTATTCTGCTATTCAGTCGAAGGAGAAATCATAGGTTCTGTTAGGTCAACACCTCCGTAGAGCTAGCAGAACCACTTTGGAAATTTCAAAAAATTTTTAGGCCATAATTTTAGGCTAATTTATTACCCTATTCCCAAATTTTTTGCTCTTCAATTGTGAGAGATATCGCGGGTTTTGCTAGCTTAACGTTAAGCTGGCAGAAACAAATGATTATGAAAAGTCTAAGCACACCATAATTTTAGGACCATTTTAGGCTCACGTTTGAACCCATCGCCGATTTTTTTGGAATTCCTTTTTTTAAAAAAATCCTGGTTCTGCTAGCTTTACCGTTAAGCTAGCAGAACCCAACCTTAAAAAAGCAACTCCGAACAAATCCAGTTGGACAATAATTTTAGGCTCTATGTAGGCTAATTTATTACCCAATTATAAATCCAAAACTCTGGTACTGGTGCTTTCTAAATCATCCACAGTCAGCTTAACAAGTTCATCACGTCTATAGGCGCCAAAGAGAAAGAGATGATAGTCGGACGGAGACAAATCTGGTGAATAAGGGGGGTGTTCTGGTAATTCAAACCCTAATCACGAATTTTTTGCATGGCAACATGAGATTTGTGTGCAGGGGCGTTCTCCTGCAAAAACAAAACACATTTGGATAGCTTTCCGCGTCTTTTCTCTTTAATTTGTTCCCGTAGAGTGGTCAGTAATGTCGAATAGTAATCTCCAGTTATTGTTCTACCCTTATCCATTAAATTAATCATGATTACTCCATGACAATCCCAAAAAAGTGAAGCAAGAATTTTTTCAGCAGATTTTTGGACACGAAACTTCTTAGGTCTTGGAGAACCGGAGTGTCGCCATTCCATCGATCGTTGCTTTGTTTCTGGATCGTAGAAATGCACCCAAGTCTCATCCATAGTAATAATTCGGTTTGATAAGTCTACATCGTTTTCAAATTGAGCACATATCGAACGCGATGCTACTACCCTTGCACGCTTTTGGTCAACATTCAAACATTTGGGGATCCATTTTGCAGCAATTTTTCTCATGCCAAATTGACGTGAACTATATGATGAACGCGTTCGTATGAAATATTCAGTGCTTCAGATATCCGTTTTAGCCCAATTGGACGGTCTGATAAAATCATGTCATGAACTGCATCGATATTTTCGGGGACTTACACAGAAACTGGCCTTCCCGATCGGTCATCATCTTCAATGGAAAATATACCTCTTTTGAAGCTTGCAGTCCAATTTTTCACGGTCGCATACGAAGGACATTGATCACCAAGGGTATTAGTATATCTTCGTAAATCTGCTTACCTCTTAACCCTTTTAAATACAGGTACTTGATGATGGCTCGATACTCCAATTTTTCGATTTTCGCAATTTCGGTGGACATATTTTTCTTTTTAATTTATTGTGTAACTCTGGTTTACTTTTTTGACATCAAACTTTACACTGACACTTCTAATAAGTTATTGGTCGTTGCTATGGTAACGCAATATTTTGTTTGTGCAGGGAACTGGTCTAGGCTAACTAGATATCAATACATCCTCGTATAGACTAATAATACATATTCATTAATCACCTTTACATTCTTGCTTTTACGCCACTTATTTTCGGCGGTAAATCAACACTCGCTGCACATGATTCTCACAATTTTTCTAAAGAAATTTGATTTTGTTCCTCAATTTATTCAATTTCATCCATGGTCGTTGTAAAAGCGAAAAAACTGACTTTGTTTATAATATTGTTGTGGTATTGTTAAGCTGTTCCATGACAACACGATGTTGGCATTTTTCTGTAGAATTACAAGGTACATGGTTTTTCCTTTCCTCGGAATAAAAATGTAATCTTTTAGACTTTATTTCGAAAAGTCTTGAAAGACACATGGCATATTGTGCAAAAATTTGTTTTGTTGGGATAGTGCATTTTGGAGTCTGGAAGAGGCGCAAATGGTTTTATGGACGCTGCAGCTGCTGGTCAAAGGACATCAGTCTTATAACTTGTTTTTCCTTTATGGCACATTTTTTGTTTTAAATAAAATAGAGAAGAGGCAATTTTTTTTCTCGAAAATAAATATAACTAATGATTTTCAATTCAACGCCAGAAATAATGTTTCCAACAATGCAGGGGTTCAACGTACAACAGCCCAACCCTCAATTTCTATGTTTATTCAGAAACGGTTCAGTGGCTTTCTCTTTATGAACCATAATAAAATAATTTTTTCTGTTGAAAAAACAGCATCATCAGTAGCAATCAAGCTACACAAAGACGAGGAGCATTCGACATCGAAATCCGTCACGCGTTTCGAATACTAATTTGACATCCGAGCGGATTTTATGGGCTGCAGTCTTTCGCGAGAGATGGTTTAATCGCAATAAGTGACGGAAAGTTGGATGACCGTGAATATTATGCTTCTATCCGACTCTTTCATAGTCCTATAAAACACTGAAGAAGAATATCTCGTCATTCATAAATGAATACTAAATACATTCACTCTGAAGCATTTACCCGACATTATAGGTTGAGGTTCCAACATTACGGACAAAAAATATTTAAACACGAAAACACTCACAACACAGTTTGGGTGTTGGAATAGTAATTTTCCTAACAAGTGCGGAAAGTGATGCTTTCCCGCACGCGACTGCCGTTAACCCGAACGACGCGGAGCGGAGTTCGGGTAAGCAGTCGAGTGCGGGAAAGACACTTTCCGCATGAGTTAGGAACAATACTTTTTCTACAAGCGTAGGAAACAAATTCATTTTTTCAATTATTTATTCATGCAAATGGAAATAACTAACAAGAGTAACATTTTCTATCCACTAATTATTCGTAATATTTATTGTAAATGTACAATTTGTTGCATTATGTAAATTTATAGCGGAAGCCAGCATATTTTTTGAAGATGGCTGATTTCCTGAAGAAGAAGGTAACTCTGGCAATACATTATCGAAAGAAATCGAATGTGCAGGCACAGGCATCAAATCGTCGCCGATCGATATAGACATGGATGGTTCTAAAATGCACCCGGAAGACGATTAGTGTTCAAATTGAGAATTTTGTTGCAACTGAAGTCGATTTCCATCCTCCTAGGCGTTTGATATTAGTTATACCCACACCACAGTCAGCAAGTAAAGTGGCCGAGGAACGCCTGAAGCTGTGACCAGTGTAAAGCTCTGGATTTTGAAGGCGCAGATATACTGCTATTTCGGAGGGTATCTTTCCTATGGTATTGATTCCTACACATTGCACAGTACATTTTCCACTTTTGTAATACAAGAATAAACGACGGTGAGGAGTCTCTTTTGGACATAAATGTACATAATTTCTGTATACGTTCAAAAAATAACCATCATTTGCTTCTTCAGATATCACGAAGGATCTAGAGGAATGATTTTTGGAATCCTTGATATTAACAATTATCAGGTTTTCTTTGTCGTCTATGTCGTCAATGGTGAGTTTTGTCAGCTCTTCTCGTCTGCAAGCACCAGCTAATCCAAAAATTGCTACTAACTTAATCATGAGGTATATGTCATCGGGTGCTTCAGTCATAAATTTTGAAACGTCTTCTAGAGTGAAGATTTTGGCCTTTTTCGGTCGAAAACCGACATTCTGTCTTTTAATGAATGCAATTATTTTGTAAAATTTGCTAATATCCAAATTTTGCTTTACTTTGAATACACTATTCAACATTGAATATCTTGCCCATAAAGTGTTCGGCTTCCATGTTTTAGACATTTCTAGAAAATAAGCCAAGAATACTTCTTCTTTATTTGGTGTTTTCACTTTCTTATTATTGCACCATTCAATAAAACTCGTGTATTGATTCTCATACCTTTGTTTAGATTTCGTTGGCAATAACTCTAAGTTCGCATCTGTAGCTGCTTGCACGATTTCTTGTGGAAGTTCTTCATCAGATGAATAATCCATTGTGGCAATTTCACTGAATCGAAAATTTTATATAAGTAACGCTTTGTCTGTCACTCTGACAATTACAAACAAATTTGTGTATTGATCGGTATGACAACATCAATTGTTACCTACTCGTTATCAGATCAATCAAAGCCTATATATAGGGTGATTTTCATAACAATACATTTTTATTTATCAATATTTGTTCATTTTTTCAATAAATAGTGCAAAATGATGGATGATTTTGAACAAACCCACTTAGTATTGCAACATAAAAGCTTGAACTTTCATATTTTGTCACCCACCACTTATATTTTACGAGGATATCATATAAATGTTTTTCCCGCACTAGTGTGGGAAAAAATTTCCCGCACTAGTGTGGGAAAACTTTTCCCGCACGACTGTGGGAAAATGACAATTTCCAAACTGAATTGCGTGCGGGTAGAGGGTGAATCACGCACGCTTGTAGGAAAACGATTTTTTTGCAATTTGCGGCGAAACGTGGCCCTTAGCGGAAAATGTTCAACGAAAAAGTTGCAGATAATAAAAAAATCAAAAACTTTTATATTCAACACTTTTCCATATAATCTCAAATTAACCGTCAAATGGCGAAAAACCGATTTATCAGTATTTAATATATTTCTTGCTTGGTAATCATTTAATTTAGATAAAAATTTGTGAGAATATGTCTTTTTTGGAGCCGAATGAGAATGATTTTCTGACTAGTTTGTGAGTTATTTACATTTTTCGATACATAGGGTGAACATGTGATGATCAGGTGATAAAAATTACAAAATATCAACGTTTCAGAAATCACACTGTAATTCACGAGTAATTCAGTGAATTTCCTTTATTATTATTTAATATATTCATCATTATCTAGTCAACACTGTCCCTGAAATTCAGTTTCCTAGTGTGACTAGTTTCATAGTTATTAATTGAGAAACTTATTACCATTTGCATGACGAGTTGAAGGAACTTGATCACTCGTACATTCTACTAGTGGCCAAGATTTTTCACAAGTAGTGAAACGTGAGAAGCAAACTATCGGGGAAAAGTGAAAATGATTGATAGAACGCTTTTATTTCTAACAGGAAAATTTGAATCTGGACAGCAACGGTTTTTTCCAATGCGTGTTTCACTCTGATAAAAGTTTCCATGATTTTTATATTTGCTGGCTATCAATAGAAACATAAAGACATCTATTTCAATACGTTAAAGTAATAATAATTATCACTGATGGAACTAATAGATTTTTCTTTTTCATTCATCTCAGTCTACGACAGAATCAAAATGAACCCGATAGGCGATAGGGTTTTCTTGCTGTATGAGGACCGTAGCGCTGCTACGGGGGAGGTGGATTCGGTTGAGGCTGTTCCTTGTCACCTTCAGTGATAGGTGATTTCCGGTACCAGGGCCTCATACACGATTGGGCGAGTCAAACTATCCAAGCATTAGGAATTTTTTCTGGCTAATGCCTGAGTTGTAAGTTGTAACTGATGTGTCGTATATTCAGTCAGTTTCGAAATAGTAGATGGAATTGGAAGGACCGTCATTGGTCATCACCCTGCATATAATGTTACATCTATTTTGATCTCCACTTCCTCACGTTTCACTATTTGTGAAAAATCTTGGCTACTAGTAGAATGTACGCGTGAACAAGTTCCTTCAACTCATCATGCAAATGGTAGTAAGTTTGTCAATTAATAACTATGAAACTAGTCATGGTAGGAAACTAAATTTTTGGGACAGTGTTGAGGAGAGAATGATGAATATACTAAATAATAATAAAGGAATTTCACTGAGTTACTCGTGAATTACAGGGTGATTTCTGAAACGTTGATATTTTGTAATTTTTATCATTACCTGATCATCACATGTTCACCCTATATATCCCAACGAAATCATGTTTATACGGTATCAGCTATCTTCGGAGGATGGTAATTCACTTGAATATACAGGATATGTACAAAAGAATCGGCCATATATTTCACCAATTTTTCAAATCACCCTGTAGGAAATAGAAGAATTATGATCAATGATATAATAAGAATAGTATATTGCATGCCAAAATAATTTTATCAATATTTCGTTATTACATCGAATTTTCAGACATTACTAAAATGTTTTTATTTTTCACTCTGTACTTAATGATATAATCTGCATCATCTGAATGATATTCAGTAATATGAAGGTACTTTGATGATGGGAACGAAAAAAAATGCATTTGGCACTTTCAAATCCCAAGAAAATAATTAAATAAAAATTACTGTTTTTTAATTTGAACGCCCTGTATTTCAAAATCTATCCATCAACGAACTTTGCGATTCTGCACGCTCAATCAATACATCGAATACTACAATATACCGAAAATTCAGAGAATTTCGCCTAGAACCATTTTATCTATAAAAAGTGCGGGGTCCTTTTGTCGAATAACATGAGCTGGCAACATCAAATTTTTGATGTTAGATAGAACACGATCCCCCTTCTTTTGTGAAACATTAATAATAATAACCACAAAATAGAGGTTATTTTGTGATAATAATAAAAAAATTACATATGCTTTCGGAAGTAAGATTATATCAGAATGAAGTAGAAACATGGAAAGTGAAGCCAAAAATAATTTATTGCACCCCAAATCAAAGGCGAACTTTAAAAAATGTAATGCGAGAAAAAGAAAATGAGCCTCTTTTATCGGATAATTCTTTAGTTGATCTGAACGTTTTGATAATTTTTTTTTCTCAGATGAGAATGTAAAAGCACTCGTGTTACTCATCTCTCTCTAGGCCGCTTATAAATTTCCTGATTTTCTAAATTTTCTATAGCTATTACTGAAGATGCCATTCTCTCACTACAAAAATCTCTGAAAAAGTATAAATTTTGCATCTTATGAAATTCTCGCATTCGACATAAATTGTCAACTGCCTTTGACCATTCTACAATTTGTCTATAAAAAATTTGCGAATGCGACATATGAGAATAAGAATATTCAGATTTCGTTCGACAAAGAGCATATCTCGCATGCGACAAAATATGTCACGGTTTGAGAATGGGGCCCCTGGACTGCATCCCCATTTCACCCAATTGAAATAGCTTTCAAATACTGTGGAATTAGTCCCAACCGTGAGAGGGATGTTGCTTCTGGTACATTTCAATTTTCTCTAGTTTTTTCGGAAACAGGGCTTTCAAATGAAAAACATTTCATTCACCATGTATATAAGGTATTGCATTTTTGGACTAGGTACCGCACTAATCTAGCCCAAATATTTTTCAACAAGAATTGTTGGAAAATAGCCCATTTCGGTCTCCAATGGAATATGTCGGGTACCAATAAAAGCAGTACATTCAAAAGTATATAGCCGACAAACGAGTCGGGAGATCTGTATATAAAAAAAATGTCAGTAAACTTCGATCGAGATTGAGGAAGTTCATCCAGGCTCAATTGGATCTTTAATTCTCATGAACAAACTTACACTGGTTGGTTAAAAATTTATCGAATTGGATTTTTTCTTTGTTCACCCTGTTGTAGAGCACGAAACGTAAAAATATAATGGATACGAGATCTAGATGATATTGTACGATCGTGCAGACATGTTATTCCAAGAATAAATGGGCGTTTTGTCAATTCTCGGAGTTGTTAAAAATTCTGAGCAGAAAGCTTCACTTTTCATTTTTGACACCCTGTATCTCGAAAACTAGTAGGCCGATTTTTTTGTGCCTGTGGACACTTTTGCCGAGGAAGTCGAAATCTTCAACATACCAAAAATTCAGGGAATTTAAGCCATTTTCCATAAGGAAAGTGCGGGGAACTTTTGCACAATTCCAACTTGAAAAACTATCAAACTACTTTAGTAACATAAGAAGGACGTGTAGTGGGAGTTGAAATAAAATCAATGAATCTGTCCAGCAATCCATCTTCCGCACTATTCATATTAGTAAACCAATTATTTTGATTACATCAATTACTGTCCACTAGGAAAACACATGCATTATTTATTGGTATAATTAAAACTATTTTCCTTTTCTGAACTTACTAATTACAAATCGAATTGATTGCTAGAAGGTTTTCACAGGTTGGAGAACAGAAGAAAAATAGTCGGAACTTGAAATATTGGCAGGGCTGCCTTCAAACTGGCTCATTTTGTTTTCTTGTTCTTGCATATTGTTGTTTCTGCATATTGAAGATTTAATTCTTCTTTCAGATCCTGTTTTGAATTGCAAACTATTTGTGGTCAATTGCAAAAATATTTCACAATAACTTCACTTTTTTTATGCCAGCTTTATGATTAAAGATATAGTGGAGATATCTGTGACATTTATTAAAAATTACACATTTTAAAAAAAAATGTCACTCAACAAATTGCTACGCAAGGAACACTACTAATAATAAGAAACTTTTGTCGACAACATTTTACCACATGATATTATACATGACAACATTGTAGTAAACAAAGTAAGTCATCGGGGTAGATTGATTTATTCTCCTCTCTTCCACCCGTTTACAGGGTGTTCCAAACTAAGTCGAAAACGAAAAAATGCAGGATTTTTTCTATTCATAATGAGCCCAACTTTATTGATATTTAAGTTTTTCAACTCAGAAACTACTTTCATAACTGCATCTTCTAAGAATGAACCTCTTTTCTTTGCTGCCGCTTTTGGAGCACTGAAAGCACCAATAATATTTTCAACCAAAAAACCATGTGGGGTGTTGCAAACGGATGCCTCATAAATTTTAGAGGCTGTGCTCGTTCCGTACTTCATTTCAAACCACATTGAATTCTTTGATTGTTCTATAGTAAGAAAGATTTTTTTTTCTGTAATCATAGACTCTTCGCAAATGTTGTAAAGAGGTCTGAACATTTTGTATTTTTGTTTAATTTCTGAAAGACTTCAAAAAGTGATGCATCGTCATTTTCTTCAGATGGGGAATCTCAAAATATCTGAGATGTACTTGTTTTTCATCGACATTCTTCAACAACTTTCTTCAGAAAATTGGTTGATGGACTATGCTGTTGTATTTCATCAGTAGTTCCATTTTCAGGTTTCAAATCAGATCCCACATCGGTGGAGTATTATTGGAAAAAGCCAAAACATGCAAATGGGGGACGAGTTTGAAGTACATCAAATTCATTTGCATGTTTTGGCTTTTTCCAATAATACTCCAACGATGTGGGACTCTTTTCATTCTTACGAAGAAGCAGCCAATATAAAGAAGCGATAGCATGTTTGTATCCACCTAAAAATACCAAAATCTATATCACATGTTCGAAAAGGTTAATATAATGAAACTAACCTTGGGATGCTACAAAACTTTCACAGTCAGTTTTTATCTCATCATTACTTTCGTCAATAGTAGCTACAACAAAATATGGTTTGCTCTGTACTTTGTGCTTAGGAACAATACGGCACTTGATGATACAAACAGAACCCTCCCCTTTCAGCTACACATAACCCACAGCATCATCACCATAGCCTGATCCAGCAGCCCTAAAAATAAATCCTCTAAGTAGAGGGATATTCATGCCATCCGAATGAGTTCCAAATAAACGGTACTAACTTTATATTTTTCAATACTTTCGTCACCACACTGAAATAGTTTGGATTGCGAGCTAAAAATTCGTGAATCATAATATAGTTTATGGGTGGAAAATTTTCACGCTAGTTTTTCTTCATTTTCAAAAGTTGTAAAAGTAATATTCTAATAACAATTTCACGACTGATAATAACATCATAAACAGTGTAATATCAGCACATATCAGCGGTTCCACTGTTGTCAGATTCATATCAGTACAATCGACTCGGTTGACTCAGATAGTGAAATTCTACATCACAAGTATATATTATACAGGGTGTTTCATAATAAATGCGCAGGATGTGATAGCTCGTCCAAAAATATGAAAAAAGTTTCTATTAACTTACCCTCTAAAATGCACCATTTTCGAGATACAGGGTGTTGAAATTTAAAAAAAATTATCGTTGTTTGCGAATATCTCTGGAACCGTTCATCGCACAGAAAACAGATTTCGTAGACATCTTCTACTCATAATAAGCTATGTTTTGTGCGGATTTTTCATTTTTTCAAATTCATAGTTGGTGAAGATTTTGAAGGGGTAGTGGGTGTTTTTTCTCCAACTTCTACGCCACTGGAAAAAGTATGATTTTTCCTACTCTTCCTACTTGAACCGCCAATGTTTTCTACACAAAAAGGTACTCTTGGTCATAAGCCCTAAAGTTGACCGTTTTCAAGAAAAATCAACTATCATGTTGAAAAACATTGTAAATTTTTTAAAATAATTGTTTTCCTAATTATACAAAATTTATTTAAACGTTAAAACAAGTAACAAAACCAAACAACAACAATTGCAAAATGATTAAAAAACAATAACAATCATACTCAGTTGAATTGTTGGAAATGTCCGCCGTTGGCTTCAATGCACGCAGCAATTTTTCGAGGAAAAAACATTATTTAAACAACATGAAAGTTGATTTTTCTTGAAAACGGTCAACTTTAGAGCTTATGGCCAAGAATACCTTTTTTGTGTAGAAAACATTGGCGGTTCATTAAAGAGGCTCAAAACTATACTTTTTCCAGTGGCGTAGAAGTTGGAGAAAAAAACACCTACTACCCCTTCAAAATGTTCACCAATTATGAGTTTGAAAAAATAAAAAATCCGCACAAAACATAGCTTATTATGAGTAGAAAATGCCTACGAAATCTGTTTTCTGTGCGATAAACGGTTACAGAGATATTCGCAAAAAACGATTATTTTTTTTAAATTTCAACACCCTGTATCTCGAAAATGGTGCATTTTAGAGGGTAAATTAATAAAAACTTTTTTCATATTTTTGGGCGAGCTATCACATCCGGAAGTCGTGCGCATTTATTATAAAACACCCTGTATATTCCGACTAGGTGAAAAGTTCCTATCAAGGTATGACCTAAAATGCATCTCCTCTGAGATACAGGGAGTAAAAAGTACGAAAAAATCAGATTCATTTATTTTCCTCCAAAACTGCTAAGGAAAAAATATCAAATTTGATACACTATTCAAGGTTTATCAACGTGATAATTTGAAGTTATAAGTTTTCATTTTCGAGAACCAGTGTCGTAGTAACGATAGTATGTGGTCATATTTTCCTTCATATTTTCGTTGGACAAGTGAATGGATGAATGAGCGTTTGACATCAGTTAGGCTCATCAATACTTGACCTAAAAGTCATGTGCCTAAAAGTGAAGGTTTCTGAGATAATTAAGAAAAACTGAAGATATGTCCTGAGTAGCAACGTAATTTCTCATGTGCAATAATCGCATAATACTGATTTCTCACAACATATCAGAATATTTATCAACCTCCTGAACATTTTTTAATGTTGGAAGAATCAGAAACATAGTACGAGTAAGGGTGAATTTAGTCAACTTTAGCATAAGCATTATCATAAACATAACGGTAACATCAAAGGTTTTTAGCATAAACTTAAAATTGTTGTATAAATGGCGCCATTTGATATAACAGATTCAACTTTTGCTTTTAACATATATTTAAGCACAATTTAAAAATGATGTTGACTAAATGCACCTTATGTTAGAATGAGACTGACAACTTCATTTTTTCATTCATCATATTATTATTTGATCAAATCGATGTTGTGGAATCACTAAGTTAGGCCTTTTTTGACTCACCAGTACTATCTTTCCGATCCTACCTACCTACATTGAAAAATGTTTAGGAGGTTGACAAATATTCCAATATGTTTTAAGAAATTAGTGTTGTGCTATTATTGTGGAGAGGAAATTATGTTGGGACTCAGGATATATCATCAGTTTTTCTCAATTATCTCAGAAACCTCAACATTTAGGTATACGGAATGTTATGACTTTTAGGTTGAGTATCAATGAGCCTAACTAATGTCAAACGCTCAGTCCAAAGAAAATATGAAGGAAAATATGACCACATACCAACGTAACTACGCCAGTGGTTTACGAAAATAAAAATAATAACTTTAAATTATCATGCTGATGATCCTTGATTAGGGTACCAAGTTTGATATTTTTTCCTTCAGGAGTTTTGGAGAAAAAAAAGAAATCTAAATTTTTTTCGTACTTTTGACACCCTGTATCTCAAAGGGTATGCATTTTAGGACATACCTTGAAGGGAACTTTTCACCTCGAAATGAGGTGAGGAATCTGTATTCGGAGTTTGTCGGTTTTATTCTGAATCACCCTTTATATAAATTCAATAGTCAATATAACAACAAAAATGCCGAAACATAATTTTGTCCACCTGGTTTGTGGTAAACGAAACCCTATGCGACGTGGAGAAACCCTCCTTTGTTTTCGTGAAATAGTAGGAACACATGGTTTAGCCCAAGAAGAAACTAAAGTAAGATAGATGAAATTCTTTGTGTATTATCGTTTCACGTCTGAAAACAATCATCTTTCACACAGCGATAAAAGGATTAAAGTATCCCCCAGTTTCCTCCCTAGGATTTTACTGTTTGCTACCGTTATAAAGAGACCAGAAGATAAATATTTATTTTATCATCCTGTATTAAATGTAAACATCGACGGAAATGTAATGCAAGATCCGAGTCAATATTTACTCAATTCCTCCATTACAGGATTATCACTTGAACATGATATTAGATAAATTGGTGTTTTTTCTCTTAGATTTTGTTGTTGGTCCTTTACAGCGGTTCATTTCTGAAAAAAATTATCTGTTAGATTTATTTGTAACTATCCAACTAAGCGAACCTTATGCGAGTCATTAGTTCTGAACCAATTCAACTATTGCGCTTTTATCTATGGTCCTTGCTTAACAAGGGTAGATAAGGACAAGATTCAGAAAGTGCAAAACAGCTGCTGCAGATTACTTTGTGGAAAAAGAAAATATGATCATATTTCTCAAAAGTTTCAAGAATGTAACTTGTTGCAGTTAGAATCGTTTCCATAGTAGTATCTATCCATGTAAAAAAAAGTTTGTTATGAATGTTATGAATGATTTGTCAGACATATGAAATAAAAATTCACAAATTCGTTCTTCGTACCGGATATTCTATTTATTCCAGACAATATTCTAGGTAAACTTAACTTAATCTGGTTTACTTTTTTGACGTCAAACTCTACACTGACACTTCTAATAAGTTATTGTTCGTTGCTATGGTAACGCAATATTTTGTTTATGCAGGGAACTGGTCTAGGCTAACTAGATATCAATACATCCTCGTAGAATTGGTCCAAAGATTTTCAATAATCTACCCATCTCTATCAAAATGTTGAAACATGAAAATACCCTCAAAAAACAACTGAAGGAATATTTGGTTGAAAATTGTCTGTACTCTTTGAATGAATACTTTCAACTCTAAATTTTATTTATTGTATACAGGGTGTTCCAAATTAAGTCGGCCCATTGCCAACTCCGTTATTTTTGATGCTATGAATTCGGTTAAATGGGCAAACTAGTAGCATTTTCAATGGCCTTCTCGATGCCGAAAACAAAAAAAAATTGACAGTCGCGTTTTCAAAATATTTCATAAAATGATAATTTTTTAAATAGAACACCCTATATTTTATTGTATCTTAAGATATTTCCTGAAAGCTGATTTCATCGATCTATCACAGTTGGGGTCTAACTGAAATGATTACAGAGATATGGGGTGTGAAAAATTGAGATTATTTCAACTTTAGGAATTTTTTGTGTGGAAACTATTCATTATTTGTCAAAACGGCTTGCATGTCTCTATCTTAACTTTTGAGTTACTATTTACTGACATTTAATTGGGACAGATACAGGGTGATCAAAATTCTGAATTCTGCACCACCCAGTATTTGTTCCATTTAAATCTTAGTGATAGTGAAAAATTGAGGTCACCTCTTTGAGTAACTATCAAAATTAGTAATTGATATACTAAACCGGATAACTAGAAATATCATTCAATTGCAAACGTTTTTCAATAATATTTTTCGATATTTTGGATTTTAACACTTTACTCCATGGTGAATTTAGAATATCGGCCGTTTCCTGCTTATCCGCACGCCACTGGCAATAACCGATATGCGCGTACTCAGTCTAATTGAATGCACCAACTTTTATGAGGAACGATATTTTCTGAGAAACTATCAATAAAAAAAGTTTCTGGTTCCAACATTTTGGCGGACACTGATACCAAGGAAGTCCAAAAAACTCGAAGAGTTCGGTAACTGAAAAACAACAAAATTTCGTCTCCAAGACAACCTGGACTATTTACACTATCATTGTTTGTAAACGAACAGCCCGGCCTTGGACATTTTTAATATTTATTCTAATTGGTATACACGTTTTATGGCCCTCCTGGCCTTGGATGACACTCCGACGGCTACATTCCGAATATTAAATAACCAGATTAAATAATGTTGTTTACTATTATTCAGTTACTACAAATTTTCGGAAAATTCTCAGAAAAATTGTTTGCATTTTTCTCGGTAACCGTGCATGTGGTTCTGAAATATATGAATGCTTTTATTGAATGACAGGCTATTAAAAAAGTGAGGAATAGGTATATGGACGCTCAAGTGGAGAGTCATCCACGTTAGGATGTTATGACCAAATAACTATTGATCAATTTTCGGCAGTTTTGCTGGACCCACAAATGGGTATTCACATGGGTATTTATAAAACGAATACAATTTATGAACAAATGAAGGAGTGTACCTAGTATATTTGACATTACAAAAAGGAGCTGAAGTACAAATTTCCAAATAAATAAACAAAGAGTGTTTATTGAGCCGGTCGAGACAGTTTTCGCTGCGTTTCAAGTAGATGATATTTTAATTCATATACTTAAATTTATTGATATTGATACAAGAGCAGATAAAGGTAATACAGTCATTGCAATCAATAGGGATGATTATGTTAAAAACTCTTGATTTTTTTAGATTCCGGTAAATTTACAGTACTTAAACGTGACCCCACTTATGTGTACCAACTTCAAATCAACGAATTTTTGAAAAACTCTAAATCAATTTTTAATGAAGCCGAGAAGTACAGACTAACTCTTACGAATCCACTCCGAAATTATATTCTTTTATAAAATTACATAAACAAAACTACCCTGTCCGGACAGTAGTATCATTCGTTGCAGCACCATCAGTTAAGTTATCAAGAAAGTTAATACATTTAATAACAAACTATTCCAAATTTGTACCGAAATTCAACCTTAAAAATTCTTATGATTTGATAAATAAAATCCAGGACATTTCTGTTCCAGATAACGCGAAAGTAATTTCTTTTGACGTTCAAAATCTTTTCCCTAGTATACCTCCCCAAGTTACTAAAGAACCAAACAAAAAAAATGTCAAAATATTTTATTATTCAACATATTCTCCTCTTGATTGGATACATTTATTACAGCGAACCTGCAACGTCTCTAGACCTTTCAAAAAAAAAGTTTATTCTTGCTCTGCACACCAGACCTCCACAGCTTTTATTACCTCCTCGTTGGAAGAAAATTTACGACATTTTAAAAATGTTTTCAGTTGAGGAAAGAGATGATAGTCGGATGGATCCAAATCTGGTGAATAAGGGGGGTGTTCTAGTAATTCAAACCCTAAATCACGAATTTTTTGCATGGCAACATGAGATTTGTGTGCAGGGGCGTTGTCCTGCAAAAACAAAACACCTTTGAATAGCTTTCCGCGTCTTTGCTTTTTTCCCGTAGAGTGGTCAGTAATGTCGAATAGTAATCCCCAGTTATTGTTCTACCCTTATCCAAAAAATCAATCATGTAACCAGATGATGACCGATCGGGAAGGCCAGTTTTTGTGTCAGTCCCCGAAAATATCGATGCAGTTCATGACATGATTTTAACAGACCGTCAAATTGGGCTAAAACGGATATCCGAAGCACTGAATATTTGACACGAACGCGTTCGTCATATAGTTCATATCAATTTGGACATGAGAAAAATTGCTGCAAAATGGATCCCCACATGTTTGAGTGTTGACCAAATACGTGCAAGGGTAGTAGCATGGCGTTCGATCTGTGCTCGATTTGAAAACGATGTAGACTTCTTAAACCGAATTGTTACTATGGATGAGACTTGGGTACATTTCTACGATCCAGAAACAAAGCAACAATCGATGGAATGGCGACATTCCGGTTCTCCAAGACCTAAGAAGTTTCGTGTCCAAAAATCTGCTAGAAAAGTTCTTGCTTCAGTTTTTTGGGATTGCCATGGACTAATCATGATTGATTTTTTGGATAAGGGTAGAATATTAACTGTAGATTACTATTCGACGTTACTGACTACTCTACGGGAAAAAATTGAAGAGAAAAGACGCGGAAAGCTATCCAAAGGTGTTTTGTTTTTGCAGGACAACGCCCCTGCACACAAATCTCATGTTGCCATGCGAAAAATTCGTTATTTAGGGTTTGAATTACTAGAACACCCCCTTTAACAGATTTGGCTCCGTCCGACTATCATCTCTTTCCTCAACTGAAAAAAAGTTTAAAAGGTCTGGTTTGCAGAGCAAAAAGAAACATTTTTTTTGAAAGTTCTAGAGACGTTGCAGGTTCGCTGTAATAAATGTATCCAATTAAGAGGAGAATATGTTGAGTAATAAAATATTTTGACATTGAAATTTTGTTTGGTTCTAAAGTAGGCTAAGAATATCTCAATATATCCTCGTATATTGATGCCAGTATTGATAGATGCAACATTCCGCATTAAATTATTTCTAACATACTGGGAACGACATTTGAGAAACGATTCTAACCATTCCAAACAAACACCTCTAATTCCATAGTTACATAGCTTAGATATCAAATTCTCGTTGTCTACACAATCGAAGGCCCGACTAAGATCACAGAAAATGCCCATATTGGTCTATACAGTTTATCAGATTGTTATAGAATTCATAGATTGCACTCGTAGATTTACCACGTCGAAAACCATGTTGGCTTTGGGTCAAAATATTATGTTCATTAAGAAAATTCATTAGCCTATCCAAATAACCATATTCAAACACTTTCGAGAGGCTACTGGAGATCGTTATTGGCCTATAATTCTCAATGTGGTCCGTACTATTTTTTTATAATTTGGAATAACTTTTCCTTTTTTGATGGTGTACAGAAATATCCACGTTTCGAAAGAAAGATTCAATAAGAATGTCAACTGGACCTGCAGAAATTTAATTCTTGAGTTTATCATTCAATAAAACAAACAGTTCGTTTGACGAGAATGGTCTGAGAAATAAAGAAGGTGTAAGAATTTCTTGAGTTTTATTCTTTATAGTATTTGACTGGATTATCTTTTCTAAAAGTTGTAGTGCGGAATTTTTGAAAAAATCTTCAAACAGACCTGATACAATTTCTGGATCGTCCACTTTTGCATTATTATGAAGCAAGCTGATATTTTTGTGTCCTTTTCTATTTTTGTTGTTCATTTCAGATATTACTTTCCATGCAGTTTTACCACTATCATCGGAGTTCCGAATTGTATTTTGATGATATTCTTTGTGAAAAGAGCCTCTCATTTTTATCCACAGCTTGGCCTATATCTACATACACCCCATTTCATGTCATGGTTTTCTGAGCAAAATGCATCGAAAAGATACGCCAAAGAGCTCCTGAATAGAAAGCGGTTCATTATTTAGATTAGATTACCACTAATTTGACGTCTCGGTATATTGTTGCATTCAGCCTTGAAAAGTGAGGAAGTCACCAAGTCTATTACCATTTACATTTGACCAAAACAATGAGCGGAATTGCTAATGAATGTAATAAACTTTAAAAATAGATACGGTGCATAAGTAATTGGTTTACATAAACATAAGATACCAGAAGTGCTAAATTTTCTTCAACAAATTATTACCGTACGTTTTTATCTATATTTTGTCCTTGTGGTTTTGATAATTTGAAACACGAAAAGCATTTCAAGTGAAAAGGAACTAAATATCCTAGCAATTCGTGATACGCAGAATTGAATACTTTTTACCGTTTTATAGGATTTGTATGAGGTATGGGGCCAAGTAGCGACTGCGGAAATTTTTCTGATGGCCCGAGAAAGTGCGGAATCGCACGTAAAAAGGTACGACCTTGTTAATCCTTGGCTGGCACAATTTTCAACTTCTGAGGGCTGCCGTTTGTAAGGGGACGACAGCTGGTTAACAGAAAAAAAAATATTATAAGGACCAAACCTTTGGTATCTGCATTTTTTGTACAAATACAGTAAATAATTATACAACAAGAAGCGGTTTTCTGTTGCATGTGCTTAGGCGAGTTATGAAACCTTGCTAGTTCGGAAGAGGCTTTATATTCAAGTTGTATACAGTGCGGCTTTTTTCATGTTAACTTTTGAACGGTTTGACGTGGAAACATGAATAAAAAACCGTTGGAGGGTTTCACCGATACTACTTTTTGAAATAAAAGATATGGTGATTGCTCGACAGGGGGCGCGGGGGGCACATAAACTCAAAAATTTTAAATGGCATCGGGGGTCAAGTGTCACATCGTTGAAAAGAAAATTCAATTCTCTTTACAACCATCTATTTTTTTTTTAAATTTAGTTGAAATTTTTTTCACAATCCTAATTAGAAATATCAAAAATAAATGTGGATCTGAAAACTACTCAAACCTCGATAAATTTGAACGGTTTGTTGTGGAATAATGAAACCAAAAATATTTTGAAGGGTATTACCGATACTACTTTTTGAGAGAAGAAACATTGAAATTACTCGACAGATGGCGCTAGGGATAGATCAACTTGAAAATTTCGAAAGGCATAAAAATCGATATTGAGAAAAAATTTCTCATCAAAATTCAAAAATATTCAGATGGTTGTGAAGAGAATTGAATTCTCTTTTCAAAGATGTGATACTTGACCCCCATGCCAATTAAAATTTTCGAGTTGATGTGCCCCCCCGCGCCCCCTTTCGAGCAATCACCATATTTTTTGTCTCAAAAAGTAGTATCGTTGAAACCCTCCAAACAGTTTTTTATTCATGTTTCTACGTCGAACCGTTCTAAAGTTAACAGGAGGGGGGGGGGGACTAAAAAAAAACCGCACTGTATACATGTATTTTCCTAATACATTTTTGTTATTATAAAAATAAAAGAATAATTTTTAATTGACATTTTATAAGCAAACATTGAATTTATATTGATTTGGCAGTTGCAGTGACAGTGAGCAGAATTATTTCGAAAATTTTCTTCTGAATCCGAAAATATGCTTGTTTTTCGAAACAAAAGAAAACTTAGAATATGACGATTTTGTGGACAGGTACATTTTTTCGTCTAAAAAATTATTCTCTTTCTGTTACCCCTTCGTTGAAATCAATTTCTGAGGTGTCATTCGAAATCATCTCGTTAAATTACGTCTGAGGGAAGTTTGCGATTTTTAGAAAGATGGAAATACAAATTTTCTCAAAATTCGATTTCCTTCTATATAGAATATTGCATTTTTTGACTTTGATAGCCTAGGAGTATTCCATGCGGAATCTCTCGAATTTCATCTAAATTTCCTTCTATCCCGAAAATGTACTTGTTTTTCGATTCAGAAGGCTAATTCATTCAGAAAATGATGAAATTGTGGATGAGTGCATTTTTTCATAGGAAAAATTGCACGTTTCTAGTGTCGAATTAAATTTTTTATGTGATATTCGGCATCAGCTCGTCGAGTTACGTCTGAGGGAAATTTGCGATTGTTCGAAAAACGGAAAATAAAAATTTTCAGAAAATTCAGATTCTTTCAATATAGAATATTGAATTTTTTGACTTCGATCGCCTGCGAAAATTTTGCTCTGAATCCGAAAATATTTCAATGTTTTCAATCAGAAGGATAATTCATTGAGAAAATATTGTTGATTTTGTAAATGAGTGCATTTTCTCGTCGAAAAAGTTGCCTTTTTTCAGTTACCACCTTGTCAAATTCAATTTTTGAGACGATATTCGGCATCAGCTCGACGAGTAACGTATGAGGGAAGTTTAAGATTTTACAAAAAATGGAAAATAAATTTTTTTGCAAAATTCAATTTCCTTCAATCTTTGATCGCGTGGGAATATTTCAAAAATACGGAATCCCTCGAATAATACTTCATCTAATAGAAAATTTCCTTCTGAATCCGGAAATATTCTTATTTTTTCAATCATAAGGCTAATCAATTTAGAAAATATTGTTGATTCTGCAGATGAGTAAATTTTTTCGTCGAAAAAATTGCTCTTTTTCAGTTACCACTTAGTCGAATTCAATTGAGATAATATTCGGAATCAGCTCGTCGAGTAAAGTATGAGGGAAGTTTCAGATTTAAAAAAAAAATGGAAAATTAATATTTTCGTAAAATTTGATTCCCTGCTATATAAGTAGAATATTATTGCATTTTTCGACTTTGATTATCTGGGACTATTTCAAAATTGCGGAATCCCGCGAATATCACTTCCTCTTCCGAAAATGTACTCGTTTTTTTTTAATCCGAAGGATAATTGAGTCATAAAATGACGATTGAGGAAGACCACAGGCGCTTGAGGAAAACCAGTATTTTACTGATCTTGTGCCTTTTGACCTTCCCTGTATTGTTTTTGTATGTATTTTTGTTGGAATGGTCAATAAATGAAATTATTATTATTATTACTATTATTATTATTATTTTGTTGATACGTCCATTTTTTGTCGAAAAAATTGCTCTTTTTCAATTATCCCCTTGTCGAATTCAATTTTTGAGATATTGGTAATGTCTAAGGGAAGTTTGAGATTTTCCTAAATACAGAAAATAAAAATTTTCGCAAAATTCGATTTCCTTCTATATAGAATATTGCATTTTTCGACTTTGATCTCCTGGGAATACTTCAAAAATGTAGCATCCCACGTCCCACGTCCCACATCCAACTTCATCTTCCGGAAAAGTTTTTTCTGAATCAGGCTATTACATTGAGAAAATGTTAAATTTGTAGATTGGTGCATTTTTCGTCGATAAAATTACCTTTTTCCAGTTACCACTTTGTCGAATTCAATTTTTGAGATGATATTCGGAATCAGCTTGTCGAGTACCGTCTGAGGGAAGTTTGAGATTTTTCTAAAAATGGAAAATGAAATTTTCGCAAAATTCGATTCCCTTCTGTATAGAATATTGCATTTTACGACTTTGATCGCTTGGAAATATTTCAAAAAATGCGGAATCCCGCGAATATTACTTCCTCTTATAGAAAATTTCCTTCTGAATCCGAAAGTGTACTTGTTTCTGTAATTAGTCAGAAAATGTCGATTTTGTAGAAGGTCCATTTTTTGTCGAAAAATTGTCCTTTTTCAATGACTCCTTTGTCGAATTCAATTTTTGAAATGAAATTCGGAATCAACTCGTCGAGTAACGTCTGGGGAAAGTTTAAGATTTTTCGATAAATAAAAAATAAAAATTTTTTCAAAATTCGATTCCCTTCTTAATAGAATATTGCATTTTTCGAATTTGATATTTCACTACGAAAATGTACTTTTATTTTTAATCCGAAGGATAATTCAGTCTGGAAATGTCGATTTTGGAAATCGGTGAATTTTTTTCGTCGAAAAAGTTGCCCTTTTTGAATTAACCTTTTGTTGAATTCAATATTCGGAATCAACTCGCCTAGTAACGTCTGGGAAAGATTGGGATTTTTCGAAAAATAGAAAATAAAAATTTTAGTAAAATTCGATTCCCTTATATGAGTCGACTATTTCCAAAACCGAGTATATGCTTTCAGTCTAAATATTCAGGAGAGAAAAAATACTGTGGCGATCATATGGGAGAAGGTAGAACTTTCAAGTTGGCAGCTAAAAATAGACAAAAAAGTACACTTACCTGTGGGTGATGGCAATTGGAAATCCTGTGAGTTATTTGCCAAACAAATTGTAATTACCCGCTTTTGGAAGTAAATGTATAATACACTCCCATTTGTAACTAACACAAAGCTAAAATGGCAATATTATATGCAATTTTTAATGAAATGAGGCAATAACGAAATGTATTTAAAGAAAAGCAAATTCACAGAACACAACAATAAAAGTAATGTTTATATGAAAGTTGTTGACAATGTATTAGTGTTAGTAGAATTCTTCTGGACTTCCATTGTATAGAAACAAACAAAATAAATTCTTTGCATGTGTCTGAGTCACGACGTTTCAACAGTTAACATCTACTGTCGTTATCAAGTGTGTGAATGCGACAAGATATCTCGGATACTTATTATATAGCATGCAACTAATGTACCTGCTATAAAGGTAATTTCAATGTCATACAACGACCTTTCATGGTGAGTGTTATTATTGATGACCGATCTTGACAGGACCTGACACAGAGTTTTTATTGACATCTCAATCGATATAGCTGAGTGGCTTATAATCTCCACGGTCGGCTTACATTCAGAATAATGACGTGTTCAGTCAGCCGAGCATTGAGCTTATCGAGTACCATCTAAGGGAAGTTTGAGATTTTTCTAAAAATGGAAAATAAATTTTCGCAAAATTCGATTCACTTCTGTATAGAATATTGCATTTTTCTACTTTGATCGCTTTTCCATTCACCCCTCTGTCGGATTCAATTCTTGAGTTTATATTCGAAAGCTTGTGATTTTTCGAAAAATGGGAAATACATTTTTTTGCAAAATTCATTTCCATCTATATGGAATATTGCATTTTTTAATTTGATCGTCTAAGAATATTTCAAAAATGCGGAATCCCGTGTGTATAACTTCATCTTCTAGAGAATTTCCTTCTGAATCTGAAAATGTACTTGTCTTTTTTCATCAGAAGGCTAATTGATTCAGAAAATGTCGATTTTGTAGATGGGTGCATTTTTCTTCGATAACATGCCCTTTTCCAGTTACCCCATTGTCGATATCAATTTTTGAGGTCAAATTCGGATATTGCTCATCGTATTGTGGCGAAGCTGCGGACGATACCGGGCCTGAACGATCACGCAGGCCGCATATGACCTTCGAGAAGACTCTGGACGATTCGAGGGCTTACACGAAATTTCCACGAAATGAACAGTAAATATAAAAGAAGATCCAGGCTGCAGAGAGGAACAGTCGGAGGCAGTGCAAGAGAAACTCGAATATAAATAGCTCAGTGGTTGTTATATAAATTAGAGTATTGTGTTACTGAATCATTGTATTTCGTTAAATAAATTATTTTAGTCAGAGAATTAGAGTTTAAATATATTACATCTGAGGGAAGTTCGTGATTTTTCGAAAAATGGAAAATAAAAATTTTTGCAAAATTCGATTTCCTTCTATTTAGAATATTGCATTTTTCGACTTTGATCGCCTATGAATATTTCAAAAATGCGGAATTCCGCGTGTATTATAACTTCATCTTCTAGAAAATTTCCTTCTCAATCCAAAAATGTTCTTGTTTTATGAATTTTTTTTTCATTTTTTTCAGGAGTGCATCAAAATTTTGGAATAGAACACTTAAATAGCTTCTTATTAGCTAGTGACTTCATTATTGAAATAATATGTACTTATTATTACTTATATTTGTTAAGCTATCAGAAAATGTCATCTTAAAAAAAGGAGCGCAATATTCCAAAATAGCAAAATAGCTAATTAGCTGATGTTTTCTCGATTAAATCAACTTATTGTTAAGCTTGCAGAACACATTTAAAAAAAAAGAGCACAAAATTTGGGAATAGAGCAGTCAGATCGCTCCTAATTAGCTCATAATTATCCAATAATTCAAAAAAAATCTGCTCACCTTGCTCTGCTGGCATTTTAGTCATCCTTTATGGTACTAGTAATGCAAGTAACGAATTGACCTAATACGTACTCAAATTAACATAAAAAAATATACAACCAACTATAAACTTATTGTTTTTTTGAAAATACAATAGCTCATTAATAATAGTGCATTCTTTCCACATTTGTAATACTTGTTTGTACAAACATATCCCATAGTCAATCGACAATTTAATAATTATTGTTTCCAAGATCCCAATCAAACGAAGGCCCGGCTTGACATAAATCATCTTGAAAAAAATCCGAACGAGCTGAACATTCACCTCGGAGAAGAAAAACAATCAATAAATAATCTTACGCAATGATTTGTTATGTTTCACTATACCTATTACTTTGGGTGGAATGTTGTTGATTTGGAATCGCTATTTATCTTATCTTCTGCAAATACTAGTCGATTTACAATATGAAAACAACAATGTGGCCTTGTTGAGCATTCAAAGGGTCTTGCAGATATTCTATTGATCAGCAAACTAAATCCGTATTATTCAGAGTGTTTCTAACTAGGTAGATGAAAACTGATGGCTGTGTCTGGGGATCAAATTTTATGACAAACTTAACGGTGAAAACCGCATATCGATATCTATCATAGATTATGAGGTACAGCGTGTTTTTTGAAAATGTGCATTTAACTGTTGCTTTAACTTTTTTCCTGTCGAAAATTCCTTGTTACTATAAAAACATTTCCAATGAATGCACTTTTTTACGTAAAATTCAATGGTGTAAGTGATTTATTTTTTCAAATAACATATCGATAGTTATTGATGGAAAAATATTATAATGAGAAACCCTGTATATTTCAATAGAGTACAAAATTACCTTTCCAAAAATATAGCACACTTGATATTTTGATAGAGTCATCTTTGAAATACAGAGCTTTTAGATTTTTTCATCTAGACTTTGAAACACACATTTTGAACAAGTAGGCTTTGGACGACGCGGCGATAAAACAAAAAGCAAATGTTTACTGGTAGCTGTCAAATTTTGATTTGAGCAGTAAAGACGCTCCTCAATTCATGGTTTTTGTTCAATTTTCAAACACATTCGCAATGAAGTATGAGAATTATGAAAAATGGTCTGTTTAAAAACCGGGGAAAATGCAGAGCAGCAAGCAGTTTGTACCACGAGAGGTATCCAGAGAGAAGACAGCCTTTAAGAGACATTTTCGGAAGATTGCGACACAACTTAATTGATGGTGGTCAATTTGAAAAGAAATGACCAAAATAATATGCATCAAATTGGGATACGGAGTTGGAAGAAATAGTCGTTTCACGAGCTGTTGAAAATAATCCCAAAACGTCAACGCGAAATTTGAAAATATTAACGGGTCTACCAAGAACTAACGTTAAGCGGATTTTTGAGAGCACAAATTCAAGCCATACAGGACCAGAAAAGGCCACAAACTCAGACCAGGTGATTTTGAACGCCGCATTGATCTTTGCCAGTGGTTCCTGAAAAAATGTAAACAAGAGCGTGACTTTTGTAAGCAGTGCTGGCATTTTCAACCGCTACAATAGACGAGGAAAGTGATGACGTCACAAATGTCATTCTTGTCAAAAACTGATTCCAAACAAACCTCCGTCGAATTTAAATCATTTTTCCGATAAATCCGATTTTGTTTCTGTTAATGTTTTTCAACTTCTTTTGCCAGAGAAAACAAAATCCAAACAACCAAACACAAACTAATAAGCAAAGCAGCAAATCATCAACAGAGAAAGTCACTTAAAATTATTTGTTTGGAATCAGTATTTGACAAGTATGACATTTGTGACGACACACTTTCCTCGTCTATTCTTATACTTGGGCAAAACGAAATCCTCATTCAATTTGAAGCAGAGAAGTCAAGGAAGATTTGGATTTAGTCTTTGGGCAGGTGTTTTCAGGGGTGGAATTATCTTCCCGTTCATTTATAATGGTAGTCTCACATCTCATCAGAGGTATTTTGAAATGTAAAAGCAAAATATTGAACCCCTTGTTGATGAATTGCCACTAATGGAGCTTAGGAAAATATATTTTCAACAAGACGGAGCTTCGCCTCACAACACTGCAAGTGTCAAAAAAATTTTGGATGCAAATTTTGGTAATAATTGGATAATCAACCAAGGACCCACCGTTGGCCAGCCAGGTCTATTGCCTATGAACTTTTATCTCTAGGGAAGGTTGAAAGATCTCATTTTTAAATTGCCGACTAACTCTAGATGCGAATTGGAAGCGGCAGTGATGAAAAGTTTTGCTTCTCTCACTCCGATTGAACTAAGTAATTCTGCAAAAAGCGTTCAGAAAAGGTGTCGCCTGTGTGTAGGAGAAGCTGATAGACATTTCGAACACCTGCTGTGAAGAAATATATTTCAATGTTTGTTCTTCATCATTATTATTATCATTGTTGGAGTTTCAAAAAAAAATTGTAGTCAAAAACTGGAAAACTATAGGCATAAGATGTCCGGAGGACTGCTCACTGCTAATATCCTATACAATAGGAAAGTTGGGTCGAAAATCCATCAGAAAACAACACTTTCCTGGCTAATGCCACGACGAACATTGAATTACATCTGATGAAATTTCCGTGCAGAGTTCCTACGAGGTTCTCTCTGCAATTGCTTGGTTGCATGGGAATATTCATCGAAACATTCGGGACCACCTTATATATCGATTTCGGAGTGTTGCTCCTCATCAGTATAGGGTAGGTCTAGCAGTCAATAACTAATGACTGCAACGAATGAATCGACGACCAAACCCATTTAAAGACCGAAACTGAGATCGCGCCCGCACAGTGGATTAATTCCAAACTGCGAGCGCCATCTCAGTGCCGGAAGCCCAACCAAAGCAATACCCATGACCACGATCGTCAAGACCGTATATAAACAGAAAAGAAAACTGTAGGTCACAATGAGCTTATGACAAGAGGCATAAGATGTCCGGAGGACTGCTCACTGCTAATATCCTATACAATAGGAAAGTTGGGTCGAAAATCCATCAGAAAACAACTACTTTCCTGGCTAATGCCACGACGAACATTGAATTACATCTGATGTAATTCAATGTTCCTCCGGACATCTTATGCCTCTTGTCATAAGCTCATTGTGACCTACAGTTTTCTTTTCTGGAAAACTATAGACCACTCACAATGTCCTCCACATTCTCCAAAGTATTTGAATACTGCTACTTGAATAGATTATTATCATTTTGCCAGTACAACAATATATTTTCTCTAAATCAACAGGGGTTTCTAAATAAAAAATCAACTAATACTGCAGTATATTTTTACTACCACAGAATAATTGAATTTATCGAAACAGGCGAGTGTTCTGTTGGGATCTTCTGTGATCTCAGTAGGGCATTTGACTATGTGCATCACAATATCCTTTTGGAAAAGTTATTTAAATACGGAGTAAGAGGATGTCCGCTAAACTGGGTAAAAACTTTTCTTTTCAATAGAAAACAATACGTAGTTGTTGACGATAATCCATCTGAATATTCATTTACAGATATAGGCGTGCCTCAGGGTTCCGTACTCGGCCCTATACTTTTTATATTATATATCAACGACGTAGATCAGCTTCCTATACCAGCACACCTCTTGTTATATCTCATTCATCGGATCCGTCGTTGACCGATATGTGTAGTGAAGTATTAAGTTGTCTTAATGAATGGTTTTCAGCTAGTCATCTATATCTCAACGTTGACAAAACAAATGTTTTAAGATTTCACCATGCGCAAAAAGTGTGCGAGGATATATCGTTCAGAACTAATGGAGAAGGTTCAGTAGTTTCAACTAACTCGGATCATATCACATTTTTGGGTCTTCAGATAGACACAAATCTGAACTGGAAAGAACACTGCCAATACCTAGTTTCTAAGTTGAATTCAATTTCGTTTCGATTGAGAAATCTGTGTTCTGAATGTTGATCAGTTGTTGCAGCTTTACTACGCTCAGGTTGAAAGTAGGCTCCGATATGGAATAATCTTCTGGGGCTTATCTACCTCAGCTGAAGATGTTTTCATTGCTCAAAAACGAGTATTGCGCTCTATGATTGGCTTTTCAAATCGTGAATCTTGCAGACCTGTATTCAAAAATTACAAAATATTAACACTAGCTTCCCTAACCATACATCAATTATGTGTGCATGTATTCACTAACAAAGATTCGAAATTTATTAAAAATAAAGAAAATCATAATTTGAACACACATCAAAGAGAAAACTATTTTGTTCAATTTGCTAAATTTCAATTAACATATAAATCACCTAATTATATGGCACCCAGATTATTTAATGCTCTTCCAAAGGATTTGAAGTCTTGTGAATATACTCATATATTCAAGAGGAAGATGAAGCATTTTTTGACCGATAATTGTTTTTATGACTTTAAAGATTATATGTCATGATTATCATGATGTTTATTTTTGTATATATTTTTATTCTTTGTCTTTATGTGTTTTTGTTTTTATTTGCTTGTTCTGACTTTTTCTATACAGTTTTTTTTTACTGTCTTGAAGAAATAAACGTTTATTTATTTATTTATTTATTCATTTATGAGTAGTAAATATAATGTAAATTGTTATCAATTTTATTGAAACTATGAGTTTTAATTACTGCAGTGAAAAGCTTCCTCAACATTTGATAGCTACTAGCGAACAATTGCTTTTTGTTTTATCGCCTACTTGTTCAAAATGTGTGTTTCAAAGTCTAGATGAAAAAATCTGAAAGCTCTCTATTTCAAAGATGACTGAAAAGTAATTTTAAGCTCTATTGAAATATACAGGAATATACAGGGTGTCTCATTATATTTTGTATTCCATCAATAACTATCGAAATTGTTAAAAATTGTTAAAATTGTTTTTTCCGTTAACCAGCTGTCGTCCCCTTACGAACGGCAGCCCTAAAAAGTCGAAACTTGTGCGAGCCAAGGATTAACGAGGTCTTACCTTTTTACGTGCGATTCCTAGCACGTTATTTGAAAAAATAAATCACTTACACCATACGTAAAAAAGTGCTTTGGAAATGTTTTTATAGAAACAAGGAATGAAAACCACGAATGGATGAATTCGATAATTCAGAATTCAGTTATTTTAGCCATCTATCGGTACTCTACCGAACAGCAAACGGAACGTAGAGAGTATTCTGTGGCATCGCTGCCATCCACTTGTTGATACTGAATATTCCCGGTAGATATCGCTGTGCAGTTGAACTTAATGAATAAGTAGGTAAGCTAATTGCTACTGTATATCTTTAGTAGATGTCACTGGTGTTGTTGAAGAAAAATTTGTTGAGATAAACAGGGTGTTTCTTAAGTACGTGTTAGGAGCTTGTTCACATCAAAATATGGAGAAAAGTTCCTACAAACATATGTCCGCAAGTTATTCGTTTCTGAGATACAGAGTGTCAAAGTTGAATTCTTATTTTTATCTTTTATGAATAATTTCAAAATAATTTTGTTTTTGGGTAAAGTTTGGTATCAGGGAATATTTATTATTTATTTTGTGTAAAAAAATATATTATTGGTAGAGGTCACTGCGAGCAACCGTTTTCGAGTTATTGAGATTTGAAATAATCGATGAAAGTAATTTTGAATGACAAGGTTTTTAAAATTAAAATAAATTCAATTAGAAATTAGTTTATTCGCAATTACTAACATAAAATTTTATTTTGTCGTTGAAAAATCATCCCAGATACCAAACTTTACTCGAATATCACAAATATTTTGGAATTTATTCACAAAAAACCCACTAAGCAAAGTAACATTCATTCAATATTTCAGTAACCTTTCATGGTAATGTGTAATGTTACATCAGAGTTTTCTGCTACCTTACTGCAAATGTTCAGCAACTACTGAAACGGACGTTCAGCAATATTACAAATGGTATATGCCATTATCAATTATTCTAGCTAGGTTACTGCAACATTGCATATAATATACAGAAAAATTGCAAATGTGATATTAAAAATGACGTCTTATGGCAATGTTGCAGCAACTACTGAAATGGATTGATGGATGTAATCTTTTATAATTGATAATTACAGCAAGGTTACCGCAACATAAAATATAAATTAGTAGAAAATAACATATTCAATATTGTTATATACCAAAAACTTCATGGGAGACAGATCAGTTTTGATATCTTGGAAAATATCATTCAGTATTGATGTGAGCTCTATGGAAATCAGATTCATCATTTTCTAGTTTTCAGAAACAAGCAGTGAAAACCCAAAAAATCGCCTGAAATGATACCTATTAATTTAAATATCCATTTAAGTCTTGGAGATCAAAAAGTAAAAAATTTGATAATGAAACCTTTAATTAAAATATCACTAAAAAACAAATAAGTACTGTTGCGGATTAACTCCACACCAAGGACTGTATTCGTACTTATTTGAACCTTATGAAGAAAGGCCCAACTACTTTTCATTCAACTATATTTCCCAAATTGTACAGACCAAACTTATTCTGACATAACAATTTTTTTTCTGTCACGTTGACATTACATTACATACTAGATTAAAACACATTTTCGTAACATATCCTACATACTTGATTAGAACACCTTTTCGTAACAAGTACTCATATTAAAATGTCAAAATGAGAAAAGAATCTGTTTGGTCTTGTCAGGTACCTGAAACAAACAAATCATTGAATTGAATATGCAGCTTAAATATTGACAACTTGATCTACTACCTAACCCTACAAGTAACGTGTTTTTGCGAATTGTAGCCAAGCCATCACATTTATTTCAAATGCATGGAAATGAATATCTCACAGCATCTGGAACCAAAATATTATAAATAAATATATAATTAGTCAACACTCAACAATTATGGTCTTATTTCAATAAAGAATGTACAATTGAACTTGTCCTTGATTATGACACTATTGTGCTTACATATTTGCTTTATATTCAAATTATTGAATTGACTCAAGTTTTGAAATTTGTATAGATTTCAATTCTTTGATTCTGAAATTGTCTTTTTTGCTGGTCCAATTGCAAAACATGGCACAATGATTTGTGAAATAACGTTCAAGACAAGACTTTTCATTCAAGCCACCAATACATATATTGAAGAACCTGCAACTAAAATCGAAATGTGAAAGTATTTCACATCATTTACAAATGTAAAAGTACCTTTCAAATTGACACTACTACCAGATTTATTCGCATTATAAGGAGAAAAAAACAATTTCCTACTAAACGCAGAATGAGCATACCAGACCATCCTAACCTAAAATAATAAATGATGTATCGCCTTACCTTACATGAAGATGTCTTAAATTTATTAGCATTATCCATTGTGCTGCTTCAACACTCATTGAACTCCTAATCAAAAACAAAATTGCAGAAGAATATGTACTTTACTTAGGCACGTACCTAGGTTAAGAACGAATGAAAGTATCCAAAACGAAACTAACGCAAAGGCACGACAGCATGACACACAACAACAATACAATTTACAATAGCATAATGGCGTGTGCTTGTCTGGGATCGGGGTGACTGGGTGTCGCCCCGTTAGGTGGCATCTCATCAAAACCGGGAAATTCAAAATTGGTTGGTTTCCTGATAGATGAAATATTATTTCAAGTTTCTTTATACTTACCATTTAAAATTATCCTAGCGTATCATTTTGCATATTTCTATCTGATGCAATCGAAAATACTGTCAATATTGTTTGTAGTTAGCTCATGTATGGTTGTAAATATCATAGAATTTCAAACTCAGTGCAACATTGCGATTTGAATTTGTTCGATAGTTCCAGATGTAACTTGCACTCACATTGTTCGTAGATAGTTTCTGTATTGTTGCATTCACAATGAACTTTCATGGATCATGTAACATTGTACTTGAAACTCAATCAATAGCTTGCTTTATAACTTACAAACAACTTGTCTGTAGTTTCTTCTGTTATGTTAGAAACTTAAATATAGCATTGAGCATTATGCAATATTATATTATCATTTTACGATGGCAAGCCATACATAATATTGTGACAATATTTTGTAACATTACATGTTTAGTGGAACAAATCTAATAATTAAACTTTGACACTCTGTATCTTAGAAACTAATAACTTGTGTTTATGGGAACTTTTTTTGTTATTTCGACGTTAGCAACATGCTCCTAAAGTTTCTACACGTACTCAAGGAACATCCTGTGTACAATAAAACCGCATTTTTTATATCTCGATTCTCTCAAGCTGTGTTTGATTTCATTATTTTATCATAACGATACGAAGGAACAAACAACAGGTTACTAAAACTCTTCAAAATATTCACATAAAATATCTCTATTATATGATTTTCAAAAAAAATTGAACTGAGTTCGGTAATAGATATGTAACAACTATTGTTCATCGTTGGTTGAGTTTGCGAAAGTTGATTAATGTTTCTGATGCTCGATTCTTAAGCATTTTTCATTTTTGATTTCAAGAATATCGGGGTTGTTGAGCACTTACTTCGTTTGTTTAAAGCAATAATAATCTCCTAGAACCTACTGCCGAATAAAAATAATGAAACCAAAATCCAGGAATTTTTTTTTATTTTTCGGAGATTGAAAAATTTTCCTGGCTTTCGGTTCCATTATTTTTGTATGGCAGTAGGTTCTAGGAGATTATTATTTCATAATCCACCAACGTGAGGAATGCCGTACAAGCACATTTTCGGATGAAAAATGATTATTATTATTATTACAGTCATTTGCACCACCAAGAATTGACGGCATAGTGCCTAAAGTTATTTTTTCATATAGCAACATCGTTCTGAATTTGTTTCATGCTGTATAAAATGACCCCCCAAAATCGTTATATGGGCTTGTAGTCTATACACTTGAAATAGAACCACAATCTTTTGAAAGTTTTTAAATAATTGAAGGTTCGTTGATTTTCATTCACTAAATGTTAATTTTATTTCTCAGTTGAAAAGTAGGTATGTAAAAAAAACTTGTTTTAAAATAGCTATTTATGTTACAAGTTCGTAAAAAGCCCTTTACGAAAGTGTTTCAAAGTTTTTTCTTCGACAGATATTATATGGCCAAATTGTAGCAATTATATCTTTAATTTGAATGTTCAACGATATGAATTGTCGTCGTATCATCAAATAAAGACTTCAGAGATATATTTGACCCAAAATAATGTATTTTTCAAAAATGCATAAATGTACGAACAGTGTGAAAAAAATTACTGATGTCGTAGAAAAAGGATTTTTTACTCATATTTTATTGCTGAGTAATGTTACTAACTGCCTACTCATTTTATTTTTCTTCAAAATTTTGCCAGTCATCTAATGAGACTGTTTTCAAAAGGATATGAGTACAGCCGTACTGTATATACTAGTGACTAATCATTACTTTTAATATTATCTAAAATCTTGACAAAAAATATATCTAAATCTGTTATCTGTAGCTTTTAACAATAATTTCAGCCAGTCATATTTTCACGAAAAGATAACTCACCAGCATTACAGAAGGTGTGTCAAGCTGGTGATTCATGGTGAAATTTTTTTATTCCAATGTTATGAAAGAAAAAAAATCAAATTATTAAACGATACAAAAGTCTCTCTAAAGTAAACCTCTCCCAGGGAATGTTGAGAAAATGGAAAGAAGTCTAATGGGAACTTGACCCGCTATATTTGCAAATTCAAGTAGGGTGCAGACAGAACCCCCGAAGAGGTAATCAAAAATTGAAAACCAAAAAATGAGTCCATGTTCTCATAGTTCAGGGAGAAGTTGAAATAGAGGAATGACAAATTGTTAGGTTCTTTTTTTTTGTGGGGTTTAGGAACTTCATATTGATTATGCACCTAGTTCTGAAAAATGGATTCATTTATTGAAACAATTGTGACTATGAATTTAATTACACACATATACATACATCAGGAAATGGTTTCTTCCAGCGGAATTATCAAATATCAATAATCCAAAGAATTATTGGGTAGTCTTCAAAAAGGCTGATATCATGAGCCAAAACACAATGCTAGAGCTTTTTTTCAAATCAAGCAAATCTCATTTTTAATAAACTCATAAAAATGAACTGATGAGTCAACACTTTGACTTGCAACTTCTCACACAGGCACGTTGCAAGTCAATGTACCCCATCTCAGTACTGTACATATAATAACACGTAACTTCTCACACAGGCACGTTAGTTATTATTATATTTCCAATACAGCTCACAGACATGTAACTTCTCACACAGGCACGTTACAAGTCCTTCGCTTCTCGAAAATCCAACAAGAGCAGGCAACTCCTGACCAAGCCACGTTGCAAGCCAATAAACACTCAAATCAGCCTAATAATAGGTAACTTCACACACAGGCACGTTACAATCACCAGGCTGAAATGAATACAACGGTGATATGCAACTTCTCACACAGGCACGTTGCAAATCACCGAATGACATGTAACTTCTCACACAGGCACGTACAAGTCCTTGGTTTTTCGAAAATCCAACAAAAGCAGGCAACTTCTCACAAAGGCACGTTGCAAGCCAATAAACATTCAAATCAGCCCAATAATAGGTAACACAAAGGATCCATGAATTTATATATCTATCTCAACCTCGTACATAGATAGTTTGATATTTATTTGCTATAAAAGTGCTACAAGGGAACACCAGGTTTTGTCATTAAAATTAAAATTGTAATAAACTATAAATAATACAAAATACAAAATTAATGTATATAATATTATAACCTTAGCAATAACACACATTTTATTGACCAATAGACAAAAACACAACAGACATTCTAAAATCTATTATGGATAGCCACAAATGATTTTCTGGTTGAAACCTCTGACATTTTTTAGACCTTTTTTGATAAGTTTCAGGGTCGAAACGGATACAATTTTCAATTAGAAATAATCTCGAGTGTTCCCGGATACATGAATCGAAGTAACAATAATGAAAGGGACAAAATAAAGATATCCAGTGGAATTTTATCTGTCACATCGAAAAACGTACTAGCGTGAAATCCCCTAGAATATTTTATTTTTGACAATATCACCATTAGTATTTTGATTCGCATATCCAGGAATCTTTTTAGGTGAAAATTGTATCCATTCCGACCCTGAACCATATCAGAAAAGGCCTGGAAAATGTCAGTCACTGAATATGGGTACTGGAATCGTCCATTAGAATCATTTATGTAAAAAAAATTAAACTAAAAATGTTTGTATTTTCTACCTGAAAATATTAAAGACTTATATATGACTTATCTTTGGCAGGATATTTGTCTCAATCAATGAGAAAAGCATAACGGGTAAAAAACGTTTTGTTTACATTCATGAACAAATAATTCTTATGGTGGATTTATAAACTCAACTAAACTAAAAATTTAAAATTATCAATTAGGAATGAACAATTAGCAACTAAGAAGGTGTTTATAAACGTCAACTAAGAAATTAAGAATTATGTCATGTGGGGAAGATGGTTACAGCTATAAGAAAAGCCATCATGGTCAAAATTTCTTCATGATCCATTATTTTGTTATTGCAAAAAATTATGTAAACAAATCACTGCAAAATATAAACAAATTTATATTCAAACATTAATTCGCAAAATCGGCATGTCTGCTTCCATTTTCAACTAAGATAATTAATTCTTAGTTGAAAAGATAAAAGATAACCATCTTCTTAGTTGCTAATTCTTAATTTAATTGACAGTTGAAAGTATATAAATCACTGATAGGGTTTCCGTGTATTCATCTTTCTTAATTCTAAGTTGTTAATTTAATTCTTCGTTTAGTTGAGTTTATAAATCCACCATTAAGACATTGTCGACATTCGTGTGTCTTGTCGCGGCTTAAGATATCCTTATGATAGAGCAGACAACTCAGCTATTCATTAAAAGTAAAATTATGAGCTTATTATTTCAGTTTGGATTTCATGTCAAAGTATTCTGTCACAAAAAGTGCTCCGGTCTCCGGTTTTGTTCAAAGCCAGACAGGCACAGGGAGTGAATACTGGACAGTGACGTTCTGGCCTGCTTAGAGCGAGCGGCTACTATTTACGGGTCGGCAGAATCTACGCCCTCAGCCGAGGAAACCGCGATTGCGCATCTAGCAAGGCCCTTTGGGCAAACTCGCTGGAATGCAATGCGAAGAAAATTTGTTAAAAAAAACGATGAAAAATATACTTGACGGGCGGTCTGACAGATCTCTCTGACAAGAAACATCAATAATTTAGACATAGTCAATTTTTCTACTTCAAGCATTATTTATTCTGATTATTTCACGAGCTACGTGCATTTGAAGTTTGAGATATATTCTTCCAATGTTTGTACAAGTGCTTGCAACACTGATTAGCCAAGCGAATTTCCAGCTTGCCATCCAACGCACTTTTATTATTCTACTCGAAACAACGGCTGTTGGCCGTAGTCAGTAGAACCGAAGAATCCTGAGTTGTCTTCGCAAATGAAATAGTTTGGGTACTCGCCAGCACAAATCGAAGATCCAGTTACTCGAGGAGGTTTGGTTGTTTGATTGTGGTACCCTGAAATTTCTTTCTTGGCCTGAATTACAAAAGAAGAGAAAAGGCTACTAGAACTTCTATATCGTCGAGAGCTGCTGCAGGACTGCTACAAGGATAAGGCCTGGGGCCTCCCAGAAACTTTCTGGTTCCGCTTGGACTGCGAATTGGCATTTAGGTGCGCAAAATTTCAATTTTGTATACCTACCAGTGTCCGTGGGATGCTGATTGGACCACTGTATCTTCATTGTGTTTATACTTGCAAATTAAAACATTCGTGATCCGTTAAACAATTTTTTTTGTAAATTGTTGTGTTTAGTAAATTATTTTAACTTTATCTCTGTTAGTTCCCCTGGTAAACTACTTGGTAGAGTGTTTGCTCGAGAGTCCAGAGACCCCAGATCGATTCTCGGCAAGGATAAAAATTATTTTTTATTTTTTTTTCTTATTGTCGTAAAATACCACTTTTGTGAAGTTGTGTTTTCCTAACAAAAATTAGCTTGAGGCCAAGACTTGCGGAGTTTCGGATTTTTTCTATTTGCAGATTGCCAGTAGAAATAAGAATTATTTTTGGTTTGATACATATATTTTATCTGGATAGTACACGTTTCGTAGCCGTCCTATCCCTCCCACGGTCCAGAGATGTTCCCAACTGAACCATCTTTGGCCACAGCAAAGCGTCTGGCTGAATTTCAACCCACTCGACAAGCTAGCTCGGTAATGCAATTTGACATCGAGAACCAGATAGACATGTCTGAGTTTTCAGCCAAGACAACAACATCACGATTTGAATTGCTTAATTATCATGTCTACTTTAGCCTCTAGTTCCATCAAACTGTTGGCGTGAATGATTACTGACGTATCATCCTCATAGATGTATATATGTATTTTCGGAAGTTACAAATTGCGGAGTCATTGATGAAGATAAGAAATACTAGAGGACCAAGTATTGAACCTTGCCCTGCTCCGAAATTCAATTCCATTTCCTGGGAATTCTCTGAACCTATTTTCACTGTGAATCTCTTATTTTGAAGATATGAAACTATCCATTCCAATGGTTTTTAATTTGTCTTCAAGGAGTTTGGAATTAACAGTATCAAAAGCAGCATCAGTTGAGTCAAAAAATAAGCTGGCAACTTTCCTACCCTTGTCTTGAAATGAATAAATTTGTTTTGTGGATCCAAGTGTTGCTAATTCAGTTCAATTTTCTGACTTATAACCATATTGGCAGTTGGTACATATTCTATTGTCTTCCTTGAAAGAATATATTCTAGTTGCAAAAGACTTCTCAGCAATTTTTGATAGACATCTCAACAGTAGGTATCTACTATAGATCTATAAATAGTTTTCAACCCTATTTTTCATATTCCTCAAAAACATTGTTCATTGAAAGAGAAACCGAAATATATGACATACGATAACTATTTGTCAAAAACGTTCTTCTTAGAATTTATAAAAATAAACATGACCAACTTAGTTGAAATAAATCATAATTACCATACAAGACATAAAAACAAGCCAGTTTAAGAGCCAAAACATGTACTCCAATGTTTCTTATGTTATCAATTATAATAATAGTAATTCTGCATGGCTCAACGGGAAACAACGGATTACAGAACAAAATTGAATTATCCATTACTTGAACTGTATCTAAAAATACTGGGTAAATTAATGAAATCTATATACCGGGTGCCAACGATTTCTTTAGACAAGCCATAGTTTCCAGAGTTCCAAGGCTCGATATAAAATTGACAGGGGTATTGGATTCAACAAATGGAAAATTTTACAATTTTTCATACACCTCCATCGCTAGGGACGATACAATCAGATAGTTTTGAGACAACAAATTACACGCTTTATTTTTCCAAAGAAAAATAAAAAGTTTGCATCTAGGGTGAGTTGGAAGCACTTCAAGCAATGTGAGGATGTGTGAAAAGTATTGTATACAGTTTTTTCCGCCTAGTTGAGTACCTACAGTGGTTTGAAATTTCTATTACTACTAATAATAATTGTTGAAAAGAACAATTTTTTCAAACATCTTTCTATTCAGATAGGAATTCATCAGATTCTAATTGTCACGACAAATCCATTGATGGTGTCGAAAAGAAAATCGGATGGATAACAGTCCTCATAAACTAATTATATATTTGTTGAAAGATCATGAGGAAATTGGGAACTCGCTTATCAAGTACGCTAATAATAAACATGGAGACTTCAGCATTTAACCTATACAATAGGTATAATCGTCGGCAAGTCTCCAACAAGAAACAACTACTGCCCCCTACGAATCTTTATTCACTACAGGTGCTAGAATAACTTGAGTGACGAAGGTAGAATATTTCAAAAAATAAACTAAAAACATTGAATTACAATATACAGGGTGATTCATTGGGAAAAGCGCACACAGTTAGGGTAGATGGAAGACACCGAGGTCCTTCTAAATAACCTATATTTTATGGGTCTATCGTTCTTTACAACCAAGATACAGGGTGATTTATTGATTTTCCCCCTTTTTTTCAATTACTCATAAGTTATGGACCACCCTATTCATTTTTGTGATATTTGGTTTGTATGTTCTATGTCCACAGTAGTGTCGATTAACATAATAAGAAAAAGTCTCATTCCAGGTCCGGCCTTAAAAAAATAAATAAGTAGGTTTCGAGTCGAAACAACATTCTGTATATCAATATTTTGAAATTTTATTTACAAATTTGGAAAGAGCAGGAAAAAATAAGTAAGACTAAAGGTATTTGGTGTTTCCGCATAAAACTTTTTTACTTATTAACTTGAGTCAAATCTAGATGTTTCGATAATGAGGTGCCACAAAATTTAAAAAAATAAAATTACTTCCCCAAATGGTACTTTTCCAGCTTCAATCCATGAAATCATCATCTATTTCTTATTCTCCTGATTCCTGGATCCCCAACCTTATTGAAAAACGAGAGGACATGTCAGTATTTGGGACAAATTATTATTATCAATGAAGAACCTTCAAACACCCTGTATGGTTAAAAAAATTATCATAACATTTGTTCATTGCGCTACATTTAGAAAAAAATTATAAAAATGAGGAAAAATGCCCATTCCGAAAAAAGCATAACTTTATTTTGAACAAAAATAACGTTGCAACAAATTGTACGAAAAGAATTAGTCACAAAAAAATGTAAACAACATAACTTATAACAGTTGTTCAAAGTGGCCTCCATTTTGCTCAATACATTTTCGTGCTCTTGAAGTAAGATTTGTAATTGACTTTCTAATCATAGCTTGGTCATTTCTTAGTTCGTCGCAAGCGTCCTCAATTCTCCGTAGAAGGTCCTCTCTAGTGTTTACTTCAGTTGAATAAACTTTTGATTTTAAATAACCCCAAACATGGTAATCGAGTGGATTAAAATCGGGCCCACTTGCAGGCCAGTTGTGAGGTCCTCCTCTGCCTATCCAATGATTTGGGAAGTTGTCATTTAAAAACTCGTAGGTATATGAAATTTTGTAGTACTCGCAACGCTCGTACTACAAAATTTCATATACCTACTCGTGGGAAATGTATGTCATTTCATGCTCATTGTACAATATACTATTATGGCAGGTTACAATAAATGTTATACAAAAGTAAAGTGTGCATGTATTTGAATTAAAGTAATAGATAATCGAGTCGAAAAGTATACAATATTGAAAAATATTACAGTAATTGATCATTTGTGGTCGTATAGCCATAAGCAGGCATACAGTCATCCCAACAGACAGACAGTCATATAAGTACGTTTTTCATGCGGTGTTTACAACTTATTATTTTCAATTATTGGAACTCGAACAGTTGTTATCTTGTTTTTGTTGATTTTATCGATTTATTATTTAGCAGTGCATTTGATGCATATATGTGGTTAAACAATCTCGGATAACTTATATTTCGGACGTCCATCATAATGGTTGAAAGTTTTCTATCTCTTTCAAATTTTTCATTATTCACCAGAAGACGATTGCGGATTCAAGCATTGAAACGTTGTGAAAAATTTGAAAGAGAAAGAAATCTTTCAACCATTAAGATGATGGACGTCCGAAATATAAGTAATCAAGTTACTACATCGTCTAAAACATTCAAACAATCTCGGATAAGTTGATAAACACCCTGTATATCGGCCTCATATGGTTTACAGACGGCTACGAAACATTAGTCTATTTCCATTAGATTAACTGTTGAATTTAGAGCGTTTGTGCAATAATTTGATCAGCATCATAAGTTCTACAATGTTTTTTTAAGAAATTCACCCATTGAGGTGCGAATTCGAGTAATGAGTATGTTATATCCACCAGGTCATTGATATACAATAAAAATCAAATCGGTCCAAGTATGGGACCCTGAGGAACTCCACAATTAATTATTCACACAGTCACAAGGGAAGGATTTAGTTGAGAAGAATCCCACACTACCGAACTTGATCGATATCTACGAGGATGTACTGATATCTAGTTAGCCTAGACCAGTTTCCTGCATAAACAAAATATTGCGTTACCATAGCAACGAACAATAACTTATTAGAAGTGTCAGTGTAAAGTTTGACGTCAAAAAAGTAAACCAGAGTTACGCAATGAATTAAAAGAAACAATATGTCCACCGAAATTGTGAAAATCGAAAAATTGGAGTATCGAGCCATCATCAAGTACCTGTATTTAAAAGGGTTAAGAGGTAAGCAGATTTACGAAGATATGCTTGGTGATGAATGTCCTTCGTATGCGACCGTGAAAAATTGGACTGCAAGCTTCAAAAGAGCTAAATTTTCCATTGAAGATGATGACCGATCGCGAAGGCCAGTTTCTGTGTCAGTCCTCGAAAATATCGATGCAGTTCATGACATGATTTTAACAGACCGTCGAATTGAGCTAAAACGGATATCTGAAGCACTGAATATTTCATACGAACGCGTTCATCTCATAGTTCACGTCAATTTGGACATGAGAAAAATTGCTGCAAAATGGATCCCCAAATGTTTGAATGTTGACCAAAAGCGTGCAAGGGTAGTAGCATCGCGTTCGATCTGTTCTCGATTTGAAAACGATGTAGACTTCTTAAACCGATTTGTTACTATGGATGAGACTTGGGTACATTTCTACGATCCAGCAACAATCGATGGAAGGGCGACACTCCGGTTCTACAAGACCTAAGAAGTTTCGTGTCCAAAAATCTGCTGGAAAAGTTCATGCTTCAGTTTTCTGAGATTGCCGTGGAGTAATCATGATTGAATTTTTGGATAAGGGTAGAACAATAACAGGAGATTATTATTCGACATTACTGACCACTCTACGGGAAAAAATTAAAAAGAAAAGACGCGGAAAGCTATCCAAAGGTGTTTTGTTTTTGCAGGACAACGCCCCTGCACACAAATCTCATGTTGCCATGCAAAAAATTCGTGATTTAGGGTTTGAATTACTAGAACACCCCCCTTATTCACCAGATTTGGCTCCGTCCGACTATCATCTCTTTCCTCAACTGAAAAAAGTTTAAAAGGTCGTAAATTTTCTTCCAACGAGAGGGTAATAAAAGCTGTGGAGGTCTGGTTTGCAGAGCAATAAGAAAATTTTTTTTTGAAAGGCCTAGAGACGTTGCAGGTTCGCTGTAATAAATGTATCCAATTGAGAGGAGAATATGCTGAGTAATAAAATATTTTGACATTGAAATTTTGTTTGGTTCTATAGTAGGCTGAGAATTTTTCAATATATCCTCGTAAGTGTTCGTTCGGTGCCCATGATGGGTTTCCTCAAAAAATAGGGATGGACCCAGTAGGTCTGCTCCTCGCTGTAATAGCACAGGCTGGATTTTTTTCTGACCCTCCTGGTTGAAATGGATTTACTCATTTAACTATAATGAATATGTAAAAAGTATACAGGGTGTCAATTTGAAAACTTCCCACCCTTAATATCTTCCTTCCAGTAAACAATATGAGTAATCGAAAAAACAGGTCAATTTTATTGTCAAGGGGGACACTTTCACGGACTATTTGTAGCCCTCGTGGTTCAACCCCCTAGGAGGGGTAGATGTTACCCTTAGAATTTTAAATGGGAAGGGGGGTCAAGTGGCACATCATTTTGATGGGCGTTCAATTCTTGTTCCAATGGTACCCTGACTTATTATTTTGTGATGAGCATTTTCCGAAAAATTGCGTTCTAAACTAACAGAAGTAATTATTAGAACGCCTATACTGAGATGCATTATTGTATTGACTTCCTTTAATAAAAATGGTTAGAAGAGTAGGTGGCACCGCTCCAACCCTTGAATGACAGGAATAAATTTATTACGCATGGGATTTTTTATTTGGTGGTTATTTTCCTTCTACACAATAAAATTTAATTTGCGAGAAAGACATTTCCAACATAAAATCTACTTACGCTTATCTTATTAGCCGTTCGAAATGTTGTCCATTTTGCTCTAAACAGTAATACAGTCTGTTTTCGAACTCCCCTCTAACATTACGGAAAACTTCACTAGGAATTGACCGGCATGCTGCTGTAATTCGTCTTTTAAGTTCGTCAATATCAGAAGGTTGTGTTTTATAAACAACGGATTTAAGATGCCCCCAAAGAAAGAAATCTAAGGGTGTTAAATCCGGTGATCTCGGAGGCCATTCAACTGCTCCCCTTCTGCCAATCCATCTACCCGGAAATCTCTCGTTTAACCACTGTCGGACGGGAAGAAAATAATGAGGTGGAGCACCGTCCTGCTGGAAATGTAACAGATCCTCCTGCAAAAGTTCATTACCTTCTGCATCAATTTGAGTTTCTAGCTCGTGAGTTATAAGAGGATCGATAGTCTCTTCAAGCATATCAAGGTACAGATTGCCAGTCAAGTTTTCTTCCAGAAATAATGGACCAAGAATGGTATTTCCAAGAATACCAGCCCAAACATTAACTTTTTGTGGGTGTTGTGTATGCCCTTCCCGAAAAATATGTGGGTTTTCGTCACTCCAACAGCGACAATTTTGTCTATTAACATTGCCATTCAGAAAAAATGAACACTCATCGCTGAAACAGATGTTTAACAGAAGATTAGGGATGGTATTGACTCGATGAGACATGATTTCACAAAACTCTATTCTTCTATCATAATCATCCTCGTGGAGCTCTTGAAGAATCTGCATTTTATATGGATGAAATTTATGCATTTTCAATGCTTTTCTTATAGTCTCGCGTGACATTCCCGTCTGTTCTGATACTGATCGTAAGGGCTCTGCAGCAAATGTTCCCAAAACTTCAATTTGAGCTGCTTCATTTAGTACTCTGGGGTTATTTCTTTTTTTATTTGTCACTGAACCAGTTTCGTAAAACTTATTCACCAAATCAAGCACATACCGGTGACTTACATTACAATTTGGATGTCTTTCGTTAAAATGACATGCCGCCCTTCGTGCGCACTTTCCAACTTCGCCATAAATTACAATCATTTCAATTCTGTCTTGAAGAATGTAAACCATTTTTACACTTTTATACACTTATTAAAGTAATTCCTAAACAGCCCAACAGGTACAACGGTATTCACAATACTACCACATAGTTCAAATTTGCTAACCAATTTTTTGCCGGAAAACAGAAACTTTTTACAGCAGAAGTAGCAAAAAAGGAAGGCTATCTGTACAATTTCTGCGATGACACTTAAAAATTCAGCATTTAATAAACACAACTTTACTACCATCTACGTTTTACTATTAGACTACTTTTTTATGTAAAGTGTTTGGAGCTAATGGCTAATGCTACCCCTAATAAAGGGTTGGAACGGTACCACCTAATATTCTAACCAGTTCTGGCCAAACCATGCATCTCAGTATAGGCGTTCTAATAATTACTTCTGTTAGTTTAGAACGCAATTTTTCGGAAAATGCTCATCACAAAATAATAAGTCAGGGTACCATTGGAACAAGAATTGAACGCCCATCAAAATGATGTGCCACTTGACCCCCCTTCCCATTTAAAATTCTAAGGGTAACATCTACCCCTCCTAGGGGGTTGAACCACGAGGGCTACAAATAGTCCGTGAAAGTGTCCCCCTTGACAATAAAATTGACCTGTTTTTTCGATTACTCATATTGTTTACTGGAAGGAAGATATTAAGGGTGGGAAGTTTTCAAATTGACACCCTGTATCTAAATCAATGATGCCGTGTAAATATTAACCAGCTGAAAAGGTACAAAATCACATATCCCGTTTTTTTCCCTCCCCCCTTGGGCCAAAATGAATCCAATTTCTCAATTTCCCTTATTTTTGTCTAGAGCAATTTTTATGTCACTTATTCTTACAGTCGACATAATGATATTAAAGATAGAGATTTGTTAAAGGAGATATATATTATTTGATAGCTAAGAAGCTGAACTTTCAGAATATGCACCGAAAAACGTCTTGAAATGAAGTTTTCATTCATGATTTTGTACATTTCTCGAAAAATCGTGAAAACCTATAAAAATTCTTTTGCTGAGTCGCGCAAGTTTATTCTTTCAACTTTCGCTCTGTAAATGTGAAAAATAATAGTTAAGGTTGTGCTCTATCTCCTGGTGATATTTATTTTTGTCCTGGATATCTCAGGCCATTTTAGGATTGAAATAACAGTCGGCACTTTTTAATACCAGAGACCAAGGGGGTCATTCCCATTTAAAATTCTAAGGGTAACATCTACCCCTCCTAGGGGGTTGAACCACGAGGGCTACAAATAGTCCTTGAAAGTGTCCCCCTTGACAATAAAATTGACCTGTTTTTTCGATTACTCATATTGTTTACTGGAAGGAAGATATTAAGGGTGGGAAGTCTTCAAATTGACACCCTGTATTTCCACGTCTTCCAACGTCAAGTCATGAATAATAAGTCGGTTCCCAACGTCCAAAAAGTTAGGACTGATAAGCCTATTATGCAAGATGATTGCGAATGAAGGTTATCAAGTCGAATTCTCATAGGTACAAAAATCACTACTCAATAAGTTTTTGGCGCTGTACGAGCTCTTAAAAAGTTACAAACACCCACACCATTTGGATACGATCATAAAAGTTATATTTTTCTCAACCAACAAGACGCAGTTGATGACGAAAACCCAATACGCTTCGATTCGCGACTCATTCAACAACGCAGTTATTAAATCTTCAGTTGAATTTTGACATCGGTTGGTTTGTTACGTTCCACTGACAACAACAACCACAGAAATACAACAACGCATGCGTCTTGATAAATGTTATAAACGAGAAAGCGCTTCGTTTGCTTTTGCTGAATTTTATTATAGTCGCTGTTTAGTGTGTGGCTATCGCGATCACTCTAGCTGGCAATCAACGCCTAATTTATTAGGTTTTCAAGGTAAGATTCATTAAAAATGAACTCAGAATGACATAGCAACTACTCGTTGTGAAATAAATTTCTCACTTCACGATCAGTGAGGATTTTTATATTCGAAGCCGGTGAATATTACCAAATTAAAGCACAAATATATTATGGAAACGTGGCTCCGAATGAAATCAGCAGATTTGTGGGAAAGTAATCATCCATTATTGATTAATCTTCTTCGAAAGATTGGTCAAATGCTGATTTTTTTCAGCATGTTTTCGAAGTTGCAACACACTCATGTTTCTTATATTTAAACAACGATCTTCCTAATCACTTACTTCAATTAATAGAGCATTAAATAAGTGATTTTTTAACAAAAATACTAATAGTTAAAGACAGACCGTCAGATAGTGACAGATTTAGGTGCCTCACTTTTGCATACAAGCCTCGAATAGGGTTGAAAAGTACATCGATGTTGAATAAAATGGAGGGAAATTCACGAGTGGCTCGTGGGGATAACATGGAAAATTCGATTTTCCAGAACAGAAATAAAAGGAGTATGTTTTGAATTAATATAGCCGATACTTGATGAAAATCCATTATACTCGATATAATGAAACTATGGTTCAAATGATTTTCACAATGATTTGATAATATTTATAAGGACAAATTGAACTATATTAAATCTAAGTCATTTTTACAACGAAAATATAAATTCATATCCTATATAGAATATGTGTTATGTAGTATTTCTTGTATTTTGGGAAACTAGACAGGTTTTTTTTTATTGTCTTTATTGTCTTATTTTTTTTTAATGTATAATGTGTAGATTATGTCGTAAATATTGAGTAGTGCCCTTTGAATTGTTTTAGTGCATTGATCCATTCATCTTATTGTTTATTAATTCGTCCACGATATAGAAGTTCATTGTCATATGCGACCGACATTGAAATTAGCGAAGTCGCGTGACGAGCTAAAATCGTTGACCGAATGATATAAACATATTTCCTTATATAAATACAAGAGGAATGGAACGATGGGATAGAGGAGATGGCCCTGACGCTCAGATAGCCTTATAGGCTAGGCCCTTTTTGGCCTTAGCTCTATGTATAGTACGTATAGTGATAGTTTTAGGTAAGAGTTGTTTTAAGTATTTTATCATTGGGTATTCCGTATTTCAAATGTATATTTGTCTTTCCCCCCGTATCCCAGTTGTTATTTAATAAATGTTTATGCACTGTTGCTACTCCTTGATTTACTATAGCTACCATCTGTAGCTACACCCCAAGTCGCAGTTAGTATAAGGGAAACAACCCTTTATACGACTCAGGATGCTACCCTAGTAGCCCTAGTCGCGACAATATAGTAAATTAATTATGTTTATATTAGGCTTGCCTATTTTTGAAATAAAGTTCTTCTTCTTCTTCTTCTTCTTCTCCTTCTTCTAACTTCACTCTTCTAACATGCCCAATCATTTATCACTTTCAAATCGGTCTGGCTGGAGGTTTAACAACCGAATTATTGTTTGGCAAATTAAATTTGGGTTTGTAGATACTTAAAAAACATCATATAAAAATTTCAGCCATACTAAAATATTTTGAATTCTTTTTTGTATTTTATTCAATTTTTTTTAAATTTTGTTATTGGCGTCTGGCACAGTTTAAACAACGATAAAAATATCTGGCAATGATTTATTCATGTATCAAAAAGTTAAATGAAACTAATGAAAAAAAAGAAACATTCTTGAAAAATCAATATTACCTGTACAGGATAGGTACGATGCGCAGTGATGAACGCAACCTCTACCGCCAGCCAGATGGCCCGTATGACGTCCGGAAGAGTGAGAGAGATAACATTTTTAAAAACTGGCCGACCTAAAATGCTCTCTCGAAAACGTCTTAGACTATATAGAAATATTATATGGAGCGATGAGGCAAATTTTTCAAATCGTGGGATGTATAATAGAATAGTATATTCTGTAACAAGGTTAGAATGAAAATTCGATGCGAGTGGAAAGTTCCGAGTGCGAGCCGAAGGCGAGCGTCAGGAACCACGAGCATCACGAATTTTCAGTCTAACCGAGTAGCAGACTATACTTTCTCCACGATCAAAGATAGGAAACGTGACAGCAACAATTTTGACATTTATTCAAATTTTGCCACTACGATGACAATCAACTGCGTCAAGGCTAATGTTATTATTGATAACCAATGTGAGAATATTATTCTATCACAAGAGAGAGAATGTAAATACATGTAAATTGCATGGGGGCAGAGGTGTTGCAGAATATTTCTTCAATCTCAAGAGAGAGAATTCCAGCATTCTGTAATCAAATTTGATTTCAGAATTGGCAAATTCTGTGATGATCGTGGAGAAAGAATTTTTATTATTGGAGTAGACATAATCCATTTCTAGTCCATCCCCACAATCCGCAAAGACGATATAGTATTAATGTTTGGTGTGGTTTATTTAGAGGCAGAATTATCGGTCCATGGTTCCATGGTTCTTTTAACGGACCCCATTAAATTAATTTATTAACAAGAGTGTTGGAAGAGTTTTTCGATGATCTTGATCTGGAGGCTCGTCAGATGATTTATTTTCAGCAGGATGGAGCACCAGCACATAATGTCAGTGGCGTACAAAGAATGCTGCGAGGCTGTTTTGGAAACAGATGGATTGCTACAAATGGTCCTGTTAAGTGCCGCACTCGTTCATCAAACATGACACCTCTAGATCTTTATTTTTTGGGGATTTCTGAAAAATGAGGTACAAAATAATGTAGATGAACTGAAAAATTATTTTGAAACTATAATTAATAGAAATGATGGCCGAACTTTGTTGAATGCCACACGTAGTGTCAATAGAAGGGCCCAAATATGTGTTCAACAAGAAGGCGGTGTTTTTGAACATTTACTCGATATTTTATAGCGCTTTATCAAATCCGTTTGTTATAAATGTTTCTTATTAAAAAACTGTCTTATTTTCAACTTTACGAAAAAAAGTCGAATTAGATTTGTTGTTGAGAATGTTATTACGAATCGAAATGCATGAAATATGCATGAAAAAAAATATAATTTTATGAAATATTCTGAAAACGCGACTGTCAATTTTTGTTTTGTTTTCGGCATCGAGAAGGCCTTTAAAAATGCTACTAGTTTCCGAATTCGTAGCATCAATACTAACGGAGTTAGCAATGGTGCCGACTTAATTTGGAACACCCTGTATACACTATCGCAGTTTTGACAGCTCATTTCATAGATTCCTGATCTCTCTGAAGTTGGAATTTTATCTTTCGGATTACCTAACATTTGGAGATTGTTCGTACAGCTATGTACTAGCTGAAAGTTTGCATCCAGAACGTCCTTAAGACAAATGAATAACCACACTAGAACAACCTAAAGACAGGAAAAAGTTCATCAAAATCACACACGAACACGGCTTACGAGAGGTCTCAACTCTATTTTCCGAGACGCAAACCTTCAGCTAGTACATAGCAGTACGAACAATCTCCAAATGTCGTTAGGTAATCCGAAAGATAAAATTCCAACTTTAGATAGATCAGGAATCTATGAAATTAGCTGTCAAAACTGGGATAGTGTTTATTATGGCCAAACCAAATGATCTACGAATGTTCGTTTCCGCGAACATTTGGCACATGCTAAATATTCCCGAGAAAATAAATCGGGTGTAGTGGATCATTTATTAGAAACTCATCACAAAATTAATATCCAAAATTTAAAATTAATAAAACCTTATGACATTATGACGTGACATACGCCTACTGTGATATTTTTTTACTTCGAAAGCTGAGATGGAGATCGAACAGGGTTGGCTTCAGATATTTTAGAGACAGCTTTCTCAACAACAATAACAGTAGTTACTTGTTTTGCTATAAAAAATTCTACAAAATTGTCATTAATGGTAATACCTCGGGTATTACCATGGATATAGGAAAACTACAGCGTGTCTCACGGTCGATGGTAGGTTAGACGTTTAAGGTAAACGCAAAGCAGGATTTCCCTGAAAATTCCACATCTTACATTTTGTTACCTGATCTATCGATCTAAAATATTTTCAGCTTTGCGGCGTTGCCACGTCTATAAAAAAAACTAGCAACTTTATTTTTTTAAATAGAACACCCCGTATATTAACTAATTTTTTGAATCGCTCTTTCATTATAATACTTTTTTGTAAATAATGTCTTATACCTATCTCTATCTGTTTTCGAAATAAAAAATAATTTTTGTTAAATATGGTCCAAAACATAGCCCTAATTGAACTTTAGTACATCAGTTCTCTCAATTCATGAAAAGTTGATATTTTGATTATGGGTTGGACAAATTCGAAGTATTTACTTAACACCAAGAAATCGACTCCATATCATACAGGGCGTGCTAAAATTACTGTTATTTCCATAATGCATAAAAGCGGTCAAAAGTTCATTTTTTCAAATGAAACCCCCTGTATATTACTCGATAAATTGAAAGATGATGAAAAATGCTTCAAGATGATATATCATGTCCCTATACCTAAATCATCAACCTTTCTTAATAAAATTGCTTTTTAAGAATTTGGTTTTAGGTAACAGTGGATTTGTCAAGCTTATAACAGTTTGGTAACTTTTATAAGTAATCGACGAATAGTTATCGACGGTGTTTCAAATTATCTTCCAAAGTGAATGCAAATATCGATTATTCAAACAAAGTTCTTATGAAATTATTTATTATACACGGACAGTGTGATCAAATCATTGCCAGAACTTGCAGAAATTTCAACCAAATGTATCCTGAATTAACACCAATGAACGAGAGGAAGTATGTAAGATTACAAAATAAGTTTCCTAACTATGGCTGAAAGTTTCCAGGGAGCAACTGTCCAAAAACCAGGCATTTCTAGGTAATTTTGAAGGCGCTTTTAACTTTGAGCCATAGTTAAGGAAATTATTTTGTAATCTTACAAACTTCCTCTCGTTCATTGGTGTTAATTCAGGATACATTTGGTTGAATTTTCTGCAAGTTCTGGCAATGATTTGATCACACTGCCCGTGTATAATAAATAATTTCATTAGAACTTCGTTTGAATAGTCAATAGCATTCATTTTTGGCGATTTTTTAAAACACCGTCAATAACCATTAGTTAATTACTTATAAAAGTCACCAAGCTGTCATAAGCTTGATACTTCCACGGCCACCTAAAATCAAATTCTTTAAATATTTTATACAACTGTCCGAACTGTCATTAAAAATCTCTTTAATAGAAACAATCAGAACATCTACTTAGAAAGAATTATTTAGAAAAGTTCACACATGTATTTGGCAGTTTGTGCAATTGGTAATATTTATTCCCTGTGAAGTAACTGACGAAGTACCTACTATTCAATTCAACTGTAGAAAGTCCTTTATGAATAACCAATAATAACATTTGAATAAACATGTGCGCTGGTGTATGTAGTTGAAGCATCTGCCTTGTAATCTAAAGATCGTGTGTTCGAATCCCATGGACCTCATTAATTTTTTTGTTTTTTTTTATTACTAGCTGTAACTGTTGTACACAAAAATGTGTATGATACATGGATTTGCTCCAATCGCTGACGTTCGTTTCGCAATATTCCCCACTCACAAAATAAAATGCCACTTCCATCACTTGTAGGTATCATAAATAACTATTTTTCCACAAAAACGGCTTTCTTAAGAAAAGTTGATGATTTAGGTATAGGGACATAATATATTATCTTGAAGCATTTTTCATCATCTTTCAATTTATTGAGTAATATACAGGGGGTTTCATTTGAAAAAATGAACTTTTGACCACTTTTATGCATTATGGAAATAACAGTAATTTTAGCACGCCCTGTATGATATGGAGTCGATATCTTGGTGTTAAGTAAATACTTCGAATTTGTCCAACCTATAATCAAAATATCAACTTTTCATGAATTGAGAGTACTGATGTACTAAAGTTCAATTAGGGCTATGTTCTGGACCATATTTAACACAAATAATTTTTTATTTCGAAGACAGATAGAGATAGGTACAGGACATTATTAACAAAAAAGTATTATAATAAAAGAGCGATTCAAAAAATGAGTTAATATACGGGGTGTTCTATTTAAAAAAATAAAGTTGCTAGTTTTTTTTTATAGACGTGGCAACGCCGCAAAGCTGAAAATATTTTAGATCGATAGATCAGGTAACAAAATGTAAGATGTGAAATTTTCAGGGAAATCCTGCTTTGCGTTTACCATAAACGTCTAACCTACCATCGACCGTGAGACACGCTGTATAAATATTTTATTTATATTTATATTGAACATAATAATTGTAATTTATTCGATTTCTCAAAATATTAAGATTAATAATTGTGCAGTTTGAAAAGTTCATTGCAGGTCCCACTGATCTGGAAGTGGAAGGAATATTTACATTTATTTCATTATCGCTAGACTCAATAGAGTTCAATATTATATTGGAAATGCTGATTTCAATCTGAACTCAATTTTCAATTTAGCCTTACGCCGCTGAATTGGATTTTCAGCCACCATTGCGTTTTAATGCAGTAAAATCACCACCGGCATCAACTAATACGGTTGCAGATTTCCTTCGAAAACAATGCCCTGTATATGAATTCGGATCAGGCAGATTCAAATTTGTTGCTATTTGCTTCTCTAAATTACCAAATTTATCAATATACAGTTTGTCTCACTAACCATGTGGAAAACTTTTTTATTATTTATTTTAGGAAAAAAGTAATTCTTCATAAAAAGTTCTAAAATCTAAAATACAATCATCACATATAAAAAAAATTCAGTCGTATATGCGGTGTGACAAAAAATATGAATTTTACTCAAGAGTAAAGCACCTTTATATTTGAAAATATCGAAAATTCCTATGGAAAAAAAAATTATTAAAGAAAATTTTTGTGGGATCAAAGTTGTGATATAATTTGATTTTGTATCTATACTAAGAAGATTTCAATATTCCAATTAAACACAAATCAGCATTGATCAAAAATATATTCAGAATAATTATCAGATACGTCGGAAATGGAAACAAAAACAATTTTTTTCTATTAATGCGTGTACCGATGTAAACGCAAAATATCAAAGTTCATGTTGGTATACACAAATATTTTTCACAAGTTTGATAAGATCTGGAATGTCATTGTCTACATCTGAACTGATTGACCTACTTATCAAACTTCAAACATACAAAGTGTTTAAATTGACACAGTCGATATTCGAGTTTTTAGAATCTTAAGCTCATTTCCGGAGTTTGATGAAGTTGTGAAAACTCATATTCAGTAATTAGGTTTATCTCTCAAAATAAATAGTTATTTTTGTATAAGGTTCGTAAATGGCACATGAGAGTGTTTTTGAAGAAAAAAATCTAATTTTTTATCACGAAACACAAACAACATTTTTTGTACAACTGAGAATGTGAATTTACATCGTCTGAACTATATCAAAAATAAATACTTCCAATGCATTTTGACGTAGTTTTTTGTCCTGATAACTTATCGCATTCAAACGACTGTTGTCTTGAAAATATTATTCAATGTTTTCTGCAAAATCGTATTCAAAAATGTTTTCTGTCTGAAAAAAATAAGTCCAAAATAACTAAATAATATTTCTCTTTTCCATAACTGTTATCTTCAAAGTTATCAATACGTCCAATACAATTTCACAGCATCCAGTGGTATTTTTGTGTCGTTACTATAGAAACGGTTTGTTGGCACGCCGCGTGTTTGACTGTTTGACTGTGTTTGCTCGTAGTTGCTTCAATTTCAAGTTATTTTCAAGAAGATGGGTGTTGATTATGATAGTGGTATTTATACCTCATCAGATATATCTGAGAAAGCAAATGCAATAAATAGTATCTAATATGTTACCGGCCAAATCCAAACGAAGACCTATTGCGCAAGAACGTTTACTGTTTCAAATTCTGATTATACCGGGTGACACAGCAGACATGTAGCAGCCTGTAGTTTTTTTATTTGAAGAGATGAAGAGTTGAAATTTGCAGAAGGTACTTCATTTGAACCTAACAACAACTTTTTTCAACTACCTGTTTGATCAGCAGTAACTCCAACTTTTTTTTTTGAATGACACCCTGTTTATTTATTCAGCCTATCTTATTTGTCTTGAAATTCTATATTCAACCGTGTATCACAAAGTGGCATTCGTTTCTGAATTCGCAGATGAATTGCATTTTATTAAAAAACATCAAGTTGGCTGTTATCCGAATTCGATAATCTTTCTATACTTGGTAGGCTTGGAAATCCAAATAGTATCAGTTGAACCATTGTTTATATAGAAGATAGTCAACCTTATGGGATTATAATTGGATCAAAATGGATGCGACATGTAGATGGCGATAGTGAGCTCGCATCCAAGTCATGTCGTAACTTCAGTGATCTGGCATCCAAGTCATGTCGTAACTTGATTGAAACAATGGGACAGCATTAAAATCAGGGTTTTTTGAAGGAACCTGCATTAAAATGACGTCAAATATTCATGTTTGTAACTAATCACGCTAGATGACACTCGCATTTGTGTCCAATACCTTTTCCACAGGCATTGACTAACTATGTTCTATTGAAACAATGGTTAAACGATATAATTTCAGTTTTTTCAATACCTGATCACTTCCTACAGATTGTCAATAATTTCTTTAATAAAAAGAAAAAACATCTGAAAATAACTCACGATATTGCGAAAACTGAGATAGGAATATGTTTTTTTCAATTTGGCTACTTGTGAAGGAACTATCTGTCTTTCTCTTTGGCCATGTAGCCATATCATGATCTTATCATTTGGAAACATAAAATTAAAATTGTTCCCCTGATCCACCAATTCACAAGTCTATTAGTCTAGATATTTGTTATATTTTGCCTAGTAGGCGGTGTACACAGAATGTTTTGTGTTTGACAGGTAAACATCATTTGATTGTACTGATTATCTCGGTCAGTTTTATGCTGATTAAAATTGCATCGTTTAATTAGATACTAAATATGTATTCAAAGAATGAAAAGATCGATATGTTGTTGATATTCGGAGAGATTCCTCAAAAATCATCCACATTTCTTATTTTCAACACATTTCGCAAACTACACAAAGTAGACCCCACAAATGCTATATTGACGAAAAGCTCTTAGAAAATGCCATGTAATGGTGTAATAAAATACAGGGTGTTGCATTTGAAAAAATCGAGTTATTGCCATTTGTAAACCGTCATTTGAAAAAAATCGTAGTAGGCGATGGAACATTGACTTCAAGTTCGCCAGCATTTCAAAAGATGCTCTGAAGCTTGAGGAATAGTCTGGGCAAAAGTAGGTTGAGTTATCTTGAAAGGTTCTGAAGTTATGAATTTTTCTGTGGGTCCATGCACGACGCGATTTTGACACATAAATTGGCATAAGTCAACAACTATTGCAGATAGGTATATGAAACCAGGGTGCATTTTGTTGACAATTTAGTGGCGAATCCAAAAATGTAATAAAAAAAGGAGGGTTGCCATTTAAAAAAATTGAACGTAGTTGTGTATTTTATTCTGAAACATCTTGTATATTAATGAAAATATTTTCAGAATGTACTCATTGTTGAACCTATCGATTAAAAAAATTCAAGTCGATTGCTTGCATAGAAAAATAGTTATGGACCATGCATACACCCCTGAGTCACCCTGTATATATATAATTTTTGTTTAGCTATACATTATCTTTCCATCACTATCAAGCTTTTTACAGCATTGAATGCACCACGCGCAGCTCCGGCTTTTGTGGTTTCTCAATGTTTGTTCGGGCTTTTATGTATTTATATATATCAGTAATAAAAAAGTGTAATTTTTATGTACAATCCTGAATAAACGTTATTATTATTATTATTTATACTTATTCTATGTCATGGATCTTTCGGTAACGCTCGGTTATGGTTTGAATCAATTCTCTTAATGGAAATATGAAGTTGAATTCATAATGAAACTGATTATTGGATACAAAATATTTTGTTCGCATTGTTAAATTCCCCTCGTATTACTCTCAACTCTGTATTAAAACGAACACATGTGCTAAATTTAATGGCTTCCGGATGTAGATTCAATGGTTGTATTTTTCGAGCTCTATTTAAAATAAATTTCAAAATTACGTTTTGTTACAGTCTTGGCATATTACCTATACTTACTATACAGTGAGCACGTAAAGGTTGGAACAAATTCGTTAAATGCTTGATATGGCCATAAGGGAAAATAAGCTCAGACACGTCGATTTTATTTTTCAGTTGCGCATTTTTTGGACTACTTATATTTTTGATGACGTCATCACTGTTCGAGTTATGGCGTCATTATATATTTTTTTAAATGGCATTGCCCCATTTTGATAATACTTTCAAAAAGAACGCATTTTTTCTGTGCATGGATGTCATATATTTTCTCATGTTACATAATCTTATGTTCGAGAAATGAAAGATATTTCATTATCCATAGTAATGAATATTCGGTCTGTTAACGTAAACTTTTGACTTTAGGGATCCCCACAAAAAAAATATAGTGGGGTTAGATCATGAGATCTAGGTGGTCATTCTAATAATCCTCGACTATACGATTGAAATCATCTTCATTAAGTTCATGATTCATATGAGTATTTTCTTAAAATGATAGTAATACATTCAATTGTTGATCTTCCGTAACGCCTGGACGACCTTTCGTATAATTATCACCGACATTGTCAAAATTTCTAAATTTTGCTTCGACTTTGCTCGCTGTCGAACGTGTAATAGGTCTATCGGGATATTTATAGTTAAATAAGTCACAAACCTCAGCTTGCGTACTAGTCTTATCCCAATAATCTGAAATCATTAAAATATCTTTGCGTCATTTTTCGCTTTTCGCATGGTGTCGATAACTTATTTACACCACAATTATTTGATAGCTAACTATTACTGTTAAGCCAAATTTTAGTAAAATATTTACCTACAGTCAGTGCCTAGTTGCATTGGAGCAATCAATGAGTCAAGCGTTGTTTTTAAATGACTAAAAAAGAATAAGTGGCACCAATATGAAGTGAAAGTAATTTATGAACTTAATGAAGATGATTTCGATCGCAGACGAGGATTTTTAGAGTTTCCAGCTAGATCTCTTGATCTAACCCCACTAAATTTTTTTGTGGGGATACCTCAAGTCAAAAGTTCACGTTAAGAGACCTGATATTACATTATTATGTATAATGATATATCTTTTATTTCTCGGTTATATAAGATAAGAAAAAGTATGACATCCATACACAGAAAAATGCGTTCATTTTGAAGGTATTATCAAAATAGGCTATTGCCATTTAAAAAAATTATGATGAGTCATAACTTGAACAGGGATGACGTCATCAAAAATATAAGTAGGCCAAAAAATGCGCCACCGAAAAATAAAATCGACGTGTCTGAGCTTATTTTCCCTAATGGCCATATCAAGCGTTTAACGAATTTGTTCCAACCTTTACGTGCTCACTGTATATGAATTATTCTTTTGCACTGTCAGTTCATAAAATCATTATTTATAGTAGAAATTCATTGAAAACTTCATAATTCATTTATTTCATGTCACTGTCGAAAGATTTATCTGGAATCAATCCAAAGTCAAAACCCAATTACCCAATCGCTTTTTTAGATCGATTGTTCCAATGTGTGCGAATTTGTAAACACTTCAACCTATTATATCTTTCCTGGTACACATGTACTCCATCACCTGATTCATCTCCGTTATCAGCATCTGCGAATTTGTCTGTGAAGTGTTTCGTTGTATTTGCAGGAGGTAAAAGTACGCTGCACTAGATTTGGAATCCAGTGTGCTCGCACCTATAAGAAAACAACGGTACCACTGGTACCAGCGCGAAGATTACTTTCTACAAAGTCTGTGTAATTGGAGAGTGATTTCCATTTGTTTTGAGAGGATTATCGAAAGATGAAGGCTGTGGAGAAGTTTTGTTCGAGGGAACCTGAATGGATTCTGGATAGGAAAGGATCTGGACCGCTCTTTTGGAGGAGGGATTCTAGTGAAACAAAATCGAGGTGAGTTGCTTTTTGATTGTTAGTGGAACATGGGACTTTTTTTTGTTTTTTTGGGGAAAAATACTTTGCTGACCGAAATATAATAGTTCGTTGACTTGTATGCGAATATCAAAATAATAATGCAAAAAATATGTCTAAAGAGATTACCTTCTTGCCATATTCCCACCCATTTGGGGTTAGTTTATTCTTGCAATTTTTCAAAAACTTTGCTGACCAGGGGATTTCAGTAAAGATATTTCGTTAAAACAGTAGAATATTATTTCTCAAAACGTGTGCCACAAGAAAAAATTCGGATCATCTCCCACATAAGGGTAATTTATTCTAGTGATTTTCTAAAAACCTTTGCTGATCGAAGGTTTCCTTTGAAGATTTTTCATTGGAACAGTAAATTATGATTGCCCAGAATATACTTTTTGTGCCACCGTAGAAAAAATTGGGATCAGCCATCACATAAGGGTACTTTATTACTATGTTTTCAAAAAAACTTTGCCGACCGAGGGTTTCCATTGGAGAATTTGTTTTTTTCTTACATTATTTGAATTTTGATTATGTCTCATAAATATACAGTGTGTTTCACTTCTCATGGAAACACCCTCGTATCTTCTATAATTTTTGACGTAGATCCATGAAATTTGCAGGATCTATAAATTCACTAGAAATGAACTCACTGCACGAAAGGTGTCATCTTACGTGATATACACTGCGATGGAACCACCCATTTTTTCGGAAAGTTATATTAGGGGGCAAAATTGGTCCAAAATTCCTTCGTATTCGTGTTCAGGATCCCCAAATTACTACTAATACACCTGTCTCCTGCAAAATTTTCATTTCTGAGAAATTCTGATTTCACTTCTCATGTAAACGCCCCCGTATCTTTCGTCAAAGGAAAATAAAAATAAATCAAATTAGTGTGTACAATTTTGTCAAAGGAAAATAAAAACATAAATTGTTTACATTGCTTACAAATTATATCACAGTTATTATATTAGTAGCATCTCATCATGATACTCCTAAGCCTTTCCAAGAAGCAAATCTTTGACAAATTTCCTGAATTTTTTCAGATCAAGGATATTTCTGACAATAATTGGTAAATGGTTAAATATTATTTTGCATTCATACATATTGGAGTGTTTTTTTAGGTTTGCTTGTGGTATTGGTAGACGAATATCGTGGTTTTGTCTGGTATTGTGGGGTCTATCTTGTGATAAATAAGTAACATATCTTTTATGTATTGGGCATACCACCTTAACCACCTTTTTCCAGGGATTTTTCCAGAGTTTTCTTAGCGCAGAAACGCGTCATAAGGCTAATCTTCAACATGGACTTCCGAGATAGCTGCCGACCCGTTTGTATAGATAAAAAAATATTGACAGCCTCATCCATTTTCATCCTCAAATGCATTATGTTTGTCAGGCAAAACCCCAAATTATATGAGAAAACTGCTACAGAACGTAGTCACAATACAAGAAATGGTGATCTTTAGTGAATCCCACAACATCAAATGTAAAATTATAAAAATCCCCTCATTATAATGCCATTACGTGCTTCAACAAGTTACCTCATGCAGTCAAAAGAATCAGAAGTGATAAGATATTCCATGAATGTATTAAAACATTTCTTGTGGAGAAATGCTACTATTGTTACCAAGATTTCCTAAATAAATATAACAGTAATTTTTTTTTGAAAAACGCAGTACCTAATTTAGTCTTGTGAATTCAATATTGATTGTTATAAATGTCTGGTATTATGGAGATAAAAATCGTTTTGTTCGGTGCTTATTTTGGGTTAATTTATTCATCAGATAGTCTTGATAACGCTAACAAAACAAAAATATTTTTTTCTTTCAATTCGCGTGTGTCTTATCACAATTGTACCACTTCAAGTGATAGATTTATGTTCCGATAACATCAGAGTCATGTTTTCTTCCGCGAATTTAGTTGAGATGGGATTAGTTATTTCACAGAAAAATCTATTTTTGATGTCAACGTTTCTAAATTCATCCCTAGAGCTCTGTGAAACAATGGATATTTTTGTGGTCATCCGTCACATTCATTTTTATTTCATCAACACTTATCAAGGAGCTAGTTTTTCAGTGCTGAAATGAATGAAAATGTGAGAAACGAAAACAGATAGAAGAATAACAATAAGGAGCAGATAGTTCCATAGTTTCTCAAATAATAAATATAACAGGTATAACAGGTAGTGATTAAGTGATTACTAGATGACGATACTTAAACGAAGCAGACAGAATTTTTTTTAAGCAAAAAAAAATTGGTGATTTCAAATGTGACAATTAACAATTAAATAATGATAATAATGTTAGCCAAAAGTCCCCTCCCCCTGTCTCTTTTGAACCGCTCTACTAAAATACTGAAAGAACCCCGCAAAATCCTTATAGAATTTGGGTCTCGCTGGATTTTTGAAAATTTGCGTAGTCCATGTAATTATCAACTGCCCCGTTCAAGTATTGAATGAAAAAAAGTAACTTCTTGAGTACTTCTAAATGCATCATCGGATGTTTAAATATGCTTGAAATAGCATATAACAAAAACATTTTCTCGAATTTTTCTGAATTTTTATGATGCAGTTCAGGTTATTTTGAACAGAAATTAATTGCGTGACAAACCCCCAAAAATCAATAGTTTTGATGGCAGATGCTCAGAATACACTATTTATTATTATTGGCGGAAACAATATTTCTGTGTTTTATTTTAGTATATGTTGAATGATACTGCAATTTTTTATAATGAAATCTAGTTCTTCCCCTTTACCCCTATTTCAAAACACGATCAAATTTCAAAGTGTCAAATTGAAAGGTTGTACTATAAATGTTGTTGCTCAGGAGGCTGTGATCACAAATCTGGATATTGTTTCCAATTTTAAACAACTTTTCTCGATAATCTTTATTGGTATTATAGAAAATAATTTTATTTTACTATAGTGATCAAAGTTATTTTTCCCCCCTGTATACGGATTGAAAATTTAAAAATCCGATGCCACTAAAAAGAGTTTTTCGCAATGCACCAACTTATTTTTTAATAAAATTTTCTGACAAATGGATAATAAACATATTTCCCATATTATGGTACAGACTTTTTGACATTCATAAAATTATTAAAAACTGTCGGGGCGTGGCGCAGTGGTTAGTGCGTCCGACTCTGAGTCGAAAGGTCCGGAGTTCGAGCCCCAGTTGCGGCTGGGATTTTTTAATTTAATTTGACCTATTGAATTATTAAAGTCTCGTTGCTCGACTGGGGTGAGTAATGCACGATTCACTGTTACGTTCCAATTAACAGTGCTGCTCCTAAGGTGGCGTATGGTGTTAGTAACAAGGCCTACCCAAAACACATGGCTGATGATCATAGCAGTCGATGCCAAAACACCAAAGAAAAAAAAATTATTACATACTATTTACTTCATCCCAACTTCTCTCAGTAAAGATAATTGCTTTATCGTCAGCATAGCAGATCATTTGACTTTCGAAATTATTGATTTTTGCAATACTGTTTATATACATATATTAGGAACAGTACGGGTCCCAATACTCTACCTTGTGGTACTCCTCTGTCTGAACTATTGATTCTGGGCTCAGTACATCTCCTATCTTTATTCTCTTTGTCTTGTTTTTTAGATAGTTCTCAAAATGACCTAACGATAACCCTAAAATGCCGTAGTCACTAATTTTTTTTCTAATAATATGTCATGAGAAACAGTGTCGAGTGTGGAAAGTACTTTTCGCACGTGTGTGGATAAATGCAACTTTCCGTGGTTTTGAAAATTGCGATATACGTTACTTTACTGTATGGTCGTAGGAAAATCGATTTTTCCAAACAAATTAGTGTGAGAAAGTGGGCAAAAACCCAAGGTCTTAAAACAACCTCATTTTATTTTCGCTGCTATAATTTCCTTTCCTTAAAATTTCTTACAATTTGAAAATACTCAGTTTTTTTTCTTTACAGAGTGAAGTTTCGCTACGAAGTCGACATCAAAGAGTTCCAAAGACAAGCGCACGAAATCGAAGACAACACCTTCTGGTCTGATCCAGGATCGAACTTCCTGACGTCCGGATTGTGCGTCATTTTCTGCGTATCATGCACAGTTTTCCTGCCCTGGTACATTTTCCTATCCAGCAACTGACGGGCAAGGAATATTGATTGGACTTTGAATCTGCAAAAGTGTCCTGAGGACGCTCTTCGAAACGTTTATGAAAATAGTCTCAGCGTATTGCATAAGGAATATAGCATATGGTGTTAGTCTAGACAGGATTTCAAGAAATCTTCAGGATACGGAATAGTGTAGTCTATCGTGAGGGGCAACATTATGGAATGATTCAATTTTTCGTGATTTTCCAAATCGATGTTTTCCTAGGAGATGGATTGGTATACGACGAACAATAGAGTGGCCCCCAAAATCTCCAGATCTTATACCACTTGATTTTTTCCAAAGTCGCCTACTCTCGAAAAACATTATTTACTCCATAATTTTGCCCCTCGCTGTATGTAACAGTCGTTCTAAATTAGTTTGGATACTTCCAGATGATTCTGTACTCAGCTTTATTCGTGATTAATATGCATCGTAGCGGTGTTTGTGATACATATTTTTAGATTGTAAGTTTTAAGAGGTTTGTTTTGCCTCGAACTATCGAATGTTTTTCCAATGTGATTGATAATTAGTTATAAACGTTTATATTAAACCCATTAATTCCTTCATCTAATGGATTGTGACGAATGCAATAAATATGTATTAACTAAGAGAATAACAAGGTCTTTTTGAAAAAGTGTGTGGTTTTGATTAATTGTTGACTCAAGAATTAGAATTATTAGTTGTATCATTATTTTTTTATATCAGCAACATATGAAAATTGGTTATTGGTTGCTACTGGGTTTCTACTAAAATAGAAACCTGAGTGAATGAAATAATAGCTATTTGTTATTTAGAGAGCAAAGAGATTGATTGCCGCAATGACACTTTGTGCTCGAAATACACACTTAATTACCAAATGATGAGATCATTGTTTGAATTATCTACCACGGAATTTTGATTAAAAAAATTATTTCAAATTGAAAGGCTTGAAATTTAAGCCACATACCTAAACTGAAAGCATTGTTTATATAGAAGATAGTTAGTCAACCTTATGGGATTATAATTGGATCAAAATGGATGCGACATGTAGATGGCGATAGTGAGCTCGCATCCAAGTCATGTCGTAACTTCAGTGTTCTGGCCTCCAAGTCATGTAACTTGTTTAAAACAATGGAAAAGCAAAAATTAGGGTTTTTTGAAGAAATCTGCATTAATATGACGTCAAATATTCATGTTTGTAACTAATCACGCTAGATGACACTCGCGTTTGTGTCCAATACCTTTTCCACAGGCATTGACTAACTATGTTCTATTTAAACTATGCTGAAAGTATCGACACGCCGTACTAGTTATCTTTGGCTATTGTCCAAGAGATGGCAGAGCAGAGCTTGATAAAAATTCAAATACCTCAAAAACCATCAGATTTCAGAAAAAAATTTATACCAAATATCTTGAAAACCATAAGAGGTGTAAGAAAAGTGTTTGCATATCTAGATTGTGCTTGTCATGGTCCGCTCCTGACAGCTTTGAGGCATTGTCTAATAGACAATGTTTGAGGCATCTATTCTTCATTTTCAGCACAATATTTTCCGAAGGGGTCAACTTTGCTTCTTGAAAAGACAGTGAACCAAATTTGCTAGGGAGGGCTTCAACGCCATTATCTCAGTTCCAAATTGAAAAGAAAATAATTTCAAATTGAAAGGGGATAAATTTCAGCGTGGTCATTGTTTATAGAAGTACCTTATGGGATTTATATTGAATAAAACTTGATACGACATATGACAGTGATCGCAAGCATCCAAGTCATGTCATAACTTCAGTGATCTGGCCTCCCATGCCACGATTGTATAGGATATTAGCAATGAGCAGTCCTCCGGACATCTTATGCCTAAAGTCATAAGCTCATTGTGAATTACAGTTTTCTTTTCCGTTTCATATACGGTTTTGACGATCGAGGACGATCGAGGCATGGGTATTGCTTTGGTTGGGATTCCGGCACTGAGATGGCGCTCGCAGTTTGGAATTAATTCACTGTGCGGGCGCGGTCTCAGTTTCGGTCTGTAAATGGGTTTGGCTGTCGATTCATAAGTTGCAGTCATTAGTTATTGACTGCTAGACCTACCCTATACTGATGAGGAGCAACACTCCGAAATCGATATATAGGTGGTCCGAATGTTTCTATGATCATTCCCATGCAACCAAGCAATTGCAGAGATAACCGAACTCTGCACGAAAATTTCATCAGATGTAATTCAATGTTCGTCGTGGTATTAGCCAGGAAAGTAGTTGTTTTCTGATGGATTTTCGACCCAACTTTTCCTATTGTATAGGATATTAGCAATGAGCAGTCCTCCGGACATCTTATGCCTCAAGTCATAAGCTCATTGTGAATTACAGTTTTCTTTTCCGATTTAATGACTATCCATCCAAAATTGTATAGTGGAAAATAAGTCAATGTACATCATAGGCACTCCCTCAAATGGATGTTCATCGAACATCTCATGTGGACATGAAATGACAATGCACAGATATTTTGTAGGTGGACATCAGAAGGACACCATATGGAACTATTTCTCCTGGACACTCATGGGTCATCTTCATGTGGACATTCTATAGATGTCAAGGAACAAGGAACAAGGAACGGATGTCCATTAGACTAAATCATTTGTTCAAATATTCTTTTCAAAACTTTATTCTGCTTACAATAACAATAATTCTAATAATACTATTTATAAATTTTAAAAGTAATTTGACAATTGCTATTATTTGAAATTTATATTCCATCGATGAGAGATTTACCATCTATAGAACCAGTATTTGAACTTGTTGTCGGTGTGGCCTCATTACTATGAAATGGATGTCTGATTATCCATTCTCTTTGAAACTGAATTTTCAATATACGACTCAGCCACCACAGAGGAGTTCCAACCTCCAAGTTCTTTTACCGATAGTAGATCGCCACCATTTTCTACAAGCAGAGGATCTGCGAAACGAGTGACCTGTGTAGAGTTGAGGATTTTCAAATTTTAAGAACGCTGCAATCTTCTTTGGAACAGCTCCAATAGTCTGAATGCCCACAACTTGTTATACACATTTACCATTCCTAAAACCAATGGAGAATCGCCGATTTTCCAAATTTAAAAGCCGCAAATCTACGTATCTTTTGAATAAACCATAGGCATCAAAAGGAAGTCCTTCTTTGGGAATGACAAATACTCTGTTCTTTTTGTTTTTAGTATACCTCAATGTAACCAAAAGTCTGGTTCTGGTGCTTTCAAAATCATCCACAGTCAGCTTAACAAGTTCGTCACGTCTACTGGCGCCAAAAATACCACACATTAATAAAACCTTGTATGGTCATCTGCCTCCAACAAAAACCAAGTTACTTCTTCTTCAGGCAAATTTTTTGCTTTATCTGGTGTGTACCCATCAGACTTTCGTATATGGTGTACGATTTAAAATAACTAACCTTGAAATGTAAATGTTGTCATATACTTTCAAAGTAAATTTCAACATTGAAATCTTGGTCCACAGCGAGGTAGGAGAATAAATCTCTGATTTTCCTTTCGTATAGGCTAATAGGTAATACATATTCATTATCCACCTTTACAATCTTGCTTTTACGCCACTCTTCAAAATTTTCATTTACTTTTTGATATCGATCTTGAGTTATTTCCGGCAGTAAATCAACACTCGCTGCATATGATTTTCCCAATATTTCTAAAGAAATTTGATTTTGTTCCTGAAATTCTTCAATTTCATCCATGGTCGTTGTTAAAGCGAACGCGAACACAAAAAACTGACGTTGTTTATAATATTGTTGTGATATTGTTAAGCTGTATTTGGATATAAAAAATACCAAAAGTACATTAAAAAAAAAAACTAGGACAAATTAAAATAAATAATGAGATCGTTCGCAGAGCATTCTAAGTGCTACGTAAAAATCAATACCAAATTTTGATATCTCACCTCAAAAAACCCCGTTCATCAAATTTTGTGCATAAAAAATAATTTTTTCAAAGGCGTTTCATTTGCTGACACATATTTATATGAACTTTTCATCTTAAAATTAGTCAAAGATTTACCCTCGACCCAATTTTTGAAATCGTAGGAATTGATTCTCTCATGAAATATTTCTCTAGATTAAATTCCCACGTGAAACAATGAAACGAGAGAACTGCTATTTTTGAACACCATAGGAAGTCATTTCCTAGGAATTTAGTTTTGTGGGACGTTTGTCTTGCATGCGATCATAGAAGAATTTTGTTTGACCAATTAAAAAATAGTATTTTTGGACACGAATTTGAATTTGACGTTTGCAGATATGATTTTTGCTAGGTTTTGTAATAACTTCCTGGAAATAGACGTCAACAGAAGATTCACAAGCAGCGCTCAAAAAATGCTTTACAACTGCAAAAAATGATGCAGAACTAAGAATTGGTAAATTTAGGAATAATTTTACTCATAATATCACAAAAGAAAGGTGGAAGAGTATTGCTCTTATATTGAATGCCATGACTGTGGAACATAAAACTGGGGTTTGCTGAAAAAAGGTATATACGAGTATGTATTGATATCTAGTTACCTAGACCAGTTCCCTGCATAAACAAAATATTGCGCTACCATAGCAACGAACAATAACTTATTAGAAGTGTCAGTGTAAAGTTTGACGTCAAAAAAGTAACCCAGAGTTACGCAATAAATTAAATGAAAAAATGAATCTACCAAAATTGTGAAAATAGAAAAATTGGAGTATCAAGTACCTGTATTTAAAAGGGTTAAGAGGTAAGCAGATTTACGAAGATATGCTTAATACCCTTGGTGATCAATGTCCTTCGTATGCGACCGTGAAAAATTGGACTGCAAGCTTCAAAAGAGGTAAATTTTCCATCGAAGATGATGACCGATCGGGAAGGCTAGTTTCTGTGTCAGTCCCCGAAAATATCGATGCAGTTCATGACACGATTTTAACAGACCGTCGAATTGGGTTAAATCGGATATCTGAAGCACTGAATATTTCATACGAACGCGTTCATCATATAGTTCACGTCAATTTGGACATGAGAAAAATTCCTGCAAAATGGATCCCCAAATGTTTGAATGTTGACCAAAAGCGTGCAAGGGTAGTAGCATCGCGTTCGATCTGTGCTCGATTTGAAAACGATGTAGACTTCTTAAACCGAATTGTTACTATGGATGAGACTTGGGTACATTTCTACAATCCAGAAACAAAGCAACAATCGATGGAATCATACATAAGAGATAACGTGAAGCAAAGTTTTCCTATCGTTGGCAAGATCTGAAAAATCAAGCAAATAAAAAGAATATAGGCCTATGTTCGCAAAAAATTATAACAAAATGAACCAGCGGAGGGCCACCAAAAACATTCACTGATAATGAATTGATGAGGAATTGAAAAAAACACAGCGGTCTATAATTTCATCTGCATGGGATATTCAAGGCTATTGAAAGTTTAGTTTAGTTTTTCATAGCGACAGGGAGGTTAATGCAGCTTATCATCGATTTCTAACAATAACTTCTGAAAAGTGTCCTTAAATCTGAAGTGTTTCACAAACTGTCGTTCACTTGAATTGTGGAACGAATTTTGCTCTCGCAAAATTTTTTATTCATTTATTTATTTATTTATACTGCATTACAAACAGGTTATTACCCACTGACATGTACACAGTCTAACACTTAAGTCTAAACCTAGTACTATGATAAGTTGTAGCAAATAGTATATAAAATAAATAATAAAAACATCTAACAATCACAGAGTAGTACTGGTTAATAGGTGCAAATTTATAGTAAAAATAGTGGTTAAAATACATAAAAAGATAAAATAAATAATAGTCATCTAACAATCACAAGTTATCACATTAGTATTTTGTGCTTTATTTCTGTTGCTGTGCTGTTGAAAAAGTCGAAAATCGAATGCTTTTTATTTGTCATTAATTTCCTTAATGCAGCGATTGAGTGGAGATTCCGATTGGACATTTGTCATGAAAACACGATTTCGATTTCTGAGTCTGTTATCTGGAATGTGTATATTTATTGCAGACAGCAGCTCAGGTGTATCGATAGCTTGGTTAAAAATATTGAAAATAAATAGCGCATCATTCTTCGGCGATCAACCAGAGTGTTCATCTCAAAGAGTTCCAGCTGTGTTTTATAGGTAATCATATCAATCAAGGCGGATACTTTATATTTTCTATAATATGTGCATCTTAGGAATTTTTTCTGGATTTTTTCCATCATTTCTGAGTGGAGAACTGTTTGAGGGTTCCAAATTGTTGATGCATACTCCAGTTTCGATCTGACAAATGAGTTGAATAGAAGGATGCCCACATCCCATTTGAATTCTTTGGAATTTCTCAGAACAAAACTTAGTTTTCTGTTTGCATCTCTAGTTGTGTAATCTATGTGGTTGTTGAAACTGAAATTGTTACTGAATATCACTCCCAGGTCTTTAATTTTCTCTAGCTTGTCCAATTTGGTTTCATTTATAGTGTATTCAGTGTGGAGGATACATTTTTTGCGTGAGAATGACATGCTTTTGCATTTTCCCTCGTTTAGTCTTAAGTCGTTTGATTTACAAAATAAAGAGATAGAATCAAGGTCTGTTTGAAGGTTCAAATAGTCGGTCTCATTGTTGATAACCTGATATAGTTTTAAGTCATCTGCGTATAGTAAGAATTTTGATGTTTTTATATACCTACCTATATCGTTAATGAAAATAACAAATAATAATGGCCCTAAAATTGAACTTTGAGGTACGCCTAATTATTTTCGATTTTTCTTCATTAAATGAGACAAATTGATCTCGGTCCGTCAGATATGATTTCATTAGCCCTACCAATGAGTCATTCAAGGAATTATTTTCAGTTTAGAAATTAGTGTTCCATGGTCTTCTTTGTCAAAGGCTTTTGCTAGGTCTGTGTATATTACATCTGCTTGTTGTCCTGTATCTATTGTGTCATGATTTAGCCATTGCAACCTCTAAATTATTCAAAACCATCCCTTGTACAATATCCATACCTACCTACCTGAATAATAATAATTTCATCAATACATAGAAAAAATCTTCGAGTTTCTTTAACCTGAAAACTGAATTCCTAGGAGAATTTTCGAAGACTCCTGCATTGGGTACTAGGAATTTCATCTGTCACTATCAAGAAAAATATTTCTCTCGTGATATTTCAAAAATAGCTATTGCTTGAAATTGAGAGAAAATTACGTCATATTTCTCAAGAGAAAATACTTTATTAATCCAAATACGAGCTTGCAAAGCTATAGAACAAGTCAACAGAGAATACATGTATGTGTAAAAATATTCCTAAAAGACATAAATTGAAATGTAGATTAAAAATAATAAAGAGAAAAGAGAAAGACAAAAAAGAACATTCAAATGAGATATATCCGAGGGGCGAACCGCTGGTGAAATTTGTACACCGGACTTCACGTTTTAATGGTAATTCATGGTAATTCACTGAATTACCATAGTAATTCATCGGTAATTCATGTAATTCATCAGTAATTCATGTAATTCATTGGTATTCATCGGTAATTCATGTAATTCATCGGTAATTCATCCAGACTTTATTTAGTCTGAATTGAGCTGCAGTAACAGTAAAATGACGTCATAATAAAAACATCGTTTCCAGTTGTTGCATGATTTGAAAATTTGCTCATATACCTACAATGGAAATAAACGACCTAAATTTTCAAGTAAATGACTGCTAATTTTAAAAGTATATTTACCATTGTTGAGCAGATCTCAAAATTCTTGTACAACCCAAGTGGACAAATTGTTGCTTTCAAAACTAGAATAATCTCCTATTCAGAAATAGAAAGGTAAAAAAAGGCAAGTGGATCACCCTGAATTTTAGTCGAATTTCGGAAATGGTTTAGCCAAAGTTTCACTTTCGAACGATTATTTGTATGCTTTTAAATTTTTTTTCAATGGAAATCCGCGACTGACTAAGTGAAAATCCATCGTAAATGACTTCATTTGATCATGTTGAGAATTATTATATGAGTTAAATCACTACCCCCCATTTAACATAAATTGGTTCATGAATGAAGAAGATACAGCCTTGTTTCATGGTCACTCAGAATATACAAGGAATATTTCGTAATTCTGAGATTAAACCCTTTTGAAATCGCCAAGTAAGTATGGAATCTTAATGAACAAATAAAAAACTGGTCACAAATTGAAGGAATATAATACAAGTCAGGTACACCAATCATAATTTAATATTTCCTTCTAGCATAAACATTAACATAAAAAACATAACAAGTACATAAATCAACATTTGTGATGAACCAAAAACCAGATCACTCTAGTCAAAACTTATTATAAACAAAAATCAATATTCTATCAAAATGAAAACTCAAATAACAGATACCTATATAAATATATATGTAAATTTATAAAATAAAAATATTTGATAAATCAATTCCCCTTCTTCATTGCTTTATATCTCCTTTCTATGATCTCCCTATCTTCTCTTGATATGGTGAGTGGTGCACACCCAAGCATTTTCAATGGCCCGTAGATTATTTGTATTTTCTGTACAAAATCAAGGTCTTCAGTTTGTGGCCAATGAAATTCCCCCATATTCTGCCTGAGAAACTTCATTTTGTAACTGCTATCTTCCTTTGCGATGACCCGTCCGATATACCACTGATTGGCATAATAGGTAGCATAATATTTTTCTTCCTCTATATCATCTTCGTTTTCAGAGGAAAATGAATCTTCTTCGGACGAGTCATCAAGATGTATATCACTCTCCATGTTTTCTAAATCTTCTTGTACCTCTTGTTCTGCTCCCTCGTCTGTTCCTTCCTCAATTAAATATTTCAATTTTTTCATGCTCTGTTCTTGGATTGACATTTCGGATTTGTTCACGTTGAAGTCGAAAATATTGGGTGAAATCGTTGCTTTGTAGTTAGAGAGGTTATAAAATTGTTTAGGTCTATTCGAGATCACCATTGACACCAGGTGGCGCTCCAAAACTCCGGGAAAACAAAGCAAATGTCATTTAATTATCTTGTCTTGACAGTTGACGACTTTTTGATATTATTTTTAATTATTGAATTTTACTTCTACCTCAACTTTGGAGTGCTTTTTTATAAATGCCTGTTGTGAAAATTCATTTGACTGCAATTTTTCAGTAGTGTTTGAACGAAAAATGGCCCGTGATCCTGAAACTTCAACAGCGTCTAACCTTGATAAGTTTTGAAGTTAAAAAACACAATTACAATTATAAAATCCTGTGTTACTTCATTTATTCCTCTATTTCGTTGCCTCAGTGAACTCGTTTCTGCAATTTTTTGAGAAGGAATGACAATTTTTATCAATTATTTTAATGCTGTGTCTAGAAAATAAATGAATTAATTTACGCCAGTTATGAACCAAAATTCTCTCACTAGATGTGGAAACATTCAAAATAAAGAGTGCACACTGTTCACGGATGCAAATACACGTATGTTTATGAATTACTTTCCCGATTTTCAGTATAATTCCCAATGTTTTAGCTAATTTCTGGTTTCTGGGAAAAGAGTGCATTGAGACATTTGCAAACGAATAATTCTTGCACTGGACAATTTTTTTTTGGCTTACTTGTCACATCAAAGCTATGCTTCTTCCATTAAATCAAAAAAATTTAACCAAATATGGAATGAATCACTAATTTATTAACACGTAATCTTATGGCAGAATGTTTGTTTTCCCGGAGTTTTATATACAAATTTCGAAATGTAGATGTCGCCCACTCCGTGGTGACCCCGAATTCATTGTGATGCTTATTGGAGCAGCTTCTAATGAATAGCCTCTTTTTTTCCCGTAAGATAACTGAAAGCAAGAATGCGACCAATGACATTATCTTGAAGTTTATTAGTGGAACTCGAGGTGGAACTCTTTATTTCAAATTCTGAATCCTTGGAAAAATACAACAATCGCCTATGGATACTGCAATTTTTCTTTCCATTGAGCAGGTCCCAGAACTTTGTAATACCGCAGATTTTTCTTTTGTTCCCTTAGATATAAATCGAGCGAGAATAATTTGTTTATAATATGCCGCACATCTTTTGGTGGCACAGGTGAAAGTGTGATTGAAAAAGTGTTGATAAATTCACTCTAATTTTAAATGGTGATTCAACAAATTTCACATACTTAAAGAAATGTGGATAGTTAATCCCTTCTCTAAGTTGTTAATTCAATGTGATATTCTGGCAAATTGGACCTCCGAAATTACCTGAGGAAAGTAAATATTTTTGTTAGGAGTTCACTTACCGAAATATCAAGATATCTATTCTATTCTATCGTAAACGCTTTCAGTCGTTTTGAACTATAAATAGTGATCTATTGCAGCCTGTGATTCGAATTGAACTGAGATGAGAAGCAATGCCGCCCGTGACTGCACTGCAGTCACTGCAGACAGGACTGAGGGTGAACGCGGAACAGGCCAGTGGCCAGTTAGTAGTGGTGCATTCAGCGAATCTAGTTCAAAGCGGTTCAAACTAGTCTACCCATGTCTATTCGTCTCTGTCTCTATCTGCTCTTCGCAGGTCGCCGCATACATAGGCAGTGCCTATTAGGCACTTTGAAATGAAATAACGAAATAATCGAACGCACAATTACTGTTACGTGCAGGGTGGGTGCAATTTTTTCACTAGCATACGCTTTGGCGAAGCATTCAACCTAATAATTCTCACTCCAGATTGTTAACGTATTTCTTATAGCAATCGAGTTTTTTCAGTTTCATTGAGAAGTATTAAGAATAATAAGAAATCTGAATTATGTGTAATATGGAATTCACAAAATTCTTGTGTAATTCACCTCGTAATTCACGGACTTCATATGTATTTCATCGGGACTTCATGTAATTCATCGGTAATTCATGTAATTCATCGGTAATTCATGTAATTCATCGGTAATTCACGTAATTCATCGGGAATTCTTGATTTTGTACACCAGAATTCACCAGCGGTTTGCCCCTCGGATATATCAGATATATCAACGACACGCTTTGACAATATCTAAACAATAATTATAGATATGTTTCCGGTAAAATGCTCGTCAACAATAAAATTAAATAAAATCATACATTAAAATCTTACATTAAAATTGTCCAAAATATTCATCTAGGTTGTATGGAGTAATACCCAGTAAAAAATGTTTGGTTCTTTTTCTAAAAATATGCCCTTGTTGAATTTCTTTCAGCTTATTAGGAAGTACATTGTATAATCTCAGTCCTATCACATTCAGTGAATTTTGGAAAATGGTGAGATGTGAGTTTGGTAGATGGAAATCGTTTTTCCTCCTCGTGTTGTGATTATGATGTTGGTTATTTGTGGAAAAACATTTTTTATTCGCGTGAATGTATTTTAATGCTTCTAAAATATAAAGGCCAGGAAGTGGAAGAATTTCAAGTTTTTTGAAAATATCGCGACATGAGGTCTGTTGGGAACGTATTATTCGCTTTTGTGCGATGAACACATCTTTCGCTGCTGGGGAGTTTCCCCATATTGTGATTGCGTAGCGGAGTCTTGATTGAATCTGAGCGTGATAAAAGAGGAGTAGACTAGGTGTGTCCAAAACACTTTTCAAGATTCTAATTTGGTAACATTTGGAGTGAAGAGAGCTAGTTAGATTTTTGCAGTGTGATTTGAAACTGAGATCATTGTCAATTGTGATACCTAAGAATTTTGAGGATGTACTATGTTCAAGAGGTGTTCCATAGATGTTCAAGTCCAGGGGTGGTAGATTAGTGTTTTGTCTGGTATGGAAGGTAGTAAAACTTGTTTTTGATGCATTTAAAAACAGAGAGTTATTGCTCAGCCAATTATGTAGGGCGTCAGTTGTATTGTTTATTATATTTTGGAGTTCAAGTGAGGATTCGTTAGAGGAAAGCAGGGTAGCGTCATCAGCATACAGACATGTGAAAGCTCCTGGCAGAATAGTTGGCAATTCATTTATGTAGATAATGAAAAGTATAGGTGCTAGGACGGACCCTTGGGGAACACCTATGTTGTTTTGTTGTGGACTTGAGATATGAGTTATTGTTGGTGTGGTTGATTTTAACCCGCTGGATTCTTCCTTCCAGGAAGGAACTGAACCATTCGTGAGGTTTTCCTCTTATTCCATTCAAATGAAGTTTATCAAGAAATTTTTTATGAACCACACAATCGAAAGCTCGGCTGAGATCGCAGAACACTCTTGTTGGATTCTGTCCAGATTCAATAGATTTCATAATGTTTCCATAAAAAGAGTGAATAGTTGAGTGTCCTGTACGAAAACCATGTTGATCGGAATGCAATATGTTATTTACGTTTAAAAAGTCCAGGAGTTGAGAAAGCATAGAATATTCGAAAATTTTTGAAAATACCGGGGGCACTGTAATTGGCCGATAATTTTCTAAATTATGCGGATCTAATTTTTTGAAAATCGGGGAGACTAGAGCATTTTTTAATCTTGTAGGAAACACGCCCTCTTGAAAAGATATGTTTATTATATGGGTGACGGGTTCGATGATGTAGTCAGCAATTTTTTTATCAAATAATCTGAAATTTCATCAGTCACTGAAGTATAAACAAGTACTTAATAAACACCCTGTAGAGTAGGCCAGCAATTTCTCAATAAATTCTCGAAATCCTACAGAAACCAATCTTAATTGTTCAAGACGAATCAATAAAACTGAACGCCGTAAAATGAATCTTTTATTTTATTTCAGATTGTTCCATGAAATGCCGTTTGCACAATGGACAATTAAACGAAGTTTTGAGACATTGTTTCAGACAGTGTGGGTGAAATAAGTGATTACAGGGTGTTATCCTCGCGCTGGACATGCTACACAAGCAAACGGCGCAAATATCGGCCCATTCTTGAATGTTCTCTCTGGTAGCGACTCTAAAGCTCCTGTAGGTCTGTCTTTCTGCCCTGAGAGTCTTCCAGTTGTTGTGGTAGACGTCTTTCACGCGGAGGTACACGATAAAGTACACACTGAGCAGGATAAAGTGCGAGTATTTGAGAAGGAAGAGATAAAGAACAAGGAAGGTTCCTGCGCCGATTGTTAAGAAGTTGAGCGCCATGGGAATGTAGAGATGCTCCAGGTTTTCCAAGCATTCAATGTTCAGCAGTTCCACCAACTCTGGAAAAACTTGCAGGAAGATCTTTTCGGAGCATAAATAGTACACGAACGTTGCTACACTGTAGACCAGTTTGGGTTCGTAGTTGATTCCTTGTTCTCTAAGGCACAGCACTATAACAACAGCTTTTGCCCACTCTATTATTATCTTGCAGATCCACTGTAGTAAATTTCTCGTGTTGGGGAAATTTGGAATGGTCCTGAATCTGTTCGTTTGCCAAATATCGCGAACCCTCGATACGAAGTATGCGAAAACGGAGTAGAAAAGGATGCTTGTCAGGGCAATGACAACGCTTTTGTCTGCTCTTATGTCGTCAAAGTCCTTGTGTTTGTCCATTGCAGCGTCGAGTAAAATGAAGAAACAAATCTGAAAACAATAAAAAAAAAATTGTTCATGGGTCAAACGCATTGATTATACACGAAGTGTCGCAAGTTGCATTTTGCTACATGACAGATAGATAGATATACAGGGTGACCCACGGTTAAACCACCAACGTTTAGGATCGTTTTTTTAGGTAAAGAGGAAACTATTTTTCATAAAAGAATGTGTTTTGACATGCTTCGTTTTCAAAATACAGTCAAAGTTTTACAAAATAGTTGTTTGTTTTACTAGGCATAAAAGCACAAGATTTAATGCCGCGGCTGGTGTTTCATAGCCGAGCGTAGCGAGGCTATGAAACCAGCCAAGGCATTAAATCTGCTTTTCTGCCGTGTGAAACACATAATTTTTTCTTCAAATTTGTTCCAATTCCACGCAAAATCGACTTTTTCATATTTAAATTGCGTTTCATTATCAATATCCAAATAACTAAATTATTTTATCAAAGGTAACTGGGCCCTACGTTACTATGTTTACCGCTGATGACGTTTGTTGAATATGTTCGTTTACTGTTTACTTTGTCATTGTCAATTTTGAAAAGTTGTCATGTTCTAATGGATTTACTGCAAAGTGAGGATGAATTGATGCAATTAACACCACCTGAGATAAGAGACCAGGTGCGAGATGTGCAATTTAACCTTTTACTGAAAAAATCAAGAACTGTATATGAACTCACATACAGCAGATTCATGGAATATAGACAGAAGAAAAATATAGGATCTTTCTCTGAAAATGTGCTGATTGTCTATTTTTCCGATCTTTCAAAGAAATTGAACGAACTTTTTCTGCCTAGGCAGTAAAAGTGGACTTTTTCTGCCTAGGCATTAAAAGTACAACTTCTAAGCCTGCCAAGTGTCATTAAAAGGCCGCTTTTAATGTCGTTTGGAGAAAAACAATTTTTTATAAATTATTTAAATACCTTTTTGCTGATTTCAAAAAACCTGGAATGCCTATTTGCGGTAATAAGGGCCTTCTTTCAATGCACTTATAATGAAATCATTAACTACAGTGGTGTTCCAGAGGATAATATAATTGACAATTCCACCAGTTCTATTCATTATGAAAAAAATGTCATAAATTATACTGACTCAACAAAATTTTTAGGACTTTATATCGATGAAAAATTAACATGGAATAAACATATTGGAAAAGTCCGGAAGAAAATATCACCTCTTATAGGTATTCTCTACAGAATAAGAAATTACACACCACTTTTTTTTTTTAAAACGTTTATCACAGTTTAACTTATTTATACTTTCAATATCTCATTTCTGTATGGGGAACTAGTTCCATTTTGAAACCATTAACCTTTCAAAGGCGGAGTTTTTGTTTTTTTTCAATTTTTCAGTTTTTGAAATTGAAAATATGTTTGAATACTCATAATTGAGAATTCTTTTAAATGACTTTTCTCAGAAATTTTTACCATTTTTGAGAAAATTGCTGTTACCATACGGTAACGCTAGGCTTTGACATATACTATTTATTTAAAATATTAATCTCAACAAAAATATTATTATTCTAACCAGAATGCATCAAAATAATTAAAACAAAATTTACTTCGAATGTAAACTATAAAAGCATGGAATGCAAAGTCCCACGTTACATTTGAAACACATAGTTCGGATATCGTCTGAAACTCTGTTAAACGATACACTGGATCTTGAGGTTCTAGGTCGCCCACCAGGCTTAGCGATGGTTCCATAACTTTTTAAGTAGCATGTTGCAATTTCCCTTCGAAATTCGAGTTGTGTCAGCTTTCCACCGGATTTCCTGTGTATTTGCCAGGCATTTGTTACCGTGACGTCAACAAACCATGTGAAAATGGGCCACCACCATTTTTTGCTGCGAATTCCTATCCCTGTACCTTGATAAATTTTCGTCCATGAGATCTGTACCTCCCATATGCGCATTATATTCACTAATCAAAAATGGACAAAGTACCATAACAATTTTTTGTTTGGACAGAACTATAACGTTTAACCTGAGATAGAGGTAAAATACCGTGACAAGTTGATGCAACAGTGACAACGTTGTTATCTACCCATTTAACTACCATAACTCCTCTTTCTCTTTGAATAGTTGATTCATATGTACCTCTTTCTTTTTTTGCGAGAGTTTTTTTTGTCTGACATGGGACAATTTTTGGGAATCCAGTTATCTCTAACAGTACCAGTGCCCTGATATGCTCTTTCCTTCACGCAAATCTGCGTGCGCTTATTTGCGAAATGTCGGGCGAGCGCGCGCATTCCCATCACTACTTTGTCGATTTCTGTCAACTTTGAGTAGAAATTTTCATCCCTTATTTGTCAGTGAACAAGACCAGAAATACGAGAGCGAAGCGAACGCGCGAATTCCCTTCAAAGTTGACAGAAATCGACAAAGTAGTGATGAGAGCGCGCTCGCTTCGCTCGCGTATTTCTGGTCTTGTTCTCTGACAAATAAGGGATAAAAATTTCTATTCAAAGTTGACTGAAATCGACAAAGTAGTGATGGGAATGCGCGCACTCGCTTCGCTCGCGTTTTTCTAGTCTTGTTCACTAACGAATAAGGGTTGAAAATTTGTACTCAAAGTCGTCAGTAATCGATAAAGTAGTGATGGAAATGCGAGCGTTCGCTTCGCTCACGTCTTTCTTGCAGATATCTTCACCAAGAACTAAGAAATAAGTTACAAGTTACAAAAGTAGTAATAGGAATGCGCGTGCTCGCTTTGCTTGCGTATTTCTTGCTAAATATCTTCACTAAGAATGGTTCACTCTTCGAGTGTTTATTATTAACTATTATTCAGGGTTCGGAGTGATAGTTATCATCGATAATTATCAAGATAAATATCAAAATCTTGATAATTATACCTTGATAAATATCTTGATAATTATGAAAATCCACATTAACTCTAGTTGTACTTTATATTATTAGCGTTTTCCACTGGACTGCCCTTTCGCACTCCAGTGCACTTGAGCGTAAGTTCGGAACGCACCCTCGTATCCGACCGAACTCACCGAACACAAATAACCTCAAAATTTGTGTCAAAAAAACTGAAAACAAACGTGTTCGTTCGTATGTTAAATTAAAATTTAAAAATAATATACAAAAATGCCGAGAATTAAAGATTCCGTGTGGAGCCAATATGTGTGTATCAAAACAAAAAACAGTGGTATGTGGACAAGGTGCCGGAAGTGCAAAAAGGAAATGCAAGGCATCCTTAATAGACTTAAAAAACATTCAAGTATTTGTAGTCCATCGACAGATACACCAACAGCGACAGTATCTACTAACTTACAACCTGCAAATAATTCGTCTACGCCTGCAACTGCATCACAACCACAACAGTCATCAGCGACAGATTCCAGTAAACCAAACATAATTCAAACCAAGCTTGCAATTACAAAAAATACTGAGGTGATAGCAACTACAAAAGGTTACGAAGAAAAAATTGATCTACAGATTGGAAAATATTTTTATGCCACTAATACAGCATTTAATCATGTGGAACACGAAGAACTTATAAAACTTTGTACACTACTTCGGCCTGGCTACAAGCCTCCATCGGTTTATCAAATTGGTAATTCAATATTAAATAAAGTTCATAATGAAGCTACACAAGAGACAAGAAAAAAGATTAAGGGACAAACAGTCTCTATGTCGTTGGATGGATGGAGCAACATTCACAACTGTCCATTAGTTTGCTCAAGCATCACCACCTCATGTGGTGAATCTATTTTAATTGACACGGTGGATACACAGAGCAATCCACATAGTGCTGATAATTTAAGTGTAGTAAGAAAAATTTGATATTAAGATAGGCAGTTTTGTAACGGATAATGCAGTGCAAAAAATGAGAAGAGATCTGGCTGAAAAACAAAAAACAGATTTTGTTCACTATGGTTGTTCCGCACACATTTTGAATCTGCTTGCCAAAGATTTAGAAATGCCTACAGTGACATCGTCGATTATGAAAGTAATAAAATATTTTCGAAATAAACAGGTTCCATCTGCTCTTTACAAAAATGCAGGGGATAAAAAATTAGTTCTTCCCTTAGAAATTCGATGGAATACTATGAATGATTCATTGCAATCAAATCTTGACAACAGAGGGATATTAGTGCAAGTTTGTCAAGACCACAAAGAGTCGATAGACAATGAAATTATTAAAATTGTGAATGATTCTCACATAACAATGAATTGTGTTGATTTGCTAAAAATACTTTCACCGATTGCAGTGGCTTTGGATAGAATGCAAAGAAACGGAACCACTATAGCCATAGCTGTAGAAATATGGAATGTACTAGAAAATGATTCAGCACATCAGACATCAACTGTAAAAAAAGCATTTCTGGCGAGAAAAAAAATGGCTCTGTCTGGAGAGCACTATGCAGCCAACATGTTGGATCATCAATTTTTAGGTCGAAATCTGGGTAATGCTCAAAAAAGGAAGCTTATGAATATATAACAGCAGCTGACAAAAACTTCACTTCCTTCATAATGGCATTGGTTGCCAAAACTCTTCCTTTTCCAGAATATATGTTTGGGGCTCAGTTCGTAATGACCAGTCCATTATTATGGTGGAGGTCAATGATTTTAGAAAATGAAAAAGATTTGCCAGATAAGGAAAATTTTTTGAGTTTTTGCGAAAAGCTTTTAACTGCTACAGCCGCCACAGCGGGGCTTGAGAGGCAGTTCTCAACATTTGGCTTGGTTCAGTCTAAACTCCGCAATAGATTAGGCAACGAAAAAGCTGCCAAACTTGTCTTTTTATTTAAATATTTTAATCAAAACCCTGAAAATCGAAAGAATGATTTGACTTGGATAACTTCTCCAGTTCCTCAATCTGAGCTGCCTTCAACATCTACTCCCACAATAATATCAGTGGAAAATGATTCGGATGAAGAAGACAACATACCATTAAGGGCATTAAGTAATTTAACAAAGACTTAATATAAAGACTGATTTTAAAATAATAAATAATTTCCTTAACATGGTTAGAATGTGATACTATTATTTATTTTGTATTTTGTTTTTTGTTTAAGAAGTTTGGAATATTATTTTGTTTAACGTATTATTATTTTAATTTTATACTACTAAGAAAAATAAATTTTGAATTTATTTATTTTTTTATTTCATATTTAGTTTTATTCATTTATTTTTATTTTTGTAGTTTCAAATAATAAAAAAGTTGATATAAATGCCTCTCTTATTTTTATACACAACATATTTGAACTGAAAAAATAATTTGTAAGTAAAAATATAACGAAAATAAGTTGTCTGTCAGTATGGATAATTATCAGATAATTGTCAGATAATTATCCGATAATTATCCGATTATTATCCGATAATTATCAAAAAAAAAATTTATCTTGATAATTACGAACCCTGCTATTATTATTATTATTGATGAAAAACTTGCCAGTCTCTAGGGCGCCAATACTTCCGAAAACTATTCACTACAAACATTTCATATTGATGATTATTCAGTATGCAGGAATTTTAGGGAATCTGACAACGTCGCATTGTACTCTTATAAAGTTATTAAGACCCATTGTTGTTGTTGAGTCAGTAAAAGACATTGATACTGGCTGCTGTGTTATGAAAGAAGCCATTTCGTGGTCAGATAACTGGATTGGAAAAAAAACTTGGTATTAATATTTTGAATGCACAAAAGATATTTTTAAATAGACAGAGCATGTAGAAGGCATTTTTTGCGAACAAATAATTACCTAAATAAACGTGTCGGATCACAAACATTCATTTTTGATATATGCGCATGCGAAAACAGATAGAGAAGACGCAACCTATCCGTATCGTGTAGTCGGGTAAGCTCGGTTAGGTTTGCATAAGATCGGGTCTGTCGGGTTGATTTATAGTCATTAAAGTAGGTTATTTTATCTGAAAAGTGTTCTTTATTTTTTTGTGCGCATGTATATTCATATTTTTTTGCGCACATTTCCGTGATCTGTCTCGTTCTTTTGAATTTTGCTAGTCGTTTAGAAAAAGTATGAGTACCATTGTTTCAAATGTGCAGTCAGAGTGTTGATGGGAAAAATGTTGTGGTTATATCAACTCATTTTTCATACTCATTCACTAAAATATTCCATGTGATACGTGAATTGAATATTTCTGGAATCACATTGGCAATGTCGCAAAATTACTTTCGTCCTTTCGTCGATTCCATTGTTACCAACCTGACAACTGAAATGACAGATATTCACTAAACAAAACAGCATGAATTTGTTGATTTTGTATTTTCTAAAAAAAACTACAATTTGTTGATAAAAATCTGTTTTCAATGAAAAAAAAAAGTGTAAAACTGGTGAATTAGGGTGTGTATATTGTGCTGGTGAAAATAAGGAGCCATTTGATTGCGTTTTTCAAAGAGGAAACGTGTACCAGAAAATGCCAATTTTCATTCAAAAAAAGGCCCGTATCTCCGAAATTACTTGAGACCGCCAAAAATTTCATTTCAATTTTTTGTTCAGGAGGTCAAACTACGTAAGTACAAAAAAAAAATTTTTGTAGCTTGTAGCGCCCGGCTAACGAAATTTTACCGATTTTTCTCTGGATCAAAATCCAATGCCAACTCCACGTCATCCGAAAAAATGCCGCATAATTATTTGTGTTTGGACGAGTAGTTTCAAGTATCAGATCAAAGAGTGATTTTAATTTTGTCTTCTATCAGAATTCTATCAAGATTTAAATATGGTAAAGGCCCTTGTCAACTTCAAATCATTTGAAAATGAATGCATGAATCCACTAACCTGACAGGCAAATGCGTAGATACTTTGAATTCTAATGAAAAACTGTTCCACATAGTGTACTTCCTCCATCAATTCTCTTCCAAAATCCATAAAAAATTCCGAGACAGCTGGAAACCATCCTGAAATGCGATAAGAGTTGCAGCTCTATTATTCCTCGTCGATAAAAATCATTACCTCTTCTCACTTTCATCATTATTCAAGTAATCATCCGAGTCAGAACTGATGGGGGTTGTGGTCATAATAAACTGGAATAATTTTGATTTTTTTCCAAATGTAATGAGAGAGATGTCAGTTAATTTGACTCATGACGTTGGAGAATGACATGAAGGAATCAATTCAAGTTGCTGTGGAAATGTAATGTCATTGTAATGTGTATCTTTGGTGAATGTCCATATCAGTAGAGAGCTGTCTATATGATTGACTGACAGGTAAAGAAACTGTCCGCTGGACATGAAATATAATTCTTGGTGTTGCCCCAGTCGCCTGGATGTAGTTTTCGAATTTCTCCAGGTCGAAGTCAAGAAGGGGGAGCGTTCGAAAACCAGGTTGTGACTGATCCGGAAACCGTCTGCTGGTTTTATATTTCGATATATTCCTGGACCTTCTGCCAAATTTGACCGTCGAACGAGGTGAAGGTCCAGAATTATGATCTAAAAACCGTGATTTTCGAGTGTTGCCCATTATGACTGTCACGTGAGTGAGGTGACAGGTCTGAAAATAACTCAAAATCTTTTATGCGCCTTAAAATGACCGAAAAATCGCAAAATTCTACATATTTTGTTATAAATATCAAAATACGATATGAAAATGTCTGCTGATTTTTCTGTATTTACCCAGGGTTACTTGATAGGGGGGTTATGAAATGTCATCGATTTTGTCGGACATCTTGTTTCGTCATTGGAGGGAAATTAAGGTGGCTATCCTGAGATTGGAGGCGCCAAATTTGAATTACACTAAAAATCCCATTTTGTTGGATTGAATTCGAAACCAATCGGTGGGAGTAAATTGAAAAACGTGCGAGTGATTAATACATATTTGTTATTAATATATTCCCTAGTTCACACAAGTATCTCGAAGACTTCTGAGAGTTTCAAAGTTGACGAAAATAACAAATTTTTAAAACTTTTTATAGGTTCTGAATGTTGGTCGTAGTTGATAATAATTATCAAATTGAATTAACGGATGAGAAGAAATGTCTATACGAAGTAATAAGCCGTTTCAAAAAAAAGAAAAGGTGGAAAAATCACATAATCTGAGATTTGAAATATATTTCAAAGATTCGAAGACAAATCTCAATATATCTGTTGTTACACTAATTGAATAAATTGCACCCTTCAAGAAGAAATTCTTTTCAAGTCTAATGAAAGAAATCAAAACAACTCTCTGATGCAAGAAGTGTGATTCTAATATGCTTGATTTTATTCTAAAATGTGTGAATGTGAAATGGGGTAAATGATTGAAATGATGATAGATAAATATTAATTCGTCATTGAAGTTTACTCAAATACATATAAAAACTTATCAGACTAGTCACTGTCATTCACTCTGCCTTGTTCACAAAACCAACTCACATTTCATCGACAACATTTATAATACTTTCAGAAATAATTTATGAGTAGTCAAATAGTGTTATTTATGATATAAGTCAATGTTTTATTTTATAAATTTCGGTATCATTTATACATTGTTTCATGAATAGTAATTTGCAATTTCTTTATGTAGAAAAAATTTAACATTTCTATATATCTACCTAAAATTCAAATCAAATGGCGAGTAGTAAAATTGTGCATATCTGAAATGGCATAAATACCTATCAAAATCAATCATTTCATAGCACCAGGAATAGAATATAATGTGCAAACCATTATTTGATGGTAAACGATCGGCCATGAGTACAGATTCTGGCAAGTATATCTCTATCTCCAATGAAACTGCAGGTGCTTCTTGTAATGTCATAGGTGATTCATCAATGACAGATTGATACGATATCATAGTGGACAAACCAGATTTTTACCAACACGTCTTGGTAGGAATGACTAAAAAGGAACACCAAATTGAGTTCTGTTTCTCATTAGAACAGTTTGATCTCACCGTTTTTCCTAAGCCTTTGTCTTGACTTCTCATGTAGGAGAGATTCTTGAAGATTGGTTTCAAAATCTCTTTTATTGAACCTGGTCTGAACAAATACTGGAAAAATCGATAGGTACCCATACTACCGAAATTGGTCCATTGCTGCTTCACTGTATTATATTCTTGGGGAATATCTGGAACGACAATGTATCATCATGGTGTGATGTTACAAAATTATTCAATTTTGTAACAATACTCCTATAAGTAAGTAATTAACAACTAGCAATACAAAATACAAGAATTAGGCATATGATTTTATTATGATTTATATGAGCCACGGGCTTTAGTAACTTCATTTCTTCGCGAATTGACGTAAATACAACCAAAGTTACCAATTTCATGATAGCCACCTTAATTTCCCTCCAATGACGTATTCTCTCCCTTTCATCAGTCTTCCCCTTGTCTAAATGCTCGCTTATTTCATAACACCTTTCTATCATAAGAACTTATCTATATGTGTAGCGAACAAGAAACACCAAACAGTAGAAGTTTTTAGTTGAAAATTAATTTTTTATGTACAAAAAACGAACAACAGCTTTAGGCGACAGATTTGAATTCATTCATGAGGTTGCATTACTGAATCGTAAGAGGCTTATACAGTCATTTTACATGCAGGAGCTCCATATGCCCATTATTGACAGGTCCTGTTATTTTTGTGTATGCCAATTATGATAATAATAATAATGTTTCTTTATTTTACGATTACAGGTACATATGAGGAAAAAGGCCGAAGTCTCGGAATCCTTGACTTCGAATATTTTAAGGGTTATTCACAAAAGATCTTATTAGTCGAAGTAATTGTGAGTCCGCATAGCCTGCACTACCCATCCTACAATCTATAATCTTCCTCATATATTGTTTTCTATGACATTTACTCACAAATCAATTAATAATTACAGGAGGATTTCTTTTTCAAAGAAAAATTCAACTCACCCCACACAATGGGATTCACAGATATTATTTATGTTGATAAGGAAATATTTCAGATTTCTTGAATGACACTTTGAAGTTGCGTACACATTGTTGTTGGTCCTGTTCTGGGAATACACATTTCGCATTTATTCATTACAACACTATTTATAAAGTTTTGGCAACAGTTTCTCCAACTTGCAAGCGAAACGATCAGTTCATGAAAGTATTGGGTATTTCAGGATAACGAAATATAAACTGAAACTGAAAGAAGGATCCATTTCAGTATATGGGATCAGCGAAAGATACTTCAAAACCCCACAATTTATTTTCTCCAGTTATTGCTTTCTTTCTTAAAAAAAATAATAAATGAAGTGTTCTAATTTTGCAGAAGTGTGTGCTTCATGTCGACCTCTGTTTTTAAAACATAAAATTTTAACAGTTATTGCAATTTTCGAACATGTCATTGTGTGTTTGATATACAAGCATACAACAAATTTTACTTTTAATAGTTCTTCTGATCAATATAATGAATTATTGCCAATCCATTAAGATACTCTGATCCAAAATTCAGTAATTGATAAAGGGTGATCTGAAACAACGATCCAATTTTGCAACTTTGTAATGGCTAAAATAACTTTTTTTTCAAATAGAACACCCTGTATGTAGCTTCATATTCTGAGAGCTCATCTAATTAGCTATTCAATGGTACCATATGAACTATAGTCTAATGATAACAATACAATTGAAAACACGTTATTCAATTTAACAATTTTATTCAAATCTACCAACAAACAGATTAAATTAATCGGATATGACTATATTGAATTCGAACGAGATTTCATCTTGAAAGATGCTCAAAATGTCTCCCATTCTACTGAATACATTTTTGTGCTTGTTCTTTTATTGAATTTCGCACTCTCGACAACATTTGTGTTACAATGGAGGAAAAAGTGTTCCTTATTCTCATCCTCATATTTTCTAGATACTCATAATGAAGTTTATTTGTGATAAATCAAATCCCCATAGAAAGAATTTGCAAAGTCACTTCTACCAATCCTTCTTTCGTGAAATTGCTCTTTCAACCATTGGCGACCAGATGTCACAAAATGAACTGGTCCACCGTCGAGTTTATAGAGATTTTAAAGACAATAGCTGACCTTTCCGATTGATTTGAAAACTGGTGTTGTTTCGCCGATATTAAAAAATAACCTTTAATTTTATTATAAATTCTAGGTACGCACATGACTTTATTCCTTACAAAATATTGCCTACAAGATTTTCTATAGTCTATTTTATAGATTAGGCACAACACCGTTTTCTGGGAGACAAATATTTTGTTGAGTTTTGTGGAGCATCCCCCAAACAGCAATATTATAAGAAATGTGGGAATATACAACAGCAAAATAAACGTTTAAAAGCTGGGCTTTATTGAAATATAGGATCTCGATTGTCTGATTGCATAGTACCCACTGTTAACTTTCTTACGTACATGGTTTATACCTGACTCCCAGCTCATGTTACCATCGATATAGGTACCAAGAAATTTGGTGTTATGATTCAACTATTTTGTCACACACTCTACCATGAAAATCATCAATTTTTTTATTTCTACTGGAATAAAACTGCAGCAGAACAGTTTTCTCCACATTCACCACTAACGAATTTTTACACCAATTTGTAAATTCTAGACTCAAATTGTTCAATTTTTCTTGAAGCTGCTTTGGGTTATCGGCATTTGCTGCGATTGTATCATCTGCACACAGAACTACGTTGTCTGTGCTTATATGATTTGGCATATCGTTGATGAACAGAAGAAAGATGAGTGGGCCCAATATAGAACCTTGAGGAACCCCAAGATCAATGTCATATTGGTGCGACTGAAAATTGTCAACTTTGACATATCTTTCTGAGAGTCAAGTATGATCTGAGCCATGAAATAAAGTTACCCCTGAAGCCAAGTGAATTAAGTTTTTTGCACATAATATGGTGGTCAATGATGTCGAATGCTTTCGATAAGTCAAAAAATAGTGCACCGACATACTTTCTTCTATCTAGTGAGTCATAGATGCACCGGAAAAAACCGCAAAAGACCTACCTGGTCAAAAACCAGGCAGAAACATGGATATTACATCAAATTGATCAAGGAACGCGAGCATTTTCACATAAACGGATCTGTCGATTATTTTACATAATACAGTTGGATCTGTTACAGGCCGATAATTTTCGATACATGGCTAACTCGATCAATGAATATTTTGATATACATGAACTATTTACAGACTCTCAATTTGAATTCAGAAAAGAAAAAAACACGCCCTTAGGGATCCTCGACTTAACTTCACGCATTATGTACAGCTATGAAGACTTGGAGTATAACTCAGTTATTTTCTGTGACTTAAGCAAGGCATTTGACTGTCTCCCACAATCTCTTGACGAAAAAGCTCCAAGTTTATAACTTTCATGACAGTAGTATCCGACTACTAGAATCATACCTATCCAACAAGTACCAATCAGTGAGGGTGGATGGAGTGTCCTCGGCGGAGAGTTTGCTACATGCTGGTGTACCACAGGGGTCTGTCCTAGGGCCGGTACTCTTTCTGATCTACATTAATGATCTGCCTCTGTGTGACACCCGAGTGGGGCATACTCTCTTTGAGGATGACACTACCATCTCCCTAACTGCTTCATCTTTTGATAGTGTTGTTCAGGATACACAGAAGGCACTGTCAAGGGCTGCAACAAATTAATAATAAATAATGATAAAACAAACAACATTAAAAAGTTAAGTTTCTAGGGGTATACCTTGATCCCAAACTGCAATGGGACGCTCATGTAGATTACATTTGTGGTCGACTTCGTAGTAGCGTCGTTGTACTCCGGAATCTAGCTAGCAGTGTATCTTTAAGCACACTGAAAACGGCTTACCACGCTTTATTCCACTCTGTTCTGATCTCATGGGGTGGAGCATCACAGTCTGCGAGGGTCTTCGGATTACGAAGGAGAGCCATAATAATTGTAAGCGGATTACCATCCCAATACATTTATGAAAATCTCCTATATTAGACAAACAAAGGATAACTATTTGAGAAACAGTGACATTCACACACAACACCAGAAACAAAAATAATCATCTAGTGGTTCCATTCTATAGGTTTGGGAAGTGCCAAAAAAGGCCAGAATACATAGGATTGAAATTATTCAATAACCTACCTGAAAACCTGAAAGATCTTCCAATTATAACTTTTAAAAAAGAGATTCGAAACATCCTGATAGAAAATGCACTTTTCAGTTTTGATGAATTTTACGAGATATTTAAACAATAGCATCAACAATGTACTATTCATTTTTATTCCACATGATTTTTTATTTATACAGGGTGAGTCAGAATAAGACCGACAAACTCCGACTACAGATGCCTTGCCTCATTTTGAGATGAAAAGTTTCTATCAAGGTATGTCCTAAAATGCATCCCCTCTGAGATACAGGGTGTCAAAAGTGCGAAAAAAATTTAGATTTTTTTTTCTCTAAAACTCCTGGAGAAAAAAAATTCAAACTTGGTGCACTAATCAAGGTTCATCAACGTGATAATTTGAAGTTATAATTTTCAATTTTCGTAAACCAGTGGCGTAGTTACGATGGTATATGGTCATCTTTTCCTTCATATTTTCTTTGGACAACTGAATTGACAAATGAGCGTTTGACATCAGTTAGGCTCATCCATACTCAGCCTAAAAGTCATATTCCATTTTCCTAAAAGTGAAGGTTTCTGAGATATTTGCAAAAAACTGAAGCTATGTCCTGAGAAGAGATATAACATCCTGTGTGCTATAATCGCATGATGCAACTTTATTATAACTTAGGATAGGATAGGAATAATTGCCAATCTCTTGAACGTTTTTTAATGTTGGGAGTATTCATAACATAGTACAGGTAAGTCAGAATGAGACCGACAACCTCCGTTTTTTTATTCGTCATAATATTTGAACGAATCGATTTCGTAAATTCACCGATATGTGACCATACATTGTTGCATAATGATTATTCTGAAAGATCCACTGACAAATTATAATACTCCTGTTAGAGGAGAGTTAAAGCCTAAACTAATATTTGCGAAAAACTGTAAATGAGTACCTACTTTTAATTTGTTAAATTTTATGTTGGAGTATCATTATCAAAGTCATTTCATACTGAATTATCTAGGAAAATGTTTTCCAATAATCATGTTTTTGGTGAAGAAAAACAATTATTGTGTATTTATATCTACTCAAATGATAGAAACGTTTTATAGGGTACACAACGTGAAAACAAAAAAGGCTCAAAATAAATGTACAAATGGACCACCATTTTGTTCGATACACAATTGGCATCTCCGTATCATTGACTGTCGCACGCTTTGGAATATTCCTGGTGTATCAATAAACCAATTAGAAAAGGCTCTAAAAATGATACTCCAACATAAAATTCAACAAATCAAGAGTACTTATCTTCGGTTTTTCGCAAAAATTGGTTCAGATCTAAACTCTTATTTGAGTGGAGTATTATTAATTTGAAGTTGGGTTTGTTTTTTTTTTATTATTACTTTGATACTCAAGACATATCTTCAGTTTTTCTCAATTATCTCAGAAACCTTCACTTTTAGTCTCATAGAATGTTATGACTTTTAGGTTGAGTATCGATGAGCCAAACTTATGTCAAACGCTCATTTATCAATTCAGTTGTCCAAAGAAAATTCGCTCAAATAATATGACGAATAAAAAAAACGGAGTTTGTCGGTCTCATTCTGACTTACCTGTACTATGTTATGAATACTCCCAATATTAAAAAACGTTCAAGAGGTTGACAATTATTCCTATAAGTTATAATAAAGTTGCATTATGCGATTATAGCACACAGGATGTTATGTCTCTTCTCTCAGAAACCTTCACTTTCAGGCAAATGGAATGTTATGACTTTTACGTTCAGTGTGGATGAGCCTAACTGATGTCAAACGCTCATTTGTCAATTCAGTTGTCCAAAGAAAATATGAAGGAAAATATGACCACATACCATCGTAACTACGCCACTGGTTTAAGAAAATTGAAAATTATAACTTCAAATTATCACGTTGATGAACCTTGATCAGTGCACCAAGTTTGAAATTTTTTTCTCCAGGAGTTTTAGAGAAAAAAAAATTAATCTAAATTTTTTTCGCACTTTTGACACCCTGTATCTCAGAGGGGATGCATTTTAGGACATACCTTGATAGAAACTTTTCATCTCAAAATGAGGCAAGGAATCTGTAGTAGGAGTTTGTCGGTCTTATTCTGACTCACCCTGTATATAACGTTAGTACCAGTTCTTATGTGCTTATCTGTATATGTGTGTATGTGTACATTTTGTGTTTGGGTGAGTGTGTGTGTGTGTATGTATGTATGTCTATAGGTATTTATAGCTATACAATTTTGATTTTATCTTTATTTAGACTCTTGACTTGTGGAAATATTTATGTGATACCACCAAATATTAATGAATAAATAAATAAAAAGATAAGGGTTGAATCGCCTTTTTTCAAAATCGGTGTTACTAAGCCAATTTTTAGTTTGTCTGGAAATTGTCTAGATTCAATTGAAAGATTTATCAAAAATGCTAATGGTTCGCAAATTGAATTTTTGATGTTCTTTATTATTTTTGTTGAGATGCAATCTAGTCCAACAGAGTTTGTGTTCTTGAGATTGGAAATGTTTATGTTTGAGATTGGAAATGTTTATGTTCTTGGGATTGGAAACATTTCTCTTGAAAATGCTAACCACTCGTGTTGGCGCAACGTCGAGATCTTCTCTAAATAAACGTCGGCCTAAAAACCCGAAAAACCATCATTCATTCAACGATGGCCGCGAAAGCCTTTCACGATTTCGAGTACGTCACAATTATTCCCTTGGAAATACTAGAAAGCTTTATAGCTACAAGCAGAGCATGTTATAGACTTGCAAGAGGTACTGATAATATAGTCTGGGAGTAAAATTATTTTAATGTGATTTTAGTGCCAATCTTTTTCTATATCCAGAAACTGTAATTCAATATTTTAAGTTTGTGTGTTGTCCAAAACTTTTGTAATTATAGCAAACCTTTGGTTTTATTTAAATTATTTTTACGATCGACCCTCTCTTCATTACATACAATACAATACAATCCCATACAATAAAATATAAATAATAAGATACAATACAATATGAATAAAATCTAAAGTAGAGATGAAATTTACAATAAAAGTAAAAAATGCTAATAATTGTGATCAAATGTCGCAAATAAATAGAGGGTAATCCCATAAAAGGCTGAACATTGAGCATGGAAATGGTACACAATTATTATTGTATTGCAACATGCATTTGGTTAGTCTATATTTTATTTATGTTACGTTATTCTGAAGCTATATAGACAATAATATAAAAATATAGAAAATACGGAAGAAAAAAGGGAGAAATGGGAGAAATATACATGAATGTATAAAATTCATTTCTGGAAGGGTGAATTCTTAGAAACCAGAAATTACAAAATCTATTTTATTCTTTTGTGCAAGGTTGATGTAGACATACATTTATTTCATTTAATTTTTCTTTGAATTATTTCATTAATTTTTTGTATTGGTACTGTTAAGATCCATGCTTTCATTTTTTTCTTGAAGAAATGTAAATGGTTGTTTTGTTTTATTTCATCGGGAATTTCAGAATATACAATGACACAGAGGTAAGTGGTAGGTTTTTGATGGTCGCTACTTTCGGAATTTTTGTAGTTTAAATCCGGTGTTATGGGTATGGTCGATTTGGCTCATATTTGCTTTGTGTGGCTAGATTGAAGAAGTAATTGTCTACTCTTTTGGTTTTATTTTTGATTGTTTAGTCAATTTTTAGACTTATACCGTAAACACGGGCTACTTTGGCCCACTTTAAAAAAAATTAAATTCAACTGTCGATAAATTTGCAATTTTTACCACTATGAAGCTCCAGTATTTATTTTATACAACTGGTCTATTACAAATTCCGTCAGTAAAGAGATTTTGCAATTATTTTACGTCGGCTACCAGAGAAATTTTTTTTCTGTTGGGCCAATGTTACCTTTATGACAGGTTAACTTTGGCCCAATATACTTTTACCTACTTTTGAGCACTGTATAGCGAGCTAGGGCCAAAGAAGAACTTGGGTTTGGAAGATAATTTATTTCTGAACAAAAGAAATTATATTTCAATGTGCAAAAAGGTTACAACTATTGGAACTTGCAAACAATTCAAGAAATTGAGCATTAGAAATTATTGACAATGAAAAGGCCTCTTTTGACTAGTTTTAGGGGTACAATAAGTCTTTTAATTTCGTTCCATACATAAAAGAACGAGTCTTTTTCTTTGGGCCACTTCCAAAACTTCACAGTGCTCTATTCATTCGACAACTGCACCATCTTCTGTCACAGTTATCACCATCCCTGGATACAGCCGACCGGTAAGAAAATTTCCTTCTTGCAGTTTCTTCTTCCAGTTTTCGTCTGGACTGCTTACAAAAGGATTAATGTTGCTTGAACTGGAATAAACCGGAACATCATTTTTATCAACAACCATATCCAGTTCCTGTTCCTCATCAATTGTAATAACCATGTCGCTCTTGGTACATTACGTTCGCTGCCTGGTGCTGCTACCTAACTCAAAGTAACGCAACTAATTTAAAAACTAGTTACAATACATAATTACAGAACGCTTTGATATTTTATTATTTTGATAATCGTGGGTGAGTCTCTTAAATTTGACTACATAACTATTTCATTCTGAATATTTTCACAATTTTTTTGGCAAATAAAAACATCGGAACTTGATTATAATCTGGAAATTACCATGTTTTTGGAGTGTCATGTCATCACAATGGTCGTGGAATTCGGATATAACTGTTAGATACGAACCGATGTAACAGCAAGGGTTCTGACAAATTCCCATTTTTTCAATTTAGTGCCCTCTGGTGTGGAGAAAATGAGAAAGTTTTGTCATTATCATTAAAATGCAAATGTTTCAGTATAGTCAAGCTATTCATAAGAAAAAAAAATATTTTTAAATATATGGGAAAATATTTCAAAAAAATTGCTATTTTCAATTTTTTTGAATTATCTCTTGAAACTTCGTTTATGTGTATAAAATTGAATTCTAAGTGACTTTTTCAAATAACTTTTTTTGATATCTTGCCATCTTACCCCTTTTTTTGCCTTTGCATTGCAATTTTTTTCACTTTGCCGCCATTCTAGCGATCACGTGACATGTGTCAAAATCGATTTTTAGGTTATCGGACATGCACAAACTTTTCCCCAGAATATTTTTTCCAATACTCCAATAATAAAATTTTTTCCCATATGGTACATACTTTTTGGCGGTCACTGTATAAATAACTGATCCAAAAAAATTAATGGAGGCTGAAATGCTAGTGGCTATAAGATAATCTTTGATGAATAGAGTGTTTGAAGAATTGTATTAAGATTATCTCTATAAAACAATTTCCTTCAACTATGCATCAATGTTTGTTCATATTATGAACATGCACGTTTACTAAACCAATTCTTTATAAACGAGTTCCATGTTCACCAATAAAACAAAATAATTCCCAATAAATTATAATAATCCAAATACAAATATCTTAACCTATAAAAACGTGTAAAAATATATATATACTGATTGGTCTACACTAAAGATTACAAAAATGCGATTTGTCAGTGGACGAACGTATACTCTCTTTTACAAATCGGACAGATCGAAGAGTTATGCAAACACTGCCTCAAACAGCTGGCGTGGAAAAAATGCTGGCAAGGAGTTACCCTTGCCCTCTCCATGCCGCTCAAACAAACAGCACAAACATCATCACAGTTCTCTATCTCTTCATCGGTGGCACATCTGAACTGCTCCAAGACTCTCTTCTCAGCCCTCAGATGCTTCAAACAGTTCAAAATCATGTCTTTCAATCTTAGATAAACTGTTAAGTAGAAGGTCAGAACAGTGAATCTAGTCTGACCATGGAAACTCAGGAACGTCATCAGTATGACGGCTAGGCCAATGGTGTAAGATTTGAGGATAACGGGGGCATACAGAGGCTCTAGTGCCTCTAGAGATTTCAGCCTCAGCCACAGCAGAAGAGGCAGAAACAAATCCACGAAGACCTTCTCAGTACACATATAGTAAGTCCATGTGATGAATGTGTACAACGCAGTAGGCTGGTAGTGCTCCAAACCCTGCTCCAGCCCAAACACCAGCAACATGAAGGTTACCGTAATTATAAAAGTGACAGCTTTGGTCCATTCCAGAACGATTTTAGTCGCAGACATGGCAACGTGTTTGATGTTGCTGTGCTGAGTCATCCTCACGGTGACTGACCAGTCTTCTTTTTCCACGAGCTCTTTGATGTAACTCGTGCAGTAGGCAATGACGTTGTAGAACATCAAGGAGTAGAGTCCGGTGATTTTTTTCTGGGGGCAGGTTGTGCCTCCAAAGGAGCAGAGTAGCACTCTGTCGCACATCATGAAGAACACTAACTGAAACAGAAAACAACCATTGAATTGACACTTTAATTGATTTTATGATGATATTAATAGAGTTAATAAGTTTATTATTCTCAACAAACAAATGCTACTTATTTATATTAGGAAAGAATCAAAAATGAAATCGTACATTTATGAACAAACAAAAAGAATCAGAAGAATTGCTTTAACTAATACTTGAATTTTAAAGAATATTTCATATTTTTCAATGTTCTTGGCAGTTTATTATAAATGAATATACCATCATGCATTTTACCGTTTCTCCCAATTTCAGTCCTGATTCTATCAGTCTGCAGTTCATGATTATGAATTGGAATGTTGTCATGGAAATTTTAATTGGTATATTTCTTTTTTAATTCTGCTAAGATGAATAAATGAACATACTCCCAATTTATGAGGTAATTCCGAATTCAATGAATTTTTTGGTCTAGAAACATTTTCAGTAGAATCTAGAGTGGGAAATTTATAATTCGATTGTTCTGTTTTGAAGTTTTTCAAGTGGTTTCAGTACTGAAGCTTTGACAGATCTCCATATAGAAACTGAGTATTGCAATCTGGAAAATACCGGGTGACACAGTAAACATGTAGCAGCCTGTAGTTTTTTTATTTGAAGAGATAAAAATTTGAAATTTGCAGAGGTTACGTAATCAACAATAGCGCTTCATTTGAATCTAACGACAACTTTTTTCAACCATCTGTTTGATCGGCAGTAACTCCAACTTTTTTTTTTTTTGAATGACACCCTGTATATTTATCTAGCCTATCTTATTTGTCTTGAAATTCTCTATCCAACCGTGTATCACAAAGTGACATTCGATCCCAATTCGCAGATGAATTGCATTTTATTGAAAAACGTCAAGTTGGCTGTTACCCCAATTCGATAATCTTTCGATGCTTGGTAGGCTTGGAAATCCAAAGAGTATTAGTTAAACGATATAATTTCAGTTTTTTCCATACTTGATCATTTCCTACAGACTGTCAATAATTTCTTCAATAAAAAGAAAAAACATCTGAAAATAACTCACGATATTGCGAAAACTGAGAGTGGAACATATTTTTTTTCAATTTGGCTACTTGTGAAGAAACTATCTGTCTTTCTCTTTAGCCATATCATGATCTTTTCATTTGAAAACATAAAATTAAAATTGTTACCCTGATCAACCAATTCACAAGTCTATTAGTCTAGATATTTGCAATAATATTTTGCCTAGTAGGCGGTGTACACAAAATGTTTTGTGTTTGACAGGTAAACATCATTTGATTGCAGTGATTATCTCCGTCAGTTTTATGCTGATTGAAATTGCATCGTTTAATTAGATACTAAATATGTATTCAAAGAACGAGAAGGTCGATATGTTGTTGATATTCGGAGAGTGCAATAGAAATTGTAGACAGACTGAACAATAGTATGTCGAAAGATTTCCGGAAAGACGCCATCCGCCTAATAATTATTTCGCTAGAGTAGAAGAGCAGTTCTTTTCAAAACTCTTCTAGCGGTCTCTCTATTCACACCGATTTCGTCCTCAATTTGTCTCAGTGATATCGTCGGATCTGCATGTACTATGGCCAAAACGTCAACTTCCATTTCCTCGTCGAAAATGTATTGGAGATTGTTTTGATTTTCCGGTTCTCTTCTGAACTGCTCTTCTAATCTAGCGAAATAATTATTAGGCGGATGGCGTCTTTCCGGAAATCTTTCGACATACAATTGTTCAGCCTGTCTATAATTTCTCTTGCACTCTTCGAATATCAACAACATATCGACCTTTTCATTCTTTGAATACATATTTAGTATTTAATTAAACGATGCAATTTTAATCAGAATAAAACTGTACAAAATAGTACAATCAAATGATGTTTACCGTCAGACACAAAACATTCTGTGTACTCCGCCTACTAGGCAAAATATTATTGCAAATATCTAGACTAATAGACTTGTGAATTGGTGGATCAGGGGAACAATTTTAATTTTATGTTTCCAAATGGAAAGATCACGATATGGCTACATGGCCAAAGAGAAAGACAGATAGTTCCTTCACAAGTAGCCAAATTGAAAAAAACATGTTCCTATCTCAGTTTTCGCAATATCGTGAGTTATTTTCAGATGTTTTTTCTTTTTAATAAAGAAATTATTGACAATCTGTAGGAAGTGATCAGGTATGGAAAAAACTGAAATTATATCATTTAACTGATACTCTTTGGATTTCCAAGCCTACCAAGCATCGAAAGATTATCGAATTCGGGTAACAGCCAACTTGATGTTTTTCAATAAAATGCAATTCATCTGCGAATTGAGAAACTAATGCCACTTTGTGATACACGGTTGAATAGAGAATTTCAAGACAAATAAGATAGGCTGGATAAATATACAGGGTGTCATTAAAAAAAAAGAAGTTGGATTTACTGCCGATCAAACAGGTGGTTGAAAAAAGTTGTCGTTAGATTCAAATGAAGGGCTATTATTGATTACATAACTTCTGCAAATTTCAAATCTTCATCTCTTCAAATAAAAAAACTACAGACTGCTACATGTCTGCAGTGTCACCCGGTATGACACTGATATTAATGTTCATCAACAATTAATTTTCTAAGTAACCTCTAATTATGTTAAGAATGCCGATTATGGGTGATATTTTTTTTAAATCAATTCTATAAGTTATTGCCAACTGAGGATTTCATCAATATAAAACTCCAAAAATGTTATGGAATACCTATGAGGATTTAGAAAAATGTAATATTAATTTATGATGTTTCAACCATGAAAGGATCCTGGAAATATCACACTTGATATCACTTTCAATGAATTTCAGATCGGGTACAGAATAGAAAATTGTTGTATTATCTGCACATAATTTTATAGTCACTTAAATTTTCTTCAATGCACGCATTATTATTTTCTATTGGCAAAAAGTTTTTGAACCAATTAAAAACGTGACCTCTGACAACAATTTTATCCAATTTTTTTCAATGAATTTCCATGGTCAACAGTGTCAAAAGCTTTACATAAATCAAGGGATAATGGCACATTTTTTACCACCATCAACTTTTTTTGTACAAGTGATATTACATCTTGTGCCGCTCATTCTGTATCCCTGGATCTACGAAATCCTTATTGATGATCAAACAGTAGCTATTTATGATACAAGTTCGTAAAGTAGGACTTTTTTGTATGAGCGTGAAGTTTGTTGAATGAGGCGCAGCCGAGTTCAACAAACACGCGAGTACAAAAAATCACTTTACGAAAGTGTTCCATACAAAGTTTTTTCTTCCACAGTTATTATATTGCCAAATTGTAGCAATTATATCATTAATTTGAATGTTTAATGCTATGAATTGTCGTCGTTTTATCAAATAAAGACTTCCGAGTTATATTTGACGCAAAATATAGTATTTTTCAAAAATGCATAAAGGACCCCGCACTTTTTATCGGTAATATGGTTCTCCGTGAAATTGTCTGAATTTTTAGTATATTGTAGTATTCGATGTACTGATTAAACGTGCAGATTTGCAAAGTTTGTTGATGGATAGATTTTGAAAACTGCTTTCATCTCGTGAACCAGAATTGACTAATCAGCGGAGTGTGTATTGGTTTGGACAGGGAACAGATGGCTTCAGTGCTGTCTGTGTTGACCTGCCCTTGCACTGATGAGAGGCAACAACCTCGAAACTAGTCTGCAGGTGGTCACCCCATCCAAATCAAAACATAATTCTGCTGGTTGGTCATAGAGGGCACTTGCAATTGCGTCCTCTGATGTTTTGAGGAACGTTGCACAAGTAGCTGTTAGATTTAATTCAATACCCGTCGTGGTCTTAGCCAGGGGAGTAGTTGTTTTCTGACAGGTTCTTGCCATAATAAGCCTACATAGTTAGGTGTTTATGGGAGTAAAGGGTTCATCATCGGTCGGTAACGACTGTTCGTTAGCAAACGATCTCCCAAAGATTTCTGTCTTCTTCGATTAAATCTCTCAACCCGGAGATTCGGAGTGTCTTCCTCTGCTCGCTAGGTGGAGCGGCCTAGAAACTGCTTTCATCTCGTGAACCAGAATTGACTAATCAGCGGAGTGTGTATTGGTTTGGACGGGGAACAGATGGCTTCAGTGCTGTCTGTGTTGACCTGCCCTTGCACTGATGAGAGGCAACAACCTCGAAACTAGTCTGCAGGTGGTCACCCCATCCAAATCAAAACATAATTCTGCTGGTTGGTCATAGAGGGCACTTGCAATTGCGTCCTCTGATGTTTTGAGGAACGTTGCACAAGTAGCTGTTAGATTTAATTCAATACCCGTCGTGGTCTTAGCCAGGGGAGTAGTTGTTTTCTGACAGGTTCTTGCCATAATAAGCCTACATAGTTAGGTGTTTATGGGAGTAAAGGGTTCATCATCGGTCGGTAACGACTGTTCGTTAGCAAACGATCTCCCAAAGATTTCTATCTTCTTCGAGGTATTTAGTTGTTAGACTACCAAAATTTATGGACTTGGCTTTTCAAGAACAAAGTCTGAAAAATCTAACAATATTCCTGTAACTCTTGTTTGAGTATTTGAGTATGTTTTGTACGAGAGTTATTACATTGACAAATTGTAGCAATTGTTCAACTTGTTATTTTATGAAGTTTTCAATTTTCGTCATTATGAAATGACATCCTTCGAGTAAAATCTAACGTGAAATACTGTCTTTTGAAGAATGCGTGAATGCATATACAGTGAGTAAAACATTACTTTAGGCCCTGTTGATGTTATAACGCACTTGTGTTCAAAAGTATTGTTCACGCACTGATGTGATGAATACTTGATAAATAAAATACAAAGAACAATATTGACCGAACATTTGAAAATATTTATAATACTATTCTGCAGAAATTCCATGAAAGTTTGCCTATCCCGAAAAGAATGAAAATGAAAAGTTTTGCTTGAGGAATTGGAAGTCACACTTCTAAAATGAGGGTTCAAAATAGTTTTTATAATCTACGAAATGAATACGCAATATTTTCTCACCTGTGTTGTTAAATTGGAGATGTTTATCATTTTCATAAATAATTTCTCACATTTATCCAGGGGTTGGTAAATCCTGCACAGAATGTACCATATGGGTCCATAATATTTCATGAACAAACCTGCAAATAAGAAACAGAAAGACCGATCAGAAGAAAAAATAGCAAGTTAAAATGCAGTTTTTTTAATTACTTCAATATTTATATTTCCGCATGACCTATCATCGCCCCTTCGTTTACCAAGACTCCCGAGTCCCGCATCCTTGAATGGGCTGCCACTGCCTCCTTCTAGATCCAGACTGGAAGCGGTGGCAGCCTCAGCAGTACCTCCAACACTGCGGTTGGAGTCGTTCTCATTGCGCCCGTTATTACCAAACAGGCCAACCTCTGAACCTTGGTGAGTTTTCGGCCTATTGTGCTACCCTGTGCGCCTGGCCACCACACGGCTGACCCATATGGATCTTTGGTCTTACGACTGCCGTGTACAGCCAGCGCATGATCTTTGAGTTGGTGCCCCAATTGCTTCCTACGATTCTCCGCAGTTGCCATACGATTGCTACCGACTTTTGAATAACCCTATCTACGTGCGGCCTCCATGAAAGTTTGGAGTCGAGGACCACCCCCAGGTAGTCGACCTGCTGGACTAGCTCCAGCTCTTTCCCAAACACGATAGGTGGCCTGAATCCATGTTTTTTCCTCCGTTTGGTGAACAGGATAATCTCTGTTTTTGTCGAATTCACTGAGAGCCCTGCTTCACCGCACCATCTCTCGATTATTCTGCAGGCAGCCTGCATACGGTCGCAGACGACTCCGATGAATCGTCCGCTGATTAGGCCAACTCCATCGTCCGCGTATGCCTGCGTCTCGAAACCTTCATCTGTGAGTTCACCCAGGAGTTCATTCATTACTAAGCACCACATATGAGGAGAGAGGCAGCTTCCCTGAGGGCAACCCCCCGTCCACCTCGGATTCCAGTCTGATGCCTCCCCGGTATACCTCGACCTCTCTCCTCGTGAGCGACGATACAACCCAGCTGACCATCGAGTGAGGCGTTCCTCTGGCCATTAGTGCTGCCTCTATTGTCGCTGTTTTTTGCCTTGTCAAATACGCCTTTCACATCGAAAAACTCTCCTAATGTTACCTCTTTGAAACTTAATGTCCTTTCCACTACAGCGTGGAGGGCCGATTCAGTCGACCTTCCCTTTCTGTATGCATGCTGATTTCTGGCCCCTCCACCAGGAATCTATCCACCACCTGTTCCAGCGTTTTAAGCAGGAACGGTGTTAGGCTGATGGGTCTAAAGGACTTTGCTATTGTGTAGTCTCTTTTTCCCGCCTTGGGGATAAAGACTACTCTTGCCGACTTCCAGACCTTTGGTACGTACCCTAGCGCTATACTGTACCGGAATATCCTTCCCAAGGTTGGAGTAAAAAGTTCCAGGCCCCTCTGTAGCATTTCCAGGAAAACTCCGACGGGTCCTGCTGCCTTATATGGGTTGAATTCGTTCACTACCCAGGCTATGGCATCAGACGTAACGACCCTCTCTGCCAGCTGCCAGTCCCCATGGGGGACATGCTGTGTTGGCAGAGCCAGTTGGTCGTCTCCGACTCCACCTGGGAAGTATACTTCCAACCGATATCTGAGCGAGTCTTTGGCAGAAATTGTCCATGTCTCATCTGGTTTCTTCAAGGCTGTTCTGGAACCATCTGTTTCGTTGCTCAGAATTCTCATGAGCCTGGCGGATTCCGTTAGGGAATTGATTTCCCCACAGTAAGACTTCCAGCTAGCTCTTTAACGTTTTCTTAGCTCCTTCTTGAATTCCCATTCCTTAATGATTTGTTATGAGCCTTTTTGGTCACTTTTCTCAGGCCCTTAAGCGACTGGTTCTACCAGCGAACCCGGCGCTTTGGGGACATTCTCAAAAGACATGCCTCTTCAAATGCCTTGGTCATTGTTTTTCCTAGTTCTTGTTGTTGTTTCTCCTAGAAAATCTGTGCCTGAAATAAATCATTTATACGCGAGAAAAAAATTAAATACTGGAAAATCGGTTCTTCACCATCTTGACGGTTAATTTGAGGTTATGTTGAAAAGTTTTTTATTATCTAAGTTTGCCGTCGAACATTTTCCGCTAATAGGTCACGTTTCGCCGTTAATTTCAAAAAAAAACATTTTCAACCCCTAAACTGCATCCCCATTTCACCATTTTGTGTGTTTTCGTGTATAATTTTTCTTCCCTTGAAGTTGGAACCTCAACAAAATTTTCCACCTGGTCCGTGCCTGGAACTTTTTTCTTATTTAAGCGTTAAAAATTCGTTTTTGCATCAGCCTAACGGTTTTCTGAAATGTCAACTTTCTGAAACAAATTCAGAGTTTTCCTCGATTTTACTTTCCTAATCAGTCGCCACAATCACTTCCTGGGGCCAGACCTGTACTTATTACTAATTGACTACTACACTGATTAATGATCGACATCAGAAGCGGTTTTAAATAATTACAATGTTGATTGCGATATCCTGAGAACTAAATGATAACAATTTATTAACATGTAGGTCACTTTGTATCCCTTTTCGACAGTAAACAATATCTTTGATGAACGTCTACCAGGAAACATCTATCTCGACAAGAGATGGAATATAATGATGAGTAATTGGTGTTTACCGAGATGGAAATCTAGACAGAAAAATATTTCTCGCGTCTACCACAATAAGGGGCGCAAAGTTCAAGTGGAATTCTTCAGCTTTCTCCATATTATTATGATAATCTGTGCGAAATTTTCCTGGAGGTGCTTTCAGGTGACTAACCGTCCTAGATATTAGTTTTGAATGTATTTCATTGAAGGTGAAATCTAACACCAATTTCGCAGACTATTAATATTATACCTACATAGACTCACTTTTATCATAAACAAAGCATCATTGACTATTTTAGTAGTGTCAAACATTTCTGGAATAGTGAATGATCCTTTAAGTTATCTCCGAGGTGTTATAGTCCAAGCATTTTAGTATTAAAAATCAAAAATGGGGAAAGAATAGCAAAACAATGCAAACTTTTCAAAAAGTTATAGTTTTGTGTCCAGAGAAACAATAAAAATTAGTGCTCTCGGATAAGGTCGGCAACATTGTTGAAAATATTGATTATAATAATGATAATAGTTATTTTGTAGAGAAAAAATGCAAAACAGTAGCAGAATGACAACAACAAAGAAAATATTCTTTATCGTTCCCCAATGTTGCTACCATTTCCAAGTTTGGCACCTGAGTAAATAAATTATTTGTTCATACTTTTTTTAAAAACACTGCCGAAAAAAATTTAAAAAGTGGCAAACCTAAAGAAAGGTTTCTCTTTATGTCATAAGATCGCCGAAACTTTGCCACTTCCTCCGATGATGGCAACATATTTTTTCGGCAACCATCCGGGAAGTGTTCACTTCCCGGACACTTTTTCTTTGGGAAAGTAGCACTTCCCAGCCTAGTCGGGGAAGTACGTACTTCCCGGACTAGGCCGTGAAGTGCTCGAATTTTGATATAAATATTAACATAAATAAGAATTAGAATGTTTCTGTTGGTACCTATCTCCTGTTCGAATTTCAATATATAATACAAATAAGAACTGAAATGTTCGAAATATTCAGATTTGGAATCATAGCCAGGATAGTTTACTCTTGATCAAAATTCTAGTTTTTGTTCCCTCCTGTACATCGTTTGGAAATTTAGAAAAAAGCACCAATTTACATGAAGAATAAAATTTTCTGACAAATCGATAATATAAAAGTTTCCATTAGTTGCAAATTTTTGAAACTCACTGTATATAGTCATGACCACCTTTTGATGGGTAACCCATTCTAGGCGTATTCGTCTATTTATGTAACTTCATAAAAAGTATGTTTCATCCGGTTGACAGATGGGTGAAGGTCGACCTCTCTTCGTCTCTTAGACTAGATGCGTCTCATTGATTTATTATTCTATATGGTTGCCGCAGACTTCCAGGAATCGCTGACGCTCGTCTGGTCTACTCGCCCAAAAAAGCAGTATTTTCTGGACTTGTTACGTAAATTTTGTGTTTGCCACCCTTTTAGATTGCTTTCAGCCGTAGATCAGCCGTAGATCAGCCGTAGACAAAACATATTATGAAAGCGTAAAAAAATGTTAACAGCAATAGACCCACTAGAAGAAGAGCAGAATATGAATTGGAGTCGAAAAAATGGGGAAGGGTAGAACGGGGTAAACTTTTAGGGGTTGAAAGTTCTCCTATAGAAAAAAGTGAAATAGCGAAGTTGTTGTAAATAAAAAGATCTACAACTTCTGTTTGGAAATTTTTTCCACATTATCTATTGATAGGCCTATAAACAGTCTTGAAAGTCCAAATTCTCGCCTATTGTACATGTATCGATATTGGTAAATTCATGTAATCCTATTGAAAGTTGAGCTCTCATTATTATTTTTTTTATATTTGAGGAAAAACCTTCAATCTCAATAATTCCCTGATTTCAACAATTGAAATCTATTCGTGGTTTAGATTAAGCTGGAAAATTGAAAACAATAAACTGATTTGCTAGCACTGACAAATTCCAAGCCCTATTAGAATTTTCCAATGCCATCGTTTTCGAGCGAAGTGTTATTACAAGAAATCAAAAATTCTGATGAGGATAATGAGGCACTGATTTATTCATTTTAATTTACCAGCAAAAAACAATTAATTTCCTCGTTAATGGAGAAACGCCGTGTCAAGTTTTTCCGATGTGATCTGGACAAGACACTTCAGGGGATGTTATGGTGTGTATAAAAGAGAGTTTGTGGTGTGGATCTTCCCCAATAGTCCACAATCTTTCCAGAGAAGCTATTCCACCAGGTGAGTGGTTCATATTTGATTTTATTGTTCTAAAATGGTTATTTGAAGAATCGAAACTTGAAAAACCGATTATTTGTTCTTTCAATGTGGATATATTGGTTGAATGTTGTTATTTATTCATCATTTCTAGAATATTATTTGTGTAACACAAAAATCAGAAAAGGGAAAAGATTCAATTTGTTTGAAATGCATGGTATATTTAAATGACTTTTCGTTGAAGTCAGAACAAGAAGTTAAAGTTTCAGTTTCACATTGATTGGTTTCATCTGATAATATTTCTAATAAATAATAAATTTCGAATGTAACAGAAATCCAGTAAAGAAAACAGATACACTCATATCAGAGACTGAGTTCAATGAATATTTTATCAACATAGCGAAAACTCTAATATCTTCGTTACCTGCGTCAAATCACGAACTCACGGAATACTTGAAGAATATCAATTCACCGGTAAGTTCTTTTTCGCTTTTTCCTACCACTCCCGAAGAGGTTATGGATACCATTAAATCATTGAAGGATTCGAGGTGTCCGGACTTTTATGAATTGAACAGTGCGATCATTAAATCTATAGCTGATGTTGTTGCTCAACCCTTAGCTGCATTAATTAACGAATGTTTCTCTCAAGGTATTTTCCCTGACGTGTTGAAAATAGCAGTAGTTCTCCCTTCACTTAAAAAAGGTGATCCTCAAAAGGTAGAAAACTTTCGTCGAATTTCTATAATTCCTGTTATAGCTAAACTCATAGAATATCTAGTTAAGAAAGGATTAATTTCATACCTGGAAGCAAACTCTCTGCTGTGTCCTGTTCAATTTGGTTTCAGGACGAATAGTTCAACAACTAAAGCGATTTCGAATGTTATCTCTACTGTAGTTGAAGGTTAAGAATTGGGGGAACATTCGTTTTTAACGCTCTGCGACCTCACCAAAGCGTTTGATTGCGTGTCGCACCATATTTTACTCAAAAAGCTTTTTTATTATGGTATTCGTGGGATTCCTCTAGACTTGTTCAAGACATATTTATGTGGGAGAGCACAATGCGTTTTGACGGACGGTGTGGAATCAAACTTGGAGGAAATTATACATGGAGTCCCTCAGGGTTCTATCTCGGGGCCGACTCTTTTCATTTTATACATAAATGACCCTTTTTATTATATTTTGACCAAAAAAAGTATTATTTTTGCTGATGACACAACTTTAATTGACCGAAAGAGGGATATGGTGGAACTGATCCAATCCGCCAAAAACACTTTGGAATTAGCAGGGGAATGGTTCGGCACCAACAAGCTTTTGCTGAATTCGGAGAAAAGCCAGAATCGCCTTATATCTGCCAATGCAAATATATCAGATGGGCATAATGTCAAGTTGCTTATATTGACGATAGACTTAACTGGAAGTGTCATGTGGAGTAACTGGCGAATAAATTAGCTAGTGCTACTTTTATGATTCGTAGACTAAGGAATTTAGTATGTATTTATACCCTCAGGTCCAGCTACTTTGGACTTTTCCATAGTCATTTGACATATGGAATCATTTTGTGGGGAAATTCGAGCCACTCAAATAGAATTTTCATTTTGCAAAAAAGAGCTATTCGAATTTTAGCAGGAGCGGGTTACAGGGGTTCCCTCTTCTTTCAACTTCAAATCATGCCATTTCCTTGTGCTTATTTATATGTGCTACTCTCTCCTTGAAATACATAAAAATAGAGCGGATTTTTCTCTTCCTTCAGATTTACATCAGTATCATACTGGATCAGGAAATTTACTGAGAACTCCTAGATACAGGCTCTCAATGTCTCAAAAAAACTCTCTAAATATTCACTTATATAACAAGCTACCAGAAGCAATAAGAAAGCTGAATTTCCACATCTTTTTTATTGAAGTACTGTTTTTACTCGGAAAATGAGTTTAGGACTGGTGAAAAACTCTCAACCACCTGGGCGTAAATGCCTTAAATCTAGTATATCTGTGAATGTATTTCATCTTCTTTGTCTTTCTTTTTTAACTAAAATTTTTATTGTAGATTGACTTGTGACTAGTATAGTGTCTCAATTATTTCAATCAGACTGGAATTTTTATTGTTTTTTTGAATATGTACTGTCTTTTTCAATCATAATTTTAACTAGGTGATATTATTTTAAGTATAGATATTTCTAAAAATATCTCTTCTCAAGGACCTGCTACAAATGTGATAAAATTTTGTAACGTAGTCAATAAACTCTACTCGACTACTCTTTTGTAATGGTCATGACAATTTTAATTTTTTTTGTAAGTGAATTGTCTGTATATCCTTCAGCGATATTGGTAGACTCCATCAGCCACCGTGTCTCCTCAAATTTGTGATGTTTTCACCATTATCAGCAAATAATGTCGCTGAAGTTCGACGAATGCTATGGCCTGTGTAATTCTTAGTATGGTGTAAATTTAAAAAATTCTGCGATATTCCTAAAACTGAATAGAACATTTAATTTTTTTGTAATTCACGAATAATCTGTTATGAGGAGTATGGAATGGCCGTAAAGATCAATGACATGTTAAGATAAATATTGCCTACACAAAACAGCAGGTTTTCTTTCCCAATTACAACAAAAGTTGTCTTAATATGTGTTTTGGAATCTGGTATTTTTACAAGCAATATTCTTCCTTGTCGTTCATTAGATCAATTAACATTTTTATAAGTTCTTCTCGTCATATGACAGGTTTTGGAAGCATTTAGGAACAGTGCGTGTGCGTAAGACCACTTTCACACTGGTTCGTAACTGATGTCAATTTTATTTTGAATTTGAGCTGAACATTTGTCTGTGAATAAGAGCGTGGAGTCGTCCATATAAAAGAAAAGTATATGCATCGTGGAGTACTAGGGCTAATTCATTTATATAAATGATGAATAATATGGGGCCCAGCACAGACCCTTGGGGGACCCCTAATCTACTTGAAAGTGCGCTTGAAATGTTTTCTGTTTTCACATTATCCTCTGTTCTTGATTTATCTTGACCTACTGAAGCCATCCGTTCAGGTATCCACCAAGAGTTCATGCTGAATCCAATATTTACAACTGTTCTATTTGCCGAAATTGAGAATCATTTATTAAATCATGCTTTTTCATTCATTCAATAGTATCATATGGAATATGAACAAAGAAATCATTGAATATTTCAGATATTTCCAAGGGGAAAAGATATTGTTTTCATGTTTTATAGGGATATTTTTGTTATTACTTTTTAAATAAAATTCCACAGAAGTTTGTTCACATTTTCAGATTCAGCTAGTTTTTAGGAAAAAAAGTTGTCTGGTGGTTTTAACTAGAATGTTGTGTTTTATTTTCGCTTCTGGGGATTCTTGTTTGAGAGAACATGTACAGGGTGTCCCAAATTCGAGCCTCATCATTGGGATCTCGGAAACCAGAAGAGATACGAGGTCGGTTAAATGGAGGCAAAGTTGCGAAATTTGGTGCTCATTGAAACGCCACTTTCATATTTGAAAAATTCCTAATACTTCCAAAGATTTTTGGAAAAAAACGATTATTCGCGATTTCATTTTTATTTTTTTGTGACTCTATTTGAATAGATATAACAAAACAAATTTCACCTTCTCATTGCTACTTTTTCTGTTCTACAAGATGGTGTTATCAGATTTTCAAACAGACGTTTCGTATTTGAGCTGCCATCATCAACTTTGTTTTTTTAAATACGGCCCTGCATAGGGATCACGAGACTTGACTCGATCAAATCGACTCAACTCGTTATCGTGTCTATGAAGTTGTTCGCGAACGTTGATTGAATATGGAATATGCTATCCTAACTAGAGAGTTAGGCACAATCGAGTACTCAATTCCATATTTGATCGACGTTCGTGAACAACTTCATAGACGCGATAACGAATTAAGTCGATTCGATCGAGTCGAGTCTCGTGATCCCTACGCTGGATTTTTTATTATGGATTTTAAAATCTTCTAATGTCCCAAAACAAATGATGTATCGCACTTATTCGAAAAGTTTATATTGATAGCATTTTCCATAAGAACTCATGTGTTAGAGAGAGATACAGAGAATAGATTTTTGGTAAGATCTTAGGAGGACATCGTTAAAATATTTTTTTCGAAAAAGAACGATACATCACTGTTTTAAGGACCTCAGAAGCTCCTAAAAATTGATATAATACAACGTGTGATGTTCAACAATAGGCATGATGTTTTAATTATTCCAAAAAAAGTCAAACAAAAACTATAAATTTGAATACCCAATGAAAGTTAAAGCAAATATTCAAATTGTAATCCACCTGCTTGAATGCATTTTCGTGTCAGTCTGTGAAGTTTATGGATGGCACGCTGAATGGTCCTTGCAGGGATAGCCCTGATCTCCCTTATTAGCTCTTGTCGTAATACTTCAAGATTTTGTGGCGTGTTTCGATAAACACGGTTTTTGAGAAATCCCCAAAGAAAGTAGTCTAGAGGGTTTAGGTCGGGGCTTCTAGCTGGCCAACGTACGGGACCTTGGTTTCCAATCCATTTATTAGGGAATAATTCATTTAATACATTTTTATGAGGTGGTGCACCGTCTTGTTGCCACCATAGTTGACGTAATACGCCCAAAGGTTCTTCCATTAAGGAATCCAATATATTGGTCCTTATTAATTCTGCATATCTATCGGAATTTTATTTTCCTTGAATAAAAAACGGGCCGATAATTGTATTGTGCCACATACCGACCCATACGTTAAATGATTGTCGTCCCTGAGGTCTTACTTCTTGATTCCACCTTGGGTTTTCTATTGACCAATAGTGTTCGTTATGCCTTTTGAATAGTCCATCTGTTGAAAAACTGCATTCATCTGTCCATATAGTCTTATTTAGGAAGTCATCATTTTCATTAATTTTATTTTGCAACCAGTTGCAAAATTCTAATCGTCTCTCAGCATCGCCAGGTCTTAGTGTTTGACTAATATGGATTTTGTAAGGATTATATCCACGCTTATTTAAAGTTCTCGAAACTCTCATTCGCGGTAATCCTACTTCTTCTGAGAAAACTCTAACTGAAGCTCGAGGATTATTATTGGCCTTAAAAAATAATTTAAAATTATTCATTTTACTTTCTACTTTGTAACAGTTTTCAAACTTACAGTGTTCATGATAATTTGTTCCTCTTCTGGATCGATTCGTGTTTCATATTCAACCCTTGGCTTTACAAAACTTCAGTACTGAGCTAAATTATTATCAATATTAGCAAAATAACTATAATGCGGCTGCCGTCTTTCTGGATATTCCAACAAATAGCGCTCACAAGCCGTTTTTGAATTTCGATTCGAAATATAATAAATCCTTATCATGTCTCGTTTTTCTTCGTTAGAAAAAGTCATTTTCGTTTAATAAGCGTTAACGATTAGTGAACGAACAGTGAACTGTCAAAATATTGGATAATTTAAACATTAACAAATGAACTAAGATAGCCAGAATGCACGATGCACAGCCACTTTGATAAAATGCAATTATATTTGTAAATATAGCCTAGGGCCTAGAGTTTGAGAGATGACACTTCAATTATATTATTTATTAACCACCCACTTTTATGTTAGTTTTTGAGTTTTATGCAGTGCGTTATTGCAAAAAAGTTTGATTTAACTCTATTAAAAATCTAATTTTTGTCTCTCTCTAACTCATGAGTTCTTGTGAAAAATGCTATTGATATAAACTTTTAGAATAAGTACGATACATCATTTGTTTTGGGATATTAGAAACTTTTAAAATCTATAATAAAAAATCCAGGGCCGTATTTAAAAAAACAAAGTTGATGATGGCAGCTCAAATACGAAACGTCTGTTTGAAAATCTGATAACACCACCTTGTAGAACAGAAAAAGTAGCAATGAGAATGTGAAATTTGTTTTGTTATATCTATTCAAATAGAGTAAAAATAAAATAAAAATTAAATCGCGAATAATCGGTTTTTTCCAAAAATCTTCGGAAGTATTCGGAATTTTTCAAATATGAAAGCGGCGTTACAATGAGCACCAAATTGCGCAACTTTGCCTCCATTTAACCGACCTCGTATCTCTTCTGGTTTCCGAGATCCCAATGATGAGGCTCGAATTTGGGACACCCTGAACATACATAGACTAGAGAGAGTTATTGTCATAAAATCATGGTTAACGTTTCTCGACAAAAACATCTGACGAAAATCCTGGAAAATAATTTGAAACGAATTACTCAAAGAATGTGATTTTCTACTAACTGTAGTGGTCTACTCAGATAAGAAATTTTTCCGAAATGGGAATTCCCCTTAGGATATTTATAGACTATTTCGATAATCACATAACATAATGAATTAATTTTAACGGGAACGACCAAGACGACTAATTATTGAAATGAAATCTGCGTATTTATTGCTTCGCAACTACATATCTTTTGTTTAATGAGGTCACAGCCACCTGCACTGTCATCTTCTGAATAAAGTTATGACTATTGATTATTAAAATTAACTTCATAAATCTCATATATTCAGTCTTACCCACGATTTTGTTGCTGAGCTGTCTGAGCCATCTCACCGGGTATTTGTAGTTGGCCGATATCAATACGGGGAGCACCAAAAAGGAGTACGTAGCCAGGCACCAACCTCCCAGGCTGAAGAGTAACGGGGCGTGGCCTCTTGAACAGTACGGGAGAAGAAACAACACCGACAAGAGGCACACTGAAACACAATGTTGGAATTAGTTTTTTTTTTCAATTTTCAATCATTTTCATCAAATCAAATAAAAATTTGCTTTATCGTACAAAAAGAATAGCATTCTTTTTGACAAAGCGTAAATATGTCCCTGGTCCCAAATTCATATCTTGGATTCATCAATCCTATTGTTTAAAAATGTTTTTACCCGATGTGTAAAAGTCTCGATAAACATTGACAGGCGCTTGCCTAGGGTAATTCCATGGGGGGGGGGGGGGGTAATCACCCACTTCAGGCCCAATATTTACAAATTACAACGTTTTAAATTTTAAAACTTCAGTAACACAGGTGTTAACTCACCTAGGTGCATATTATTGTATTACCAATGTATAACATTCTTATTATTGTTGAATAAATTGAATAAAAATTGAATAAAATTGAATTGAATAAACACTAATAGTAGATTTATGAACTCAACTAAACTAAGAATTAAATTAACAACTAAGAATTAAGAAAGATGAATACAAGGAAACACCATTGGTGTGTGTGTGTGAAAGTGAGATTTGGAAACACCATTTGGTATTTCATCTGTCAATTGTATTAAAAATCTTAAATTTTTTCAACTAAGAATTGCATTTGAGCTATTAAACGCCTGCGCACACGGTATTTAGGTACATATCCATCTTGTATTTATTGTATATTCAAAATATCTCTAAAATTGGTTTAGCAGGTAGTTATATCATATATGCAGACGATTCAGTACTTTTATATGAACACAAAAACTCACTCATTCTAGAAAACACTATTAATGAAGACTTGGAAAAATTTGAAAAATGGCTTTATTGTAACCTTTTATCAATTAATACTGATAAAACTGAGTATATCATTTTCCAGCAAAAAAATAAACAGAATATTTCCCTCAACCTCAATATCAGAAATGAAGTATTGAAACGAACTGAACAAGTGAAGTATCTTGGTATTTGGATTGATGAAAAACTGAAATGGGACAAACATATTGAGGTCTTAATAAAAAAATATCTCCAATCATTGGTGCTTTGAGAATATGTCCTAAACTTGATAAAACAATTATAAATATGATTCTACATTTTCACATTCTCAGTCGCATTACTCATTTAATAAACATTTGGGGAGCTTGTTCAAAAAATAATTTTAATAAATTATCTGCTTTATATAGGAAATCCTTGAAAGTACTGTATCGTCTCCCATTTGATATACCAACTAATGAACTATATGCAATTACAGACAAATTTTCTTTAGATGAATTGTATAAAATAAATACCCTAAAAATTGCATTCAAAATTATAAATGAAAAATTAAAATCAAATTTCATTTTGATAAGAAACTCTGAAATTCATAGTCATCACACTAGACAAAGTAACTTGTTTCACCTCGATTCTGCTGCCTCTTCAGTTGGTCAAAAAAGATTCACTCACGCTGCTCTAAGTGAATTTAACAATTTACCTAGTAATATAAAAAACTGCAAAAAAATTTCAAAATTCAAAATTTCTGTAAAGAAACACATTTTGTCCTTACGGAGTAGATCTTTGTTCACTAATTTATGATTTTATATATATATATATATATATACATATATATATATATATATATATATATTGATTATGATTATGATTTTATCTATATTGAATATGTTAATCCTTTTTATTATTTTTTATCAGTGATTTATGAAAGATTTGTTGAAATTGTTATTCATTTTTGTTAATTTTATATTTGTACAACTTCGTTATACCAGAACTTGTTCTGACTGGAAGGTATTTACACAAATAAATAAATAAATAAATAAATAAATATCAAAACAAAATATAAATTTAACAGATTATGTTGTGTGCATTGTGCAGTGTTGTTCCTGGCTGCACTATTATACATTTTATTGTCAATTTTGACGGCATCTGGAAGTAGAGATCAATACCTACAATTGAACTAAATTTATTACCTTAAAAATATATAATAAAAATAAAAATATAACTAAATATGATCTCAAAGGTGCGATTTAGTGCCTTCTTGTTCATAAAACAGAACGTAAGCCTCTTCGCTCACGAGGGATCTGATCTGGATGAAATAGGGGATATGCGAGAATCATTATATTCGTGCCACGTGCCCGCATACGGATGCCTACAGTAGGTAGTGTAATGCCCGCTGTAGGTAGTCCCACTATGATTTGATAATGCGTACAGACTGTAGCGGAAAGGGGCTACATTGTCTGCCGCATAATTACTCATATCCAAGCCCTCTAACGGAAAATCGATGATTACATTCAATTTTCCTCTGAATCGATCCATCGAAGAAAACCTTTTTAAATGTATCACTAAAATTTTGGGGAACTTGTAAATTGATAGGGATTTGGTACACTTCCTTCTCTCTTTGCATTTAGCACAAGTTAGCTTCTCGTCGCCATCCCTCGTAAACGAATCTAAACACTGTTATAATCTCAGTTGGCACTGCAGTTAAATCGAGTGGAGTTCGGGCGACTTCGGGTGCACTTTAAAGCATTTAGAGTAACTTCCAGTGACATTTTCAACACATTTCCCACCTTTCAGGTGAAAATCCAAAATGAAAAAATTGTAGATATTGATCTCTACTTCCAAATGTCGTTTACAGAATTTGAATGAGATGATTTCCCTTAAATCGGCGCATTTAGAAATATTTCTCCTCAAATTGTTTATAACTCGATTGTGCAAAAACTACATATCGGACAGAAACCATCTTGCGCACAGTTGAACCGAATGTTATTATCTATCAGTTTCCGCAATATAGTTTGTTCAGCTACAGATTTATAAAAATTATGAATTTTTTAAAAATGTTCTAAATTTCGAGATTTTCTCGGATGTTCTCAGTAAAAAATGCACCGATCTGGTTGTATAATAAACAATTTTGTAGGTTTTATAATTATCTACAAAAGTTCTATCGATTGTATAACGATACCTCCAATACTTTTTGAGATATTCACAAAAAGTTATATTTTTTTCACTATTTCTTGTTTTAAAAATTCCATTAATCGATTTTTCTGAGGCAAAAACCGAGGTATATATAAGAGCGCCATCTTGTAGAAAAATACTTGGTTGCTGATGCTCGCTTGTGGCAATCGACAGAATGAAATTTGATGTCGTTAGGAACCCGAAAAAAAAAATACCCATAAGCCGGTCGGTCAGCTATTTAAATGCCATAAACGAGAAAGTCTGCTGGAAAACGAAAAAATTTTCACAAAATTATCCGGCCCAAAAAGGACCCCGCAAACACCTTATGGAATTTGGGTCCCGGTGGATTTTTTTGAATTTTTGGTATGATGTAGTCCATGTAATTCTCAACCAATGTTACCATTGCGCCAACCCAAAAAAATTAACAGTTTTGCTGCTAGGGGGCGTTGAAATCACCCCTGGCGCAGATTAGACTATTTATTTTTGAACCTGGTAACAATATTTTCACATGTTTCATTGTTGCTAATGTTGCACAATATTGTGCTGTTTTATAAAAAAATTCTTACCCCCTCCCCTTTTTCCCCCAACTCCTATTACGAAGCGCAAAAAAAAATTATTTCTCGAGTGCCTTTAAATGAATCGTCGAATGTTCAAATATGCCTACATAAGGGAAATAGCAATTTTTTATGATTATCCCCCCACCCCCCAATTGACACAAAACGAAAAAATTTCGGTGGATCTAAATTTTTGATATGATGCAGTTCAAGTTATTTTGAATAGAAATAAATTGGGTGACAAACCCCAAAAATTAATAGTTTTCATGCTAGGGGGCGTTGAAATCATATTTCTCTCCAGAATGGACTATTCATTATTATAGGTGGAAATAATAGCTTCACGTATTTTAGTTTAGATTATGCTGATCAATTGTGTAATTTTTTATAAATCGAAAATATAAAACCTCCCCCTTACCCCCTACCCCTATTTATTTTAAAACATGAAAAAATTTATTCCCGGCTACTTGTAAATGCTTATTAGTGTGAAGTTATCCACACTTTTCTAGCCACAGTTTCTGGCCTTGGGTGGAATTGAGGAGTGACCGTCTGCGGTGTTGCCACATCAATTATTTTTACAGATATCTCAGTTTTTTGGGGCATTTGCAGCTAGGGAGGAGAGTAGCATAATTGTTCAAGGAAATATTGATATGTATTAGTAAGAAGACATACAACATTCCAAATTATCCCGGGATAAACATGAACTAGCAATACTTGTCGATACCAAGAAGGTTGATTGATCCTGAGGATGATCATCTTATTTCATTGCCCTCCCGTTGATCGTGGCGAAAATAATAATAATGATTAGTTATTTTCTCGAGTAAGCTCGGTACATAGTTGTTGTGCAGTAAATTTTTTCACGCTAAAATGATGAGATAAGTTGGAAGAATCCAATGGCAAGATCAGATTTCATTGTCTTTCCGTCGGTCATAGCAAAAATGATGATAATTAGTTATTTTATTGAGTATTTAGGTAATAGTCGGGTAAGTAGGTGTTGTGCACTAAATGTTTTCACTCTGAAAAGAGGAGAAAAGTTGGGAGAATCCAATGGCATGATCAGATTTCATTGTCTTTCCGTCGGTCATAGCAAAAATGATGATAATTAGTTATTTTATTGAGTATTTAGGTAATAGTCGGGTAAGTAGGTGTTGTGCACTAAATGTTTTCACTCTGAAATGAGGAGAAAAGTTGGGAGAATCCAATGGCATGATCAGATTTCATTGTCTTTCCGTCGGTCACAGCAAAAATAATAATAATTAGTTATTTTCTTGAGTATTTAGGCAATAGCTCGGTAAGTAGGTGTTGCGCACTGGATGTATTCACTCTGAAATGAGGAGAAAAAACAGGAGACTTCAATGGCATCATCAGATTTCTTTGTCTTTCCGTCGGTCACAGCAAAAATAATAATAATTAGTTATTTTCTTGAGTATTTAGGCAATAGCTCGGTAAGTAGGTGTTGCGCACTGGATGTTTTCACTCTGAAATAAGGATAAAAAATGGGAGACTCCAATGACATGATCAGATTTCATTGTCTTTCCGTCGGTCACAGCAAAAATAATAATTAGTTATTTTCTTGAGTATTTAGGCAATAGCTCGGTAAGTAGGTGTTGCGCACTGGATGTTTTCACTCTGAAATAAGGATAAAAAATGGGAGACTCCAATGACATGATCAGATTTCATTGTCTTTCCGTCGGTCACAGCAAAAATAATAATTAGTTATTTTCTTGAGTATTTAGGCAATAGCTCGGTAAGTAGGTGTTGCGCACTGGATGTATTCACTCTGAAATGAGGAGAAAAAATGGGAGACTCCAATGGCATGATCAGATTTCATTGTCTTTCCGTCGGTCACAGCAAAAATAATAATAATTAGTTATTTTCTTGAGTATTTAGGCAATAGCTCGGTAAGTAGGTGTTGCGCACTGGATGTTTTCACTCTGAAATGAGGAGAAAAGTTGGGAGAATCCAATGGCATGATTATCAAAATAAATGTTTTAATCAGCTGAAATTGAGGAAATGGTACAGTTGTTTAATTTCACCTTTCCCCCCTTCAGAAAAATATTGGTGGAGTTCGCTGACTTCTTAGTAGGGCGTAGTTCATGATTTTTGAATATCAATTAAATGGGCGAATATCTTGAAAATAAATGAAAATTAGACATCCACAATTTGATTTTGAGGTGGTGATTGAATTCATTTTTTTTCGTGTTTTGAAAGAGGGGTTGGGGGTAAGAGGGAGGTTTCAGATTTTCGATTTATAAAAATTTAAACAATTGTTCGGCATAAAATAAAACAAAAATACGTAGAGATATTATTTCCGCGTATAATAAAGAATAGTCTATTCCGAGCAAGGTATGATTTCAACGCCCCCTAGCATCAAAACTATTCATTTTTGGGGTTTGTCACCCGTTTTCTTTCTATTCAAAATAACTTGAAATGCATCATATCAAAAATTCAGAAAAATCCACCGACATTTTTTCGTTTTGTGTCATTTGGGGGGTGGGGGGATAATCATAAAAAACTGTTATTTCCCTTATTTAGGCATATTTAAATATTCGACGATACATTTGAAGGAACTCGAGAGATATTTTTTTGCGTTTTGAGAATTACATGGACTACATCATACCAGAAATTTAAAAAAATCCACTGGGACCCAAATTCCATAAATAGTTTGCGGGGTCCTTTACCGCCAATTTTTATGTATCTTGAAATTTGATTTTTTAAATATGTTGTCGATCTCCGTAATATTATAAAAGTAACTATAGCATTTGAATAATTTTATATTTTGACTTTTTTATTTCCATATTTATATTTAGACTTTTATTTTTTATTTCCACATTCCATAATACCGTTTGTCAACATTGATCTTGAATTATTATTGTTTTTGTGACTTGCCATAATTTTTTTTATATGTACATAACATGGTCAAATAAACTACTCTACTCTATCCAATAGTGGTACAATATAAAAATACGGCCTGTGAATCCATCGTAAGTTTTTAAATTCACACACGGTATGTGATATTCTATTAATTTAGTACCTAACCCATAATGCCAAATATTGAAGTATTTCAACAAATCAAACTTATTTAAGGCATGTCCAAAATCAAACAGAATTGCTTTGGGTTCAATGAAAAATAACCTATCAGATTGACTGAAAACTATTTTTAAATTCCGACCGATTATTAGTGCACATGCACTTTTAGTTATTTTCAGAGACCCCCATACAGAACTTGACATAATTTTACGGTACAACAAATAACAACTAATGTGAATCGAATCTAATAAAAAGTCCTAAATTGGATAATGCCTTCCATTTATATCAGTGGCTTCTATGAATAGGGTATTTATTACTTCTAACTCTCGTTCTAATTTTAATGGACCGCGCATGAATAGGCAGACGCACGATATCGTGAAATGTTAACAAACAACTATCGAGGTTATTTTTCATTGAACCAAAAACAACTTTGTTCGATTTTGGACACGACTTGAATAATTTTGAGTTGTTGAGATAATTCTATATTTAGCATTATGGTTTAGGTGAAACTAAATATTATTTGAATACATTTGACTCATAATTGTAGCTCCAATTAAAAATTTAGGATTTCATTCGCTCTTGGAGGGGGTGAATTTTAGGTCACATCTTTATGGGGGAAAAGTCTCATTTTGACCTCAGGAATACGCCCTCAAAATGTTTGTATTGAATTTTGAAACACCCTGTATATTTTTCAGATACTAACAAACACCTAAGAGTTCTTATTTATCACAAAAAAAATACTGTGTATAGTTATATCATCTAAAAATATACCATGGCATGGCATCACACGTTAAAAGGTAAGGGCTGCGTCTTCCCTAGCTCACACAAGTCTCTCGAAAACTTTCGAGGGTTGTACGTAGGGGTGCAATCGGTTGACGGAATTAACAATTAACAAAAATTATAACCACTCAATTTCTGATGCTGACGACATCTTACGCATACAATAGGATATCAATAAGTTCTATGTCTACTGCGATGCAAATAGTCTATACCTGAGCTTTGATAAGTGTAACTATATTTTATTTGAACGCCGAAAAAGTATTCTAAATCACTCCTATCAAATATCTTCCCTACCCTTGAAAACAGTCACAGAAATAAAGGACCTAGGAATAATATTTGACTCTAAAATGCTTTTTGATAGGCATATATTTTACATTTCTAAAAAGGCTTATAGAATGTTAGGTTTCATTATAAGAACTTGTCGTGAATTTAAAAACACACAGACTCTCCGTACTCTCTATACGAGGATATATTGAAAAATTCTTAGCCTATTATAGAACCAAACAAAATTTCAATGTCAAAATATTTTATTACTCAACATATTCTCTTAATTGGATACATTTATTACAGCGAACCTGCAACGTCTCAACCTTTCAAAAAAAAAATTCTTCTTGCTCTGCAAAAGACCTCCACAGCTTTTATTACCTCCTCGTTGGAAGAAAATTCACGACCTTTCAAACTTTTTTTCAGTTGAGGAAAGAGATGATAGTCGGACGAAGCTAAATCTGGTGAATAAGAGGGGTGTTCTAGTAATTCAAACCCTAAATCACGAATTTATTGCATGGCAACATGAGATTTGTGTGCAGGGGCGTTGTCCTGTAAAAACAAAACACCTTTGGATAGCTTTCCGCGTCTTTTCTCTTTAAATTTTTCCCGTAGAGTGGTCAGTAATGTCGAATAGTAATCTCCAGTTATTGTTCTACCCTTACCAAAAAAATCAATCATGATTACTCCATGCCAGTCCCAAAAAACTGAAGCAAGAACTTTTCCAGCAGATTTTTGGACACGAAACTTCTTAGGTCTTGGAGAACCGGAGTGTCGCCATTCCATCGATTGTTGATTTGTTTCTGGATCGTAGAAATGTACCCAAGTCTCATCCATAGTAACAATTCGGTTTAAGAAGTCTACATCGTTTTCAAATCGAGCACAGATCGAACGCAATGCTACTATCCTTGCACGCTTTTGGTCAACATTCAAACATTTGGGGATCCATTTTGCAGCAATTTTTCTCATGTCCAAATTGACGTGAACTATATGATGAAATATTCAGTGCTTCAGATATCCGTTTTAGCCCAATTCGAAGGTCTGTTAAAATCATGTCATGAACTGCATCGATATTATCGGAGACTGACACAGAAACTGGCCTGCCCGATCGGTCATCATCTTCAATGGAAAATTTACCTCTTTTGAAGCTTGCAGTCCAATTTTTCACGGTCGCATACGAAGGACATTGATCACCAAGGGTATTAAGCATATCTTCGTAAATCTGCTTACCTCTTACCCCTTTTAAATACAGGGTACTTGATGATGGCTCGATACTCCAATTTTTCGATTTTCACAATTTGGGGAACTGGTCTAGGCTAACTAGATATCAATACATCCTCGTATTGAAATTATGAAATTATGAAATTTGAATCATGTTGGCTTGGTTCTGCATCAACGATTGGTCCGGCATGACTGGCAGCCATTTTATTCGCAGAAAAATAGCGAAATTCGCGAGGGTATGAACAAGACTTTACGCTTTGCCAGTGTCGATCTAAAAATGATTAAAGGTGATTAAAAAATGACTTCGAAAGAAAATTAGGATATATTTGGCATCCAATTTTGTCTTCAAACGAATTTTCGGTTCTGGTTATTGAGAAGGTTCATAAGGAGTGCGTCTTCGAATTATGGTGGTAATTTTAGGGTGGTGATTTTAGGGTTCAATGTGATTATAAACCAAATGTTTTGATTGGTTTCGTGTTTACGTTTATTTCTGTCAGCTGTCCGATGATATTTCAACTGTCAGCTGTCAACTGTTTCATTTTTTTGAGCTATCAGTGTAGCCAAATTAGACTATGATCAGAAACAATCAAACACATCATTATTTCTTAACTGGTCAGATTGGTCGGTTAAGCATGGAACATGCAAATATTGAAATATCTGAATTTTGGTACCCTAACTTCCTTGAAAAAAAAACTTCAAGGTGGATTTCGTTTCCGACTGAGAGGCGAGGAGTTTGATAGTAGAATTGGTGAAAGCTACTGGTGTCTAGCCACACAGGGGTTTCTGGATTTGTTCGGCTGACAAATCCTGAATTTGTAAAGTGATCCTTCGTGGATATTCCGTTCTACCCATCTCACCATCAACTCCGACGTCCTGGCTACTGATAGATGCCTATCTTGGACAGTTACGACAATTTGGCGTTTGAAAACTTTGTAACACGCCGACACCTTTTTTCTACAAGATAAAACCCTTCACGGAAGGTGAGTTTTCCAACTTTTGTTTTCATCGTTTTCATGCTAGCGATTGTATAGAACAGTTATTAACTGAAAAACATTTATAGGGTTGTTGCACCCGGAGGAATTTAACCCAGGGAATTGTCACATTTCCTTGCCTGGTTGAGTATCTGCCAAGCTTTGGTTAAGCCCCACGTCTTCCTGTTGGGGATATTTATGGTATTATGGCTCCAGTATAGCCCATTTGCCCAAAGTGGACACTATCTGCTTTTACCTGATGAATTGCTGATTGCTGTCTTAGTTGAAAGTCGTTGTAGAAACCCTTCCATTGTCACTCCAGTCCTGGTTGGCCTAGGATCTAGTCCAGAATCTTCACGTTGGTGTCACCAGAGGAACAGGTTTCACTAACATTTTTTTATATAGGATGAAATCCTACCATTTCAATTTTAATTATTTATTATTATCTCCGGTTGAAGTTTATATCCTTCAACGAATATCTGTAAATCACCACATAGTACAATGCGCTGGGAAAATTTATTTCCTAATAAAATCTTACTGAATTTAACTTCATGTGCAACAGATATCGAATATTGAATATTATTAGAACCACAGTCTTATTTTTGGAAACTGTCACTCTGACCAGTGAAGATTAATTCATATTAAATGTTTATGTGTTTATTTATGTTTTATATATTTATTGAATAACCTTCATCAACTTGACAACATCGTATGGTACAGTCTCTCAGTTTTGAGTATAACATCTAAATTGTCATTATTCGGTTGCTCAACTTTCCAGACAGACATATTAAATTTGCCATGGTGCCCCCTCTTATTTTTGTGACCATTATATTACTATTTAATGATATAATTCTATCATAAAGTATTTTTAAGCGAACCCATAGTGCCTACCGACGAAGAGTTGCCGTCTCCATTGTTCCTTTTTATTTAATGGAAGATCGACGGAGAGTGCCTTGGTGGCTTTTCTCGATTACGTCCATGCTGCATTGGACCGCGGAAGGTTTGTTGGGGTACACATTTCTAAGGCATTTGATTCTATCAATATTAATGTTGCTCTGGGCAAATTATCTGGACTGGGATTTCGAGGCCTTTTTTTGTCGTGGCTCGCATCTTATCTTGAGTTTCGAAAAATTTGTATAAAAGTGGATGATTGTAGATCTCAACTTTTTGATGTTGATTTAGAGGTTCCTCAAGGATCAGTTTTAGGTCCATTGATTTTCCTTCTGTATGTCAATGATTTACCAAATCATTTGAGCACTGAACACATTTTTTGTATGCAGACAATCGCCACTGATGCTGAAACCCCAGAAGAACTTGTGCAGAAAATGAATAATTTGTCGAAAGAATTTTCTGATTGGCGTAGTAACAATTCTTTGATTGTCAATCCTGACAAAACAGTATGTTTACAGTTTTATTCTCGTACAAACATTTCAAATAATTATTTTGTTCGCGTCAACAACAAAAATATATATTTTTCGGATTCAATAAAATTTCTAGGCAAATTTGATGTGGAATACACATGTTGATCAGGTGTGTAAAAGACTGAATAGTAGTTATTATGCAATTTTGCAGCTGAAAAATATATTCACACTAGAGCAATTAATCAATGTGAACTATGCTCTCTCATATCCACATATTTCTTATAATATTGTCCTTTCGGGAAGTACGGCCAATGCTCGCAGAGTTTTTATCAGTCAAAGAAGACTTATTCGCTTAATCTTCCGCTTAGATTACCGAATGACGAGTAGGAATCATTTCAAAAAGTTTAAATTACTGACTGTACCATCGATTTATATTTATAAAATTGTAACATATGTTAAACTCAACATCAAGAGCTTCTCAAAAAATGCTGACTCTCATGACTATGCTACGAGGCATGGTGATTTATTTAGAAGTACAAAGCACCGTACTTCACTTTACGACCATTGTCCTAAGTATAATGGAATACGATTTTTCAATCATCTCCCCAGTGATATCAAAAATGAAAAAAGTCTTAATAAATTCAAAACAAGATTAAAAAAATATTTAGTGGAATCCTGCTTTTATGACCTTAGTGAATATTTTGATAATTCATAATTTTTTTGTTTGCTAGTTTGTATGGACGATATGTTTAAAGTAATAGATATAAATATTTGTTTATCGTTTATATATATATATATATATATATATATATATGTATATATATATATATATATAATGTCATAAATTATTTCCTGTTATATACAGGGTGTTAATTAAGTACGTTGACAAACTTCGAGAGGTGATTCTTTGAAGGTTTTCAGGACGAAAAGTTCATATAAACATATGTCCCAAACGGCTTGGTTTTCGAGATACAGGGCGATAAAAATACATTTTTTTCAAGATTTTTTAGAGTCAACTTCGACATTTTCGACAATAATCAGTTCAAATTAGGCAAGTACAATCCATTCAATAGTACGCACGATACAAAATAATGCATTTCTCAAATAATTCACAGGGTCCTCCTTTTTTCAGAGTCAAGCTTTGTTCAACCCTTCAGAATTTTTTTTCCGCCGCCACTGACATATTATGAGAAAGGAATAATCAATGTTGTTTCATTTAACATCTTTTTGATATCTTGCATTTTTTCATTTACTTGTACGGTTCAGGGGCTATAATGAAAATATTAATTTAAACATTTTCCAGTGTGGCATAACATTAGAAAATTTGAAAATTAAACATTTACAATTATTGTAAATTGATGGAAATATTTTTTCAGAATTAGAAAAATCTACGATGAATAAAAATTATACAATAAAAAATATAAAGACAAGCTTTTATACAAATGCACTGAAAATGAAAAAATAATTTGTTTCATTTTTTGTAGGTTATTCTGTGAGTATCAAAATCTTTCTGTACAAGATTACCTAGATCAAACAATGAAATGAATTATTTTTTCCTTTTCAGTATATTGTATAAAAACTTTAAAATGTTTTCTTTTTATAATTTTCATTTTTAACATTTTAGTATATTTTTTATGTGAAACTGAAAATCTCCAACCCAAAAACCATCACATACCAATTTTGAACAGAATCGGATCATAATCACAAAACTCGTCCGCCATATTGGAGCCGCCATTTTGTTTTTTAACAAACATTTTTTTAATGCATTGTCACCGGAATTACGGAAACCTGCCAAATTTCAAATTAATCGGAGTATTAGAAGTGGGTCAAATTCAACTTTTATTAAATTGTTTGTTAGTTACAAGTGAAGCTAAATAAAAGCTTGTTATTGTAAAGATGTGATTTCTTTTTGTGATATCTAACAGAAAACTACTATCTCCCCGTCACTGCGGTACGCTGGATATTAAACTAGATCTGACAGATCTGACAGATTGGGAAAACCTTAACTTTCAACCTGAAGATTCTGATGGTAAAAATGTGCATTTTCATTGAGATATTTGATTAAAAATGTTTTTACCCATCAGTCTTGATAGAGAACTCATACAATATTTTTGTTATTTTAAAAAAAGATATTTTTTAGTTTTCAATTGAACAACATAAAAAACTTCCGAAAGGTAATCCTGTAATGGAAGATAGTTAATAGGGTTTATCTAATAGTCGCAGATCATTACACATTTGATTTTCATTTATGAATCTCTGGTCATAACTCCGAAAAACTAAATCAAACAAATTTTTGTTTCCGTACGGAGTATATTATTTTATCAGAAATTTCGGTTTGTTTTTTCTTCTGCAGTAACGCAGAAATTTTGTAATCAATTAGAATTCATAAAAATAGCAAAGTGGGCTTTGATATTAATTCATTTATTTAAATATCAACAACTTGACAGTTGTCCAATTTGAACTAATTTGGATCGATTATTGTCGAAAATTTCGAAGTAAATTCCAAAAACTCCTAAAAAATGTATTTTGATCACCCTGTACTTCGAAAACCAAGCCGCTTGGGACATGTTTATATGAACTTTTCATCTTGAAACCTTTCAAAGAATCACCCTTCAAGTTTGTTAGACTATTTGCTTCTCAAATTTCTTTATGTTATGCGTTACTGGAAAATGTTTGCGTTAATATTTTCATTGTAACTCCTGAACCGTACAAGTAAATGAAAAACATCAAAAGTGCAAAAAGATGTTAAATGAAACAGCATTCATTATTCCTTTCTCATAATATGTCAGTGGCGGCGGAATAAAAAATTCTGAAGGGTTGAACAAAGCTTGACTCTGAAAAAAGGAGGACCCTGTGAATTATTTGAGAAATGCATTATTTTGTATCGTGCGTACTATTGAATGGATTGTACTTGCCTAATTTGAACTGATTATTGTAGAAAATATCGAAGATAACTCTAAAAAATCTTGAAAAAAATGTATTTTTATCATCCTGTATCTCGAAAACCAAGCCGTTTGGGACATATGTTTATATGAACATTTCGTCCTAAAAACCTTCAAAGAATCACCTCCCGAAGTTTGTCAACGTACTTAATTAACACCCTGTATGTACCTATATATGTCTGTCCTATATCATGTGTATGATCTTGAAGGATAAATAAAGATTATCATTATTATTATTATTATTATTATTATAACTTTAAAGAAAATAGGTTTGCAGCTGGAAAACATATTCATTAAGATTTGATTTTCATTAGTAAAAATGTTACGATGTTCGTATTTTTAATAAATTCTATCGATTGCAGGTTTTAAATTGTATTATTTTTTTATTATTGAAACCAAATCTCATTATGAACGTCGCGTTGCAACAACAAGATGCTAGGAATATTTCGCATGATACATGTCTTTTCCAGGGCTAGTTTTTTCAACTAAGGGCAGAGCTTTGGAACTCACTGCCTCAAGAGATGTTCCCTGAGGCATACAGTCTTCAAAACTTTAAATCAAACCCCAATTCTTACCTACTTTCCCTCGGCTCTCGCGATCTTCTTTGAGAACATTACAGGATTTACCTCTTTGTGAGACATAAAACATAAAAAAAAGGAAAATACTAATTTCTACCCACTTCCTCCCTTGAATTTCCTATGAAACTTAAGAAGAAAGTATGGAATTGTTATTGAAAATGTCTCGCAAATATTGTGATAACGAAATTGATATCGATAAAGTTTCAACTCTTGTCTGGCATCAACACTTATCTATCAATATCTAAACAGTAATAACAATTGATTTTGAAATCCGAGTAGAATAATAATAATATCACGATGTTGTTTATATATTTGTTTTTAAGCATATTTTAATTGATACTTTTAATTGTAGTCAAAATGGATAATACATTTTTGATAATTTTTATTCGACTCAATTCGACTGGCATATTGACATATATCATAAAATGACAGAACATAGAACATAAGTCATAACACACAAATATAAGATGAATCGAAACTGTTCATGAAAATATATTTGACATACGAGAAACTACCCTGGTTTCTATCGACAGAACGAGAAAGTCGCCAGTGTGATTGACCCCAATTCTTGAAATACTCCCAGTTTGTTATTTCAGGTCAGCTTGATATTTATTCACAGGCTGTTTCAATTCTGAATTTCGAGAAAGATATATTGGGAGTTAAGTACTCTGACGTACACAGACGGAATCACGTACACAAAACTAAGAATTAAGTTCAATTCAAATGTAATTCCTGCAACACGTGTAACTCACTCAAGTGCATAATTTCTCCGAGCTCTTTATTTGCAAATGAATTGCTGTTTCCACATCTGTTCATTGTTGATACATCTTGGCCACTATATTGAAACTTGTGATAGATAAAAAATCAAATAAAAATAAAAATTTGGTCCCTTCATTTTTGAACAGTTTTTTTACAGATGCTCTCAAAACAATAATTGACAACTTTACAAGGCTAGAACCCATGTATTAGATTGTAGAGCAATCCGATATGATTATTAATTGTGTCAACCCCTTATGGAGAAGATGAATTAGAAATACTTAAACACAAATTAAAAAATAAAAGTTCTTTTGATGATTAACCATGATGCAGGAAAATCTATTGGTACGGCAATTCACTCTTTTCGTAGTCAAGTTATCGGGTGTAATACCACGAGCGGTCGCAATACTATAGATTTGGTAACTGCACCTCAGGAGATGTGCTTATTTCTTAAAAACACATCATCAGATGAAGTAAAATATACACACATTCTTGCAGGAACATTTTTGCAGAGTTTAGGGTATTGACGCTTACTTCATCTTCGGGGAATCTCGTATAACCTAATGAAAAGTTACTTATATAACAGAACGCAACGTGTTAATATAAATGGAACTCTAAGCGACCCAAGAAATATTGGAATTGGCGTACCACAGGGAACCGTACTAGGCCCACTTCTCTTTAACGTGTTCCTCAACGACCTTTTTGAACAAGAAACTAAAGGAGAAATCATCAGCTTTGCTGATGATACGGCAATTTTTTATGAAGACTCGAACTGGGTTTCACTTAAAAATACCATAGAAATGGATTTCTCGACCATCACAAATTTTTTCAACTATAAATTACTCACAATAAACTTCAAAAAAACATTCTACATCCCCTTCACCTCATACAGTAATAACCTACCTTCATATCAGGACATAAAAATCAATGATACCACCAATACACAAACAAGTATAAAGTCAGCACTGAAAATTAAATATCTAGGAATAATCATAGACTGCCACATGAAATGGGACGAACAGGCACATTTCGTAATAAAAAAACTCCGGTTTATGGTCTATAAATTCAAAAATCTGGCAAATTTTATCGACTTGAAATATCTGAAAATTTTATACCATGCTTTGGTGGAATCTCACCTGACATACGGACTTATTGCCTGGGGTTCTACGTCGGCAACCAACTTCAGCAGAGTGGAAAAAATACAAAAAAGCGTATTGAAAAATATTTATAAAAAACCAAGAAGATATTCTTCTGAAGCCTTATTTTCTGAATTAGAAGTATTGAGTATGAGTCAGTTATTCGCCAAAACAATTCTGTTGAAACAATACAAACATAAAGAAGAATTGATTTCAATCAACCATCCCTATAATACTAGATACAGAATAAATGCCGTTACTAAACCCCGAGCAGAAAAGACAATTGGTCAAAAATGTTTTACCTACCTTGGACCTACACTATTCAATAAACTACCACCAGATATAAAAAAAATACATTCATATAACTTTTTTAAAAAGCTGATTACAAATTGGCTACTGACTCTCCCCTACAATTACATATCTAATATTTTATACAAAAATAGGTCATAAAATACATCACTCAACTTACATTAGTAATAAAACAAGTTTCCATTTGTAACAGTGTTTAATCTTTTATTCTTATTCTGATGTAATGTATATAAGTCCCTGTAACCGTATGTACATGTACATGCGTAAGTCCTTATGTGTTTACATGTTGTACATAAAATAACATTCTACAATTTTTACTATTTTATAACTAATACTATTTTTACTATTTTTATAATGTTTACAATTTTTACAATTTTTACTATTTTTTTACTATTTTTACTAATACAAATTAATGTCTACATGTATATGTATATGCGCGAGTCCTTGTATATCAACATGCACATAAAATAATACTCTACAAATTTTACTAGTCTATAGCTATATTATACAGTTTTATTCATATCATTTACTTGAATGAATTATATTTATGAAAACTTGAACCAAGCTCCAACTAGCGCACAAACATATAGATGGAAAAATCAGCCCACGCACAAGTTTTACTTTTGTGGGCTTTCTCCCATTTATTCACCATGTGCTATATAATTAATGTAACGCACAATCGAAAATTTTGTAATTTCATGGTTAATAAATTATATTATTATATTATTATTATATTTTAGAATTGTCCTTATACATTTTTAAAAATAAGAACAGCTTCAAACTGAACAAGGATATTCACTTAATGAATACCAGGAATAAAAATAACTTCAGAGTGCCATTTGCAAAAGTGTATATAACCTATAACTCATATATTAGGTTTGCGTATTTTCAATAAGTTGCCAGAAATAATTGAAAATATTGAGATCCAAAAGAGCCTAAAAGAAAACTCCAGGAATTTTTAATAGATGAGTGATTTTACTATTTGTCTGAGTATTTTTATTAATCTGTTTGTTTGTCAAAAACAAACTGCTTGGGGACAGAAGAAATAAAAAACCAAATGAAGATGAAAAAGAAATAGGAAACTTATTTGAATAATAAAACTGTAGACAATTATGAAAAGGACAATTATGAAAAAGAAGGTAAAAGAGCCAACTAAGACAAAAAAGAAAAAGTGGGAAGAATTTTGAGGAAAATTGGAAGCCGATAGCAAATCAAACCAGAAATTATTCTGTAGAACGCTAAAAACACTGAGACAAGAGAAAACATCAATAGCATTAAATACAAAAAAGGAGCGAATATTTTCAAGAGTTACTAGATGGCCACCATCACATAATAAAATAGGACCTATAGTAGAGAAGAATCACAAAGCGGTTTTAGGAAGGGCAGAAAGAAGTACACATTGAAGATAATTGCAGAAAAAAATCTACAACAAGGGAAAGATGAATGTGTAGGATTCATTGATCTCGAAAAAGCAGTTATCAAGGTCCCATTGAGAACAAAATAATCAAAATAATAAAGAATCTAGATGAAAATAATGTTAACTGTGTGATTCGACATAACAAAATGGCAGAAAAATTCACAAGGATTAAGACAAAGAGAAAGACTGAGTCCATTGCTGATCACCGTATTTGTAGACGTGATAATAAAAAAAAATTCACGAAAAGTTAAAAAACAACATATTGGATATAGACACCTCAGAGGGTGCCTTTGCAGGTGATTTGAAATAGAATAGAAATATGGAATAAACCATTTGAAGAATACGAGATGAAAATGAACAAGAATAAAACAAAAGTGATTGTAATATGTAGAGGAGATAGAAAAACGCTAAATATACAAATTGAAGGAGTTTATATAGAACAAGTAGAACATTACAAATATTTAGGAACAGAAATACAAGACATAGAAATTAACAATTAATGAAACCATTATAAATAAAAAAGAAATTTCAAAGAAAACTAATGTGAATGTTTTTAAAACAATATATAGGCCGATATTGACATTTGGTTGCGAGTCGGTACTCTCACAAAGACAAAATAGCGGAATCCTGGCCATTAAAATGAAGTATCTAAGAAGAATAAAAGGAGTACCTAACAAAAATGGACGAACTAAAGAATACGAAGATTAGGGAAGATTTAGAAATACAAGCAACATTGGAGTTTATTGAAAAGAGGCAACTCAGCTGAAGGGGTCAATTACAGAGGATTAGTAACGAACGTTCGGTGAAACAAATATGGCATACAAGGATTCAAAACAAAAAAAGAGAAAGTGGTAGACCAAGACAAACATGGGATGGGGTGATTGCAGAAATTTTGAAGGAAAACTCTACACAGATGCAAATATTATTTATATACTCACCAGTTTCTGCAATTCTCTCGTTCCTTTCTTCAGGCAGCAGCTTCTGCAGAGTATGAAAACTTCTCAGTCTGCCCCTGACTCTGATGATCATTCCCATTATTGTTAACAAAAACACAAAAACACACTGAAAATCAACTGAGTTCACCTCTTCCAACTTGACACTAAACCTCCACGTTTTCAGTTTTCTGACGTGAAGTTTTCGGCGGACGCACTGAAATAGATTTCGGGAGAATCATTTTCGATTCCTACTCTTTTCTTATTATTGTAAATGCGCCGACTGCGTTTTACTCATGTTTTGATAAATATTTATCCTAGTGGGCTCGTTTTTTATTTGTGCGAAATTTTTCAAGGGTTATTTACGTCTATTCGACTTTTGGCAACTGAAAATGTGTTGCCAGTGGTTTGAAAAATACTGAAATATCGGATTTTTCTGTGTTGGTATTTTATTGGCAGAACATTCTTCCAACACATTTTTTTTGTTTGACAAAAGTATCGCTATTTTTACAATTATGTTATTTTTTTTTTTTTGGAAAATAAGTGACATTTGAATGAAAATTTCCAAGGTAATCTTTGTTGGAGCTCATTCAATGTGGAGATGGGAAAATTTTGAATTTTTCGAGAAATTCTACAATAATCAAATTTTTCAATTTTTTTAATTGTTAACAAATTTCGTATATCAGGAATTGATTTAAAAATTCTGTTTTTTTTTAGATGATCTCAGCGATGTAATGACTAACCATTGAAAACTGTCAATTATTCCTTTAAATTTCATACAATTCATTCAAGAGTAAATTTTGTGCAAAAACGTAATAGTCCAGGAGCCCGGTAAAAATTTGGTCAGTCATTTCCTCTCAAGCGATATTTAGTGGAATGCATCAGAGAGTCGTATTATAAAGATTCGTGAACGTCAGCTGCGATTCCGTTGGTGGGGGGGGGGGGGGATGATCAGCACAGTAGCTTCCTACGCACGAAGAAAAAAAATATATTCAATTATGTCCTCCTTCCGGAAACATGTTAAATTGTCGCAATCCGAATATAAGGTAAAATTTTGTTTTAGAGGATATCAAAGAAGGTACAATTTTTTTTGTGTTCGACCAACTAGCTGTCGTATAATACACCATGCTATAGTCAGCTGATTTTTTCTTTCTTCAAGATATTGCTTTAGCGATAATTTAACATGTTTTCAGGTAGGAAAACAAAATTGAATACATTTCTTTTTCTTTGTGCGTGGGAGGCTACCACCGCTCATCCCCCCCACGGAACCGCAGCTGACGTTCACGAAGCTTTATAATATAACTCTCTGATGCATTCCACTAATTTTCGCTTGAGAGGAACTAGGTCATGGAAATCTGTAACTGGCTCCCGGACTATAAGGTTTTTGTTGCAAGGCACTTTTTTGGTGAAATACTTTCCATAACTCACTGATTTCTATTCAAATGTTGTTGTGGTTGTTGTTGTAGCAAACTTGTATTTTTTCTATTAACAGGTGTATCCCAATAAACGAACATCAGATTTAAAAAAACATCAAAAATCACGTTTTTTACGACAACCTCGATAAATGTTCATTTTATAACCGTAACTTCAATCATAAACAAGCACATTTTGTACATAATTTCATTTTTGCATCGGTTGCTAGGCAAGTTGCTAAGCAACAAATGCAAAATGGAATATTTTGTGTTAGGTCTAGGTTCACTCTAAAATCTCGACGACTACGGCTTGTCAAATTATGACGTCTAGCAACAAATTGATGAAATGTCAGCAGATCGTTTCTGTCAAAGTTTTAGTAGTTAACGAGTGATTTCAACAAGCGTCTAGCCACAGCAATTCTACTTTGATGGCGCAGTTTCGCATGCGCACTGTGTCCGCGCCAAACTTTAAATACCAATTTCCATGTTGATAGCTGTCAGTAATTGTTATTTGTTGTGAAGTAATCGAATGATTTTAAGACTTCACAGGTGTGTTTATTTGATAACTGATTTGTTTTTTTGTTGAATAAACTGTTTAAAATGACTTGGTGCACTATTTGTAACAAATCGTTTTACGACGTTAGTAGTTTTAGAGGGCATGAAAAAAGTTCCACCCTGGTTAGTTGGTATACATTATTATTTTTCTCTGTGCACTGATAAAAAGTTATGGAAAATGTAAATCTACCTATATTTTCAGATGAACTGGATCAAATAGCACCCCAAAAAAAAGAAATCGTTGAAACTAGCTGTGTTGAATGTGGAAAATCATTCTCAACAAATTCAAATTGTATCCAACATGTGAAAACTTTCCACTCTGGGTGGCTATTCTTGAGTTTCAGGGAGTAGAAAAGCCAAGAGAAAACAGGCACTTTTCTATTTTAGCGAACATGAGTGTATTCTTGAATTTGTTTTCTCTTACCTGTCCAGAGAAATAACTCCCTGACATTTCTCTTGGTATTTTCGAGGGAAACGTCAGGGAATAGAGATTTGAAAAGTCTGTTATTTTGATGTGATACTGAAATAGATCAGTTGATGGATGATTTCATAGCCGATCAAATATTTAATGATCAAATCAAAAAAAGTATATTCAGGCTTTCCAAGCCAATGGTTAGAAACCTAGAAAAAAAAACATTACTTTAACACATTGAAAAGGGCCTTTGAAATGTTTATATCCTCCCGTGTTCTTATTCTTAGCCTAACCTAACACGTTAAGCTTTTTGTTTTTACTGTGCTAACACTAACACAACGCACAAAATGAAAATATCCCAACCTAACCTATAACCTGAGATTTCTCAAATGCGGAACTGCGCCACCAAAAGTAGAATTGGTGCTGCTAGACGCTTGTGTGATTTCATAGTTGTTTTCTATAAGAACTATTGATTAAAATGGAAACTGATAGTGATATCGACTTAGATTTGACACCTCCGAACATAATAGAAGCAGCGAAGGTAACAACACTGAATTTATTCCCGGAGACGTCGAAGAGTATGTATCAACGCGCTTATAACCTTATTTTGGAATGGAAGGTAGATCAAAAGACAAAATCGTTTTCCGAGAACGTTCAATGGTTTATTTTGGCGACTTAGCCAAAAATTCAAAAGTACCACTTTGTGCCACACTTCTCAATACTGAGAACGACTCTTGTATCTATAATGATATAGATATTGCCAAATATTTGAAACTGAAAGCATTCCTCAAGCGGCAGTCTATATTCAATAATTGCACATTCAACTTCAATTAGATACATACATGTATAGGCTTCTGTTTCTGTGTACCTATTAGAAATAGCAATAAAGAAAATATTTACATATTTCTTCAATTTATATTTTATTTCTGATAGAAAGCCTATTAGCGGCGAATTCGGGGTAATGAAGAATCATCAGTTTATTTCTTTCAAAGTTTTTGCAATGTATGCATGTATCAAACGTGAACGATATGTTGTCATTGAAAAAGTATAGTATGAAACTCGCAACAAAATGGCCATTTTGAACTCGTATGAATTGCAGCACTTGCCTTCGGCTCGTCCTGCAAATTTCATACTCGTGCAATATGGGCAACATTTTGTGCTCATTGCATAATATACTATTTTTGTTTTTTTTTTTATTTTTTCATATGAATAAGACAGGTTGCTATTTTCAAAACATTTCTGATTTTTTCTCAACGTTCTTAAAATTTTAATGAAGATAGATCAAACTACTATTATTTTCATTTAATTTTGATAATCTTATTTATTCCTTTGTTGCCTTATGCACTAATTTTGATATTTATATCTTATTAGAAACATTCGCCTTGTCATTTTTGTTTTTTACAAAACCTTCAGGCATTGAATGTCTTGACCGCAATGTATCTATATAAATTACGTTCCGAAACATTCGCTAAAATGGCGAAGTTTTTATAGCTTTCATACCCTTTTCTTGACACCAGTTCTTAAACTTTAGTGTTTCATGCGAAATAACTTCAAATTTGGGTTCAATGTCTATTCTAAAAGAAAATTTGCTAGGTTTTCGAATATTCTAAATGTCTTCACTGTTTTTACAACAAAATATACAAAAGAATCGATTACACAAAAACAATCATCGCCCCCTTGGAAAATAAGTAGGGGTAATGAATTTCAATACATTGGGCCGTGGTGGTAGGCTGGTAGAGCGTTCGCCTCTCAAGCGTAGGGGCGTGGGTTCGATTCCCAGCATGTCATCACACGTTAAAAGGTGGGCTGCGTCTACTCTAGCTCGCACAAGTCTCTCAAAGAATTCTGAAGGTTGCGCGTAGGGATAACAATTTTAACAACAGTAACGAGCAACAACAATTTTAACAACATCAATAACAATTTAACAACGGTTCTCTGTCCAGTAAAGTTTTTATCCTTTATTGGCAACACTGGGAAAAACTAACTCTGAATTAAATTAATGGTAGGTATGATTTACTCAGCAGGCGATGTTATTTTTATTTCGCATTTGTAAACATGTTTTTACTTTGAGTTAGGTACGTTATATTTTCACGTCAGATGGCGTCGGGTGGAATGATCCAATAAAACAAGTTCGTTTCTCCGAAACCATCTCAATTTCGCGATGACTAATGGGGAGGCTGGATTTTCAACCAACCCATTGTTTACCCTTGCTTTCTGGGCCTTGTGAGCAATTTCTTTTGTGGTGGTGAATTATCAGTCCACCATTTTCTATTTTCTATGTTCTATGGCTCTGGTTACTTATATTTCGGACGTCCATCATCTTAATGGTTGAAAGTTTTCTATCTCTTTCAAATTTCTCACTTTTCAATCGCTTGAATCCGCAATCGTCTTCTGGTGAATAATGACAAAATCAGATGCTACGCGACCTTTTATAGGTCTATAATTAAAGTGTTATTACGGTGTAATTACGCGCGGTCTTGTGGCGCGCGTGGTTTCGCACTTTTTCTCCCTCCAAAACGGTCCATGAGCGGTTTCCATACGTTTTTATAATTTCCACGCTTGGTTTATTGAAGGCCCCATTGACTTCTATACAGGTGGTTTCCATAAATTTCCGTTTGAACCATTGTTCCTCTCTATGAAGAACACTAACTTCGTCCCAAAGAATTCCCCATAGAAGAATCCCTTAACATCATCAAGAGGAAACTGGAAGAAGACATCCAGCTTCATGGAACGACTAACCTCCCCGTAAAAGCGATATTGGAACTACTGCAGTGCTGCCTACACAACTCATACTTTCAAGAAAAGAGCCGTTTCTTCTCCCAAGTTGATGGACTGCCGATGGGACCTTCTCTCTCTCCAGTAATCGCCAACATAATCATGGAGTGGTGCGAGGAATTTGCTATTAGAGAGGCAAAATACAAACCAAAACTATGGCTAAGATACGTAGACGACACCTTCATCATTTGGAACCATGGAGATGAACACCTTGGGAAATTCTTCGCCAGAATGAATAACATGAGGGATTCAATCAAATTCACAATGGAAAAGGAAACTAATAGTATCCTATCGTTTCTCGATGTGAAAGCTGAAAGAACAGACACTGGAATCCTCACCTCTGTTTACAGGAAGAAGACACACACAGGACAGTACCTCAACTACGGCCATAATCACCCAAACTCCACAAAGGGGAATCGTAAGAACGTTGGTGGAGAGAGCAATGTCTATTTGCAACAACCAGGAGTCATTGGAGGCGGAAATTAACCACATCAAAAAGGACCTACGCCGAAACGGATACTCCGAGAAACTCATAGGAGAAGTTCGGAAACTACTCGAAAAGACCAAGACAACCGAAAAAAGACCACAAAACCCCGTTCTCATTCTTCCCTATATCAGGGGTATCTCCGAGAAGATCAGAAGGATCGGAATAAATACATCAAGAGGTGCTTTCAATCCGGCAGAACCTTACGAAGCTTCCTCACCAAGACGAAACCAGAGAACACAACAGAATCCAGCAAAAACTGTATTTACAAAGTCCCATGTGAATGTGGAGATTCCTATATCGGTGAGACCAAGAGGCCATTATCAGTAAGAATAGCCGAACACAAAAAGTGGACTCAACGAGGGGAAACATCCAAATCGGGAATTGCTGACCACGCCTGGACAAAAGAACATCGAATTCTTTGGGACGAAGTTAGTTTTCTTCATAAAGAGGAACATTGGATCAAACGGAAATTTATGGAAACCACCTATATAGAAGCCAATAGGGCCTTCAGTCAACCAAGCGTGGAAATTAAAAACGTATGGAAACCGCTCATGGACTGTTACCGTACCGTACACCTTAATTACACTTTAATTATAGACCTCTAGAAGGTCGCGTAGCATCTGATTTTGTCATTATTCACCAGAAGACGATTGCGGATTCAAGCAATTGAAACGTTGTGAAAAATTTGAAGAGATAGAAATCTTTCAACCATTAAGATGATGGACGTCCGAAATATAAGTAATCAAGTTACTACATCATCTAAAACATTCAAACAAACGTTCTATGTCTCTGTTCGATTTCCCCATTATTTTGCTCTATTCGTTGTAACTGTGTATAATAATAAATATTCACACCAGCTCACACTAGCTAAATGCCCCCATACATCAAGGAACCCATATTCAAATCGTTCATTTACGGACTGCTTTCAAAACTGGGTATAGCGTTAGCATGGATAACAGACTATCTTTCTTATAGAAAACAATATGTCGCTATTAACTATGCAACTTCCAGCATGGCCTTCTCTGAATTAGGAGTTCCTCAAGGGTCGATATTGGGACCCATATTGTTTGAATTATATATCAATGATTTGGAATACTCAACACCAAGAACATTCATAACAATGAACGCAGAGGACACATCAATTATAATCTCTGACAGATTAAAGTTAGTTTTGAAAGGAAAATGTAACCAAGTTTTTGAAAATATTAATAAAGGGTTTACTGCAAACAATTTATTTTTTAATGCAAATAAAAAAGATTCAATCAGGTTCCATTATCGGCAGCGAAAGTGTGATTAGTTTTAGAGCAAATGATAATAATTCTGACAGGGTGAAAGTATTTTGAAAATTCTGCATTTTGAAGGGATATTCGATAAGACAAATCCACAAATATATTATATTATTATGGACTGAATGCGTATCGCAGGAACGGTTCATCATGTGTCATTAATGTCAGTTGAAGAGTTGAATCGTCCCACTGACGTTTCTAAATTTACAGTAATTGTTGTAACTATGGAAACGTATAAATAAGGAAGAGGCGAAACACCGATTTGAAAATACTATTGATTTGAATTCAAATGAATTAGAATACAATAAAATAGAATAGAGTAGAATATTTTATTTAACTACGTTACACAATATGTTTGTAGCAAGTCCTGTTTGATTTACTTCTGAAAGTAACGTAAATGGTGTAAAAACTGTAAAAACAACAATAGAAAGACTGTGGAAGACTAACAAATGAAAGAATAAACAAACAAACAAACAACATCAATCAGAGACACAACAAAATTGAATGATTACATAAATATATCAACATTTTAAATCAAAGAGAATCAGTGAGATGTTTATTAGTACAAAAACGAATTCTGAATTCATTGACAGAATAGAAGCACTGCCCAAGCAAATATTTTTTCAATTTTTTTATATAAAGTGTTCAAACTGAGCTTGAAATCTTGAGGTAGAATATTGAATAGAGAAAAATCTGGGGAATTTTATTCTAGATAAGTGAAGACGAAATCGTTGGAGACGTATGTGGTGAGAGTTACGTGTATTATGTTCGTGAATATGAGATTGATTTGTCAAGGTTGATTGCTTTTTATGTATTTCAATCAAAACATAATATAGAAATAGAGTTGGTAGTGGCATAATTCCAAGTTTTTTGAACTCCTCTTGACAGCTATTCCTGTACCCAATATTAGCCAGAACTTGTACAGCTTTCTTTTGCATCCTAAATATCTGAATGGCGTAACATGAATTTCCCCATATCTAATATGGGAGTGAAACAGTGGAAAATATGTGGTTCTCAATATATTTGCATCAGTGATGTCTTTCAATTGGCAAAGAGCAAATAGATAACCCGCGAGTTTTCTCTTCAGTTGGGAAATATGTGCAGACCAGATAAGTCTATTGACTAATGTAATGCCAAGTAATTTAACCTGATTCGTTTCGCAATTGGAGATTACTTGATTATTAGCAGAAATCCAGATGTTTTGCGTCTTTTCGCCATTAAGTTTTAGCTTATTAGATAAAAACCACTCATTAGCACTGTTAGTAATCTTGTCGATATGAAACTGTAACTTGTCATTATTATTATCTGATAGAATAAAAGTGGTGTCGTCCGCAAAGAGAACTGATTTATACGGCAACATATAGGTACACAAGTCATTCACATAGATGACAAATAAGAGAGGGCCCAAAATAGATCCTTGTGGAACTCCATGCTTGATAGTTTGAAAATTTGACAAGGTACTGTTGATCATTACTGCTTGTTGACGATTTTTCAGATAGGTTCTAAGCGGAATACCTCTAACCCCGTAATAGTTTAATTTTTCCAGTAGAATTTCATGTGAGATGCAGTCGAACGCTTTCGACAGGTCACAAAGCATCAACGCAGTATGATTTCCTTGCTCAAGTTCCTCAACTACACCTGAAACTACATCAAACACTGCTTGTATTGTTGAACGCGAGTTTCTAAATCCATATTGGGAGTAACTGAAAAAGTAATTATTCTCAAAGTAGGCATAAAGCTGTATCTTAATTAGGAAATTATCAATGACTGCTGCATCACCTTTTTTAAAAAGAGGTAAAACTTTAGAGAACTGGAAGACCTATGGAAAGATACCAGTACATAAAATTAGATTGATCAGTACAGTGAAAGGTTTTATTATTATATGCAGTATTTTGCTATTAACTTCATGGGTATCCAAACATTTGGAGTCCTTCAGTGAATTAATCGCTTCAAAAACATCTACCTCAAGAACGGATCGAAAGAAAAATTAACTACACGGAACAGCGAATTTTTTAAAAGTTAAAAGGTCTTAGTTTGCCACATACGGAAGCGAATTTATGATATCATCAGCAATGTTTCTGAAAAAGTCATTCATCTCATCAAGTGATGCTGCAATTGTTTGGTTCAAATTAATTTTGTTTCTCTCGAAATTTATTAAGAAATGTATTCATCATACGCCGCTTTTTTGCAGACATCAGTTTGCTACCATACTCTTTCTTAATATGTTTTTAAGCAATGTAATCATTAGGATTTTTTGTAATATCTGCTATTTGATAAACTGTGTGCATATCATTCCTCAACAACCTCAGATCATCTGAGAACCATTGAACTGGTGATTTGTTTACTATTTTTTTACATCGTTTGAGAGGAAAATGTTTAAATGCGAGAGTGTTATAATGGTTTACTAAAAAATCAGCCAAATAATTTGGATTAGCTTGATCGTTATAAAATATGTGCCAATTTATTTCACATAGAGATTGTCTTAAGTTTGTCATACCGTTAGGTGATTCATGCCTTCGATTTTGAAGATTATTGAAGATATTATGGCATTTAATTGGTTTAAATAATATGCGAGAAATTGTCGAATAAATGTTGTTGACAGGGATTTTGTCTAAAATAATTACTGTACTTGTAGATATGAAAATGGATTTTCAGATCCAGTTCATAATTATTTATTCAAGAGAATTGTTTATACACTTTGGAGCACGCAGTAAACATACCAGACATATCTCAATATAAGGCTACTGGGAAGATGTTTTCCAAATTGTTGACGGAATAATATTTATTCGAAATGTTATGACTGTGGCATCTACTTCACCCTATTCAAATAGTTGGCACTAGTCCTATCGAAGTTTTTTGTTGTTATGTTGTGATTGATATTCAAATGTGTGAACTATTGGATTATCTCTGCGATGATTTGGTGAGTTGACTGAATTCTCAATTGGTTTACAAATAATGGCTGTTGGTTTCAGTGGCGTTGGAGCAAAAACAATTTCGGATATAGAATTATGGTTTCTCTCTAGGATCATATGATCCAAAAACTTTTCAGTCATGAAGATCTTTTTGAAAAATGTTCTACTGTACTAGCTTTTCTATCAACAAGTCTTAATCAGGTGGATTGAACATATAATTAATTGAATATAAGATTAGAATGACTCTTAATGTCCCCTCCCTTTATTTATTTATACATACAGGGTGTCTGGTAAACCTTGTACAATATTGAAACTGGTGATAGACCAGGTCATGACTGTTCAGAATATCGGAATTTCACCTAAGTAAAAAAATAAAATACAGCATTGTGCATGAACGGATCTTCTGTAAATAGAATTGAAAAAATCTAGTAGGTGGCTGTCACATTTTGTTTGAACAACTTGTTACTTATGTCGTATAGTCTTAACAAATTATCCCGCTTGTTTCATTCAGTGGTATTTATTTATTTATCCACAATCACCTTATAATTGAAGTTTTATCCACACTTATGAACCGTATAAAGTACCACTTTATCCACTAGTGAAATAATGAAAATTACAATCTTGAATATCAATCACATTTTACTTATTTTCACCGACTTCACATATTTTTACAAATGGAGTCGATAAACAATCGAAAATACATAGCAACCATTCAACACCTCCCGATATTTTTGTATGTTATTTCAATGATTTTTGAGGAGGTGACAGCCGCTGTCAGAGCAAAACGTCAAATCATTTTGTGATGAAAAATTTCCGCGATTCTGATTCTAAATGAATGTGATTGTGAATAAAACGTTGTATTGCATGCGTATTTTAGATACATTTTATTTGCTTAAGAAATTCCCAGTCAACATAGAATGGTCTCACTCTTTTCGCAGATCGGTTCAACATGAAACAATTTTTCAAAAAACACAGAACGAATAGTCAAACTTACAAATAATGAGCTACAACAAAGACATTCCTGAAAAATTTCATCCAAATGTTACATATTTTCCGAAAAATATAACTGAAAATCACTCAATATATCTGATAGGGACTGAGAAGATTTCAAGAGGAGCCTAAGTTGATGACAAATTTTGTTTTTTTGAAAAATCGCAAGTGAAGAATTTCTCTATACGTTGCGTACTCTTTGAATGTCGCTTTATGAGAGCCTATAAAAAATATAGTACCTACCTATTGCATGTTTTGAGTCCTGGAAAGTTCACATCTCCGATAATAACACCTAAACGATATCAGTATTTCATTTGTTATTTATTCCAATTTCGAAGATTGCCTGACAAAAAGATGAATAATCAACAATAACCTCTTCCCCTCTCATAATCTGCAAATACAATTTCACATTTTACTCACATCATGGAAAAGCCGGCCCTGAACACTATTGCGAACAATGCCATTACCAAAAAAACTAGTTGGGATTATTATCAAATAACTGGGTGTGTACGAATATATGATTGACATAGCGCAAGTCTTATTAGCAAAATCGGGACAAGGCCAAAATGTCGAATACACGACCCACATTTAATTGCACGAAAATTTGCGCCAGAAATCTTCGTCAATCAAAATGATTCTGACACGCTATCCTAACAATTGTCGTTACACTTGAATGAAAAATTGTTTAATTTTTGGTTTTATTGAGTTCAGGACTGTCATAATAATATTCAATATCCAAATGGTTGTTATATATAAATTATCCATCCATTGGAAATATACAGGGTCATTTCATTGCTGACTTTCGCTGATCTTCCGTTATATATACCGGAATTAGATGTCAACAACATCCTTTCAATTAAAACCTCCAGTATTTCATTTCATTTCTGAATTCTTTACCAAATTCTGTTGTCACTTGATGTGATTTTCCCTGTAACGAAATGTTTGAGTCCGCAAAAATTATGAGAACCTTAAATTATATTAGAAAATATGATGCGGATAGTGAAGCATTCTTTTCATTTTATAACAAGTAACGAAAAATGTATAGAGGAACTCTAACAGCTGCAAAGCAATTATATACAGTGTGTCCCACTTACCATGCTCACCATGGGTATCTTTTCAATGGTGAGAGATACGAGGTCGGTTAAATGTGGAGTTTATCAAGGCCAACTATAATGTGAAAAAATATTTTGAGAAAATCTATTCGTTTTTGTTTTATACGCAAAAAACAGAATTTGATCATTTTCATGTCTCCTCCGTAACTTCTTTATTTATGAAAATATTCGAATAGGAATTTCACATTCTCATGGCAGTTTTCAAATGAGATTTCTAAAAAAGTATGAAAATTATCCCAACTCTTCCGGAATTTGAGAAATCAGCACCAACTTTTATTTTTCAAATATAGATCATAGCTCACTATGACTTAGTTATGAATAACTTATTTTTCTCTTACAGATGATATCTCACAGTAATAGTTTTTTGTTGATAACAACGGAGTTATCGCCATTTATACAAAAACAAGAACTATTTTGAAGTCGCCATCTTGAATTTATAAATTTTAACAAAAAAATCATGATCTCCGACCTCAAAAACCCCCACATACCAATTTTGAATGGAATCGGGCCATAATCACAAATGTCGTCCGCCATATTGGAGGAGCCGCCATTTTTTATTGTTTGTTTCAATAAAAATTCCATAGTGCATCGTCACCGGAATTATGAACATCTGCCAAATTTCAAGTTCTTAGGACCGCCAGAAGTGGGTCAAAATTCACTTGCAAGAGACATGAAAATGATCAAAATCTGTTATTTGCGTATAAAACAAAAACGAATAGATTTTATCAAAATATTTTTTCACATTATAGTTGGTCTTGATAAACTCCACATTTGGTGTCATTTAACCGACCTCGTATCTCTTACCATTAAAAAGATACCCATGGTGAGCACGGTAAGTGGGACACACTGTATAGAAAAAAAAATAGATAATTCCGGTAATAACCAAAAAGAGTGTTGAGCAATTATCAATGAGATGAGAGGTAAAACCATTTCTGTTTCTATGAAAACAAATTTCGATTGTGGCGATATTGATGAATACTATTACACAGAAAAAAAATTAATAGTAGCAAGTAAAATTTGTATACCGCCAAGTAATAATTTGCATACCACCAAGTGAAAATTTGCATAATATATGGGACAAACAAGTACCCGCTTTGTTTGCAGTAGGTGATCAATTTGATAACTACTAGTGACAAGTAAATTTACCATTGATGAAAAAAGATTTACTCTCGAATAACTCATATAAATAAATCTACAAAAAATACTACTGATGTTGAGAATTTCATTTATATGGATTCCGGTTCATCCTGTATTTCAATATTCGATTTTTTTTAAATATTTGAAATAGTTACGAGAGACAATTTAGTAAAAAACATTCAGTTTTGAGTACGGTTTATTTAGTACTTTGGGAGAGATTCTTCTATTAGTTTTCAGGCAGTCCTGAGGATACAAGTTCTTCAGACGTTCCTAGGCTATTCCTTCACCGGGTATTCAATTCTAAAAACTATACTGTAGTCTACTGCAGCAATATTTTTAGATTATTACAGTTATTTTGGTTTACTTGGCCGTATCAAATGACTCACTTTTGGGAAGTTTATTATTGTCTTACCTTCAATAGCATTCATTCCATCTTTGGTATCAGGATACACCAGAATCAATTAAAATATTCACTTGCCCTCAGTATACAAGTATTAGTTCTTCAAAGAAGGATCATTCGTCTTATTAAAGCCTTATTTTCAATAAATTCTCAATGAGATGAAAGTGTACTTGCATGATTCCATTTTTTATGAGAATACTTTTTCGTGGACCATTTGTTGATATGGAAAGAAGTAGGTATCCAACATTTTGATGGTTCTTTTAAAGAAATCGTCGCCTCTGGCTACCCTTTCTGGATCACCCAGTACAACCTGTTCCAGAATTAGGAATTTTGGAACTCTGTTGAATCTGTTTGTATTCAGTATGAATGAATGAATACGCAGGCAAGCTAATGTCTTTTCCCATTATGATCATAACAAATCCACGTTATGTATAACAGAGAGTAGAATTAGAGCGTTCTGATTAGAGCGTTCTGAAAATTAAAAGAAAGGTAGTGAAGAGAGGAAAATTCTCCTAATCTTATCATACATAAAATGTCCATACCCTCGAAATGTTAGGTCAAAATTCACATTCTACCAATAATATCTATCACTATTCACACCACTCACAACAGTAATAATAAGAGGATGTATTGATATCTAGTTAGCCTAGAGCAGTTCCCTGCATAAACAAACTATTGTGTTACCATAGCAACGAACAATAACTAATTAGAAGTGTCAGTGTGAAGTTTGACGTCAAAAAAGTAAACCAGAGTTGTGCAATAAATTAAAAGAAAAAATATGTCCACCGAAACTGTGAAAATCGAAAAATTGTAGTATCGAGCCATCATCAGGTACCTGTATTTAAAAGGGTTAACAGGTAAGCGGATTTACGAAGATATGCTTAATACTCTTGGCGATCAATGTCCTTCGTATGCGACCGTGAAAAATTGGACTGCAAGCTTCAAAAGAGGTAAATTTTCCATTAAAGATGATGACCGATCGGGAAGGCCAGTTTCTGTGTCAGTCCCCGAAAATATCGATGCAGTTCATGACAGGATTTTAACAGACCGTCGAATTGGGCTAAAACGGATATCTGAAGCACTGAAAATTTCATACGAACGCGTTCATCATATAGTTCACGTCAATTTGAACATGAGAAAAATTGCTGCAAAATGGATCCCCAAATGTTTGAATGTTGACCAAAAGCGTGCAAGGGTAGTACCATCGCGTTCGATCTGTGCTCGATTTGAAAACGATGTAGACTTCTTAAACCGAATTGTTACTATGGATGAGACTTGGGTATATTTCTACTATCCAGAAACAAAGCAATATTCGATGGAATGGCGACACTCCGGTTCTCCAAGACCTAAGAATTTTCGTGTACAAAAATCTGCTCGAAAAGTTCTTGCTTCAGTTTTGTGAGATTGCCATGGAGTAATCATGATTGATTTTTTGGATAGGGGGAGAACAATAACTGGATATTACTATTCCACATTACTAACCACTCTACGGGAAAAAATCAAAGAGAAAAGACGCGGAAAGCTATCCAAAGGTGTTTTGTTTTTGTAGGACAACGCCCCTGCACACAAATCTCATGTTGTCATGCAAAAAATTCGTAATTTAGGGTTTGAATTACTAGAACACCCCCCTTATTCACCAGATTTGGCTCCGTCCGACTATCATCTCTTTCCAGAACTGAAAAAAAGTTTAAAAAGTATTAAATTTTCTTCCAACTAGAAGGTAATAAAAGCTGTGGAGGTCTGGTTTGCAGAGCAAGAAGAAACATTTTTTTTGAAAGGTATAGAGACGTTGCAGGTTCGAATATGTTGAGTAATAAAATATTTTGAAATTGAAATTTTGTTTGGTTCTATAGTAGGCTAAAATTTTTTCAATATATCCTCGTAGTATAATTCCGGCACACGATGTAACACGTCTTCATACAACTACACTAAGTCAACAGGTGCTGCGGTTACTTCCTATTGATCCCGAATCAGTCGAAAATCAACAAGTAGGTGAACACGTTACATTTCCGTAACAACAGCAAGTTCTGCTGCAAATAAAATGTTATGTAATGTCTGTAACATGAGTTTCTGTTGATAAATATGATTATTTCACTTATGCTAAAATAGCGTGTTATGATTGGTTGAAATTTTTGTGTTGATAAATGAAAACATCTTGTTTTCGATTTTGTAGTTCGGCTCTTGATTGGCTACTGGATATGTATATGATGTGTTTTCGATTTTGTAGTTCGATTCCTGATTGGTTATTATCAAAACACAAACTTACCACTAGCAAACTGCTATAATGACACAACACCAAACTTTGACCGAAACTAAATGAGCACTCACTATTAATTCATAACAACTTCACAGTTTTCAACAAATTTTGCATACTCGTTGATTAATCAAATCACTAAATCAAAATGTTATCAAAACATAACCTCGAGCGAGAAGCAGTAGACTAGACATGCAATGACGAAACTACGAATGACGCGCTCTGTCATTTGTAACTGAAATAGATTTCAAGTAAATGTTTTGTTAGTAGCATAATTTCAGAACTAAATGCGGGATTAATGTTCCTAGTTAAATTGAATAGTAAATAAATGAAAATGGTTTCGATTTTATTCATGAAATAATCTTAACAAATACAACTCGTGTTATCGGCGATTATCGTTAATTCCTTCTCGGTTTCGAATCAAATTATGTTGCTTTAGGCAACCACACTCGCGCAAGCGCTCGTGTGGTTGCCAAGCAACATAATTTGATTCTCAAATTCAAAGGAATTGCTATTTCGATAATCACCGTTACACTTGTGGTATTACCTACGAAAATACACTTTTCCAGAGCTAGTAAAATGTAGACCTGACATTAAACAAAGAGAATTATCTAATGTTCAAACTTCTTGCTGTATGTACACAATATTATAGCTACAAGTTTATGTGTTCAGAATCCTCATTTTTCTAGAGACAAAATGTTTTTTTCGTGCAATCGCACGCGAAGTCAGTATTTCGCGTTCTCAGCACATTCCGCGAAACCAAACGTCACTTTCAAAAATGTTTTCAGACATCGTCTTAACATTCTGTTTGTCACACCTTTAAACTCTTTAAACTCGCCGTAACATTTTTCGTACTGTCGTTTAGATTTTTCGGGTATTAAAACGGAAAGCGCCGAATTTACAACGCTTTTGAGTTCAAGAGGAGTGGAAGGTACTGAAATATCGCTATCAGTATCAGACATTTTGCGTTTTGACAAGAACTGTCAAAATATTTTGTATATATTGAAACATATCATTTCCATAGCACACGGTGATATTGTTAAATAAATTGAACTGCTGTTGATTTTAGAGCAATAATATATTTTTCGTACTTCCGGGCCTAAAGTGACAACTTCACTCCCTTGTGACAGGTACTAAAGTGTCACATTTAATCCCTCCGGGATTAAATATTGACGAAACTCCCGGAACGATTAAATCACAAACAAACGAATTTAAGGGATATTTTATTGAAAAATATAATTAATTAGAATGGTAATTAACGTTAATATTCAAATTAATATTGTGACAGTTCGTCATATTGACCAGTCTTTCCTGCATCGTACTGCTGCTCGTATAGTTTTCTAGATTTCGGTGGTAACAATTCTTCACCTACTTCGGCTGCTTTTTTATCAATATCAGATACACCTTCTTCACTCATGATACCAATAATTATCAATAACAATGTTTCTTTACAATGACACTAGTAATGACAATGTTTCTAAATTATAACTGTCACAACGCAATGTTACTATGGTAACTTATTTTAAAGACAGTTTATTAAATGAGTTGAAGAGAGAAAAAACTGATTGAAATTATTGAAATAATTAATAAAATCATACCGGAAGTACGAAAAGTATCGTATATACCTTGCGACTGAAGTACATTTAATCCTTCAGGTAAATTATGGCCCTCCCTGCGGTCGGGCCATAAACTTTACCTTCAGGATTAAATGTACTACTTCAGTCCCGCGGTATATAATGTACTATATTTACAACTATCTATTTTAATAATTTTAACGATTGCACGAAAAATAGTGTGTATGCCATGGCCGCGAAACTTTTTAACGACCTCAAGATTATCTTGCCTCGGCCGCAAGCGGCCTCGGCGATAACTGTTCTTTCGGTACGTTAAAAAGGTATTTCGCGGCCTTAGCATACAAATAACTATTTTAAGGTAGGTATTAATTCGCTTATCAAAATCGAGAAAAAGTCAGGAAAACGTTTTTTTTTTCGCGCAGAAAATATCTCCAAAGTAATTCACCCTACCAGGGACCTCATGGGTTATCTAGTAAAAATGCCTGGTTTTGAATCTTTGTTCTTCATGACAACAAGCATTTGAGAAATGAAGAGAATTTTACATGGAGTGAAATATAATAATCTACCAAAATTTGTTCTCATCTATGAGTCTGGTTGAAGCCATAATTTTTCGTAATGAGCGGGTTTATTCCTAGCATGTTTTGGTTGGTTTCCGGGTTTTGCCGTGGTCTTCTTTGGTCATCTTCAGTGGCGTAGTCGAAGTACTCTTCTAGACGTGTCAACTGAAACTTCAGTTGAACTTCAGATGAAGTTTCAGTTGACACGTCTAGAAGAGTGCTTCGACCACGCCACTGAAGATGACTGCCGCAGTTGCAGTTGAAACGTTTGGAGATTTAAACCAAAGAAGACCACGGCAAAACCCGGAAACCAACCAAAACATTGACGCCAGCCGTGAAAGCCTACATTCCTATAATACTAGCATGTCTAAAAAAGGCTGTGGTGATTGCGTTACACAACCTAACCTAACCTAACCTAACCTAACCTAACCTAACCTAACCTAACCTAACCTAACCTAACCTAACCTAACCTAACCTAACCTAACCTAACCTAACCTAACCTAACCTAACCTAACCTAACCTAACCTAACCTAACCTAACCTAACCTAACCTAACCTAACCTAACCTAACCTAACCTAACCTAACCTAACCTAACCTAACCTAACCTAACCTAACCTAACCTAACCTAACCTAACCTAACCTAACCTAACCTAACCTAACCTAACCTAACCTAACCTAACCTAACCTAACCTAACCTAACCTAACCTAACCTAACCTAACCTAACCTAACCTAACCTAACCTAACCTAACCTAACCTAACCTAACCTAACCTAACCTAACCTAACCTAACCTAACCTAACCTAACCTAACCTAACCTAACCTAACCTAACCTAACCTAACCTAACCTAACCTAACCTAACCTAACCTAACCTAACCTAACCTAACCTAACCTAACCTAACCTAACCTAACCTAACCTAACCTAACCTAACCTAACCTAACCTAACCTAACCTAACCTAACCTAACCTAACCTAACCTAACCTAACCTAACCTAACCTAACCTAACCTAACCTAACCTAACCTAACCTAACCTAACCTAACCTAACCTAACCTAACCTAACCTAACCTAACCTAACCAATTTCATTGGTAACCTTTCCTTTCTAAATGAATTGAGAACCTGATGGTAAAAAACTGAATGACCTTTTTGGTAAATCACCAACGTTATCCATTCCTTTCAATTCGGGTTCCAAAGATGGAAAGGAACAGGTGATGCTATCGTTACTACCAGTTGGTTATTTCAATCTCCCAAGGCAAATAAGATAGGCTATAGGAATATACAGGGTGACATTTAAAAAAACGAAGTTAGGGTTACTTCCGGTAAAACAGATTGATAAAAAAATTGTTGTTATGTTTGAAAAAAGCGTTATTATCAATAACGTATCTGTTGTAATTTTTATCTCTTCAAATAAAAAACTATATGCTGCTACATGTCTCCTGTGTCACCCGGTATATATCAATCGAAACCAATTATCCACCTACGTCCAATTCAAATACATTTTCCTGGAACTTACATTTTCCTCACTGCATTTAAATCTTTTTATAGCTAGAAAAATAAGTTTATCTTATAATTAAGTTTATTACTTTCGCTACTTGGTAACACACTCTCAGAATACTATCAAATCTAGATCTTTAGCAGTTTATCTCAGTTCACATCTGAACTTTTCTTCTGTTTCCGTTTTGATTTCATCATGACGCTATTTGCTCTGCCAATGTTTTTCCAACTCATTCATAAGTTGTCGGATCATTCTGGATATTTACAATCGTAGTTTTGTGGTGAGTCAGATAAATTAAAATAGATTTTATCTTGAACGGAGTAGTTAATAATAAATCAAAACGTATAAAGAATACAACGCATTTATTTCAGGCAACAACTACTTTATTTTTTTGTGGAAATAGCATATATTAAAATAAAAATTTTACTAGGACTGTGCTCTACTTCCAATTCAAACAGGAATACCGACGATGGATATTACTTAGTTGTTTGGTTTTAGCAGCATTTTCCGTATTATTATTAATATTTTGTCAACAATTTTATTATGTCAATTCCGGGTCCAGTTCTGATAAATCGGTGATGCTCAAGCACTGCATGGAGTCATACCAATGATCCAGTTTAGAGCAGCAACTTCCAAACATTCAAGATCAATGTAAACAATTCTCTTCTCTCCTTCTGCACGTTTATTAATTTTCCAGAATATCTCCCCTCTATTTCCCTTGGCACATGTCATTATTTTTTTTCTATTCCAAGGGACTCATTTCTCAATAAGGGACTCATTTCTCAATAAGTTTTTCATCAGTTGAAAAGTATGCACATGAAATCAGAAAAAAATGTTTTTCTACTCCCGTATGTGAATTACTAACGTCACACATCGATAAAAATGTGTAAAGCTTCATTTCCCGAATCGGTGTGTGAAATGCCATGCTTTTCTTATGGGATTTATTTCACGCACCGGTGCCATAAGAGTCAATACAAATTCACACACCGGTCGCTGGTCTAGGTAGCGGTGGCGAGAGAAATTGACAAATATGACAGTTCCCGCAGAGTCAAGTTCAGAGTTACATCAGTTAATAGACCGTAAATAGTAATTAATTACCCTCTGAATTAATAAATAGTACGACGAAATTTTGATTTAAACCGATTAGCCGTGTATTTCACGCAAATTCCCGATGGACAGCATTGAAGTACTCCCATCAACTCCTCCAAATATAACGTTAGCAGCCAGTGAAGCAAGTTCATCGTTATTGCCACAAAAATCGTTGGGAATTTACGAAAACACGTTGGAAAAGTTTATGCAATGGCGCAATACAAACAACGTCCAATCATTCTCCGAAAGGGTAATATTAGCCTACCTATCTGAATTATCAACAAAGGTTAAATCTTCTACCTTATGGAGTCACTACTCAATGTTGAAAAGCACCCTTAGTGTTAAGTACAACGTACAAATTGGTGATTATCCGTAAGTTCGCGCTTTCTTGAAACGGAAAAACGAGGGATGCATTCCTAAAAAATCACGCGTTTTGGAAAAGGAACACGTATTAAAATTTCTCAAAGAGGCACCCGATGAAAATTTCCTTTAATTCAATCTCTAAGTAAAAGGTCGTAGAAAAAGTATAGTGTGCACCACGTGCGTGAAGACTTTTTTACGCTCGTGCGGATTGTGAAACTCGCCTGCGACTCGTTCCACAAACTTCCACACTCGCGTAAAAAAGTATACTTCACGCACTAGATACACAATATACTATTTTCAAAGTGTGGATGATACAGAAAAGATAAATAGCAAAGAAAATTTTATAACTTAGCTCGATTCATGTTCTAAAATTTTAACTATTAAAGAATAAAACATTTGTTTACTATAAATAAACGTTTATTGATAACAAACATTTCCCATATTTCCTTTAACGAAAAAGTCCTACATCCACTATAAATTATCCACTTTTTGATTAATTTACTTCTAGGAATTTAAAGTTTCGAATCATAATTCCATCTGGTATTACGATCAGAAGAACTGCCAATAGCGAATTTTGTTTTATGTTTGTGTATCAAACAAACAGTTTCTTCCAAGTATACAAATTCCAATAACTGTAAGAATTTCATGTTTAAGAAAATAAGAAAATAAGCACTTGCAATTGAGCCTTCTTGGAAGAACGCTGCACAAATTTCTGTCAAATGTAGTTCAATATCCGTCGTGGCATAAGCCAGGGAAGTAGTTGTTTTCTGTCAGATTTTTGCCTCATATTTTCCACTTTGGGGAAATATTTGGAGAGAAGGGTACTTCGACTTAGTCGATTGTATTCTTATCATAAGAAAATTAGGATAGATTTTTCATTATCACAATTCCTAACTGAGTTATAACATTCAATCGTGCAAAAGGAACATGGAAGTCATTCTTTTGTCGTGTCGTTATACCATGATAACTGAAGTTGTTATAAAATTTATTTTTATTTTTGTAAATCAGGTACATAGAGTCTGGGTAATGATAGTATTGACAAATTGTTGAATGAATCTCTAGGAGAATAGGATTTGGGCTTTCCTGCATTTCTTCGAATTATACGCTTTTGTGAAAGGAACACATCAGTTGATGAAGAAGAACTTCCCCAGAAACAAACACCTTAACGAGATTTAACACATATGTGAATAATAAAGGCCCGATAGGCGTTGAGGTCCAGATAGATCTAGGATTATGAAATAAAAAAGAAAAAGGTGACAACTTTGATACAAGAGGTTCACAGTGTTTTCTCCTGCTGAGGTGTTGGTCGACAGGAATACCTACCTAGAAATTTTACTGATTCTGCAGTACCGACAATTTCATGATTCACATTAATATCGAGATCTTCACACTTACTCTGATAGGTTATGAATCTCATTACATTGTTTATTTCAATATTGAATTATAATGAGTTGAAACTAAACCAACTGAACAAATTGCCCAAACCTGTATTACATTCATTTTGCAGAGAACTGTCAAATTCACATGATTTCAACAATGATGTGTCATCAGCGTTTGTAACAAAATGACCTTCTTCTGAGACTTTATCTATTTCAAATCCACAGAACAAATATTTTTCTCTAAGTTATTTTGGCCCTTTATCATTAAAATTAAAAAACGCCATCTCAATTTCTTTCAAATCTTCTAGTAATTCAAAATACTTGTCGGTAAATTCAAGACAAAATTCCCATGTTGGACAAGTCGGGTGTTTATAAATCAAATTGTTCTAATCCTGAGTGTAATGTTTGTTATATGGGCCAAACAGATCGCAAAATCAAAACTCGACTAGTAGAACACGTTAGAATAATAGATTACAATAATGATAATTTTGTTCTCAACTCGGATTTGCTTTTTTTACGTGTGTGAAGAGAAAAAGCTCAATATATTTGAAACCCTCGAAATAAATAAAGCAATTTGACAGCCTAAAACTTTTCAATTCCTCCTCGCCTATTCTTACGTTCAACTCGTTCAGCAGTGAAGATTTCACACTTCTATTTTTCTATTTTTAACATCAAGTTTTCCAATTTTCACCGATAGTTGATGTTGCATGCTGTTTCGCCTAGAACCGTGACGTCACACATGACAGATGTCAACCTTAAAATTTCATGTCAAACTTCATGTCAAAATCCATAACCTCTCAACCTCTTGTTTTGTTTACTTTTGAAAACGTGCATGGTCACCAGTTTTCGAACCAATCTTAAATTTAATAATGACGTATTTGACTAGATCAAACCACAACCCCTGACAAAGGGAACCGGCCACTGCTGAGAAAGATGTCAATGACATAAATTGGTATTTTCAATATTTTATTTACATAATTTTTGATATTACATAGATTTTTCCACCAAATATTGGTAGATTTAACATTTATTAATGTTATTCAATGTCACTAATGTGGGATTTCTCTTTTCTGTAGTTTTTAATGTAAAAACCCTACTTTTGCTGCTGATGAAGGATTAATCCTTCGAAACACTGATGTAAGTCCTCAGACTACATCCTGTAATGTGCTGATGTGAGTCCTCCAAACTACACCCACATTCACAAAAATGGTAATACTTGGTGGAGTTTTTTCACTACCCACTTTCATCTCACCTCCACTGTAACTCATGGATCGCTTCCGTTGGATTTATCTATTTCATTAACATACAGTTAAAATAAGATAGGTCCCAATATTGAGCCTTGTGGAACACCCATAGATATATCAGAACAGTCTGATATGTTGATTTCATTGAAAATATGAACAGGATGTTCATAAAGTCAGTTGTGGAATCATCTGCGACTGAAAATGTATTGGAGGCCTAGCGAAAGAGATGCAATTCACGCATCAATGGAATGAGCGATTTGCTGTGAGTGATACTTCTGAATAACATTCTCCCTTATCTCATTCATAGATAAGAATCCCCAATGGAAACTGGACATTTAAGAAATAATCAGTTATCTGAATGAAAATGCAAATTTTCACTTTCAGATTTTTTCTCTCAAGTTATATAGGGTGTTTCTCAATATCTATCAGATGTAGTTCAATGTCCAGCGTGGCTTTAGCCGGGGAAGTAGTTGTTTTCTGTTAGATATTACAAAAAGTAACTTCAATTTTATCGTAGGGGTTTTTCCTTTTCCAGAGGAGTCATGTATTGATTCAATTTTCAATTGAGAATATTTTCTTTAAAGTCTGATATGGTTTCTTTTACCATTATGTTATCAGTGAAGTTGACAGTGACATACTGTTTCCTATTGCTAAGAAAACAGTCAATCAAGTACAAAGGATTACCTCTCATTCCATACCCTCTTGCGCCTGACTTTTATTTCATGCGAAATCGTTTTGATTTTTGTTAATATCAATACGAGTACATTTTCTTAGAGTCGATGAAGACGGAAGTTAACGGTGTTCACATTGTGGTAGGCTCTGAGAGATATTTCATAAGTGATTTATTACCTATATGCTCTTTCAAAAGTCAAGGTTAGTGACATGTTTACCACTACATTTATATAGTATTCATAGTTATGACTGGCTCCATAGAAAAGGCACGTTAGAAGGGGACACAATGATTTTTTTGGCATAGTTGTTAACCCAACGAATCAAAATCAAAATTTCTCTTTCCATGGACGTAGCTTCCATAATTTGTCAGGTGGGTTCATTGTTTCCTCAATGGATGTGGAATCTTTCCATTCGGATTTAATTTTTTTAATTTTTTTTTTATTTTTTCATTTACCGTAAAACAAAATATAACACAAAAATTGCAATTTAAACCGAAAGTGTAGGGTAAACAGAGTTGGTATCTCCTTGAAAAGCTGTCAGAGCGCTTGTCTATGGGAATTTCCTTCTCTGTTGAAAACAAAATACAGGTCGACAAGCATAAGGATGCCTCTGAGATGCGCAAACGATAGAAAGCGTGAGTAGATGTGCGACAAAGATCGACAACTGTTTACGGCTGGTTATCATCGGAATGTACAATCGGGAGAAAAATTTTTCTGCAACACGTAGGAACGTAGGTTCTTATCTGAATTTTCATTAATTCCTAATGAACTGTTCGAATAATATAATTGTCTGTGATCACTGGACCGTCTATGAAAATTGCATAATTTTCCCGAAGCCATAAGTGTAAATAAAGTACGACTAGAAAAAGAATGCATCGCCACACAATATCAGAAATAGGTAAATAAATATAATAAAGAACACGAGGAACACGAGTACAGAAGTTGACTAACAATACCACATGACCTCTGACCACTGCCAAATCAGCATTGTCCATGATAACTTTTGATTTTTTGTTTCTCTTTTTATTTGGAGTTGAGAATTGTTCCATTTCACCTTTTTCAATTTTATTCATTTCTGAATTAATTTTCCTAATGCTTCTATCGCAAACTCCCGTTGCGGCAGCAACTCGTTCTTGAACCTTCACAAGAGGAATACTGGTTTCACCTATCATTGCTTCTGCCTGCATAAATTTGATGACATTACTGACAATTTCCCTACTTTGTCCACTCAGAATCTTATTTCTCTCTTTACTCTTTGAAGGCATTTTCAAACACAACAAACTACACTATAACCTATCTAATAATATTTCAAAACTATACACAACACAAGGATTTCAAATTCAACACACAATCGCAGAGAGTTGAAGTGATTACAGTACGTAGACGTTAAGGTACGAAATATAACGTTTACGGGTTGTTATGAAATTGAGTTGAAGTTGAACGTATGTCAACCGCTAACCCTAACATGTTAATTTGTGTTTATTTCGCTTTTATGCTGTTTTTTATGAACAACTGGAAGATGAACTCTACTATGCGGATCTTAATAGGGATTTTGACCATATACCTCCCTTGCCAAATGCAAATCAAATTCTTCCGGAATTGGCTTTTCGAAATGTTCATTGTTTTAAATAAAGCGAAATACCGAGCAAGATCATCAAAAATACATTGAAGAAATGATGATTGATGTAAAATTGTAAATATTCCTTTGTCACTTCTTGATTTTATGGCTTTAAAGTCAAAATTCGCTCATTCGCAACTCGTCGGTGTGATTCGTATATTCTTCGGTTAACGTGCGTTGATTTTTAAGGTATCCGTGTGAGATCGTTAGGTTACGTATGCCCGTAAACCTATTTTCAACGTTAACGTGAATAGCTGACGAACGCGCATGCGTAGATGTCAATTTGTACGTTAACGTTTACGTTCATGGCAGCACTTCAACTCTCTAAACGCCACAATAATTTTATTCCACTGACTGTACACTCACGACGTTAACTGCTTGAATAATGCAGAGCGAGTGAGCTCCTGCCCCACTCCAGGGTTGTGTCTACTGCGCAACCAATTCTCGCAGGCATCCTTATGCTTGTCGACCAGTAGTGATAAAGCACTATAAACATCTAAAACATGGATAGATACAAATACATTTTTATACATAATCATAGAGAAACTATAAGATATAGATAAATCATTGAAAAAATGTAAATGTAATATACTTAATCTTAATATTAAAAAAGCAAAATTTGTAGAAACACAGAAATACGAATAATATTAATAAATATCAGGGATCGATGAGTTCATGAAAAACACTTCTGTTCATACCCAAAATCCAAGCTTATATCTCCATTTTGTATTGATTCTTTGAGTTTGTAATTTTCAGGTATCAAATTCCTCAACCTTGGAGCAATATAAACGAAATAGCTTTGTCCTATTGACTTATGTGCTCGTGGTAAAATTTCATTTGCCACTAATTTATTTCTGGTACGGTATTGATGTTCAATTAAAGTAGATACGGGTCTGTCATATGTAAGTAATAATATGTTTTTGCAATAAAGTTGTCTCAGGTCCAAAATTTGAGTCTCGCTGAACAAGAGGTCATATTACCATAACACTGCGACTCTATCGACCCTTCTCAACAAGAAATCGCAGCTTATAATATCATAATCCATAGATTAGTAAATTTGCCTCTTTTGATTGACAATTTTGCAGAAAAAATAGTGTACGAAACACGTCCGAAAACAGTTTTTTGGACTCGTAGACTTCCAGGACTCGCTAACGTTCGTCCTAGAATTTGGTCGACACGTCCAAAAAAACAGTATTTTCCGTATTTTCAGTATTGTTACGTAAATTACTATTATCAAAGCCATAAAGAAATATTCAAATTGTGAATGACGAAACTGTGGAAGATAACCCAGGTGATTTATCTAATTCATTCAATACATTTTTCATTGATACTCCCTCTGAAATAATGAACAAAATAAAATAAACTGACCGTTGAATTGCTGACTGATTTTCTCATTTTTTGGGATTTCAACCACTGAAAATTATGTTAGTGTTGAGTTCTAAAGATGAAAATTTAGCAATCTGACGTGTGCTAGGCATTTTAGAAAGTAATAGTAAAAGTGATAGGGATAGTGTAAAACAGTCTGTTAATTTTTACTTCCTTGGAGTTAAAATAATTTCAATTCATGTTGATAGAATGATTATTTATATCCATCAGGTTTTTGCTTCGAAAATTCGTTTTTTTTTTCAAAAAATCGAATGGGTCGCAATTAAGGGCTCGTTTACATATTTTTTTGAGTTGAACTATGTTCGTTTTATTTATTCAATATATAGGAACAACTTCTGCTTCACCCACAAATTTTTATACAAATAAACGTTAGTAATTATAACTATTTATACTACCATGAAAAAAAAATTATCCGCCGCCACTGCTTCATAAATTATATGCCGACCCTGAGTGGAATTTCATTTTTTCTGCTGTCTCAATTGAGTTCCAATGTTTTTACGAATCCATCGGTGTAGTCAAACTTGAAAACAAAAACTGCCTGATATTAGATTTTGCCGTTTTTGACAAAGAAACAAATATAGAACTCCTTGGAAATGAAACTGAGGTTAAAAATGTGTGTCAAGAGACAGTTTTTGATGCATGATATTGAAAAAAATATGGAGATTGATTGAAAAATGCGTATTCTACAAGGGTTGTTCGATTTCAAATGGGTCACATGGTTCTAATTGAAAATAAATTATCATTATTAACGTTGCGTGAATACGCCTTTTCCTAGGGCTCGTTCTTCTGGCGAACGTCAAAGGTTTTGAACTCACTGCCCCGGAAACTGTTCCCTGAGGCATACAACCTGCAGAAGTTCAAGAAGTACACAAATTCCTACCTACTTTTCCTCGGCTCTCACGAACATTACAGGATTTTCCTTCATGTGGGAACCAGAATATAAAAACAAAAAACAAAAAAAACGCGTATCAAATTGCACCAAACGCCTTTCACTACAATAAAATTATCTAATTACGTTTAATGGTAGTTCTCAACTATATTTTCGTAGAAACACCATTAATCCCAGGATGGCTCATAAACTTTTCCTTCCATATTATATCTTCCGCAAACCTCGAGACCATGTCTGCATGCGGCTTTTAATAGACACTTAACGTTGTCGGTATCGTTTGTAGGAATGTCATGCGTCACACGCATTTATATATATTTTTCAGACCGAATTAAGGTATGAAATTGTTTTGGATTGTGGAGTTGAATTATTGTCTATAGTTGCAGACATCGGTGCATTACTTGTTGAGAAAGGGCATGTCACTGAATATATGCAATCCTATAGATTGTAATAATATTTTTGATTAACAGATTAACAGATATTTCAGTCTAGAGGCGCGGATTTGCGCGCGCATTCCCATCACTACTTTGTCGATTTCAGTCAACTAGAAAATCGCTCATTCTGTGAGTGATACTTCTGAATAACATTCTCCCTTATCTCATTCATAGATAAGAATCTCCAATGGAAACTGGACATTTAATAAATATTCAACTATCTGAATGAAAATGCAAATTTTCACTTTCAGATTTTTTCTCTCAAGTTATATAGGGTCTTTCTCAATATCTATCAGATGTAGTTCAATGTCCAGCGTGGCTTTTACCGGGAAAGTAGTTGTTTTCTGTTAGATATTACAAAAAGTAACTTCAATTTTATCGTAGGGTTTTTTCCATTTCCTGAGGATTCATGTATTGATTCAATTTTCAATTGAGAATGTTTCTCTTTAAAACATGAATCCCTTCCAAGAGAGGTTATCTTGTACGATGGAAAACAGCGACTAAATTCCAACTTTCAGTCGCAGATGATTCCACAACTAACTTTATGAACATCCTGTTCATATTTTCAATGAAATCAATGCAAAGAAACTTTTACAAAAGTTGTATTTCAGTGGGATATGAAACTATAAAAATTTGCGCCTTCGTATAAAGTTGGCAACATTGTAAAAAATGTATATTACAAACAATTCTGGTTATTTTGAGACAAAAAATGCAAAAAAGTAGCAAAATGACGAAATCAAAGAAAATATTATTCTTTATCGCTCCTCAATTTTACGACCATTTCCAAGTTTGGCATCATGTACGGGTGTAGAAAAAAGTTATTTGGAGCAGTGACTTATATTTCATATGTCGCGAATAGGGCTCTATAGGGAAGCTCCATTATTTCGACCATTTCTATCTGTACAATACTCCAAAACCTGAATCTGTTAGTATGTAGCGTTTAAAGAAAAAATCGATTCTACATTTAAGAGGAAAATTTTAACTCGCCCTGTATGAAATCTTGGGAGATATTCTCGTTCACTCCATTATTTCGATCATTTCTATCTGTACATTACTCCAAAACCTGAATCTGTTAGTATGTAGCGTTTAAAGAAAAAATCGCATTTGAGAGGAAAATTTTTAACTCGCCCTGTATGAAATCTTGGGAGACATTCTCGTTCACTCCATTATTTCGACCATGTCTATCTGTACATCACTCCAAAACCTGAATCTGTTAGTATGTAGCGTTTAAAGAAAAAATCGATTCTACATTTGAGAGGAAAATTTTAACTTGCCCTGTATGAAATCTTGGGAGACATTCTCGTTCACTCCATTATTTCGACCATTTCTAGCTGTACATCACTCCAAAACCTGAATCTGTTAGTATGTAGCGTTTAAAGAAAAAATCGATTCTACATTTGAGAGGAAAATTTTAACTCGCCCTGTATGAAATCTTGGGAGACATTCTCGTTCACTCCATCATTTCGACCATTTCTATCTGTACATTACTCCGAAACCCGAATCTGTTCCTGAAACTTTAATTTTCAAAAATGAAGGTACTTTACTCTTTAATTTTTTTCCTCCCTCGTATACGAGAGGGGGTAATTAAAATTTTGATGGTGCAATTTGAGACTGGGAGGGAGGATGAAGGCACTTTTATGGGGAATAAAATTTGCTGAGAAAACTGAATTAAACTTTTTTTTTTTCATTTGTTGCCAAAAATCTGCAAGTCATTGTACAAAGACTCCATGTCACCAGCTATGTGACTTAAATGACATATGCCTAGCTTAATATGAAGAATAGTATTGAACTGGCTTAAAATGTTTTTCCAAATCAAGTAATGACTGTAACTATGGAAATGAAATAGCATTTGTTGATAATTATTTCAAAGTGACAGTTGTTGAAAATTAGGTAAGCAAGATGGAGAGGTAATTAAGTGAATAAAGGTGTTAACGATATAAATTTAACACTGTAGATGATAGAAATCACAAGGGTTGTCAAACTTATAAATTCAAGAGTGGAGACCTACATAAATCGTTGAAGGTTCTATTTTTTCGGATTTTTAATCGATTCATTAATTTTCTTTCCTTTAGTGAATGTGTGTAAAATTTTGAGATTATCTTTTCTTATCGTGTGTTTTTATTCTTGCAGATGTTCATACATTGTAGATTTTTTGTCTAAACAGACGTGTTCACGGAGCATTACGTCAAAATTTCTACCGGTTTGGCCTGTTTATACTGCAGAGCATTCCCCAAATTCTATTCTATAATATATACCAGATTTTTTCATTCTCTCTCGTTTGGGTTTGCATTGAATAGAATTCTGCCTAAATTATTATTACATTTGAAAGATGTTATTTTGTATTTAGAAAAATAATTTTGAATGTTTTCTGAAAGTTTACCTGAGTAATTAATACTATATTCTCATGTGTTGTGTTCTCTGATATTTGGATATAATTCTCTTATAATCGTTTTATAAGTTTTATCTGATATTAACTTTTCCATTAAAGAAACTGGTACTTGATTGTTTACCGCGATTTGTTTAATGATTTGTCAGGTAAAGGGATTGTGAAAGCTCTGTGTATCATTGACCTAAAGGCAGATAATTTATGTGAGATTGGACTGAAAGCATCAAAGGGAATTCTACAGTCTGTGAAGGTGTTTTCCGGTAGATATTAAATTGAAAACAAGAAGTTGAGCTCCTTGTTTTGTTCAATTTCTATTGTAAATTCAATTTTGTAATGCAGACTATTGAGGAAGTTCAAAAATCGATTGCATCTCAAATTATTCGAAATATACAGAGCTTATTCAGTACATCTTATGGCAAATTTGAAAACTATACTTATGATGAATGATGGTTTTTTGGGTTTTTAGGCCGACGTTTATTTAGAAAAAAACTCGACGTTTCGCCAACACGAGTGGTTGGCATTTTCAAGAGAAATGTTTACAGTTTCGATCACTGAACACTACTCAGTGATCGAAACTGTAAACATTTCTCTTGAAAATGCCAACCACTCGTGTTGGCGAAACGTCGAGTTTTTCTCTAAATAAACGTCGGCCTAAAAACCCTTAAAACCATCATTCATTCAACGATGGCCGCGAAAGCCTTTCACAATTTGTATACTTATGATATTATGAGAGAAAAAACTAAAATTTCGTTTTTTCCGCAAATATCATTTGGACATTAATTTTTCATAAACAGATATGCGTACAAATTAAATAGATTCAAATGAACACACGGAAAAAAGTGTACAATATTGGTGCGTTCTTCAACAAAGTAACAAATCTAGGTTATGTGTACAACCTACAAATATTCCTAAATTTTTTCCATGTGTTTATATATCCCACGACCTCCTTTGCTATTTGAAATTTTTTATGGGATAGCTTTGTTAAGTGGAAAATGGAACACTGGCGTTGTTCAACAACACTCATTCGAAATATTGACGGAAGTGATAAAGCTTCTGCACGATATTCACACGTGATAGAAGTCTAAAAATAGTATAGATGTCAAATATTATTTTTATTCTGTCTAGATAACAATTGGTATAATATTTTGATTTTTGAGAGTTCACGACCTTTACTCTGACATAAGTAATCAATCTCGTTAGGTGTTATCTCGAGGATTATCAATGGAAGGTCAGCGAATACTTATATCATTTCCGAAAACATGCTTCATGCGACAATTATAATAATAATAATTTATGTCTTCATTACTCACAAAACTAAATATACATATTTTAAACCGAGAACGGTAAAAAAAATTAAAGAAATAAAAATTTGGTGTGATTGCTTTGTAATTGGTTTATTTCTTTGGACTTTCACATTGTGTGAAGCAACTAAAGGATGTCCTAAGATTTGCGTATATTTTGCCCGTATTTTCGTGATGAATTTTCCAGTTTAAATAATTTCTCTGAAGCATTATCACGTTCTCGCTTCTATAGCTCTTGTTTTCCTTTGTTAAAATTCTTTGAATCGCACACCACAAAAAATGACTTCAATTTTATTAGCGATATTTATAGTCCGGTACAATGATCAATCAGAATACCCAGACAAAATAATAATGAAAGGGTAAAGTATTTCTCAAACTTGACTCCAAGAATGCCTTCAACATGGTTGAGAGAAAAATTATGCTGCAGAATATAATGAACGTCATGCCAAAATTGTTCCCGTTTTTGAACCAGAGTTATCAGTCATCCAGAGTTCTGAATTTTGTGGAATATATTATAGACCGTCAGATACTGACAGATTTTGCCGACTGATTTTCTCTTTTCTGGGATTTCAACCACTGAAAATTATGTCAGTGTAGAGCTCAAAAAATTTAAATTTAGAAACTTGGGATAAACCGTTACTTCAAATTGCTTCACAGAAAACGGTTGATTTGGATCAGTTATAGAGAAGACAAAAATCATTGCTGTTTCTGTGAAGGAACCTGGAGCTTGGCTTAATACTCCGACACTTTTAGATGATGAATCATTCAGGATAGCAGTTGCTTCGAGACTTGGCTTATGGATATGTGCTCCTCATAAATGTGTATGTTATGGTTCTAATATTGAAGCCAACGAAATCTACGAACTGAGGTGTAAAAGGAGTGCAGGTCGCTTTTCTAGACATCATCAAGTTTACAACTTATTGAAAAGAGAAGACCTCCGCTGGTCTTCCAGCAATCTTAGAGCCACCAGGAATAACTAGAGATGATGGCAAACGCCTAGATAGCAAGACTTTGATCCCCTGCTCTTTTTTGAATTTTGAATATCCTGAGGCAATCAATAGATGCTTCCCATGCCACAATTCCACAAAAGGTATGATAGTAGATTAATGAAAATTTACTACCTTTTGAACTTTTTTTCAGTTGAGGATAGAGATGATAGTCGGATGGAAACAAATCTGGTGAATAAGGGGGGTGTTTTAGTAATTCAAACCCTAAATCACGAATGTTTTGCATGGCAACATGAGATTTGAGTGCAGGGGCGTTGTCCTACCAAAACAAAACACATCTGGATAGCTTTTCGCGTCTTTTCTCTTTAATTTTTTCCCGTAGAGTGGTCAGTAATGTCGAATAGTAATCTCCAGTTATTGTTCTACCATTATCCAAAAAATCAATCATGATTACTACATGGCAATCCCAAAAAACTCAAGCAAGAACTTTTCCAGCAGATTTTTGGTCACGAAACTTCTTAGGTCTTGGAGAACCGGAGTGTCGCCATTCCATCGATTGTTGCTTTGTTTCTGGATCGTAGAAATGTACCCAAGTCTCATCCATAGTAACAATTCGGTTTAAGAAGTCTACATCGATTTCAAATCGAGCACAGATCGAACGCGATGCTACTACCCTTGCACGCTTTTGGTCAACATTCAAACATTTGGGGATCCATTTTACAACAATTTTTCTCATGTCCAAATTGACGTGAACTATGTGACGAACGCGTTTGTATGAAATATTCAGTGCTTCAGATATCCGTTTTAGCCCAATTCGACGGTCTGTTAAAATCATGTCATGAACTGCATCGATATTTTCGGGGACTGACACAGAAACTGGCCTTTCCGATCGGTCATCATCTTCAATGGAAAATTTACCTCTTTTGAAGCTTGCAGTCCGATTTTTCACGGTCGCATACGAAGGACATTGATCACCAAGGGTATTAAGCATATCTTCATAAATCTGCTTACCTCTTAACACTTTTAAATACAGGTATTTGATGATGGCTCGATACTCCAATTTTTCGATTTTCACAATTTCGGTGGACATATTTTTTCATTTAATTTATTGCGTAACTCTGGTTTACTTTTTTGACGCCAAACTTAACACTTCTGATAAGCTATTGTTCGTTGCTATGGTAACGCAATATTTTGTTTCTGCAGGGAACTGGTCTAGGCTAACTAGATATCAATACATCCTCGTACATTACAAACTGATCGCTATAGAAGTCATTGATATAGGTACCTATATTATATACAAGAGTGGACCCAAAATAGAACCTTGTGGTATCCCAATAAAATAAGGTATAGATACTGACTTTACCATTTACCTCTGCATAATGATTTCTGTTCTTTGAATAAGTATTAAACCATTCATAGGCTACTCCTCTCATTTCATTCATTTGAAGTTTTGCAAGGAGAACTTCATGATCAACCAAATCAAAAGCTTTACTCAGGTCTGAGAAAATTCCCAAAGCCTTTTTTCCTTTATCCAAATTTCTGTACAAACCATTAAGAAACTTCGTGACTTACGAAAACCAAACGCAAACCAACGAAAAAGTGCACCACTAAATTTTTCGTTTACTTTTGCAAATGGACTGGAAAGTGAAATTGCTTCGAAATTCTTTATTGGGTCCATTTTATTCCCAGTCTTTAGGCAGTCTGGAAAAATTCCTTGTTCTAACGAATGGTTTCGAAATGCTTATGCCATCATCTCCTACAGATTTTGAGTTACTCAGATTGTTGACAATATCTACTATATCATGCTCAAGCAAGAATGAGATAGAAAGAATGGGCATTATTATTTTCTTGTGTTATTTCACTTTTACTAGCACATACTGTGCTGTTCTCATTGAGTTCCTGATGTAGTTGAATTTTGTAAGGATGTTACTTTTCGTTTTTTAGAGCACGTACGTAATACCGAGAAGGTTTTTCAGTTCTATGATTCCTAGTCTTATTCTTGGGATAGAATTCCTCGTCTAATAAAATCGATTTATTCACTATTACCACAGGAAACTCTAATGAAAGTAACGCATTTAATGTTTCAGGGACTACCTCAACTATTTCGTAAGCGTTGCTAAATTGCCGATTGTTTAATTGCTCATTATCATAATTATGTAAACAAAGAGATACAACCAATGCGCGATTGACGTAGGTGATGTGTAATTTCCATAAAGCATAATTTCCTATTAGTCCGTGGGTAATCATGTAGGAGGAATGATATCGTAGTGCTTGCAAAATCATCATAGAATGCAAAGAACAATGCATTTCCAAATATGCTACGAGGGTGGCTCTGAAAGTTTTTAGAATCGTCAAATTCACTGTATGCGAAAAACTGTATTCACTTGACTTCATGGCTCAGATCATATCTGACTCTGAGACATATGCATGTTAAAGTCAACAATTGTCTGTCGCAGCAGTAAAACATTGATCTGGGGTTCGACTATTATGAATCGTTGGCATTGAATGGTTCGATTCGAGTTGAAAGGGATTTTTTTTGCCAAATATTAATTTTTATTTATATGACTTGACTTTATAGATTGAGTCAGACTTATTTATTTTACACGTATTTTTGTTCGACATATATGTTTATATATATATAAGTGAAAATAGAGTATATTTCGTTTTAATTCCGAGAGTTCTAACCTTTGACAGCTGTTTCGTGCTAACGCACTCATCAGAAAGGATTTATGGAGCTCTCGAAATCAAAACGAATCCACTCAAGAATTAATACCGTGAGGCAAGACAGAATATAACAGGAAGTTATTCAATGACATCTACAGTCACTAGTTGAAACTTAATTTGACACGAACCAAGGAATCCAAATGTAGAGGTTTGTCCACAAATTGACAGGCAGCCAACAATTCGTTGTTCTGACCAACCCAAGGTTCAATCAAGTTTCTAATACGTTATGAGGAACGCAAGCAGAATCTAAGTGAAAATAGAGTATATTTCGTTTTAATTCCGAGAGTTCTAACCTTTGACAGCTGTTTCGTGCTAACGCACTCATCAGAAAGGATTTATGGAGCTCTCGAAATCAAAACGAATCCACTCAAGAATTAATACCGTGAGGCAAGACAGAATATAACAGGAAGTTATTCAATGACATCTACAGTCACTAGTTGAAACTTAATTTGACACGAACCAAGGAATCCAAAAGTAGAGGTTTGTCCACAAATTGACAGGCAGCCAACAATTCGTTGTTCTGACCAACCCAAGGTTCAATCAAGTTTCTAATACGTTATGAGGAACGCAAGCAGAATCTAAGTGAAAATAGAGTATATTTCGTTTTAATTCCGAGAGTTCTAACCTTTGACAGCTGTTTCGTGCTAACGCACTCATCAGAAAGGATTTATGGAGCTCTCGAAATCAAAACGAATCCACTCAAGAATTAATACCGTGAGGCAAGACAGAATATAACAGGAAGTTATTCAATGACATCTACAGTCACTAGTTGAAACTTAATTTGACACGAACCAAGGAATCCAAAAGTAGAGGTTTGTCCACAAATTGACAGGCAGCCAACAATTCGTTGTTCTGACCAACCCAAGGTTCAATCAAGTTTCTAATACGTTATGAGGAACGCAAGCAGAATCTAAGTGAAAATAGAGTATATTTCGTTTTAATCTGTCTACTCCCCAAGTCTCGTCGTGAGACCCCGACGTCAAGTCACAAAATCCTAACGCGATAATACCTGAGGAGTAGGCAGACTGAGACCTCAGTGTAGAATCACGTTTCCTCACTATACCTATCCTTCTTATTCTTGAAAATGGCTCCAAAATCGGAGCCGTAACGTCGAATTTCAACAAATTCCAGACGCGGTTCAACCCGAACTTCTAGTTTTCAAATATCTGACCGCGGAAACCTATCCGAATATATATATATATATATATATATATATATATATATATATATATATATATATATATATATATATATATATATATCTATATATATATATATATATATATATATAAACCAGTTAATATTGAGGATTGCAGCAAAGTCAAAGGTCTACTCTTTTATAGAGTTAATTCCAAGCTTTCGTAAATTTTATTTACATCTTCAGGGAATTACAAAGAATTATTATGTAAATTTTACATGTTGATGTTATTAAATTGTACTTACAACTATAGTGAGGTTGTTTAACATGTTCTTAATGCTTTGTATAGTGACATTACAGTTTAAAATTGTAAATAATGAAAAAAAAGACTTCACGAATAAAATTAAACAGAAAATTTTTAAATTTCAGTCGAAAAACAAAAGACTTGTTGATTGTATCTAAGCGATATACATCAGGTGTCAACTGTCAATAGAAAAGAAATCTGTAATTTTCAAGTCAATGATACCAACTGTAATCTTGTACCAACTGTTGAAAATTGAAATATACGACTGTTGTTTTGTAAGTTAGGAAAAAATTACATTTACAATTGAGTAGTTATGGAGATATTATTATTCATAGGGAGAGTGTGGTCTAATGACAGTAAGAAGGAATAAATCGAGTCTTATCACAAGCGTTCAATGAAAATAAACCTTGTGAAACAGATGAAAGCTAGAGTACTCAATATCTCTGATAAATCCTTTCATAAAAAAACCTAGAGATTCATTACAAACTCTTTTCAGACAATGCTTATCCACCTAAATTACTGAGAAGTATTCGTTTCAGCACACCATTAAATATTGAAACAGATATTATATCTAACAATCTTAACATATCCACTAATGGCAATGTTGCTAATACTAATTCTACAAATCCTACAATTCCTACATTTACTTCACTTCCATATATAAAAGATATTACACCAAGATTGTCCAAGCTCTTTCATTCAGTGTGTAATGTCAAAATAGCAAATAAAACTATTTTACCAATTAGATCAATTTATTCAAAAGTAAAAGATAAAATTCCATTAACTTTCACTTCAAATGTATAGCATTCCTTGTCAGGACTGTGATAAAAATTATATTGGCCAGACTTCTAGATGCCTGAAAAGTAGAATTTCCTCACATAAAAGTAATTGTAGACTTCATCCTGAAAGATGTGCTCTTGCTGATCATGTTAACAAATTTGACCATCGAATAAATTATAATTCAACTAAAATATTAGCTAAAGAGACTCATATGACTAAGAGAACTTTTTTGGAAGTAGCCTTCATATCTCAAGATAAAAAATGTATGAATAAAAGAACTGATATAAATCATTTGAGTGAGAGTTATTCCTTCTTACTGTCGTTATACCACACTCTCCCTATGAATAATAATACGAATCACACCGATGAGTTGCGAATGAGCAAATTTTGACTTTAAAGCCATAAAATCAAGAAGTGACAAAGCAATATTTACAATTTTACATCAATCATCATTTCTTCAATATATTTTTGATGATCTTGCTAGGTATTTCGCTTTATTTAAAAAAATGAACATTTCGAAAAGCCAATTCCGGAAGAATTTGATTTGCATTTGGCAAGGGAGGTATATGGTCAAAATCCCTATTAAGATCCGCAAAGTAGAGTTCATCTTCCAGTTGTTCATAGAAAACAGCATAAAAGCGAAATAAACACAAATTAACATGTTAGGGTTAGCGGTTGACATACGTTCAACTTCAACTCAATTTCATAACAACCCGTAAACGTTATATTTCGTACGTTAACGTCTACGTGAATGTTCACGTACTGTAATCACTTCAACTCTCTGCGATTGTGTGTTGAATTTGAAATCCTTGTGTTGTGTATAGTTTTGAAATATTATTAGGTAGGTTATAGTGTAGTTTGTTGTGTTTGAAAATGCCTTCAAAGAGTAAAGTGAAAAATAAGATTCTGAGTGGACAAAGTAGGGAAATTGTCAGTAATGTCATCAAATTTATGCAGGCCATCAGAAGCAATGATAGGTGAAACCAGTATTCCTCTTGTGAAGGTTCAAGAACGAGTTGCTGCCGCAACGGGAGTTTGCGATAGAAGCATTAGGAAAATTAATTCAGAGATGAATAAATTTGAAAAAGGTGAAATGGAACAATTCTCAACTCCAAATAAAAAGAGAAACAAAAAATCAAAAGCAGTGGTCAGAGGTCATGTGGTATTGTTAGTCAACTTCTGTAAGTATGTTCCTCGTGTTCTTTATTATATTTATTTACCTATTTCTGATATTGTGTGGCGATGCATTCTTTTGCTAGTCGTACTTTATTTACACTTATGGCTTCGGGAAAATTATGCAATTTTCATAAACGGTCCAGTGATCACAGACAATTATATTATTCGAACAGTTCATTAGGAATTAATGAAAATTCAGATAAGAACCTACGTTCCTACGTGTTGCAGAAAAATTTCTCTCCCGATTGTACATTCCGATGATAACCAGCCGTAAACTGTGGTCGATCTTTGTCGCACATCTACTCACGCTTTCTATCGTTTGCGCATCTCAGAGGCATCCTTATGCTTGTCGACTTGTACCTAACAAGTCAAAAGGTAAATATGATGCGGTGTACAAAAACTAGCAACTAGCACAAAAACATCGTCAGTCTGAGGGCCATCAACCGAAGAAATCTAAAACCTTTGTTCCCGAAGAAGTCAGTAAATTTATAAAAGAAGCGCCAGATCATACCAAACTAGTGACAAAGGTATTGTCGTATATAGTTGTGGATAAAGTATAGTATTCAACACGCGTATAATGGTAATTACCCACTCAGATGTTACAACACTCGCCTCCGGCTCGTGTTGCAATTTCATCTTCGTGGGTAATAGCCATCATTATACGCTTGTTGAATAATATACTATTATTTAGCGAAACATGGTGCACTTGACAAGCAGTGAAATTAATTTAAAATGTCAGATTGCATAAATAATTTTTTTCCAAATTATGGTGTGAAATTTTCTTACCGAATACCACGCTTAAATTATTCCTGGAAATAATTTAAGTTCTTGTGATATTATAAGTGAAAATTATTAAACAATCCCTTCCTATTTTTTTAAAAGAGGTTGGCGCTTCGATCAAATCGAGTCCATAGTGCAAACAGCGATCAGCTGGACATCGCATCTTGTGAAATCGAACCCAAACCAAAAGAATAGTCGACCACATGATAAGAAAACGGCAAAGAAATGAATAATGACATCTGCCTACCTCCAAACTAGACAGCCTCTCCAGTCGTTCTTTGACTCACGCTGATCGTAGTTTAGCGGTCGCTTGTCGCTTGTTATTGTTAGTGTTTAGTTCAACATGTGTTTTAGGGGCCCCTCTATTTTTTCTATTAGTTTGTATTCTGATGTCCAACGATAAATTTCGGAATATTGTGATTATGCGAGTTCTTTCGACTACGGATTATTGTTCGTTTTGCTGCAAAAGCAAACATTTCAAGGTAACTATCATTTTCAATTTATTGTATTTTCTTCTCTAGTTGAAGTTCAAATCTGTGAAAGAACCCAATTTAAAAAAGGGCATCAATAATATTGAACGTCATTTCAAGATATAACGCAAGGTTTCTAATTGAGGGAAAAGTCTTGACACAACGTTTTAGGAATTTTACCTACGCAGTCTGAAAATGAAAAAAAAAAGTGAATTCAAGGAAATCTGTATAGAGTGGGTCAAATTGGACTCTTTTGAAGGAAAAGTCCTGTTTTCAAAATATCATCATTTCTGAGTTACTGCTGCATGTTTTTCGAAAATGTGCATTTTCGAAAAGTTGCTTTAATTTTTTTCTTGTCAAAAATTATTTGGATCTATGTGTGAATAAGTTATATTTTCAAATCATATTTCCATAGTTATTAATGAAAAAATAATTTTCCTCAATGAGAAAAGCTGTATATTCCTGCATATTTTAATATAGCTTGAAATAACCATTGAAAAAAATGTAGCACACTATCGTCGGTCCCACCCCAAAACCGTCAATGAGTACATTTCAGGGTTTTGACTTCAGTATGTGAAATACTAATTTTCTACCAAAATTTTCAATGCCAAACTCACGAATGTGCTATTGGTTGTCTAATGTGAACGATAGTGAATTCGCGAAAACTTTTCAAAGCAAGAACCACGAATATTCTCAAAACTCTTCTCATTCAAAATGACAAATTGCTCATTCGTGGTTTTGGCATGCTACCGACGACTTGATGTTTTGCTAGAATTATCTTTGAAAAATGCAGAGCTTTTAGGTTTCATCATGTAGACTTTGAACGACGCGGCGATAAAACAGAAAGTTAGTGTTCACTAGTAGCTGGCAAATGTTAGGACAGAATTAATTAAAACTAATAGTTTCCCAGCTTCTCCTACATACAGGTGGCACGTTTTCTGAACATTTCTTTCCGAATTAATCAGTTCAGTGAGAGTGAGAGAAGTAAAACTTTACATCACTGTCGCATCCTATTCCTGCCTGTATTTGTTCGGCAATATAATAATTAAATATTTTAACCTACCCCTACCCCAAAGGTAAAAGTCCATAAGCGTTAGGTGCCGTGACCTAGCCGGCCAATGGTTGTGTCCTTGGTTGGCTATCAAATTATTGCCAAATTTTACATCAAAAAAACTCTTGACAATTGCAGCGTAGTGAGGCGAAGCCCCGTCTTGCCAAAAATATATTCTCCTGAGCTCCATATAAGCGGCAATTTATCAGCAAGGGTTTCAATTTGTTGCCTTGAAATTTCTGAATACCTCTGAGACGTGAGAGTGCCATTATGAATAATTGTACCCCTAAAACACCTGTCTTAAATCCTTGACTTCCCTGCTCCACAATAGAATGAGGACCTTGTTGTGCCCAGTATGAAAATTATTGTAGCGGTTGAAAATGCCGGCACTGCTCACATAAGCTTCGTCTGTCCAAATACAATTTAAGGAAAAATCACGCACTTGTTAACAATTTTTCAGGATCCACTGTCAAAAATCCTTATGGCGTTCAAAATCTCCTAGTCTCAGGTAATCAGCTTTTCTGCTCCTATAAGGCTTGAATTTGTGCTCTTTCAAAATTCGCCTAACGATGGTTTTTGGTAGACCTGTCGATATATTTCGCGTTGACTTTTTCGGATTATTTTCAACAGCTCCTAAAACTACGACTATTGCTTCCAACTCCGTAACCCTATTTGATGCATAATATAATTTTGGCCTTTTCTCTTAAAATTTACCACCGTCAATTGGGTTGTCTGAGGTTAAGGGGTGACGGGTGAGTTTTTGAAATGAAAATAATGTCGGAGTTTTATTGTTGGTAAAACCCCTACAGTACCCCCTTGCCAGTGGTGAACGATATAAAACTAAAAGTGGGTACTAAAAAAAATTAATACTAAAAAAACTTGGACACATCTGAATATCATTATGAACTAAGCATAATCTCTAAATCTGCGAATCTTGCGCAGAATAAAAATAATAAGATGTTAGCGAGAAATAATTGAATTGCAACAACAAAAAAAATGTGAAAATTTGCGAATGTTTTTGTGCAGAATAAAAATAAGGTGCTGTAAAATGATTCAATTGAAGCCTGCCTGGTAGGGTTCAGTGAATCGAACACGACGACCGGAGCGTGTCCTGACGGCAAGTGGTGTTGTTGAAACTGATGGAGCTGGTGGCGCTGGTGGCGGTGTTGCTCCAAGCTGTGGGGCTGGCGGTGGAACTGCATCCTGTTGCGCATGACCTGGATTGCCTCCTGGACCAATAAGAATGACATCATCGTCGTCGTCAGGGTTGGGTGCGTCCTTTGGGGAGATGTTTTCGGCCAGGATGTATGCTGGTTTGAGGCGGTCGATCGAAACGGGGACGCTTCTGCCTCGCATGGCCAGCGTGTAGTGTTTCTCGGCTCGAGAAATAACCTCGTAGGGGCCATCGTAAGGAAGCTGTAGAGGCCTCCGTGATGCGTCGTGCCTAACGAAAACGTGTGAGGCGGTAGCGAGATCCTTAAAAACGAAGATTTTGCTCTCGCCGTGTCTGGAGCCGTTGACTGGTCGGAGCGCCAGGAAGTGTTGGCGCAGCTCACTGATGAAGCCAGAGGAGTTGTCCATGTCTCTGGTTGGCGTGGAGATCAGGCACTAATGGAAAGACGAATAGGTTCACCGTCGATCATTTCCGCAGCCGTGTCTGAGCTTGTGGTTGAGTTTGGACTGCGACTGTTTGCTGCAGTAGGGCTGTCTGTTGGAGAAGCACTGGACACCGTGGACACTGGTTCTTGTTGGGGTGTCATTTCGGTGGTTATGCCTGTTAAAGATTGAAAAAAAAAACTCACTTGCGTCACTGTCCTCCTAAAGCACTAAATCACGTCGGGGTCACCAATGTCGGAGGTTAGAGGTGACGGGTGAGTTTTTGAAATGAAAATAATGTCGGAGTTTCATTGTTGGTAAAACCCATACAGGGTTGTTTCGCAATCTCGCGAAAATGTCTCTAAAAGGTCATCTTCTCTCTTGATACTTCTCGTGGTACAAATTGCTTGCTGCTCTGCATTTTCCCCGGTTTGTATAAAACAGACTATCATATCCTATTTTTCACAATTCTCATACTTCATTGCAAATATGTTTGAAAATTGAACAAAAAACACGAATTGAAGAGAGTCTTTACTGCTCAAATCAAAATTTGACAGCTACCAGTAAATATTTGCATCGGCTTTATCGGCCTGTCGGCGTCGTCCAAAGCCTACTTGTGTATGTTTCAAAGTCATAAAAAAAACTAAAAGCTCTGCATTTTAAAGATAACTCTAGCAAAACAACCAGTGTGCTACATTTTTGAAATGGTAATATCAAGTACTATTGAAATATGCAGGAATATTCTGGTTATCTCGTATAAAAAATGATTTTTCCATCAATAAGTACTTATTGATATATGACTTCAAAAAACCAATGAATTCTATTAAAAAAAGGTACTTTAGTCAAGATATCCAGGTTTCAAGATATTGTCATAGACGAAGAGGCAAAGTGTACGATGATTAAAATAAATTCAACGAGAAAACTCAGTAGGTTATGAGAGTGCCATCAACGTCAAACCTCGAAACGGAAATGTCACTCAAACGTCAAAGTTGATACCAAAGGCGCTTTCTAATTGGGAGCTTGTAACATTTGCTTGTTCGTGGTCTGTGAGATCAGTCCAGGAATTACCTAGAGCTACTCGGAGCTACTCTCTGAGACAATTGGACAGCGACTCAGGTGGACAGAACACCTAGAGATTCAGTGTTGCCAACTGAACTAAGACGAACCAAACACAAACAACGTCAAGTATTCACAAACAATTCAGTTGTAACCAAAAGCATATTTACAAAATTGTGTACCATTTAGAATTCTCGAGTTGGGGTAGTTTCCGGTAAAACCAAAAATATGAAATGAACATTTTCCAATTCTTGAAACCCATACCCCTGTAAGTTTAAATCGCTAGCCTTGGAACTTTGGAAATTATTATTTGTCTAAGAAATCCTTGACTCCCAGTATTGTGTGACGTCGAATTTGTATTTTGAACAATCAAGAAGTATATGAATTCGGTACAACATCCTTTGATTTTTGTGAAAACTTTTCCGTCTATCCAATTATTGTTTGATTGATATTGGAAATTATCGCACAATTTGGCGCGCTATTTTTACTACCTTCGGTTCGTTCAACTTGAAAAACGGGAGCCCCAATTAAGATGAATAGCCCAAAGTCGGTTGCCGAACTGTTAAACTGCAGTGGTCCACCTAAAGAATGTGCCGAATTTTAATTGGCGGGTATAGTGAACTCAGTGTTTAGAATTTTGAACCAGCATTTATTATCAAGGACATAAATGAACGAAGAAATTGACTTCTAAAGCACTGGTCATAACTAAAATTTGACTGACGATGTAGACTTCTTAAACCGAATTGTTACCATGAATGAGACTTGAGTACATTTCTGCGATCCAGAAATAAAGCAACAATCGATGGAATGGCGACACTCCGGTTCTCCAAGACCTAAGAAGTTTCGTGTCCAAATATCTGCTGGAAAAGTTCTTGCTTCAGGGAATAACAGAATCGATTCAAATTCAATCGAATGCAAAAATTCAAATTTCAATCGATAGTTTACCCTGTCATATTAAGTATATCACGAAAATGTTTGATGGTAGTGGTAAAATGGAACTCGAAGTATGTAAATAAAAAAATGCTAAAATTTCAGGCTAGGAAATTTTCTCTACGGTTTCAGACAAAATTACAGCGAAAAAATCACAATACTGCCTTCTATCAGAAATGAATATTAGTTTACGCCCGTTATCGAAAGAAATTACTCCGTAAAAATAGTCGAAGTCAAGGAAGTGTATTTTCAAAATCGGTAGAACAAAATAAATAGATGTTATCGCTTGTGTCAGCAGATACAGTCTCTAGTCTTCATTTTCGATTAGCTGTGGCGCCGTTGAGGTAACGATAATTCAAGTCTCATCACAACAAATTTTCATTCTTGAAATAGTTTCTTGAGTATTCCGTAAATAAAATTAAACGTCTAGGAATAGCCCCTTCTTTCATAAATAACAGGTTTAGATATAATTTGTCAAGTAGTTATGGTGTTGACGAAACGAGTCGTAAGGTATGATTTTTTGGCGAGGCAACGAAGGTAAATCCGTTGTTCTTTGATCTTTGTAATGGCAAATGCTAACCAACATTTTCTCAAATGATCCACGTTTGTTTTCCTTAAGATATAGTTACTTCAAAATATAATGATTTCCAAAGATTTGGGACCAATGTTCTAATAAAGTTACGTTCGGAGTTCTAACTCAAAATAAATACCATTTTTCTACAAATGTCAAAAAATTACAAGGTTCGTGCATTGATAACAATGAAATAATTTGTGTAATTGATGACTTGTTTATTTTGTGGAAATTCATGATCACTTTAATGAATCGAAAGAAAAACAATTTTTGTCTTATTTCCACTAGTTTTTTATATATACGACCGGTTTCGGGCTTTATCCCATTATCAAGTACTTGATAATAAAAAACTAGTGGAAATAAGACAAAAATTGTTTTTCTTTCGTTTCATTAAAGTGAACAATGAAATACATATTTTGCGCACTGCATGTAAACTATATGAGATTTTTATACAGGGTGTAACATAAGTACGTTAAAATATTCAAGTGACGTATTCCTGAACAGAAGTAAAAAAGGGGTATGTTGCCCATATTTTCACGCGAGCCATTATGTTTTTCGGTCTAGTGACGATGTAAGTTTTCATAGTTTCGATGGGCTTCTGTGGGAAAATCTGTCAAAATCTCGATTTTTCCTTACAAGATTACATTCTAATTTTAACCCTTTAGCCACCTGCAAAACTGAAGCGTTTGGTATTCCGAAGCCAGGTTCTATTAATTAATAATTAGGTGAACACGGCTCGCGTGAAAATGTGGGCAACATACTCCTTTTATTTCTGTTCTCGAAAATGGAATTTCCTCTATGTACTCCCCAGGAGCCACTATTTCCCTCAATTTTACTCAACATCGATGTTCTTTCCAACCCCATTCTGGGCTTGTATGAGAAAATGGGGCACATAAATCTGTCACTATCTGACGGTCTATAATCAAAATTACAGAGACAATTTTCCTCATATTATACAGGGCAATTCAAATTCGACCCCCACCATTGGGATCTCCTAAACTACAGGAGATACGTCGAAGCTTAAATTGGGGCAAAGTTGCGTATTCTGGTGCTTAACAAAATACTGTTTTGAAACTTGGAAAATTCCGAGTATTTCCGGAAATATCGGGAAAAAACTGAAAATCGGAATTTTCGTTTTTATTTTTTCTATCGTTATTTGGCAATATAGCTCAAAACCAAAAGTACATTTTCATTGATACTTTTTTTCAGCTATACGTTTTCATGTTCAGATTTACTATCCGACTTTTCGTCTTCTGGCATTCATCATCAACTTTTTTTTCTGTTATGTGCGTGTTGAATGAAATGATATTTACAATGTGTGCTTTCATATGTTATACCATACAGTGTACATATTTTGTTTTTATGAAGACAAAAACAGTTAAGTTTGTTGATTGTCAATTCTTGTCAAGTCAATATATTTTCCTTTTCCCTGTTCTACTGTGTTTCTCTGATTCAAAAATACAACAGGTTATGGGCCCAGGTAGCTCAGAATAAGCATTATAAGAGAAAAGTAATAGTAACATCTTTCTTCAATGGCAGTATCCTTAACTCAAGTGGAGAAATTGGGCAAAAACAATTATGACACCTGGAAGTTGCAGATGGAGGCAATTTTAATCAAAAACGACCATTGGTCTCATGTAAATGGTGAAATGATCAAACCAGACGATCCTGCAGCAGCAAATGCATGGAATAAAATAGATCAGAAAGCCAGAGCAGATATAATTTTGTCAATGCAAGCATCCGAATTGAGTCTCATAAAGCAATGCAAGACCAGTAACGCAGTATGGGAAAAACTCAAGGAAGTCTTCGAATCTCGTGGACCAGCTCGAAAGGCAACTCTCTTGAAGCAAGTTCTCTTCACAAAAATGTCAGAAGGAAGTGACATGAAAGATCATCTGAACTCATTCTTCGACACTGTCGACAAAATAAAGGAAATGGGAATAACAATGGCTGACGATCTTCTTTCGATCCTAATATTATATAGTGTACCCAAAAGCTATGAAAATTTTCGTTGCGCCATAGAAGCAAGAGACGAACTCCCCAAACCGGAAGCCCTCAAAATCAAGCTCATTGATGAATTCATTGCAAGAAAAGGCAACGAAACTGATTCACAAAGTGCATTATATATGAAATCAAAACAATTTCCTAGAAAAGTAGTGAATTGGAAATCAAACTATGAACATTCTCAGTTGCGAAGCGAGAAGTCGGATGATTGTCTTCAGAAGCAAAACAAATTCAGATATAAGTGCAACTTTTGTCACAAACCAGGCCACAGGGGATCCGAATGCCGTAAAAGAGCAGCAAATAGACAAAGTTCATCAAATATTGAGGAAGAGGCACTAATGATTAAAACTTCAGAAGATCCAGCAATTAATGAAGAAATCGCGAGTATCCCAGCAGCTCTCAGTGCAGACAGTACCAAAATACACGATTGGTGTCTGGATAGTGGTGCAACGTCACATATGTGTCACGATATATCACAATTTTCCAATTTTATCCATGTCAGTGATCAGAAAGTACGTTTAGCAGTGAACAAAACGACTGAAATAATCGGGAAAGGTACCGTCCATTTAACTCTTTCCGAAGGTACAGAAACTAGAAATTTGAGATTGGAAAATACTCTCTACGTTCCTGAAATAAAAACCAACCTTTTATCAATTTCTAAAGCATCAGACAAAGGTCGCAAAGTTATATTTTCAAATATGGATGCAAAGATCGTCAATGAAAATGGTAAACTCATCGCCAGAGCTTTCAGAAAAGGTGAACTGCACTACATTCGAGCTGAATCAGAATGCACAGCCATAGCAAGTGAGGGAGTCAGCGATTTGCAAAAATGGCATCAGCGTTATGGCCACTTAAACGAAAATGACTTGAAGAAATTGAAAAACGAAAACTTAGTTGATGGAATATCATTCAATTCACGTGACCAGCTACCTACCTGCGAAGTTTGCATCAGGAGTAAACAACCAGCAGCAATTTTGCCGAAATCTTCCATGAATAGATCTAAAAACTTACTGGATATCATCCATTCAGATGTTTGTGGACCGATTAAAAGTAAATCCATAGGAGGTGCATTGTATTTTGCTACTTTTATTGACGATAAGTCAAGATGGGCTGAAGTATACTTCTTGAAAAATAAAAGCGAAGTCAAAGATGCTTTTTGTAAATTCCAGAAGTATATAGAAAAACAAACAGAACAGAAAATAAAAATTCTGAGAACAGATAATGGACTGGAATATTGTGGACCAGAATTTACGAAATACTTAGAAGGAAATGGTATAAAAAGGCAGTATTCAACACCTTATACACCACAACAAAATGGGGTTTCTGAAAGAATGAACCGAACGCTGGTAGAAATGGCAAGATGTATGCTACTTCAATCGAATTTACCGAATCATTTTTGGGCGGAAGCAGTTGCCACTGCAGCATATATCAGAAATCGGAGCTGTTCGAGTAGTCTGAACAACAAAACTCCATTTGAAGTTTTCAAAAATAAGAAGCCAACAGCATCTCATTTCAAAACTTTTGGATGTAAAGCTTTCGTTTTAATTAAATCACCCAAGGAAAAATTCCAACCCAGATCACATGAATGCGTTTTTGTTGGTTATTCATCAGACTCGAAAGCATACCGCCTGTGGGACCCAAATACCAGAAAAATTATAAAAAGTATAAATGTTAAATTTCTTGAAAACAGACACTCGACGAACGAGGAAACTCCAGACAATATCACCTTTTTCGAATTTCAACTCGAATCCGATGGCAGTTCTGGTAGTAATCAGGAAGAAAATCAATTTCAGAACACTGACAGTGTCATAGATGACAATGTCGCAGTTGACACAGAAAACTCGTCAGAAGATTGTATTATTTCGAATCAAGAATTGCCTGTTTTCAAAAGAGGGCAAGGAAGGCCATCATTAGTCAGAAACGGTTCAAAAGGAAGGCCCAGAAAAGTATATAATATGATACAAGTAAACTCAGAAGAAACTGCTCAGATTGGCATTGATGAAATGAGCAATCCAACTTTGGAGGAAGCTATGAGTGGACCTTTTGCAAAAGAATGGCGAAAAGCCATGGAACAAGAATTTGATTTATTGGTGAAAAACAATGCATGGAAATTAGTCGATCATCCACAAGGAAGAAAAGTCATAGGAAGTAGATGGGTACTAAGAATAAAATATAAAAGTAACGGAGAAATTGAAAGACTGAAAGCTCGTCTTGTAGCCAAAGGGTATAGTCAACAACCAGGAGTAGATTATCATGAAACTTCATCACCAGTTGCAAGGCAAAGTTCTATACGTACAGTTATAGCATTGGCATGTGAATTAGGTCTTAGACTCTATCAAATGGACGTAGTAATGGCCTATACCAATGGTGAATTGGATGAAACCATATATATGGAACAAGCTGAAGGTTTCGTTGTTCCGGGAGAAGAAGACAAAGTGTATTCCCTGCAAAAATCAATATATGGTTTGAAACAATCCGGTAGACAATGGTACAAAAAGTTAGACCAATACCTTCAAACGTTTGGAATGAAACCATTGAATGCTGATAAATGCATTTATATTTATCGTCAAACCGATTCATGCATTATAATTTGTGTATATGTGGATGATTTGGTTATAGCCACAAATTCTAACGACTTATATGAGAAACTGAAAAAGGAGTTGAATGCAGCATTCGAAATGAAGGATTTAGGCTTATTACATTATTGTCTGGGTATAGAATTTCAACAAGATGAATTAACAAAATCCGTTAGCATGTCTCAACGCAAGTATACTTTGGATATTTTGAAGAAATTCAGTATGCAAGACTGTAAGCCCATTCAAACTCCAATCGATACCAGCATCAAGTTATCGAAGGAGATGGAACCAAAGTCAATTGAAGATATGCAAGAAATGAAAAGTATTCCCTTCAGGCAAGCTGTTGGATCTCTCTTGTACCTGGCCGTTTCAACTCGTCCTGACATCGCCTTCGTAGTTAGTGCTCTCAGTCAATTTAATAATAACCCTGGGAAAGGGCATTGGATAGCAACTAAACGTGTGTTTCGATACCTGAAAGAAACAAGTTCCCTCGGATTACATATTCGAAAATCCGGATGTTCTCTTGAAGGATTCGTAGATGCTGATTGGGGTGGAGATTTGGATAATCGAAAATCATACACAGGATTTGCTTTCACTTTTGCCGGAGCCACAGTGTCATGGGAATCCAGAAAACAAAAATCAGTTGCTTTGTCGAGTACAGAAGCAGAATACATGGTACTTTCTGAAACTGCTAAGGAAGCGTTATACACGAGAAACTTTTTGAAAGAACTTGGGTATTTGGAAGAAGAGGCTGAAGCTACGATTCTATATTGTGACAATCAAGGAGCTCAAAAATTAACCAGGAATCCTGTCTATCATTCCCGTACAAAACATATAGATATTCGTTATCACTATATTCGAGAAATCTACCAAAATGAAGAAATAGATCTAAAATACTTATGCACAGAAGATATGACAGCTGATATCTTTACAAAGGCACTGTCCAAAGAAAAATTCAAGAAACACCTACGAAGTTTGGGCTTAGATGAGGTTAATCCACATTGAGAGGGGGTGTTGAATGAAATGATATTTACAATGTGTGCTTTCATATGTTATACCATACAGTGTACATATTTTGTTTTTATGAAGACAAAAACAGTTAAGTTTGTTGATTGTCAATTCTTGTCAAGTCAATATATTTTCCTTTTCCCTGTTCTACTGTGTTTCTCTGATTCAAAAATACAACAGTGCGCCATATTGTTTTTTATACAGAAAAATAGTGATTCTCATTCTGATTTCATTGATGTATAATTTGTTATGATTTGCACTTCTGAAACCACAGATATTTAAAAAAACAACTTCATCTGATGGTCATGACTCCATCGAAAAATTTTGTTTAATAAACACTAGTTGTCAGAACTCATTAAACATCATAAGTTTGCACAAATACTTCAGTCGAAATGTCCTCATTCTCAAATGAAGAAAAACGAGATATGTTGCAACTTTATTATAAACTTGATAGGAATAGTAGGTACGAAAACAACACAAATTTATTTTGAATTATATTCGGAAAGACAACAGCCGGATAGAACATTATTCGGAATTTTGGGCAAACACTTGGCTGAGTACGGTGCGTTTCAAAAAACAAGAATGGAATCATGAGCTTGTAAGAAATGCACAAAAAGTATTACAACAAGTGTTCGAAATGATGGTCTTCCTCTTGAATACATAACAGAGCTCGTCGTCTCAAACAATATCCCTTCTTCTGATAGACCTGAATTGCGTGATGATATTGAACCACTTTTTTTGAATTCCCTCCAAACGCTTGTCTGTGGCACATCCATTTCTGCCGAGACTTGATGTGTTGATTTGGAAGGATATGCATTTATCCAAAAAAGTACCAAAAATAATTATACTTCTTCGAATATGGAATGAACAATTATTTTACCTCGGCTAATAAGTTACGTCTAATATTTTGTTCCATTCTGCTTCCATATTTCATTCTTGGTTTTTGAAACGCACCGTACTCAACCAAGTGTTTATCCAAAATTCCGAATAATGTTCTATCCGGCTGTTGTCCTTCCGGATATAATTCAAAATAAATTTGTGCTGTTTTCGTACTATTCCTATCAAATTTATAATAAAGTTTCAGCATATCTCGTTTTTCTTCATTTGAGAATGAGGACATTTCGACTGAAGTCTATATAAACCTTTATTGGTAACAGGTGACACATACACTTTTTTACTCTTTCTACATTCAATATAACAATATTTTATTCTCCATAATTTAAATTAGCTGAAGTTGAACATATTTAGGTTTGAAACATGTACTACCTACTCTAAATAATACCTCTCAACTGACAGATAGTTGTCGCTGTTCCACCTGATGCATATCTTTTAAGGTTGAGATTAAAATTGTGGAGATGACTTTGATTTTTTCTGCATCGTATATCCTCACCACTCCACTTTGAGATACAATGGACTTCTACCACAGGTTGATTTAAGTATTTGTTAACATTTCAAATTAACTCAATTTTTCACATCATTCAATGTTATAACATTTGCATACAATTTGGGTGGGCGAATTTAGCCGTATTCGAAGGACAGGTGACGTCATTGACGTCAGAGAGGGGGGGCACCGGGTACCGATCCAACAAACCACTTTTTTTCCTGATAATCCAACTTAATTTACATGTCCCTTGAAGGGTAAATAATCGACCCTCCTAGTGTCATGGGCCGGCCTATTATGGATTACTTAAAAACGATAAAAATGGACAACCTACGAGGATATATTGAGAAATTCTTTGCCTATTATAGAACCAAACAAAATTTCAATGTCAAAATATTTTATTACTCAACATATTCTCCTCAATTGAATACATTTATTACAGCAAACCTGCAACGTCTCTAGACCTTTCAAAAAAAAAAATTTTTTTTGCTCTGCACCAGACCTCCACAGCTTTCATTACCTCCTCGTTGGAAGAAAATTTACGACCTTTTAAACTTTTTTTCAGTTGAGGAAAGAGATGATAGTCGTACGGAGCCAAATCTGGTGAATAAGGGGGGTGTTCTAGTAATTCAAACCCTAAATCACGAATTTTTTGCATGACAACATGAGTTTTGTGTGCAGGGGCGTTGTCCTGCAAAAACAAAACACCTTTGGATAGCTTTCCGCGTCTTTCCTCTTTAATTTTTTCCCGTAGAGTGGTCAGTAATGTCGAATAATAATCTCCAGTTATTGTTCTACCCTTATCCAAAAAATCAATCAGGTTTTAGTCCATGGCAATCCCAAAAAACTGAAGCTAGAACTTTTCCAGCAGATTTTTGGACACGAAATTTCTTAGGTTTTGGAGAACCGGAGTGTCGCCATTCCATCGATTATTGCTTTGTTTCTGGATCGTAGAAATGTACCCAAGTCTCATTCATAGTAACAATTCGGTTTAAGAAGTCTACATCGTTTTCAAATCGAGTACAGATCAAGCGCGATGCTACTACCCTTGCACGCTTTTGGTCAACATTCAAACATTTGGGGATCCATTTTTCAGCAATTTTTCTCATGTCCAAATTGACGTGAACTATATGATGAACGCGTTCGTATGAAATATTCAGTGCTTCAGATATCCGTTTTAGCACAATTCGACGGTCTGTTAAAATCATGTCATGAACTGCATCGATATTTTCGGGGACTGACACAGAAAGTGGCCTTCCCGATCGGTCATCATCTTCAATGGAAAATTTACCTCTTTTAAAGCTTGCAGTCCAATTTTTCACGATCGCATACGAAGGATATTGATCACCAAGGGTATTAAGCATGTCTTCGTAAATCTGCTTACCTTTTAACCTTTTTAAATACAGGCACTTGATGATGGCTCGATACTCCAATTTTCCGATTTTCACAATATCGGTGGACATATTTTTTCTTTTAATTTATTGCGATACTTTTTTGTCGTCAAACTTTACACTGATACTTCTAATGAATTATTGTTCGTTGCTATGGTAACGCAATATTTTGTTTATGCAGGGAACTGGTCTAGGCTAACTAGATATCAACACATCCTCGTATTTCATGTTTGCTTGCACTCAAATGGCCTTGTCTTAGTAGAGTTGCTGATCCAAGGTACAATATAATTAATTTTTAGATTTCGTGTCATGTGTTGTTTTTATGAATTTATAGAAAAATTTCATCCAAATGTTACTTATTTTCCGAAAAATGTAACTTTTGAGATATTGCTATTTTGAAATAATTCTTTTTATTCAAGAAACTGAAGATCATTCAGTATTTCTCCTATGAGCTAAGAAAGTTTCAAGACGAGTCTAAGTTGATGACAACTTTTTTTTTAAAGATCTCCAATAATTTTTCTTTGCATTTGTTGCGTACTTTTTTAATGTAGCTGTATAAGTAATTCTTTATTAACGGCGCTTTTATATGCCATAAACTAAAAATAGTTTTACTTTTCCTTTTCAATAAATGCAACTGAAGGTTTTTTTGAGATAATATCTACCAAAGCGGTTCGAACCGAAGCAATGAAGTTATGATTTCCGGAAAAATATAATGTTAATTGCTTTTTTATTACCCATAATTACCTATTTACCAGCACTTGGTAATGACACAATTGCAATCATGATATCTGGGCATGGCAGCTGGCATTCATGAAATAATGTTCACACTTTCGATCCATAAAATTCTTGCAGACTCGTAGAGAAGTCAGTTATCATATAATTGATGTGAGGATGGAAAATTAACTTGCGCTAGACAGGTTCAAAGGAATTAAACAGAAAACATAAATTAATATGGTCGACGTCCAATTCAAGATCGTATTTTAGCTCCCCCTCAAGTACGTATAACAGAAACATTTAACAGTGAAATATTCGCTAATTACTACAATTTTACATTTAGAAGTTTGTTGAGTTTTTTTCTATTTTCAAGTGGGCAGTAAAGAACATTCCTTGAATTCCTGTGGTAGCTTGTTGAAAGCCCTCAAGCCATTGTTATCGAGACAATTAAATTCAACAATATCTTTACTGTATAATGATAACATTGATATTGTTTATTCACAAAAAATAATTGTAAAAAATTCACAAATTTACAATGGTCAGATACAATTAGAATACAATTATTCAGCTTTCTGCAAATGAACTGAGAAACCACAAATGATCTGGCTTTCATTCCAATTAGAGGAAATTTTATAATTTTTGCAGATGATGCTATCCTCTGGCAATAAAAAAATACCCAGCATTGCTGCGATTTTTCTTTGCTCAAATACTCTTGTGCAGAGTGTATACTGTCGTATATTCAAACTCTAATTCACTCTAAAATAATTTATTTAACGAAACACAATGATTCACAATGCTCTAATTTATATAACAATCACTCTACTATTTATATTCGACTTTCACTTCACTGACTGCCCGTCTGTCTGCTGCGTCGTTCTTTTTATATTCACTGTTGACTTCTCCGAATGCTCTGGAATTCTTCATCGAATTGTCCGGATCCATCGAATCATCCAGATTCTTCTCGGTACATAGCGTATCGAAGGTCATATGCGGCCTGCGTTCAGGCCCGGCATCGCCCACAGCTTCGCTACAATACACTACCTTCTTAAAACCGTAGTGCCTTTCTCTGCTCTCAGAAGGGTTATTTGGGAACTTGGCAGCTTGATGTTGTTTGAATAAAAATGCTTTTGTGATAGAATGTCAAATTTCAAGAAAGAGAAATGTGAACGCCAGAGTAAAGTGTATATAAAAATTTTAATAAAAATGTAAACGACTAAATATGTGAAACACATCCCTAATTAAATGATACCTGAATACTTAAAACTCTAAGAAATTTTATATGCAACCCCTTTAAATTATTTAATGCACGGTCAATCATCTGTGTGATGACTTCATATTAGAGTAGCCTTTCACCACCTTGTGCAAACTATTTCAACTTCATTGTAGCATGTTATGCGCAGTAGCATTCCTGTCTTAATCTAAGAATCTTAATCTTTCATTCGAATTAAGGTAAAGTAAGCTTATCGGGCTCATTCTCGAAACAAAAAGAAAAGTGGTGTTACTTACGTAGTTTTATCTCCTGAACACGAATCCGAAAGAAATTCGTGGGGGTCAGATACATAAAACAGTTTTGTCCAGTAGTTTTTTGAGTATTGGGAACTTGAAGATAATTTTTTCTTTAGCTCTTGAACTACAAATACTAGCATGCCAAATTTAGTGGTGCTACAATCGATCCTTGTCTCAAAACCTTATAAATAGTAATAATAATACTCCCTCCCCAGGTAGCACATCACATCGGCTGAATCTTGGTTCCATATTGGGCCAATATAGATATATTGTAAATGAAAAATCAATATTGGTCCAATATGGGTAAATATTCAAAAAACAATATTATATTAATAATATTGGTGGAATATTGATTGAACTAGTTTTGAATGTAAATTATCACACGAAATATTGGGTCAATATTGTTTGAATAATTTCTACCAATATCTATAATACAATATTGGTTATATATTGTTTTCCACATCTAGAATAAATGTTGCAATCCAAATATTCCAGTCATATCGATTATAGGGAGAAAAAACTATATTGTTTTTCCAAGTTTGTTAGAATATTGGTTGATTATCATTTCCACTTTATTTGACAAATTGTAATAACTCATATTGAGTCAATATTGGTTGAATGATATTTACCAATATCGATAAAACAATATTGTCTTCACATCGTTTTTAACATCTAGAATAAATATCGCAATCCCAATATTCCCCTAATATCGATTCTAGGAATAAAAACTATATTGTATCTCTAAGTGTGATTACACATTGGTTGAATATCATTTCGCCAATATTCAACAAATCTTATTAATTAACATTGGGTCAATATTGGTTCAATAATATTTATCGATATCGTTAAAACAATATTGTCTTCATATTGTTTCCTTCATCTAGATTGAGATGAAATTTGAATATTGACAGAATATTCAATGAAACATATTGAAATTATATCATGATCAAACTTGGATAAAGATCCGCTAGGTGGCTTTACATATAAAACGTCTTCTAAAACCTACGAAAGTATATTAAATACCTACTTCCCATAACTTGCTTCAAGACAGCTCACTCAGTGGTTATGGCGATCAAAAGACTCTGGTGTCACCTTCATCAACTGAAGGACATTTAATAGTTTACCAAGGTATATTGATATCCACCAATTTATCCAAATATTGTACCAATATCGATAAATATTGTATCAATATCGATAAATATTTTGAGGCCATTATTGCTTCAAGAATATTCCACCAAAACTATTTTTAAAATATTCAAACAATATTCGACCATATCGCAAAATGTTCAAATTTTACTTCTCGACAATATAACTTTTGAATATTGTGCCAATATTGTCAGAATATTGTATCAGCGATATTGTACCAATATCGCCGAACATTTTGAGGCCAATATCAGTTCAAGAATATTTCGCCAATATTATTCAAGTGATATTGGACCAATATCGCCGAATATTCACATTTTTTTTCTCGCCAATATTGCATTTAAAATATTTTGCCAATATGTTCACAATATTGTACCAATATTTTACCGATATAGGTGTGCTACTTGGGTCATAAACACACGAAGAGTGTACCCAAAGGCATAGCCTGTGCGGGTAAAGGAAGGCTATTATTAATATTGGCCGTGGCTGGCTGGCTGAATACATATATTTGATGTTATTATAAGAAAATGAAATATCCGAAACAAAAGTATTTTTTCGAAGAAATTTGGTTTGTCCGTATCATTTTTCAAACTTTCACCTGTTATCCTATTTAGGGAAAATAAAGTCTCTTTTCAATATTAGTATAAGTAAACTCAGTCCTATAATTAGGCTCTTCATATCTGTTCGTAAATTATTATTGTTGAACAAACCAAATAGTATTATCTGGGTATGTGTGGACGACCTCTTAGATATCAAAATATTTTTCAATACCGCGAATTATGTAATCTCACGCACGACAAAGTGCTTCCTCCAGTGACGAATTCTATATTATTAATATTTGTTTACCACAGTTATTTTTATAATTTTGGTTTATTAACAATGAATGATAAAATTGGGTTACAAAATTCCTTCATATGAACATTATGAACTCATGATGAGATAATATACATTTGAGTTTCTTTAGGACAAGGGATGGAATGTGGGTTGGTTTCATTATTTATTTTCTACTGAAGAATGTCATATGGACTGTAAACTAACATTATCTAACGACTTATCGTAACCGAATCAAGAATAAGGTTATTCTGAAAAAGAACAAAGAAAAATTCAATTCTCTGCAATTTTTAATCACGACGTTTCAACTGTTAAAATCTACAGTCGTTATCAAGTGTATAATGCGACAATCTCAATGATACTTCTTATATATGCTATGGATAATTTTGTGTCATTAGCCTAGGGGTAATTTGCTGGTGTTCAGGAAAGCTTGTTAATTACAGTGCCGGGCCCCTCGCAATTTCCATAAACTTCACAATGGAAAAGGAGACCCAAGATGGTTTACCTTTTCTAGACGTGAAAGTTCAAAAGAACAATGATAAGTGCCAAATATCAGTGTAAAGAAAGCCGACTCATACCGGACAATACCTGAACTTCGAATCGAACCATCATGGTGCTACAAAGAGAGTTGTTCGATCGCTGGTGGATCGTGCCTACAACCTAAGTAACACAGATAAAAGTCTTAACATCGAATTGGACAATATCAAGAAAGATCTGCGACGAAATGTGTACCCCAAAAAACATATAGAAGAGGTTCTAGCCCGCAGGGGGGATAAGAACAAGAAACCAGACGAGCCGACACAAGCCACCCTGTGCGTTTCGAATGTTAGAGGTCTATCGGAAATAATAAGGCGAATTGGGTCGAAATACAAAATACTGACATGTTTCAAGTCAGGTAACACTATTCGCAGCCATCTCACAAAGACGAGACCACGTAACGCTAACATTGACTCCAAAAACTGCATCTACCGCATCCCTTGTGAATGCGGTGAAGCTTATCTTGGAGAAACTAAGAGACCACTTAGCGTTAGAATCGCTGAACACAAGAGAAACACTCAACGAGGAGAAACATCAAAGTCAGGGATAGCGGATCATGTCTGGACGACCCAACACAACGTAAAATGGACTGAAGCCGAAGTCATCCATAAAGAAGAGGGCTGGTATAGAAGGAAGTTTAAAGAGAGTGCATATATTATAAACAACAAAGTCTTCAGTCAAGCTAGCATAGAAATCCGTAATGTGTGGAAACCCTTAATTAGTGGCATGGATCAATTGAAATTGCGATAAGAATTAACAATGCTGTACCGGAGGGGCCCGGCACTGTAATTAACAAGCTAACCTTAACACCGGCAAATTACCCCTAGGTTAATGACACAAAATTATCCATAGCATATACAGGGTGTCAATTTGAAAACTTTCCACCCTTAATATCTTCCTTCCAGTAAACAATATGAGTAATCGAAAAAACAGGTCAATTTTATTGTCAAGGGGGACACTTTCAAGGACTATTTGTAGCCCTCGTGGTTCAACCCCCTAGGAGGGGTAGATGTTACCCTTAAAATTTTAAATGGGAAGGGGGGTCAAGTGGCACATCATTTTGATGGGCGTTCAATTCTTATTCCAATGGAACCCTGACTTATTATTTTTTGATGAGCATTTTCTGAAAAATTGCGTTCTAAACTAACAGAAGTAATTATTAGAACGCCTATACTGAGATGCATGGTTTGGCCAGAACTGGTTAGAATATTAGGTGGTACCGTTCCAACCCTTTATTAGGGGTAACATTAGCCATTAGCTCCAAACACTTTACATAAAAAAGTAGTCTAATAGTAAAACGTAGATGGTAGTAAAGTTGTGTTTATTAAATGCTGAATTTTTAAGTGTCATCTCAGAAATTGTACAGATAGCCTTCCTTTTCTGCTACTTCTGCTGTAAAAAGTTTCTGTTTTCCGGTAAAAAATTGGTTAGCAAATTTGAACTATGTGGTAGTATTGTGAATACCGTTGTACCTATTGGGCTGTTTAGGAATTACTTTAATAAGTGTATAAAAGTGTAAAAATGGTTTACATTCTTCAAGACAGAATTGAAATGATTGTAATTTATGGCGAAGTTGGAAAGTGCGCACGGAGGGCGGCATATCTTTTTAACGAAAGACATCCAAATTGTAATGTAAGTCACCGGTATGTGCTTGATTTGGTGAATAAGTTTTACGAAACTGGTTCAGTGACAAATAAAAAAAGAAATAACCCCAGAGTACTAAATGAAGCAGCTCAAATTGAAGTTTTGGGAACATTTGCTGCAGAGCCCACGAGCTCCTTACGATCAGTATCAGAACAGACGGGAATGTCACGCGAGACTATAAGAAAAGCATTGAAAATGCATAAATTTCATCCATATAAAATGCAGATTATTCAAGAGCTCCACGAGGATGATTATGATAGAAGAATAGAGTTTTGTGAAATCATGTCTCATCGAGTCAATACCATCCCTAATCTTCTGTTAAACATCTGTTTCAGCGATGAGTGTTCATTTTTTCTGAATGGCAATGTTAATAGACAAAATTGTCGCTATTGGAGTGACGAAAACCCACATATTTTTCGGGAAGGGCATACACAACACCAACAAAAAGTTAATGTTTGGGCTGGTATTCTTGGAAATGCCATTCTTGGTCCATTATTTCTGGAAGAAAACTTGACTGGCAATCTGTACCTTGATATGCTTGAAGAGACTATCGATCCTCTTATAACTCACGAGCTAGAAACTCAAATTGATGCAGAAGGTAATGAACTTTTGCAGGAGGATCTGTTACATTTCCAGCAGGATGGTGCTCCACATCATTATTTTCCTCTCGTCCGACAGTGGTTAAACGAGAGATTTCCGGGTAGATGGAGTGGCAGAAGGGGAGCAGTTGAATGGCCTTCGAGATCACCGGATTTAACACCCTTAGATTTCTTTCTTTGGGGGCATCTTAAATCCGTTGTTTATAAAACACAACCTTCTGATATTGACGAACTTAAAAGACGAATTACAGCAGCATGCCGGTCAATTCCTAGTGAAGTTTTCCGTAATGTTAGAGGGGAGTTCGAAAACAGACTGTATTACTGTTTAGAGCAAAATGGACAACATTTCGAACAGCTAATAAGATAAGCGTAAGTAGATTTTACGTTGGAAATGTCTTTCTCGCAAATTAAATTTTATTGTGTAGAAGGAAAATAACCACCAAATAAAAAATCCCATACGTAATAAATTTATTCCTGTCATTCAAGGGTTGGAGCGGTGCCACCTACTCTTCTAACCATTTTTATTAAAGGGAGTCAATACAATAATGCATCTCAGTATAGGCGTTCTAATAATTACTTCTGTTAGTTTAGAACGCAATTTTTCGGAAAATGCTCATCACAAAATAATAAGTCAGGGTACCATTGGAACAAGAATTGAACGCCCATCAAAATGATGTGCCACTTGACCCCCCTTCCCATTTAAAATTCTAAGGGTAACATCTACCCCTCCTAGGGGGTTGAACCACGAGGGCTACAAATAGTCCGTGAAAGTGTCCCCCTTGACAATAAAATTGACCTGTTTTTTCGATTACTCATATTGTTTACTGGAAGGAAGATATTAAGGGTGGGAAGTTTTCAAATTGACACCCTGTATAAGAAGTATCCTTGAGATTGTCGCAATTATACACTTGATAACGACTGTAGATTTTAACAGTTGAAACGTCGTGATTGAAAATTGCAGAGAATTTTTCTTTGTTCTTTTTTAGACATTGAAAGTCCAGAATAACCTTACTCAAAGTGAAACATTGTCAACCACTTTCAAACAAACGAATCAAGAATCTTATTGAGACCAGAGCTGTGCTGAGCATTGTGCTTAATGATTATCTAAGAGCTCTATAAGCACTTTCAAATTGGTGCCCAGTGTCTAGTGCTCTAAGCAATTTATGTGTGGATATTTTTCAGGCAACTTTTTGAAAAATGAAAATCAAAAATTTTCATTTCAAAATTTTTGTCTGTTGATATTTTCCATTCAGACTCACTGAATATACTAATCTGGCCATTCTGAATCGATTGACATTCGCAGAATTGCCTAATCTTTTACTATTCTCGAATTGAAAAGTTTGAATCGAGTGGAAAGGGGTTTTCCCTCCATTTTTTTCAGATTTTCGGACTCAGTTTCATAAAATCCAAATGGATCTGCAGATTTTGTATTTTTGTGATTTTTACAACTTTTTTCGAGTGAAATTTTGTTTCGGTTAACTTGAAATTTTCAGAATATACTAATTCCACCGTTCTGAATGGATTGGCGTTCGCAGAATTGCTCTACCTCCAACCGTTCTCGAATTGAATGGTTCATATCGAGTTGAAAGGGATTTTTCCAGCCAAATTTTTTGTTCTTCAGATTTTCGAATCAGATTCGTTAAAACCAATCTTTTTTGTAGATGCATACGAAATTTTATGCAATAGAAGTTTTCACAGGCTTTTGACGGAACCTATGCAATTTAGAATTTTCAACCTTTTATTCCGTTTTCCTGCTGAATTATATCTGAGCATTCACAAATCGAATATTCTCGGAATCAGCGTGAAATTTCACGTTTATAGTGCGAATTTCAAATGGATCTACTGATTTTGCATATTCGGTGATTTTTTTGAACACTTTCACTTATGAGATTAGCATTCTAGAATAAGATATAATATACAGGGTTATTCAAAATTCGATGTAAATATTTCAAGGGCGTATTGTTGGGATCAAAATAAGACTTTTTCTTCAAATCAACATGTGTCCTAAAATGCACCCCCTCCGAGCTACAGCCCCTGTAATTTAGGAAAAAAAACGAGATTATCTAAAAGTCTTATTTTGATCCCAACAATACGATTTTGAAATATTCACATCGAATTTTGAATAAATTAGCTAATACATGTTTTGTTAGTTTGATATTGTGAAAATACCCCTCTTTCGTTGATTACGATTTTCCGGCCAACGGTTGGTTGTACGATAAAAATGCAAGGTACCGAATTCTCAGTTTTTTCTATGGCCAATAAGATTATGCTATTCGAATTCGGAGTTTCTCTTTTTGAACATAAAAATTGGGCCAATAAAAGTGTGGACCCCCCTCCAACTCCCCCAAAACTGGGTTTACATAATTTTTGAAGCAAAAAAAGAATAGAGTGCCTAAAATAATAGGGGTATGCCAATTTTCAGAAGATTCGATTCGTTATTATAGTCATAGTTAGATAATCTTGTTTTTTTTCCTAACTTACAGGGGCTGCAGCTCGGAGGGGGTGCATTTTAGGACACATGTTGATTTGAAGACAAAGTCTTATTTTGATCCCAACAATACGCCCTTGAAATATTTACATCGAATTTTGAATCACCCTGTATATTTCTATGAAAATACTCATTTTCATGGGAGTTCAAGCCAATTATTTTTCTGGAAAAGAATTCAATTTCATTAATAGAAATAAGTGAAAGAGTGGATAATTTGTATCATTGCAATAACACAATTATTATGTATATGTATGTATACAAAATGTTATTTGAACAAAATATCATAGAGAGCGCTTCACTGCCTTTGAGGTGAAAATGTGTTTGATGTGAACCATTTTGAATTTCCTTTTATGTTATGAATAATGCGGTAAAATACTTCAACATTGCTTTTGTATTAATTTTTTAATTATTTTGGGAACAATTTTTTTTCTCCCATCGACTTGAACCTACTAATTTGCTTTATCTCTAACCGTTCTCGAATTGAATGGTTCAAATCGAGTTGAAAGGGGTTTTTTCGCCAAATATTAATTTTTTTATCTTGTTTGGACTCGGTTTCGTAAAATTTTATCATTTTTGTAAATGCACACCAAATTTCAAATGGTGTTCAATACAATTGAAGATTTCGTATGCTTTTAAAAGTAGGGTATGCTTTTCTGGATTCCATGCTTCCGGTCATAAGACTTTGCACACTTCTATAGAAAAGAAATATTTTCCCAAAATTTCATTTTTTGAACCATTCCGGAACATCTTCAAATAATTTTTTTTACAGCAGAGTTTGTGAAGGCAAAACATGATGAAATGGACATTTTGGCAACACAGCTCATGTGCATATCCTGGGTTTCGATGAAATTGTAATTGAATGATGGTTTTTCGGGTTTTTAGGCCGACGTTTATTTAGAGAAAATCTCGACGTTTCGCCTACACGAGTGGTTGGCATTTTCAAGAGAAATGTTTACAGTTTCGATCACTGAACACTACTTGTTTGACAAACAAGTAGTGTTCAGTGATCGAAACTGTAAACATTTCTCTTGAAAATGCCAACCACTCGTGTTGGCGAAACGTCAAGATTTTCTCTAAATAAACGTTGGCCTAAAAACCCGAAAAACCATCATTCATTCAACGATGGCTGCGAAAGCCTTTCACAATTTGGAAATTGTAATTGTTGCTGAAACGACCAAGTACAATTAATTAGTCATTGCAATGATTAAAAAGCAATGTTGCCAATTTACAATGATTGATAATAACTTATTAAATAACATAACTTCCCTAGATCGAAAAAAATTAAAATGTACGACTACGCGTTAAAAACAATTTTGTTGTTTCGATCACTTTCTTTTTGTTAGGAGTTCATTGCCGAAAATAACTTGAATAGACAAGCAGTATTTATTGAACGAACAAAATAGAAAACATAAACTTCGGTCGAATACTTTTTTGTGTATCGGAAAAGTGTATCAGAATTAATTCGACATTGTGATTGAATAGGTATGACCGAGGGGGAAGTAACTAACCATTTTTTGTACACCCAATAAAAATAATGCAGTAATTAACTCTAATGAAAAATAATTACCATTAATAATGTTATAATATTCATCGGAAAATCACTGATTAAAATCCGCGTCTGCTCAGCGATCACCGAGGCGATCACTTACCGATTGTCAGACGGCATAAATTTGCCAACTTGGAACCGAAAAAAATCATATCACGGATCCCCAGAAACATATATTTCGATTTTAAGTTGAATATGAAATGATTAATGAAGTAAGGAAAATGTTATGATGTACACCTAATGAAAGAGTTACTTCCCCCTCGGTTATGACTATCACAAATATTTCGTTTGGAAGATGTTATGTTCAACGAACTAACTTGTGTATTATCTCAAAATTCACTGAATTGGTTGGACAAAACGATGTTTTTCAGTACTTTGTGAATTCGATCCGAAGATGCTCTGAATGAATTAACAAAATATTTTGTTCGTTGGAATCAAACTCTAATCAAAATAATGAAAGGTTATGTTGAAATATCAAATCAAATGATCGACTGAAACATCTGATGTTTTCAAGAAGACAAAACGAGATTCTCTATGAACAAAACAAATACTCAATGGGAAGCAAATTACATTCAATCTAAAAGGAATGCAGAGATGCAAATAAATGACAATATCTGTTTCATTCTAAATAATATTAGACACTTTATTCGACTTGAATGAGATTCTGTTAATTCAACCATATTTTTTCTGCGTGTACAGGGTGTCCCAAATTCGAGCCTCATCATTGGGATCTCGGAAACCAGAAGAGATACGAGGTCGGTTAAATGGAGGCAAAGTTGCGCAATTTGGTGCTCATTGAAACGCCGCTTTCATATTTGAAAAATTCCGAATACTTCCGAAGATTTTTGGAAAAAACCGATTATTCGCGATTTCATTTTTATTTTTTTGTGACTCTATTTGAATAGATATAACAAAACAAATTTCACATTCTCGTTACTACATTTTCTGTTCTACAAGATGGTGTTATCAGATTTTCAAACAGACGTTTCGTATTTGAGCTGCCATCATCAACTTTGTTTTTCAAATACGGCCCTGGATTTTTTATTATGGATTTTAAAATCTTCTAATGTCCTAAAACGAATGATGTATCGCACTTATTCGAAAAGTTTATATTAGTAGCATTTTCCATAAGAACTCATGTGTTACAGAGAGACAGAGAAAAGATTTTTGGAAAGATCTTAGCAGGACATCGTTAAAATAATTTTTTCGAAAAATAACGATACATCATTGTTTTAAGGACCTCAGAAGCTCCTAAAAATTGATATAAAACAATGTTCAACAATGGGCGTGATGTTTTAATTATTCCAAAAAAAGTCAAACAAAAACTATAAAATTGAATACCCAATGAAAGTTAAAGCAAATATTCAAATTGTAATCCACCTGCTTGAATGCATTTTCGTGTCAGTCTGTGAAGTTTATGGATGGCACGCTGAATGGTCCTTGCAGGGATAGCCCTGATCTCCCTTATTAGGTCTTGTCGTAATACTTCAAGATTTTGTGGCGTGTTTCGATAAAGACGGTTTTTGAGAAATCCCCAAAGAAAGTAGTCTAGAGGGTTTAGGTCGGGGCTTCTAGCTGGCCATCGTACGGGACCTTGGTTTCCAATCCATTTATTAGGGAATAATTCATTTAATAAATTTTTAACACATCTCCCATTAAGAGGTGGTGCACCGTCTTGTTGCCACCATAGTTGACGTAATACGCCCAAAGGTTTTTCCATTAAGGAATCCAATATATTGGTCCTTATTAATTCTGCATATCTATCGGAATTTAATTTTCCTTGAATAAAAAACGGGCCGATAATTTTATTGTGCCACATACCGACCCATACGTTAAATGATTGTCGTCCCTGAGGTCTTACTTCTTGATTCTGCCTTGGGTTTTCTATTGACCAATAGTGTTCGTTATGTCTGTCAAATAGTCCATCTGTTGAAAAACTGCATTAATCTGTCCATATAGTTTTATTTAGGAAGTCATCATTTTCATTAATTTTATTTTGCAACCAGTTACAAAATTCTAATCGTCTCTTAGCATCGCCTGGTCTTAGTGTTTGACTAATATGCATTTTGTAAGGTTTATATCCACGCTTATTTAAAGTTCTCCAAACTCTCATTCGCGGTAATCCTACTTCTTCTGAGAAAACTCTAACTGAAGCTCGAGGATTATTATTGGCCTTAAAAAATAATTTAAAATTATTCATTTTACTTTCTACTTTGTAACAGTTTTCAAACTTACAGTGTTCAAGATAATTTGTTCCTCTTCTGGATCGATTCGTGTTCCATATTCAACCCTTGGCTTAACAAAACTTCCGTACTGAGCTAAATTATTATCAATATTAGCAAAATAACTATAATGCGGCTGCCGTCTTTCTGGATATTCCAACAAATAGCGCTCACAAGCCATTTTTGAATTTCGAATCGAAATATAATAAATCCTTATCATGTCTCGTTTTTCTTCGTTAGAAAAAGTCATTTTCGTTTAATAAGCGTTAACGATTAGTGAACGAACAGTGAGCTGTCAAAATATTGTATAATTTAAACATTAACAAATGAACTAAGATAGCCAGAATGCACGATGCACAGTCACTTTGATAAAATGCAATTATTTTTGTAAATATAGACTAGGGCCTAGAGTTTGAGGGTGACACTTCAATTATATTATTTATTAACCACCCACTTTTATGTTAGTTTTTGAGTTTTATGCAGTGCGTTATGCAAAAAAAGTTTGTTTTAACTCTATTAAAAATCTAATTTTTGTCTCACTCTACTCAAGAGTTCTTATGAAAAATGCTATTAATATAAACTTTTAGAATAAGTGCGATACATCATATGTTTTGGGACACTAGAAACTTTTAAAATGTATAATAGAAAATCCAGGGCCGTATTTAAAAAACGAAGTTGATGATGGCAGTTCAAATACGAAACGTCTGTGTGAAAATCTGATAACACCATCTTGTAGAACAGAAAAAGTAGCAATGAGAATGTGAAATTTGTTTTGTTATATCTATTCAAACAGAGTCACAAAAAAATAAAAATGAAATCGCGAATAATCGGTTTTTTCCAAAAATCTTCGGAAGTATTCGGAATTTTTCGAATATGAAAGCGGCGTTTCAATGAGCACCAAATTGCGCAACTTTGCATCCATTTAACCTACCTCGTATCTCTTCTGGTTTCCGGGATCCCAATGATGAGGCTCGAATTTGGGACACCCTGTACATTACTTAATTTTAAGAATTCAAAATAATTAATTTTTTTTCAAGAACTGCTCGAATATCCCTATCAAAAGCATATCCTCCTTCACAGAATACACTAATTTGACCACTCTCAATCCATTGGCGTTCGCAGAATTGCCCTCAATAGGTTCTAAAGACCATGGGAGACTATACCAAGAAGCGAATTTAATCCACAAATCAAACTTTCAACCAATAAGGAATGATTCTTTTCTTGGGTTACGTCTTTCTGGATATCCATTGATGAAGCCGTAACCTTCCGCCCACGTACTATTGGCTCACCCTGTATATTGGCCTGAGATGTCAGTTAAAACTTCAAAATTTACATGAAAAGTGAATCAATCCAATGCATCAATGAAATCAATATACTTAGTTCAAGTAAAACGGATTCATTGATTGGAACAAAGCATTAATCAAGATTCATATTCTTATCGAAAATACACTGGTCCAATATTTTTATTTAATCACATCGTTGACGAACCTTGAATGAAAGTAGTCCACAGTGACTTTCATAAGGTAACTACTTTGAAAAAAAGATTTAATCCATTTTTAGTGATACAATAAAATACCTCACAGAGTTTTGTAATCGTTCCAATATAAAAAAATCTGTTTTTCTTAACTATAATAGTAAAGACATTTTCTTTTGTTTTCCAGGACAAGTACTTCAAGCCATTTTTCACGCTTCACACCACCTGTACGACAATTATGCCACCAACTCTAGTCTTCGTCGTATTGGCGTTAACAGTTTTTCTAATGTTATGTCCTTGCACGTAAGTATCAAATCATATCAGTTTCATTAACAAAGAGTGATAGTTCAACAAAACATACATAGCAGATCCATTGATTATTCTGTCATGATTTTATATACATGTATCCACACCCTTATATTTACGGGTGTGAAGTTATCCACATCCACAAATGTACACTGAGAAAAATATAAAAAAATCATAGAAGGCCCAAATGGCGTTGTAAACGTTTCTGCTCCGGATATGTTATGCAGAATGACCTTTTCTTCATCCCTGATACCACGTACAAGTTTTCCAGGCCGTCCGAGGGGGTGCAATTGGGGTGCGTTTTCGAAAAAAAATCATAGAAGGCACAAATGGCTTTGTACACCTTTCTGCTCGGGATATGTTATGAAAAACGCTCTTTCCTTCATCCCTGATACCACGTACGAGTTTTCCAGGCCGTCCGAGGGGTGCAATTGGGGTGCGTTTTCGAAAAAAAATCATAGAAGGCACAAATGGCTTTCTACACCTTTCTGCTCGGGATATGTTATGAAAAATGCTCTTTCCTTCATCCCTGATACCACGTACGAGTTTTCCAGGCCGTCCGAGGGGGTGCAATTGGGGTGAGTTTTCGAAAAAAAATCATAGAAGGCACAAATGGCTTTGTACACCTTTCTGCTCGGGATATGTTATGAAAAATGCTCTTTCCTTCATCCCTGATCTCACGTACGAGTTTTCCAGGCCGTCTGAGGGGGTTCAATTGGGGTGAGTTTTCGAAATAAATGCATAGAAGGCCCAAATGGCGTTGTACACGTTTCTGCTTCGAATATGTTATACAGAATGACCTTTTCTTCATCCTTGATACCACGTACGAGTTTTCCAGGCCGTCCGAGGGGGTGCAATAGGGGTGAGTTTTCGAAAAAAAATCATAGAAGGCACAAATGGCGTTGTACACGTTTCTGCTCCGGATATGTTATGCAGAATGACCTTTTTTTCATCCCAGATACCACGTACGAGTTTTCCAGGCCGTCAGAGGGGGTGCAATTGGGGTGCGTTTTCGAAAACAAATCATAGAAGGCACAAATGGCTTTGTACACCTTTCTGCTCGAGATATGTTATGAAAAATGATCTTTCCTTCATTCCTGATACAACATACGAGTTTTCAAGGCCGTCCGAAGGGGTGCAATTGGGGTGAGTTTTCGAAAAAAAATCATAGAAGGCACAAATGGCTTTGTACACCTTTCTGCTCGGGATATGTTATGAAAAATGCTCTTTCCTTCAATTGCACCCCCTCGGACGGCCTGGAAAACTCGTACGTGGTATCAGGGATGAAAGAAAGAGCATGTTTCATAACATATCCTGAGCAAAAAGGTGTACAAAGCCATTTGTGCCTTCTATGATTTTTTTTCGAAAACTCACCCCAATTGCACCCCTCGGACGTCCTGGGAAACTCGTACGTGGTATCAGGGATGAAGAAAAGAACATTTTTCATAACATATCCCGAGCAGAAAGGTGTACAAAGCCATTTGTGCCTTCTATGATTTGTTTTCGAAAACGCACCCCAATTGCACCCCCTCGGACGGCCTGGAAAACTTGTACGTGGTATCAGGGATGAAGAAAAGGTCATTCTGCATAACATATCCGGAGCAAAAACGTGTACAACGCCATTTGTGCCTTCTATGATTTTTTTTCGAAAACTCACCCCAATTGCACCCCCTCGGACGGCCTGGAAAACTCGTACGTGGGATCAGGGATGAAGGAAAGAGCATTTTTCATAACATATCCCGAGCAGAAAGGTGTACAAAGCCATTTGTGCCTTCTATGATTTTTTTTCGAAAACTCACCCCAATTGCACCCCCTCGGACGGCCTGGAAAACTCGTACGTGGGATCAGGGATGAAGGAAAGGGCATTTTTCATAACATATCCCGAGCAGAAAGGTGTACAAAGCCATTTGTGCCTTCTATGATTTTTTTGCGAAAACTCACCCCAATTGCACCCCCTCGGACGGCCTGGAAAACTCGTACGTGGTATCAGGGATGAAAGAAAGAGCATGTTTCATAACATATCCTGAGCAAAAAGGTGTACAAAGCCATTTGTGCCTTCTATGATTTTTTTTCGAAAACTCACCCCAATTGCACCCCCTCGGACGGCCTGGAAAACTCGTACGTGGTATCAGGGATGAAAGAAAGAGCATGTTTCATAACATATCCCAAGCAAAAGGGTGTACAAAGCCATTTGTGCCTTCTATGATTTTTTTTCGAAAACTCACCCCAATTGCACCCCCTCGGACGGCCTGGAAAACTCGTACGTGGTATCAGGGATGAAGAAAGGGTCATTCTGCCTAACATATCCGGAGCAGAAACGTGTACAACGCCATTTGGGCCTTCTATGATTTTTTTATATTTTTCTCAGTGTACATTTGTGGATATGGATAACTTCACACCCGTTTATATTTAATTGACAATAAAATAATGTGATTTTTTTTTGCTTCATATTATAGTACTCAGGTATACCTACATTTATGTTTTGATGAAACATTCGTATATCCATTTTCCACGGCTAACTATGGCCATTTGAAAAGTGAAAAAGTGGTAAACACATTAAGGATTTTTTCAACACAAAATTAACTTCAAATTCTGTTTCAGAATACTCTCAAACCCTTAGATCCCAAAGCTTGAATCAATTGATTATACATGGTGTCATTTGTAGCTGGCAATATGATCAACTCTAATTTTCATTATTTCTTAAGTTTTTACAAAATTCAAATAGATATTTAATTTATACTGCGAAAAATAACCAAATATTACTTTTCCATGGCAAACTGTGACCACTTGAATAGTGAAAAATTGGGAAAAATATATTAAGGATCTTTTATTGGAAAATTAACCCCAATTCCTGGTTTTTGAATGTCCCGGAACCCCAGAACTGCTGAATCATTGAAATATACAGGGTGTCATATGTTAGCGGACAATATCACCAACTCTTATTCATCCATAATGCTCCATAATTTCTTTATTTTGTCAGAAAGAGCCCAAAAAAGGTTCTATTACTACTGTAGAAAGTAAGAAGTATCAAGAGGCATAAGATGTCCGGAGGACTGCTCACTGCTAATATCCTATACAATAGGAAAAGTTGGATCGAAAATCCATCAGAAAACAACTACTTTCCTGGCTAATGCCACGACGAACATTGAATTACATCTGATGAAATTGATGGACTTCCGGCGCTGGGATGGCGCTCGCAGTTTGGAGTTAATCCACTGTGCGGGCGCGATCTCAGTTTCGGTCTTTAAATGGGAATGGTCGTCGATTCATTCGTTGCAGTCATTAGTTATTGACTGCTAGACCTACCCTATACTGATGAGGAGCAACACTCCGAAATCGATATATAGGTGGTCCGAATGTTTCTATGATCATTCCCATGCAACCAAGCAATTGCAGAGATAACCTTGTAGGAACTCTGCACGGAAATTTCATCAGATGTAATTCAATGTTCGTCGTGGCATTAGCCAGGAAAGTAGTTGTTTTCTGATGGATTTTCGATCCAACTTTTCCTATTGTATAGGATATTAGCAATGAGCAGTCCTCCGGACATCTTATGCCTCTTGTCATAAGCTCATTGTGAACTACAGATTTCTTTTCCGTAAGAAGTATCACTTTTTCACGCTAACTACGTCCAACTGAAAATTGAAAAATTGGGAAAAACATATTATGGATTCTTTTATTACTGAACTAATATCAGATCTCAATTCCTGAGAAATATATAGTGTGTCATCTACATATGGCAAAAGTTCAACTCCTAAATTGACTTATTTTCAATATTATTGCGCGTATCAAATTATTTCTCTACCGCAGCTGCAAATTCACATCAATTTATGATATTGGTATCTGCAGATGACTCGGGGATTAGATCTAAGAGATTTAGAGTATTTTGAACCAATTTCTGATGTCAGTTAAGTGATATATTTTCCCCAATTTTTCACTTTTTAGCTGATCATAGTTAGCCATGGAAAAGGGATGCTTTACACTCTGCAGTATTAATGGAATATTTCTGAGCTCTTTGTCACAACACAAGACATTTTCGAAATTATCCCGAGCATTATGGATGAACAAGAGTTGGTGAAATTGTCACCTACAAGGAAAAAAAAATTAATCGTAGCAAGTAAAATTTGCATACCACCAAGTGAAAATTTGCATACTACATGGGACAAGTACACGCTTTATTAGCCATTAGAAAACTTAGATTCCTGAATTTGATCACTTGCTGTTATTGATGTAATTTCAGGAACGCAATGTAACCTAACGATATTAAACTCTTTACCAGAAGCAAACTTTTTATTTTATATGTCTCAATCTACGTTTTATTTGCAGTAGGTGCTCAGTTTGATAACTACTAGTGACAAGTAAATTTACCATTTACCAATCTACTGAAAAATATATTAGTTGCTACTATACAGTATACTTCTGCAGCAACATTTTTAGATTATTACAGTAATTTGAGTTTACTTGGCCTTATCAAATGACTCACTTGTGGGTAGTTTATTATTGTCTTACCTTTAATAGCTTTCATTCCATCTTTGGTATCAGGATACAACGGACTCAATTGAAATATCCACTTGCCCTCAGTTTAGAGTTATTATTTCTTCAAAGAAGGATCATTTGTTTTTTATAAAGCTTTATTTTCAACACATTCGTTTCATTCTTGAATTTGAAATGATATGAAAGGTTCGGTTGCAACAAGGTATAGTTGTCGTCAAACATATAAGATAAATAAAAAAAGGCGCAAAAAATGGTCGATTAGCATGAAATTGACTCCCATGCCGCCAACCAGGGTCGGACTTGTACATATGCCGCTAAATATTGTGATGCGTGCAGATTATTCAAGTTAATTTAACAAAAGCACTGTAACTTTTGTATTCAGAATCATCCATTTTTATAATTATTAGTATCCTTAGATTGGGTAAACAACTGCCCCGTCGAAATCTAATTTGCTAATAGCTGGGCGTACCGCAAACAGCTGTGATTTCTATTATAACTACGCCCGACCCTGCATGGAAAAAACATTCCTAATTGCTATGCGGGCCTTTACATCTTCCGCGCTAAGTGTTACGTGGGGGCGATAGGTGGAATAATTTGAATAAAGGTAGATATGTCAATAATTTTATTTATTGATTTAGTGCGATTTTAGTCTGAAAAACTGTTTGGTTATTGACAAAATAGGAATTAATTTCCTGGTAGTTTCCTGAAGTTATGTAAGTATTGATATTGACTCACAATGATTTTAGCCAATATTCTCATGTGATTACCATATAAGGTGTGTATGGCGTGGTACTATGCATTTTTGGCAGAAATATATATTTTGTGATTGGTTTTTTGGAGGAAATGTGAGGACTAGCACAATATTTGCTCATACAGGATGATTCCTAAGGTGGACCGGTCCTTTCATTAATTTCTCACATTGCACAGAAAATAATGGCTATAGGTGAACATGTAAAAGACAACAATTCGTTTTTGAGATGCAGGGCGTTAAAGTTGAAAATTAATATTGAATTTACTTTAATTACTGAAGGATCACCAATCACATACTATTCAAGATATCCAACGAAGGCGATCCATTACATCCAGTGGAAATGAGATATAACCGGATGGTGGGAGTTAGACTGTATGTTTTTCACCCACCCAACTATTCAGAATATTTTAGGGAGTCACAAAATACCCAAGAGCAGATGAATAAATATATAATTGTACGAAACAGAATGCCAGTGTCCAATATTGATTATATTCCCAAATTTGATTTTAGGATATGAAAGTACATTAAATTTTATGTAAGAAATAAATATATGATTGCACTAAAACTTGATAGAAATCACCGATAAAAATCGAGAAAACTATATTTGGCACCAAAATTTAATGTAATTGTGTCGGATGAAAAGTCCGTTCAAGACACCCATATGATAAATATAATTTTGGAATTTTAACACAATTGATCATTGACATACCACACTGAGAGCTTCAATCAGAAAAAAATCACACATTGTGCATATCATCTATTAGAAAATCTTCAAACACGAAAGTATTATTCCAGTTCAAAGTGAAGTGATTTTTCGCAATAAAATCTGTATAAATAATGATAGCGTGGCAACGCACTATTCAATCTGAAAACATAGAATTACAGAGAGTTCATATAAATGAAACACAGAGCGATCAATTGGAAAGTTGAAATTAAGTGGGCCCTTCACGTGCAGTTTTTCGTGACTTCCAAAGTGACACTTCATCGCTCCACTCCAAATTCGAACGTGAAGTGTCAACATGCGCCTGGCGCTTCTCGCATCTGACGCGGCGCGAGACGTTCCAACCTTCTTAAACTTCTAGCGCGATTCGAACAGAGGAGTCATCCAAAACTGAAAGTGATGGGACAATTCCCGCGCCGCTCCGACTGTAGAGAAGAACAGTCGAATTGAATTGTAACGAGAAGACAGGTATAGTTGCTTCGAGTAGTCTTAATGTGATTTCGGCGCAAGTACCATTTTTGGACCAATACTCTGTGTCTTTCTTCTGGAATCTTCATTTTCTAATTTTATACATGCAATTTTTCTCTTTGAATGTAAAGAACACATCGCGAAAAAAGGCCCACTAGCTATAGAGAAGCTTCGAGGAATGAAGTTGGAGTACTATATTTGAATGTGCGTGTATTTTGGCATGCAACTTCGCTCCGAGAGTGACGCGAAGGGAGTGCGAGTCGGGAATCGAAAAATAACTGCACGTGAAGCTGGCCCTTTTTATTTTCATGGAAGACCATGTTGGTATATGCACTTATTTGAGAATTCCCTTCTCTAGATCACTTTTAAATTATCTGAACAAAAATATCTGAATTCCTGACAATCCAGATGTTGAGTCGTGAAGAATGCAGTACTGAATGAACACCCTGTATATACAAGAATGTCTTTTATTTGTAATTTTTTTGTTGAATAACTTTTTCATTAATGATAAATTGAATCATTATACTGCATATATTTTTTGAATTACTCGTATCTATGTACTTAGTATCGATCTCTAGTATACTCATTAATCTAAATAAAATTGGATTAATTAATCCTCTGTCAATAATGAATTTGATGCAATTGAAAAATTCTTTACCCATGGCGAAGTTACCTATAATGCACTAGCTATTTCAAACTCTTGCACCACTTGCCCCCACATTATGTGGCACGTTCCAGGGAAAGATAAGACCATTTTTTGCGGCTTTTTTTATTTATCTTATATGTTTGACGACAACTATAGCAATGATTCAGTTTAAACTATGAAAAAACGTACTTGCAGGGCATATACAGGCTAGCAAAATACACTACACAAGCAAAACTGGAGAAAGAGATTGCAGTTCCATGACAACATTTTTTCGTGAACTATAAGTTCATGTGGAAAGAAGTATAAATCATTTTGACGGTTCTTTTAAACAAATCATCGCCTCTGGCCATACCCTTACTGGATCACCCAGTACAGCCTGTTTCTTAATTAAAAATTTCGGAACTTTGTTGAATCTGTTTGTATTCATCAGTATGAATGCTAATGTCTTTCCTCATTATGATCATAACAAACCCAAGTTATGTATAACATGATGTAGAATTAGAACGTTCTGAAAATTGGAAATAAAAGATGCCTAATGAAGAAATGAAATAAAAATATATACATTTTTAATATTTTTATTGAAACAAAACTGTTGTTAAGTTTTTTGGGAAAATTATCCTGATTCTATTATACATCAAATGTCAATATTCTAGAAATGTTAGGTAAAAATCCACATTCTACATACCAACAAGTAAAATACATGAATCAAACTAACACTATTCACACAACTCACAACAGTAATGATAGTATAATTCCGGTATACGAAGTAACACGCCCACATACAACTACTAACTCAAATGCTGGAATTGGAATGAGGCCAGTTTTGCGAAAACGTTGATGATCAGTGCAACGGTTACTACCGATTGATCCCGAACTGGTCGCATATCAACAAGTAGGTGAACAGTTTCATTATCGTAGGAACACCTAGCTCTATTGCAAATAAACTGTTGTATTATGCCGGTAACACGAGTCTCTGTTGTTATGATATACTTTTCAGAAACACTAAGTAGATAAATATGAATATACACTTTTCCAGCGCTAGTAAAATATTGACCTGACATTATACAAAGTGAATTATCTAATGTTCAAAGCACTTGCTGTAGGTAAACAATATTATAGCTACAAGTTCATGCGTTCAGATTACTAATTTTTTTAGAGACAAAAAGTAATTTTTTTTAATATAGGTATTAATTTTCTTACCACAATCGAAAAAAAGTCAGGAAAACGTTTTACTTGGACCATTTTTTCCGTGTACATATGACACCCTGTATATTTCAATGATTCAGCATTGAGTTCTGGGGTTTTGGGACATTCCAAAAACAAGAGTTAGGGTTAATTTCTCATTACAAGATCCTTGATATATTTTTCCCAATTCTTCACTATTTAAGTGGTCACAGTTTGACATGGAAAAGTAAAATTTGGTTATTTTTCACAGTATTAACTGAATATTTCTGTGAATTTTGTGAAAAGTGAAGAAATTTTAAAAATTAAGCAAATATTACTTATGAAAAAGAGTTGATCATATTGCCAGCAACAAATGACACCCTGTATAAACAATTGATTCAAGCATTGAGATCTGGGGGTTTGAGGGTATTCTGAAACAGAATTGGATGTTAATTTTGTGATGAAAAAATCCCCAATATGTTTTCCCCACTTTTCAATTGCTTACAGTTAGCTGTGGAAAATGGATAAACGAATGTTGCATCAATATAAAGGTAGGTATTCCTGAATACAATAATTAAAAAATCTGTATGATTTTAAATAAGTTACATTAATTTTTTTCTTCAAAAATTCATTTATTTAAATAATAATTCCAAGTGGTTCATATAGTGTACCACCGCTCACTAAGAACATGCTAGACAGCATGGAAAAGTACGAAGCAATACTCTAATTTTGCTCAAGTTAATTGCCACTTTACATCCTAAACAACTGGAATGGATATCATTTATTTTTGAGGAGTATGCAAAGTGCATGGCCTCTTCTAGAAGCTCTTATTGGATTGTGTTCTGCATTTTTAGCCACCAAACCATCTATCGCAGCAATATATCCCTTTGCTTTCTAGATCCCCAAATAGTTAATTCTTGTTTTTATTTCAAAAATGCTTTTTATTTTTCGAAGAAGCTCTGATTTTCACGAATCATGAAAATGATATAGCTCAAACTGGATCACATCGTTGATTGAACTATTCAAATTAGACAATTTCACAAAATTTCAACTTTCAAGTCTAATGGTGGATTCATGCAGCAGTCATAAGTCATAAGTTTTAAGTCATAAGGAAGAATACTCGTCAAAGATTGGTTGGAATAAACGGTTCAACCAATCATTGACGAATATTCTTCCTTATGTTCCTTAAGGTTCCATTTGAATTAGCAGAGTGAGTTCATCATTTTCTTCTGTTGCAGGAGTATTGCTGGTTTATGGATTTGCAAACCATGCGAAAATCAAGCTGAATGTGACTTACAACCTAAAGACTATTGCGTATGGGGAGAAGTCAGAGACGCTTGCAACCGAAGAACGTGCGCAAAGGTTGGTATTACTTACTTATATAGGATATTACATCACGAGTGTGGAGAGTGAAATTGTTCACACGAGTGGGAAATATAATCCCGCGAGTGTGAAAAATCACTTTCGCACTAGTAATGTACAATATTTTTTCTACGACCACGCTATAATTTCACCAACTAATATCGATGTTATTGACATGTGTGTAGGAAAATCGAGCATAAAGACCTACTGAGAACCATTTCAACTAACTTTATTTATTTTCAAACGCAAAATATTTGCTGCAAAACATAATACCCAGGAGCTCAAAATCATAATTAGACACACTTTAGTTTAATATTTATTAGAAATCCAAAATAGATTTTTTTTATATAAATCAGGATGGATTCATCGAGGGGCAATATATAAAAATATGAATAGAAAGGTTATTGGGTATAGCCCTCAAATTGTTGTGCAACCGTAGACACGTGTTTCGAGCTTAAGCTCTCATCAGTACGGTAAAATCAAGTGCGAAAATTTACAACACTTGGATGTAAAATTAGAAACAAAGGAAGTCAGCAACAGGAAGCCAACAACACATTTATGGCTTCGGTTAGAAGACCTTGAGCTTTCGAGGCAACAAATAACGTCGCCACGGAGGCAGCTATAGCTACCAGCGTGACAATCCTACCCAGGAAAATACAAATAAGGATGGATTTAGCGAGGGGCAATATATGAAAATATAAGTAAAAATGTTATTGGGTATAACCCTCAAAATGTTCTGCAACCGTAGACACGTGTTTCGAGCTTAAGCTCTCATCAGTACGGTAAAATCAAGTGCGAAGATGTACAACACTTGGATGTAAAATTAGAAACAAAGGAAGTCAACAGAAGGAAGCCAACCACACATTTGTGGCTTCGGTTAGAAGACCTTGTGCTTTCGAGGCAACAAATAACGTCGCCACGGAGGCAGCTATAGCTACCAGCGTGACAATCCTACCCAAATATATAAAAATATAAATAGAAAAGTTATTGGGCATAGTCCTCAAATTGTTGTGCAACCATAGACACGTGTTTCGAGCTTAAGCTCTCATCAGTACGGTAAAATCAAGTGCGAAAATTTACAACACTTGGATGTAAAATTAGAAACAAAGGAAGTCAGCAACAGGAAGCCAACAACACATTTATGGCTTCGGTTAGAAGACCTTGAGCTTTCGAGGCAACAAATAACGTCGCCACGGAGGCAGCTATAGCTACCAGCGTGACAATCCTACCCAGGAAAATACAAATAAGGATGGATTTAGCGAGGGGCAATATATGAAAATATAAGTAAAAATGTTATTGGGTATAACCCTCAAAATGTTCTGCAACCGTAGACACGTGTTTCGAGCTTAAGCTCTCATCAGTACGGTAAAATCAAGTGCGAAGATGTACAACACTTGGATGTAAAATTAGAAACAAAGGAAGTCAACAGAAGGAAGCCAACCACACATTTGTGGCTTCGGTTAGAAGACCTTGTGCTTTCGAGGCAACAAATAACGTCGCCACGGAGGCAGCTATAGCTACCAGCGTGACAATCCTACCCAGGAAAATACAAATAAGGATGGATTTAGCGAGGGGCAATATATGAAAATATAAGTAAAAATGTTATTGGGTATAACCCTCAAAATGTTCTGCAACCGTAGACACGTGTTTCGAGCTTAAGCTGTCATCAGTACGGTAAAATCAAGTGCGAAGATGTACAACACTTGGATGTAAAATTAGAAACAAAGGAAGTCAACAGAAGGAAGCCAACCACACATTTGTGGCTTCGGTTAGAAGACCTTGTGCTTTCGAGGCAACAAATAACGTCGCCACGGAGGCAGCTATAGCTACCAGCGTGACAATCCTACCCAAATATATAAAAATATAAATAGAAAAGTTATTGGGCATAGTCCTCAAATTGTTGTGCAACCATAGACACGTGTTTCGAGCTTAAGCTCTCATCAGTCTGAGCTCTATAGTCTGAGGTATCTAATAAGACAAGAAATACCTATACAGAGTGGCCACTTTTTTAATGGGATTGTATTGGTAACTTTTAAACCATAAGAGTTAGGTCGGTCAAATGGAGAAAAAGTTGCATTCATAGAAGCATTGTCAAGTGGTTCAAACAAATCGAGATTATCAGGACCGGTTATTGAGATATCATAAGAAAAGTAAATTCTGTCATTTTGATTTTTCTCTTTTTCCCACTTTATTTCAAATATTATCAAAAAATGATACAGGAATTTTTTATTCGATAGTAAATTATCCTTAATTTGACCTAATCAGATTTCGTATCCAACGTTTCGTACTCTCTGGGCCACCCTCAACCTCATTTTTTTTCAATACGGACCTGCATATTTTATGACACATTCTGAAATAACTTTTAACGCTGTATTCAACAATATATCATACAATGTCATTCAAAGTTGATTTTCAGGTGATTTTGACCCTTATCCAAATTTCTCTGGGTCGGATCTGTATTGCATTTACCTTTAGTTAAATTAACAATATGCAATACATTTCGATTAGAGAAACAACTCAGTCATCTTAAACTGAATGGAACGTATCAGAATCAATACAATCCCATTAAAAAAGTGGCCACTCTGTAGAAACCCCTAAAAATTTGAAGGAGTTTGTTGCATCCATTCGGAAGTTGTGTACATTAATATCAAGTTGGTCTTCCATACTGTTTTTGAAAAATATGTAATGAGTTTTATTTTCATTTATTATTATCACTCTACAACCTGGTACACTGTTACATTAGATGTTCCATTTAGAGTACAAATATCCCTTTCTGATACAACAACTGAAATTTCATCTGCAAACTGGGAAACTGATTTGATGTTAGTATGAGAACGTATGTCATTAATAAATATCAAAAACAGAATTGGGCCCAGAATGGAGCCCTGAGGCACCCCAAAGCCATTTGTACTTAATAAATTAATGGATGTAGCCGTTACTACGTGGTAGGAAATCATCATGAAAAATGAGAAATAATACTTTCTATGTTTTTATACCACTTCTATTTGTAACCAACGTTACTGCAGTTTCGTCCTATATGGACATTATCAAACAATACAATACAATTATTGTATTGTTTGATAATTGTAAATATAGGACGAAACTGCAGTAACGTTGGTTACAAATAGAAGTGGTATAAAAACATAGAAAGTTTATTTCTCATTTTTCGCCATTTGTACTTCATCAGAATAATGAATTCCGGCTATAACAAGTTTATTTACATATCTTTTCTTGTCCTTTCAGGGTCCAGGAGAAAGGTGTGGGGGTTCTTTGAACATCTTGGGTCAGTGCGGAGAAGGGATGATGTGCAAATCTGACGAGAGATGCCACGGATGTTCGCTCCAGACCATGAACTGCTACGATTAAAAGGACTTAATGTGATCTCAATATTACAAGAATCAGTATTACCTACCCCTCTGTTCCAGACGTGTCCTGAATGTGAAAAATGCACGATTCATTTAGTTTTTTAAATACTTGACTCGACTATATAGTGAAGCTCTCTATATTTATATGTAAATTATTTTTATTCTCCAATGATGCGGACAAATATACGAAAATGGATACTTTGTACATTTCAGATCAATGTGTTTTATTTATAGTCGACTGAGATAACATACAAACCCAAAATAAGTGAATATATTTTGTTCAGCGATTCTAATACTGATTGTCTCAACAATAAATACCATTATGGGTGTTTTATTCGGAGTCAAAATTCAAAATATTGAGAATCAGTAAGAGTGAAAATTTGTTTTTAAACCACCCGCCAATTTAACGTATTGTGACAAATGCCCTCGTCGTCTCCGAACAGATCGGTTGGTTCTGAAGACGGAAGAGAGGTTCTCGAAACGTTCTAAAATTAAGAAACCATATAGAAACGAGCAAGCCCTTGTGGTGTTTCTAATCAACACGTTTTTCCTGACTGCAAGGTGAAAGTACCTTTCGAAATTTCTGTATTTTGTCGGGATATTATTACTGATTATTTCATTCATGATGAAATAGACCAGACACCACCATTATTCGAATATATGTTGTTTGAATAAGTGAATTTTCACAAGAGCTGTTTATCGCGATTAAATTTTCGTCCTCCATATTGGTTTTCGTTGTGTGATTTTTCAGGGATTCTTACAATTCTTGGCAACAGTTTATAAAAAAACAATAATTTCTTAATCGTTTGAATGACCTGATATTGATTTTCATCAGTGAAAACTCCATTTTGGATAGGATTTCTAGGCAAATATTTTGACATAAGGCAACGAAAATACGTCAGAATTTAAAATGTTTACATGCAAAATTTGCAGCAAAGGCGTAACCAAACTAATATATAAACAAACATCATCAACGAAGCATTTGATTCTGAAACGTCTCGTATTTAAAGCTTAAGCACAAATATTTTTTAATAAAGAAATTGTTGAAAAATTTCGATGTTCTTTATCAATAAAATTCTTTGTTGTTGGTTTTAATCTACCTCATTCAAGAAATAATCTTGTCGTATATCACATGACCTATAAATTTTAGTGGATTAAAGTATCAAAATATATTTTGCATGATTATGCTTCTTGATAAATAATTTCATGCACAATAATTTCAAAATAAAGCACCTCGACCGCTTCGCGGTCTCGGGATTTTATTAAATTATTATGCATTGAACTATTTTCCAAGCAAATTCATGCTCAAAATATTTTGATAGTTTAATTGAATAAATTTATACGTCTTGTGATATAACATACGATAATTTGACTCATGTATAAAATCTTCCATAAGAAATGTCTGTTTTGGCAGTTTGCTATGAGATAAATAGGAACGTAACTATTTGCAAGTGGATGACTTTCATTTACCTTCACCACTGCAACAGTTTTTAATTGTAACATGAGTTTGTTGCAGCTAATGACATATTACGGCTAGACTCCATTATTTATATTGCGAGCTACGGTCACATTCTAAGCACAACTTGTATTGCCACTTGTTCCGCGGAAAATAGTTGCCAATCAACCCAAAAGTCGGTAAAGCTGAGTTTCTGCTGAGTTATCTGCTTATATACACTATATATAAACAGAAAACTCATATATAACTTGTATATATAATGTATATAAGCAGATACTTGCCGCGAAACATGCGGCTGTAAAAATTGTTCTTAGATTGTGACTCTGCCTTGACCACACCGCGAAACGAAGTTTAACGGTAATATTTATTTATTTATAATAAATTCTGCAATAACCAACGCCATTTCAAAAAACACCAAAAACACCAAAACATCAATTTGGAGGTTTGGAGGCAGTTTGAATCATTTTGTTGGGAAAAGGGGTATGAACTACATATTACCTACAATGTCGCAGCCGGAAATCTCAAACATATTGTAGTAAATTAGCACAAATTCACTCTAAAATTATTTATTTGACGAAATACAATGCTTCAATAATTTCAACAAAATGCTCTAATTTATATAACAATCACTGGACTATTTATGTTCGACTTCCTCACTAACTGTCCAACTCTCTAGTTCTGCCCTCCGCCGCGAGGCATAGAGGTATTTATACTCGAAGAGAATCTCACCAGAATGTTCTCGTCTCATCTATTCGCATCTAGATGTCGCACGATCGAGATGCCATGAGTCGAAGATTCTCGAACATTCCTTCAGATCGCAAGCTTGTTCATGGGTAAAGGCGACAGGTCCGCACTTGGTCGCAGCAACGCCACAATATGGCAGATTGGGCGTACAATATGAGGCAATCGGACAGAAATTACTACAAGTAGTTGAAACAATGTGGAATACTGTATTCAAAATTGTGCAAGAAAAATATTATATGGATTACAAGATTGTGTTTGACCCTTTCAAAGATGTGACGTTTCAAGCCGCTAGAAACGCCTAAAATGCTAAACGCAGGCAATTGCAGAGCAATTTAGATGAAAGAAGACCATATTGTATAGCTTTAAGTGAAGAAGTTATAAAAATAGCAGAACAGTGGGATGAAGGTACTTCAATGGGACAAAACTGTTTCATATCGCCGCTTTTGAATAGCCTGGAGAGGAAGTGAAATTGCTCAGTGTAAAATTTATTATTTCTGAGACGAAAAACATAATGATGAAACTTGTACGTCGAGGAATGGTGCAGGAGAATCAGGAGATGTGAGCGATGTTCTTCAAAAAATAGACCCAATATTAGAGTCGAGGAAAAAGTGCGCAGTATCTTTCTGGTTATTCGAAAAAGTGGTAGTTTACATTCTGGGCATTCCCATCATATAAATAAATACTTGAGGTAGCCATGGACTATTTTTCCAAGTTGCTCGAAGTTGTGCTCATTCCAAACCAGGCCTTCATAGAAGATGTGATAGCCAGACATAGAATTCCGCTAGAATTACATTCTGATCAAGGACGAAACTTCGAATGTGAGTTAGGTCAGGGAATGATGAGCATTCTAAGAGTGAACCAAACTCGTACAAAAAGCGCTACATCCACAATCAGATTGAATGGTTGAACCATTAGCCTGTCGACGTTCATTTCCAAAACTTAAAAAGATTGGGAAGAGTTGGTGCCACTATTTCTCCTATCCTGTCGAAGTGCTGAACAAGGGTGGAACAATGTTCTAAAACCAAACAGCAAGAACGAGATTCCAAAGTATGTATTCCCCTTTGCACACTTGTTTTCGGATGCTGTTCGAGTTTTATAATCTAGAATACGTCGTGAATATCAATTTCCTGAATATACAAATAATAACCATACTTTTTACAAAATAGATACAATTGTTTTTTCTACCTAGACCACTCAGCAAAACCCAATATTAATTTGTTTTTACGATGGTTGTAAGGGTCTAGAGTATTTCCACTAGAACAATCGTTCGAAAAGAGTGCTTATCTCAACTAATAAATCTCGCTACAGCTTCTTCAGGTCTTTTTTTAAGCAGAAGATTTTTCGTGGCGATATACAAAAGTACTAAACACGTATTGGGTTCAAAATTTATATAGTCCAAAAGCTCGCGACCTCTCTCGGTCGAAGAATATAACTACCCTAGCTGAAAATACAGATTTCCACTAATGGGTCTACTTTGATCAGTACATAAATGGTAACTTGAGCAAGTTTTGATCGTTACCAAACTTACCGGTGACGTACGTGACTCATCAATACGAACGCAGATGGCGCCACGCTGAAAAGGGCAGTATAATCACTGTATCCTAGAATGTTTTTCGACTGCACGATTCACTGTTGCGTTCCAATTAACAGTGCTTCTAAGGTGGCGTATGGAGTTAGTAACAAGGCCTACACATAACACATCGCTAATGACCATAGCAGCGATGCCAAAACACCAGAGAAAAAACATCAGTACTTAATAAAACATTTATTTACAAGATTTCTTTGATATTTAATTTTTCTTTGGTTATAAAAAAAATATTAAACAAAATAATAAACTTTTATGAACTTTCATCGTGTGATCTTGTTGAGTAGGTAGATATTTTAGAAGGGCTCCAGGAAGCCTATAATTTATAGGTCAATTATTTAAACTTTTACGTCGTTTTGTATGCAAACGGAGACTGGAAAAGATTTAGTAATCAACAATAGTATAACTTTTTGAAAAATAGACTTACACATGTTTTTTCAATTCCAATGGGGATTTATTCTTTCAAGTGTCCACATGATACCATAATTTATTAAAAATTTTAATTTAACATTTAATGCTATAGAAAAAATATTTTCCGTGACATACTTGCGGAGCACTATTTTTATCGTTAAATTAAAATTATTAACAATGAAGATAGAGTTCCGGGAGTCCGGATATTTTTATTGGAAAATTCCTCTTCTTTACGGAATTTTTTTCAATTTTTCACGTACGGTAAAATTCTTAATAACCATTTTTCTAGTAGTCATTCCGAATCCACTGAGCTATCGCTCGTATTTCTAGCAGCTTCATCTCTAGTTTTCACGTTTTTCAACTTGTTGCTGCAGACTATCTCGTCTTTCTTAAATTTCTCATTAGATTTTCATTCGAGCTCTTTTTTCAGGATTGAAGCAAGAAATCTTGAGAATTTATGAAGAAATTGGGATAAAAATTTTTTAACCGCAGATTATTGTTAGTAACTGCTGTATCTCAATAGTACATGCTTTTTTTTATTTCTCAATACTCATATTTAAATGTTAAAATATTTTTTGTTTGTAAAGAAAAACATTCTCAATGGAAAATTAAACCAAAACATGACTCCTTTGGAAATGTAAAAAACCTACGATAAATTGATGTTACTTTTTTGTAATATCTAACAGAAAACAACTACTTTCCCGGCAAATGCCACGCTGGACATTGAACTACATCTGAAAGATATTGTGAAAGGCCCTATATAACTTGAGACAAACAATCTCAAAGTGAAAATATGCATTTTCCTTCAGATAGTTGTAATGAAAAGAAGTTATTTTTTGTAATATCTAACAGAAAACAACTACTTCCCCGGCAAAAGCCATGCACGCTGGACATTGAACTACATCTGATAGATATTGTGAAAAGAACCTAACTTTAAAGAAAAAATCTGAAAGTGAAAATTTGCATTTTCATTCAGATAGTTGATTATTTCTTATGTCCAGTTTCCATTTTTGTTGCTGATCTTTTCAGATCTTTTTTAAATCTCAAAAATCAACAATATTTTTCGAAATATTCGAAAAAACCAAAGCCCCACTTTTTTTGCAACTAATTGTTTATAACTTTTGTAATTTTTTTTGGTCCTTTTTGGGACCTGTTCTTAAACTTTCTACGTGACATTTCGAATCGAATGACACCATGATCATAATTTTCGGTGACTATACAATTTTTTTATTAAAAAATGGTACATGTTGACTAGATTAATAACAGCCCTATAACTGGGAAATTGCAAGAAACAGGAAAATGGAAAGTCGCTCTAAGTCAAAACGGAATTAAATTTATCGGACATAATATTCTTCCGGCTTAACATAACAACTGTTTACATAAAAACATCTTACTCATGTAGTGTTTATTTTTCAATCATAACATAGCATATAGGTATAAATACAATATGTTTACATTCAAGAAAACATTATATTGAGGTTAAGATTACGAAAATAACTTTATTTATACCCAGTCCTCACTCTCTTACTCTAAATCACATTTTATAACGTACATGGTAGGTAGAGACCTGCAATCTTTTGACTTCACCATGCTGGAATTTTTGCTACTGGTCAACAAAATACCGAGTGATTAATAAGTTTATTTTCTGAGACAAAATATCGATTTTTAACACGCAGAATATTTTGTTGATTGAATTTCCACCATTACTGCGTTTTGTACTTCGAAATCACCCCGTCAAACGAGATACATAAATGAACTGAAATTAATTTATCCACGATATTTGTAATTTAGTTTTCATACTTCGCACCCACAAAAATACTGTGGATATGACCATCTTTAAAATGGATTCAAATTTGTATGTCGAAGAAAACGTGGAATTGATAGCCTTATATTCATATACAGTGTGTTCCAGCTAGAACTTGTCAGCCCCCTTATTTCCGAAGTCGTAGATTACTGCACGACATACTCGTCTAGTTACAATTGATATAACCTTTGGATTTTGAAAACCCCCACAAAAGAAGTCTAACGGTGATAAATCAGGAGATCTAGTAGGCCAATTCAAATGGATCCTAGTCTTCCAATCCCACCCCCCATAAAATAAAAAAATCTGGAACTCGAGTACCTCAAAATGTGGAGGACTTCTGAATCTTTCTGTTTGAGAAAACTTTTTTAAATGGACTACTAACATTTTGGGGAATTTGTGAATCGATAGAGACTTTGTGCATTTCCTTCTTTCTTTCTTTCTTTGCACTTAGAACATGTCGGTTTCTAATCACCATCCAAAGTTTCTGCCCTAGTGAATAAATCTAAACATTATGAGAAAGTAGGCCTGAGTCTGAGCCTGTTCTTTGTGGAATCGGAAGGGACACATCTCAGAAGTATCGAAAGTGACTGAACAGTGACAAAAAAATGGACATTTCCATGTTGATTTCAACTGCCCAACAAATTTTTCTACCATCTTGGAGTTGTCCATTCTCTGGCCTTTTCACTGTTGCTTAAGTTCTCGACAAACGCGGTCCCAATAAGTTTGGGCTTATCCGTTACTCTATTCACTTTTCATGTAGTCCCTCGAGCAGGTATCGTAAAAACTCCTGGGCATCATGCTAGTCATAACTGATAAAACGTGGTGCAAATCTTTGTATTTGACTTTTCAACGAGACTTTATTGACCACTCAATCCTACACATCTTCTGACGACAGTTCCTTGATCACTTCGGCAAATGTTAGAGATACTGTAGTTAATATCCCTTATGTAGGCATCCTTTCTTAAATACTCTAGCAACCATCTAGTAATCGACAAACACTGGATAACACTGTTCATAAAGCAAGTGTTTCCAATATTTTTCAACCCATAAAGACCAAGTGATCGAATTCTGAAAGGAAAATTCCATCCTTGTAAAATGCAGAATATACAAGAATTGAATTAATATGATCCCGACAAACGTATAAAATTTTGTGAAATCATGTGTCAATTATTGATTAGAGATAATAATTACCTCTACAATATGTGCTTCTCTGGAAACTCTTCTATTCATTTGAAAGGACATGTGAACAGGCACAAATTCAGATACTGAAGGGACGTAAATCCTCATTGGTATAATAACAATCTCCTCAGATGTTGAATGTTTGGGCTGGGATTCTGGGAGATCATATTGTGGGTCAATATGTTATTGATGGTTATACCTCAACAGAGTAACGGACAAACGTGTATTGAACTGCTTGTCGCAACTGTGAACCCCAGAATCATTCAACTACTTGAAGACGATGATAATCTGCTTGAAGGTCAGTTCACCTTTCAACAAGATGGAGATCCTCCACAATTTGTTGCACTTGTACGTCCATTCCTAGATGAGCAATAGAATGGCCTACTAGTTCTCCTGATTTATCACCTTCAGTCTTCTTTTTATGGGGACGTTTGAAATCCAAAGTTTATACCACCCAGATGATCTACGCCGAAGAATTGTAGATAAGTGTCGTACAGTGACTCGAGAAATGTATGAAGACATTCTGAAAATAGTTCACAGTTCGAACTTCTCATATGATCATAACATTTCATTTCATAACACTCAGTTTTTTTCCATTTTTTCTACGACTTCGAGGATAAGGGAGGTTACATGCTTTTGCTGGATCAAACTGTATGTAAAATTCATCGATTTATTATAAAATATAAAAGAAATCCTATACAATTTATGGTCACATCTAATTTGACTTCCATGTAAATTGCAACTATCTGTACGTGCTAACTTTAAACATAGACCAAACATTCTAAGAATGAAACAGACTATAATTAGATTTTTTAAACTTATCAATTTTATTTGGTACAAAAGTAAATTGCTTTAAAATATTGCCGTACATTTGTAAAATATGGATAATGTCCAGCATTCAATTCAGTTCATGATTGAATTTTTGTTGTTTCTCATTTTTCAATATAGTGCGTACAGCAACTAGGATACTTTACACTTTTTGTCCAATTTTGTTCGGCATACTACTCAATACTAGCAGAAGTGATATAGAAAAATGTTGCTTTGGTGAAAACTTATTTGCGTTAATTTCGTTTTTCTATCGATCCTATTCTACTGGATATATGTTACGTGTGCACATAATATGACACCCTGTATGATTTGGGAATATTTATATTTTCTTCTTCTGGGCTGTATTTCACGATTCTTGATTACTTTGTTTTTTCTGTCGTCGTCTCACCAGGAACCCTCTGACTCCTGCTTGAATTTTGACAGCTGATTTTTCCTCCACATCCTTCGGTCTGTTGTTTTGTGATTTTGCGGAATCCGATCGTCCTTGACATTTTCCTAGACACTGCCGTTTGGGAGGATTCATGTCTGAAGATCCATTCTGTAAAATTATGAACCATTACATACACTGGATTTTGTTTATACTATTCGCATAAAAAATGGGGTAGACTATACAGGGTGGGGCACCGAAAACGAAACAGATCGAATATCTTCAAAACGCATGTGTTGTGAATAAAATGAAAAAAACACGTCGATTTTTGATCCAAGGGGGACATGTTCCTATCATAACCTCAACTGTCGTACCTCTTCCCCCACCCCTTGGTCACTATCACCCAAACAATTTTAATAGGGAAACTAATAAATGTGACACACCATTAAAAAGGTAATTCCATAAGGAATTCAGCCATGCCAATTTTTGTCACCAAATTTTTCATTTTGGCACCCTCTTGCGGGAAAATCAACTGTTCCATATTCCAAATTATGATACTTCATTTGCAAGCTATTTTGACATAAATTCGGTGACAATGCAATACGGAATTTTCCTTAGAGAAAAAACAAAATGGTGGCTCCAAAATGGCGGACATTATTGTGAATGATCTTTGAATTAAGCTAATGGACTGTATCTTTTGAAAATTGTTGATGTGGATCATTTATTTGAATAAAAATCAAGCAGAATAATATTTTTTGATTTTTATTTTTCAACTTGACATGAAAATTATTAACATTTATAATTGTTTTTGTTTCTATGGAACTATCGTTTTGGGAAACTTCACAGGGTGAATGCTTCTGAAATAATATTAAATTTCATGGTTTCGACCTTAACAGACATGATTTGCAATTATGGTTCAATTTGATTCAAAATTGATATGTGATGGTTTGCAAGGTCGGAAATTATGATTTGTTTGTCAATGCAAAAAAAACAAGATGGTGGCTCCAAGATGGCCGACAAAATTTGTAATTCTGGTCCGATTCGAATCAAAATTATTATGTGGGGATTTTCAGGGTAAAAAATTATGATGTTTTTGTCAATGCTAAAAACCAAAATGGTGGGCGAAATTTGTAATTGTGGTTCGATTCGATTCAAACTTGGCATATGGGGGTTTTACAAGTTTTCAGTATGACTGAAATGAATTAATTGAATTGATAAAAAAACCTTTTAAACAAATGCACTAAAAAGGAAATAATATTTTTTTTAGATGTGCGACATAATTTTGAATCGAATCAAATCACAATTACAAATCTCGTCCACCAATTTGGTTTTTTGAATTGACAAAAACATCATAATTTTCTACCCTGAAAATTCCCACATACTAATTTTGATTCGAATCGGACCAGAATTAGAAAGGACCCCTCACTTTTCTTATGTAAAGTGGCGACCGGTGAAATTTTCTGAAAATTTGGTATGTTGTTGTACCCGACTCAGTAACCAAAAGTGTCAATGGGCCCAACCCAATCCGATGGCTAGTTTTCTAAATACGGGGTGTTGAAGTTGAAAATTGCCCAAATTTTCGGATTTATTTTTTATTTATTAAAAGTTCAAAATTCACTAAAAAATTTCTTATTTCAATTATTTCAAAGCATAATTATTTTTGGTGTGGTTGGCTGTATGGCTCACCCTGTATGAAAAGTAATCATTTCAGACTCAAAATTGTAAACGACTAGGTATTAACTTTTTGGAATAATTTATCTGTGACGAAACTGTAGAATTTTGAGTATTTCCAAAAACCTATTGTGATGTATTCGTGAATAACCCTGTAACAGTAAATATTTTTAGCTGAACCTTTCCATGTACATCTGACCGAAACTCATATTAAACTCATAGGCGCAACATAAAATCAATACGGCTTTTCGATTTGAAGAAAAAACTGATAAAATCAGTAATTTTTCACTTTAACGCCCTGTATCTCAAAAACTGGTCATAGTATCGGATTCAGAATTCATACTTCTGAAGATGGTATGAAAATCAATATATAGTGAGAAAATAGTTACATTTGACCGGGGAAATTTTTTAATACAGGTTGTTCATGTTTTTTGTACTTTTCCCAAAATAGAATACCTTCCTATGAATAAACCACCTTGAATATTTTGGAGATTAGAGACACACATATGTTTGTGGTATAACTTTTCCCAAATATCAATCCATAAATACAGGGTTTAGAATCGATCCTAAAAGAAAATAATTTTGTCTAGTGGTTCTCTCTGTAAAACACCCGGTATAAAAAATATGTACTGTGCAATATTTTCTCGTCAAAATACTTTATCGAAGAGAACGTTCCAAAAATATGCCTCCCTGACGTCACAGTAGAAAATGTGAATTTTGGCAAAAGACTGCCGTCATACATTCGTGAATCACCTTGTAAATTTAAATATTTTTAATCATACGTATCCACTAATTTCATTAGTAGAACATGTAGTAAACATCTGTATGCAACAGAAATCCGATCTAATTTTAATAAATAAAAAATAAATCCGAAAATTTGGGCAATTTTCAACTTTAACACCCCGTATTTAGAAAACTAGCCATCGGGTTAGGTTGGGTCCATTAACACTTTTGGTTACTGAGTCGGCTACAACAACATACCAAACTTTCAGAAAATTTGACCGGTCGCCACTTAACATAAGAAAAGTGCGGGGTCCTTTCGTCCACCATCTTGGACCACCATTTTGTTTTTTGCATTGAAGAACAAATCATAATTTCCGACCTTGCTAACCACCACATCAATTTTGAATCGAATCGGACCATAATTGCAAATCATGTCCGCCATTTTGGAGCCGCCATTTTGTTTTTTCTCTTAGAAATATTCCATAATGCATTGTCATCGGTATGATGTCAAAATAGCTTGCAAATGCAATATCATAATTTGGAATATGTAACAAGTGTTTTTCCCGCAAGAGGGCGCCAAAATAAAAAATTAGGTGGCAAAAATTGAAATGGCTGAATTCCTTATGGAATTACCTTTTTAATGATGTGTCACACTAACTACTTTCCCTATTCAAATTGTTTGGGTGATGGTGACCAAGGGGAGGGGGGATAGGTATGACAGTTAAGGTTATGATAGGAAGGTGTCCCCCTTGGATTAGAAATCGACGTGTTTTTGCATTTTTCTCACAACACATGCGTTTTGAAGATATTCGATCTGTTTCGTTTTCGGTGCCCCACCCTGTATGTAAATTCAACTATGAAATCATTTTCCAATCCAAAAAATTCAAAAAAAAAACAAAAAAAGTTATTGACATCATTTCATAATTTAAGATCGTTGCACTATAATAATAAGAAAATACCGAAAATAACGAAGTATTTTTCTACTTCAATTCTTACAAACGGATTTGTAGAAAAATCGTCAAAACTGCAAAAAGGTCCTACTTCCATAATAGATCAAGCCAAGAGGTTTTTCCGCACAAAATAAAAGACGAAAATGGCCTATACTAATTTTCATAAGATAGTTCGTTTGTGAAAACCCCAGTTTTCGTCCCAGCAAAATCGCTTTGTGGAATTTATTAAATAAGAAATAGTGAAAAAAATTACAACTTTTTCAATTTTTTGGAAATATCTCAAAGATTATTCTAGGAATCGTTCAACAGTCAAGAAACTTTTGTAGAGATTTATGAAACCTACAAAATGGATTTTCATACGACGGATCGGTGCATTTTCCACTGAAAAAATCTGGGAAAACCTCGAAAAAGAGAGCATTTTTCGCGTTATAAACAATTTAAGGGCAAATCTTTCTAAATGCGCTGATTTAAAAGAAATCGTCTTATTCAAATTCTGTAAACGGCATCTGGAAGTAGACATCGATATCTACAATTTGTATATTTTGGATTTTCACCTAAGAGGTAAAAATTGTGTTGAAAATGTCACTGAAAGTTGATCAAAACGCTTCAAAGTGCAATAATATCTCCTGAGATGTCAACTTTCAACTTGTTATTTATACCGGGTAGCTACGGAAGTATTGCCTACGGAATATCTCAGTTATTGTATGAAGTAGGTTTGTGAAATTTGGAGCGTCGATATAATGACATAAGAGCTAAAATTTGAGCATATTGACATGTCGAAGTTAACTTCCGGTCTGACCGGAAGTAACATCAACTTTCTTATTTTAAATAGAAACCCTATTTTTTTTCCTTTCGCTTTATTCAGCATTCAATTCCCTTTCAAATGACATATCACAAGTTGGTATCTAACCAGAAACTAGATCAGAAAAAAATTATTATTGAAATTCACCGAGTAGGCCGTGGAAGCAAAATAAAAGCCAAAGAATGAAAAGTTGGCTATGGAAACCATACGTCACTTGATAACAGTTGCTACTACTGTGATATTTTATTTTCATTCGTCGGCCTTATAAAAAGCCGCCAAATAAAATATTGGAAAAATTGGGGAAAAAACAATACTCTGTAGGTCCATAACTTAAATAGAAACATATAACTTTTTCTTGCCTGTACTATTCAGCATAACCATTCCTTTCTAATGATATAATAGAAAATAATTTTTTGAACTGAGATACCGAAAAATCCAATTATTATTCTTCAAATAACAAAACAGTTTATCGCCATACGCAAAAATAAAATTAAAAATAATGTGGAATGATAAATTATATCCTGTAGGTTCTAGGTTAAATAGGAACATAAACGTACTTGGTCTGTGCCATCGTCCATAGATATTCTAATATCTACCTATGGACGATGTTTGTGCTATTCAGAATAATCATTCCATTGCAATAATCATTCGAACCAAAATATTAACAAGTAGGCTGACTAAGATGTATTTTGGAATGAAACAAAAAAGAAATGAGAGCTGTCACGAATGCTGCTATCCATATTATTTTGACGTTCGAAGTAGTGTTTTTGATTCTGCCATTTTAAAAGGGTTTGGAAATCGAAATCAGTTAGTGGAATATTCAAAAAATGCCCCGTTATTCACGAACCGAACAAATTGACATGTTTCTCATTTATGGTGAATGTTTAAAAAATTCTTATGCCGCTGAACGATTGTATTTAGAGCGATATCCAGGGAAGCAGCAACCGTCAAGAAGGTATTTCCAGTGGCTTGAAGAAAAATTAAGAACTGAGCCTGATGTTCACGAAGACCAAGAAGCATTTGTTATTAATGAGGAAACTGAAATTAATGTATGAGCTTTAGTACAATATGATAGCACAATTTCCTCAAGGCAGATTGGCGCCGAATTAGCTATAAGTAAGGACTCTGCTAGGAAAATTTTGAAAAAACATCGATTGAAATCCTTCAAGTATCAGTTGCATCAACATTTGTATGAAAATGACGGTGAAAGGCGCCTGGAATATTGTAATTGGTTTCTTCGACAAAATGCTGAGAATCACCTATTTAACTATTATATCTTGTTTACGGACGAGTCAAGATTTACCAACAATGGATTATTTAACAGGAATAATACAAGGTAGGTACTGTACTTTATTTGGATTATTGTCGATAGTCGAAGTGTAAATAGTGCTAAAAGTGTGAACGGTCTTTTGTTCCAGGTACTGGGCGATAGCAAACGAGCACCGGTTTCGACAAGGCGGCTTCCAGGAGAGATTTGGTGTGAATATTTGGGCAGGAATAGTTGGAATTCATATTGTTGGCCCCATTCTTTTTCAAGGCCAACTAACCGGAGAGAGATACTTTAATTTTTTAACGAATGAAATTTCGGAATTCATTAACAACCTACCAGCGGAAATAATTGAGAGAATGTACTTCCAGCAAGATGGCGCCCCTCCGCATAATTCAAGAATAGCGAGAAATTATCTTCAAAATCGCTTTCAAGAGAGACTTATAACAACCCATGGTCCAGTCAGGTGGCCACCAAAGTCACCTGATCTTACTCCGTGCGACTTTTTTCTATGGGGGCATCTTAAAAATAGGGTGTATTCCACACAGCCTACAACTCTACATGAGCTAGAAGTAAAAATTCGTAGAGCTTTCCAAGATATCACGCCCCAAATGTTGAGAAACGTTTTACATGAAAATATCACCAGAGTCAATAAATGTATTGACGCTGAGGGAATGCATTTCGAACATTTGTTTTGAATTTATTTTATCTTTAATCCTATCAATTTGAATTATTTTTTTCGATAAATCTGTTTTTTCGTTATTTGAAGAATAATAATTGGATTTTTTGGTATTTCATTTCAAAAAATTACTTTCTATTATATCATTAGAAAGGAATGGTTATGCTGAATAGTACAGGCAAGAAAAAGTTGTATGTTCCTATTTAAGTTATGGACCTACAGAGTATTGTTTTTTTCCCAATTTTTCCAATATTTTTTTGGCGGCTTTTTATAACGCAGACGAATGAAAATAAAATATCACAGTAGTAGCAACTGTTATCAAGTGACGTATGGTTTCCATAGCCAACTTTTCAATTTTTGGCTTTCATTTTGCTTCCACGGCCTACTCGGTGAATTTCAATAATAATTTTTTTCTGATCTAGTTTCTGGTTAGATACCAACTTGTGATATGTCATTAGAAAGAGAATTGAATGTTGAATAAAGCGAAAAGAAAAAAAAGTAGGGTTTCCATTTAAAATAAGAAAGTTGATGTTACTTCCGGTCAGACCGGAAGTTAACTTCGACATGTCAATACGCTCAAATTCTAGCTCTTATGTCATTATATCGACGCTCCAAATTTCACAAACCTACTTCATACAATAACTGAGATATTCCGTAGGCAATACTTCCGTAGCCACCCGGTATAAGTAGGAATAACTGGGGACCAAGAAGAACTGTTCTTTGAGGGATCCCACATTCCATTTATTTGAATGAGCCGAGTCTGCTGTGGTTTTCGTTTAGAAAAATAATTTCATTTGTATACAGAAGGAATCTAAAATAGCCCTTGCTTTCAAATGATACGGTCAGTCGTTCAACACAGAAAAATGGCCTATAAACACAGATACATGTTCCATAAAAAACCAATGAGTTCATGTCCATGCCTAACGACAGAAAATCAGTTAAAACTACTCTAAGAGTTGGTGGCATGTGTATCGGATGGCCAGTAAAAATAGAACTCACTTTTCGACTTAAAACACTAAGAATGTACAACCAATTATTTTATTATTAGATCCTGACGGGTATTAAAAATACTTGACATAAAACGTACCAAAATATTAACGACGTGGATTACATAACAGTTTGCTTTAACTCAGATAGCTTTCAGCGGGTCGCTAAGTAATACGCCATACATTTTTCAGCGACTCCAACAAAAATATTGAACGCGTGGAAAGCTACAGTTGATGAGGTTATACATGGAGCGGAAAACAAAATACGGAAATGAGTACGTGTCTTTCAAGAACATTAACTTTGGGTTGAATATGCCAAGAAAATTATATCAAGCGATTCATCCAGTCATTCTAGAGACAGTTGATTCATCTGGAATAATAACAATTATAATAAATTTCCTTTATTTGACCTGGCGGAGTACAGCTGACACTCTTACACTCAATTTTCGTATTTATTCATTTCCTTTAATTATAGAACGTACAAGGATATATTGAAAAATTCTTAGCCTATTATAGAACCAAACAAAATTTCAATGTCAAAATATTTCATCACTCAACATATTCTCCTCTTAATTGGATACATTTATTACAGCGAACCTGCAACGTCTCTAGACCTTTCAAAAAAAATGCTTCTTCTTGCTCTGCAAACCAGACCTCCACAGCTTTTATTACCTCCTCGCTGGAAGAAAATTTACGACCTTTTAAACTTTTTTTCAGTTGAGGAAAGAGACGATAGTCGGACGGAGCCAAATCTGGTGAATAAGGGGGGTGTTCAAACCATAAATCACGAATTTTTTGCATGGCAACATGAGATTTGTGAGCAGGGGCGTTGTCCTGCAAAAACAAAACACCTTTGGATAGCTTTCCGCGTCTTTTCTCTTTAATTTTTTCCCGTAGAGTGATCAGTAATGTCGAATAGTAATCTCCAGTTATTGTTCTACCCTTATCCAAAAAATCAATCATGATTACTCCATGGCAATCCCAAAAAACTGAAGCAAGAACTTTTCCAGCAAATTTTTGGACACGAAACTTCTTAGGTCTTGGAGAACCGGAGTGTCGCCATTCCATCGATTGTTGCTTTGTTTCTGGATCGTAGAAATGCACTCAAGTCTCATCCATAGTAACAATTCGGTTTAAGAAGTCTACATGGTTTTCAAATCGAGCACAGATCGAACGCGATGCTACTACCCTTGCACGGTTTTGGTCAACATTCAAACATTTGGGGATCCATTTTGCAGCAATTTTTCTCATGTCCAAACTGACGTGAACTATATGATGAACGCGTTCATATGAAATGTTCATTGCTTCAGATATCCGTTTGAGCCCAATTCGACGGTCTGTTAAAATCATGTCATGAACTGCATCAATATTTTCGGGGACTGACACAGAAACTGGCCTTCCCGATCGGTCATCATCTTCATAGGAAAATCCACCTCTTTTGAAGCTTGCAGTCCAATTTTTCACGGTCGCATACGAAGGACATTGATCACCAAGGGTATTAAGCATAAATTCGTAAATCTGCTAACCTCTTAACACTGTTAAATACAGGTACTTGATGATGGCTCGATACTCCAATTTTTCGATTTTCACAATTTCGGTGGACATATTTTTCCTTTTAATTTATTGCGTAACTCTGGTTTACTTTTTTAACATCAAACATTACACTGACACTTCTAATAAGTTATTGTTCGTAGCTATGGTAACGCAATATTTTGTTTATGCAGGGAACTGGTCTGGGCTAACTAGATATCAATACATCCTCGTATCTATATAGGAATAGTCCAACATTTACAACTAATCCTAAACTTAAAACCTATAAAACCCTCTAAAGAAACTCCTGTAATCTGTAATCTACTCTGTATCAAAAATTTCTTAATTGCCATTTTAATAAATTTTTCATTATTGAAATTCTTTATCGATCTGGGAAGTGCACTGTAAATTTTTTTCTATATTTATCCACAATCACCTTATAATTGAAGTTTTATCCACACTTATGAATCGTATAAAGTACCACTTTATCCACTAGTGGAATAATGAAAAATACAATCTTGAATATCAATCACATTTTACTTATTTCTTGCATTTTTCACCAACTTCACAAATTTTTACAAATGGAGTCGATAATCAATCGAAAATACATAGCAACCATTCAACACCTCCCGATATTTTTGTATGTTATTTCAATGATTTTTGAGGAGGTGACAGCCGCCTGTTAGAGCAAAACGTCAAATCATTTTGTGATGAAAAATTTCCGCGATTCTGATTCTAAATGAATGTGATTGTGAATAAAACGTTGTATTGCATGCGTGTTTTAGATACATTTTATTTGCTTAAGAAATTTAAACGTTCGAGCTTCGCTCTCGCGTTTAAACATTCGTGCGCAAATGAAATGATATCTAAAACACTTATACAATAAATAACTATTAGTGGAAAAACTGGTTCTTTATTGAACTGAGTGTAATAAAGTCTTCACCTACGACTAATATACAGTGTGGACGTAAAAAGTCCTTCCCCCTCCTTAACTTTTGAACGGAACAAGCTATCGAGATCGGGTAAAAATCAGGTAAAATGGACAACTTTTACTAATTTGTGGCACAAAAATGATTGTGGTCACGTGGCCTAGTGTTAAGAGGGCACCATCAACTTTTTTTTCAAATGTAAAAGTGAGTCACGTGGCTCCTGGTTTTGAAGGTCTTCCTATTCTCTATCCAACACTTCTTTGTTTGTGAAAATCGGCCAAGCCGTTTCAAACTGACAAGCGTTTGAAATTTGCTTCAAATATTTTACAAATAAATTAAAAACCTAAATAACTTTAAATTTCAATAAAATTTCAAGTAACAATTGCAACTATTTTAACAAATGCTCAAAATGTTCACCGTTCACTTTTGACAGAAAAAAAGTCGGTTGTGGAATTCATTCCGAACGTTATTAAATGTTTCCGGGGTAATGCCGTAACACACATCTGTTATTCGGTTCATAAGTTCCTGGAGTGACTGTGGCTGCGTGACGTACACCTCAGATTTTATGTACCCCCACATAAAAAGTCCATAGGGGTCATATCAGGTGACCTAGCTGGCCATTCAATGGAGCCACGTCGGCCTATCCACCGTCCCGGAAAATTCTTGTTAAGCCATTCTCGGACAGGTCTGTAGTAGTGAGGGGTGCACCATCTTGTAAATTCATTTGGGTTTGCCCCAACTACTTCTTGAATACTGTGATGGATCTGATTTTTAAGCATATTTAAATACAGATGCCCAGTTAAGTTTTCTGCCATAAATATTGGACCTATGATATGGTCACCCAAAATACCAGCCCATACGTTGATCTTCTCTGGAGTTTGAGTATGACCCTCTCGAAAAACGTGCGGATTTACGTCTGACCAATAACGCACATTTTGTCTATTTACTGTTCCATTTAGAAAAAACGTACTTTCACCACTAAAACAAATAGAGTTAATGTAACCGGGATTTTGGGTTATGCGATCAGATATGATCTCACAAAACTACATTCTTCTATCTGGGCTATCTTCTGTTAATTGATGCAGAATTTTTAATTTAAATGGGTGTAATTTGTGTTTTTTGAGATATTTTTTCACAGTGGTCGTAGATACCGTTTTCGTTGTTTGTTGCGGATTATTAACAACAGCTGCCAGAACGTCGATTCGCTGATCTTCTGAAATGGATTTTCTTCCTGATCCTTTTTCCCTCGTTACGCAACCAGTTCTTTGAAATATACTAACCAATTCCCTTAAGTACGAGTTATTGGATTATTTGGGAAGCGCTCATTAAATATTCTTTCTGCTTCATAGCAATTACGCCCAGCTTCAGCGTAAATTAAAATTGCTTTAGTTTTTTCTTCTAAAGGACGAGGACGAGGCATTTGAAAATTATAAAGAGAAGCTGAAATCTATGAAAACTGTCAAAAGTATTGATATGATTAACGTCAATATTAGACTGAGATTGAAATGAAATGCTATTTGGAGTCTCCAGCAAAATAACTACGGTTTAAAAAACTGAAACAAAAACCACAGTGTAAAATGCCAATAATCTTTGCACCAGTTTCACCACAAAAAATTATTTTTTCGTCCAGAATCAGTAACGGAGTTAAAATTCTGCTACAATTAATAGTTAATAGTTATTTATGTACCAAGGACGAAAAACTGTCTATTATAGTCAAGCCTGCAAATTGATAGCCGAGGCGCAGCCGAGGATAGCAAGCAGGCGAGACAGTAGACAGTTTTTCGCCGAGGTGCATATTACATTTTTTCGTCGACCTCTACATACCTTTACGAAAGTAAGTACTCGCATGTTTGCTGGCCTCAGCTACGTCCAACTCTTCGAACTGCAGACTCGATCATAATTTTAATGAATATAAACAAAATGTATTTGAAGTGTAACAACTCTCTATTTCAATTATACTACAAAATTAAATCAATCTCGAAGATGAATATTGAACGTACAGTTTGTGCAATTATTGATATTAATTCCTGCTGTCGAAGCAGATGCAAGAGACAAGTTTTGATTTTGGGTACTTGTTGATGCAACTTCACATGCAGGTGCTCCAACAGCACCATTTCCAAAACTTCTCTCTTGAAGTGCTTTACCTGAAATCTAGCGGATTTCGTAAATAATTAATTTGACAACAGCAAATGACAGTTATTGTCACAGGCGCCTATGTATTAATTAAAACGTGGATTTACGAAAATGACTCAATCGCCGCTCTCGTACCGTGCCGTATCATAGTGACCACAGCGGACGAAAAGAGTTTGCGGACGAAAAGTGTTTGCGGACGAAATGTACTTGCCTTCAAAAATAGTCGATTTTTCGTCCGGAAATTAGTACGTAAAATGTCATTTTTTGCAGAGGTCGACGAAAAAATAATTTTATTTGAAGCAATTTTCAAACGCTCGTCAGTTTGAAATGGCTTGGCCGATTTTCACAAACAAAGAAGTGTTGGATATAGAATCGAAAGACCTTCAAAACCAGGAGCCACGTGACCCCCCTTTACGCCTGAAAAAAAAAGTTGGTGGTGCCCTCTTGACACTAGGCTACATGACCACAATCATGTTTATGCCACAAAGTAGTAAAAGCGGTACCTTCTTACCTGAATTTTGCCAGATCTCGATAGCTTGTTCCGTTCAAAAGTTAAGGGGGGGGGGAGGACTTTTTACGTCCTCACTGTATAATATACGCATTGTAGATGTGACATTTACTATTTATCAAGTCATTCATTATTCCCGCGCGGAAATTATTTACGATATATTCCTCATATTCATTCAATTTTTATGCTGACTAATAAAAACTCGTTCATCGATGGATTAATGTTGAGAGACCAATTTTTAGATATTTCTAAAAACTTGTCCATCATTTATAATGGTAAAAAAATGTTTAACCGCCTGTCTTTACATACCCGACCATTGGTGACACAATAGATTCAGGAAGACTGTCAAGGAATTACCTACTGCTTGATAGAGCCTGCTGCAAAAAGAAAGAATTTTACGGCAATGTGTTTTAAGTATTTTAGTTTTTTTTTCATATTCGTGACTGTTTATATATTTACGTGTATTTGTTATTTAATTGTGACTGTATATATCCTTATGTTTATATGTTTAGATATGATTTTTTTGTGCATGATGACGATTTCATTGCTTTTAAACAAATTTTGACAGTTTGTGATATTTTTCATTTATTATTATATCTATTTTTAGGCTAGTTTTGTCAAAAAAAATTATTCTTCCAATGATAAAGCAAATTTGACCTGACTTGACTTGACCTAAATGAGTGATAATAATAAATGTTGAATACGGATGAATTTGAAAACGCCGTGGAAACTTTGAAATTAACCTGTTTTGAATTCAAAAATGATGGCAACACGGTAAAGAGTATTTTCGGCCCATTCACTAGACCAACTCACCAACACTACATGTTTACGATGAAATGTATTTTGTACTGCACAAACAAACAAAGTAAATCAAATCTTTCCAGTTCCAAGAAACCGTTAAAAAATAAACGAAAATATAGAGATACATCTTCAATGAACTTTCCACATCCGTTTATTTCGAAAACAAGTGCGGAGTCAAAACAGCATTAAAGGCAGAATAATTGAACGAAATTCGATTTTATTAGTTTGACCCTGTTCTAAATTCAACACAATCTACGTGTCGCACATCTGCGGGAAAATTTATCTGTTATAAATTTCGCTTTATTTTTATTGTGACAAACAAGGATAGATCAACAGTTAATAAATATTTCTCGGGTTGACAGAATTGGAATAAAATTAAAATACCACCTCGTGCTGTCTGCGTTGAACTGTTGAAAATAAACAAAACTAATTGTCAACGTTTACGATCGATGAGTGACTGGAGTGTAATTTATTTATGTAAGAGCTAGTAAAAATTGAAAAATGTGCTCCTAATCACTAGATATGAATTATTTATATCTACCAATATGCATAGGTAATTTTTTTTCGAAATTTTGATACTTATAGCACATTTTCATAGCCCAGTCCATAGAAATGTATATTATATACTCTAGAATGCTAATCCCCATGTGAAAATTGTTGTAAAAAGTTCGAACTAGTCCGCAATACGCATGCGCGTCATTAGTGATTTTTGTAACAGGCCCGGTTTTAGTAAAATATTATGGTACTTGTGAAGATTAACAAACGTTAATTCTGAATCTCGGAGAATAAGGTTGGAAACCTCATTGTGCTTATACCTGTTATTTGTCTTTAGCCGATTTGAATACATATTTTCACTTATTTATGATCCCAAATATTCAGCAAAGGCCATCAGAAAGTAGAATACGGTTATTATTATTATTTATCGCTCTAAAGCCACTGATTTTTTGTATCACATTCACTTTTCAGCTGTAGTTAACTAACAAAAACCTACGGAACCACCCCAAATCGTCGGTTCGAATTTCAAGGAAGCACTGGATTGGAAAATAAATTCAGAGTACAAAAAGCTATGAAAATTTAGTTCAGCTAATATCATGAATAATTTCAACTCAAATTGGATTTATAAAATTGAATGCTTGAAAGCTCGAGGTTTTTTTTCTAAAACGATTCATGTCAAAATATGCAACTGCATTTAATTTAAATCATTTGAAATGATTAACATGCTATTTCTACGAGTACCTATTTCTGGTTGTATTACCTTAGTGCAATTTCCACAATGAGGGTGAATGAAAAAGTGAGGCTAGAAACATTTTCCTTACCATCAAAGAAAAGCACTTCCATAATGACATTAATTTTCTGAGACGATTCTATGTATGTTTAGTACTTTTTGTATGAATTTAGAACTCATAATATAAGCGGTGTTTCAGAAAGTTGTATCACTCGCCATGCATGCTTACGCAGACACAGTATTGGTACTGCACTAGGTTTAAAATTATTCTATTCTCGTTTTCACATGAATCTTCATGAGGAAAATGTCTGCCACAAATTACAATTTTCTCACTCAAATGTTCTCCTGGGGTCTCTTCTTAAGAACAATAACCAAAAATCATGCCTTTTTTGTCAAGATAAAATAATATTTAAGCTATTTTGAGCAAAGCATATAGGTACATGAAAAATTTCATTATCTACCAAAAATTATTTATTTCAGGTATTTTTCCTTTACACAACACTAGTTCATTGTTTATTTGTAGGAAGAAACGGCTTTATAAGAAATTGTCTTTAAAGGAACAAGATTAATGCAAATTCACGAATGATGAAAGAATAACCAACGACAACAAACACCACACAAAGCGACAAGAGAAAATCTAAAATTCTAAAAACCGTCTCTGATCTCTTACAACAGTGACAGATCTTAGTGACTAGTCTTCCTGTTGATGAAAAAGCACTGTTGCACGGTCATAGGGTGCATAGGGTACATTATTGTTTTAAATAAGTTTCTTTCGCGCCTAAAATTCGGAGTAATCTATCTCTAAAAGGTTCTTTTCGGTTTTAAAAAGTCCTAAATGCTCTGTCAAATGTATCTCTTTCAAATGACATGTGTTTCATTGCCTCATAACAAAAAACTCTGAATTGGAACACCAAATTATTTTCAAACTCGGAAACGTACTACCCCAACTACACTGATAACGCGCATGCGCACATCGTAAACGGGTCGCATATACGGCATGCTTTTCGCCGTGAAAATTGGCGAGATTAGAATTCTAGAGTAAGTATATGATATATATTTCTATGGCAGTCCCACGTAAAGTACATCTCAACGGTTCAATCAATTTTAGAAGGAGTTTGCACTCAAACTATACAGGGTGATTTACGTAGGCCATGCATTATAAATTTTTCAACATGCAGATTAGAAACTTGAAATTTTGTATGCTGTCATAATAGTCCGGTGGCAGAGAGGGTTTTCGTGGCCGATAAAGTTCGACGGTATCACCCAAGTTTTTCTCATGTATTTTCACAAGCTGAATCCTAATTTCGAGGGTGAAAAGTCGGGAAAGCATCCGGAAATTGTTATTGATAAAATTTATCGCTAAACAACTCAACAAATGAAACTGCTTTAACAATACTGCCACATCGTTAAAATCTGCTGAACAATTTTGTTCTTGAAAACAGAAGTTTTTTACAGCAGAAGTAGCAAAAAAGGAAGGCTATATGTGAAATTTCAGAGATGAAAATAAAAAATCCAGTGCATTTAATAAACTTAACCTACATTTTACTATTAGATCACTTCTAGATGTATTTTTCTACAGCTAATGGCTAATGTTTCTCCTGATAAAGGGTTGGAATGGTACCACCTATATAATCTTATAACTAGTTCTACTATGTACTTAGAGGAGACTCAATGCAATAATTTTTTTTTTTTTAATGATACCTAACCTGGAAACCATGCATCTCAGTGGAGGCAAGTTCTTATTTCTTCTGTAAGTTTAGAACGTTATTTTTCGATAACTGCTCATAAAAAAATAGTAAATCAGGGTACCATTGGAAAGAGAATTGAACGCCCATCAAAATGATGTGGCACTTGACTTCCGTTTCCATTTATGATTCTAAGGGTAACATCTTCTAGGGGGTTGAACCACGAGGGCTACAAATATTCATTGAAAGTGTCCCCTTAAGAATAAAATCGACATCTTTTTTCGATTTCTCATTTTATTTATTAGAAGGAAGATATTAAGGGTGGGAAGTTTTCAAATTGACACAGTATATATCTCTATAATTATACGGTTTTCCATAAGCTAGGAGCAGACGTTTATTCTTTGAATTTTTTTTGTGTTTGATCCTACGAATGAAAAAAATAATACAAATATTTAAAAAATGTATAAACTTCAAAGAGAGAAAAAACTCAACATAGGAAACTCCAGCATTGTATCGTTTGCCGTACTGAAATTCACAGAAATACATATTCTTTTCGTCGTCATCTTTGAAGTCAAATCACAAATAGGACTCTAGACGTTGAACCATATTTGAAAACATCACTTATTTTGGTGTTTACAGAGAAATCTCGAAACGCTAGCAAAGACGCAGATTTGTTTTTTGTTATTCGTTGAATATTAATAAATTTATTTTGAGGAATAATTTTTCTCCGCTTCATTAATTTTCTGTAATTTGTCGATACCTACCCACACACTAACGTCACTTGTTTCGAAATATTTCATATCAGAAATCTCGTTTCTGTTCAGACCACAGAAATGTATGAATCCCCAATCTGCTAATAACTGAAAATGTTTGCCAGGAACTTGTAGTAGATGTTATTCATCATCAGCTGTTACTCAAATATTTTTGTCCAAATTGATGTGCCTACAAGGTGAACCAATAAAAACTTAACAAGTCCTCTTTCTCATATTCATCTCAATATTGAAGGAAAAACGGTTGAAATTTTCAAGTTTTATTTGTTTGCATTTATTTTCAAAATTTTTACATATTACACGATTTAATTGACAAAAAAAATAGTTATGGGAATTTTCTTTGAATTGAGCAGGGTTGTCGCCACTTGTAGTAACTTGTAGCAACTTTCAATATATCTATTTTTTTAATATGTATATCATTGACTTTATATTTACTACATTGTATCTTTGTGTATAAATGTACTCAATTTTGATTGCCAGAATTATTTTCTTGATATTTATTGATCACATTCAAAGTGTACTTATTCATGTTAGTTTTAAAATTTTTTGTATCTCTTCTATAAACATGTAATGTTTCTTGGGGTACTAATAGTTATTTATGTACCAAGGGTATAAATAGATGTTTATGCCCTGAGGGCGACGTTTTACGAACACGAGGGCCTCTGGCCTGAGGGTTTGTAAGTCGCCCGAGAGTATACACATCTGTTTATGCCCGCGGTGCACACATAACTTCATGTCATACTAGTTCGTTATTGCAATCCAATCTCAATACAAATCAGTATTTTAAAAAATCCGGTTTGAATTAATAACATTGCCATTTTATCATAGTAGACACCGTTGCTAGGTGAATGTTGACAAACGTAAATGTCATAAAATCACAAAAAATTTTATATGTGTCAAAGTTAGAAGTCAAAATGAACGATGATTTTGGAATTCCTGACGAAATTATTGAAAAAGCAAAGAAAGCAACTGAAAATCTGTTGCCAAAAAAGTCTAAAGAAGCTTACGACATGGAATACGAAAAATTGTTCCGTTTGTAATTTCATAAATAAAGGTTATTAAATAAGTTCAACAAAAAATTATTTCTCTTTATGCCCGCGAAAATTACATTCTAGAATATGCATCCTTTTCGCTTCTATTCATCACAACCAGTCAACCGCAAACATTGACGAGATGATTCAGGAGCATCCTGTCCGAAAGCAATCATCGCGTGAGCGCGATCGAAAGTTCTAAAAATAGCCCCGGAACAAACAAAAACAACAAAATCCACATACCTTCAATTTGAGCTGCTTCCTGACCTGGTACCCCCTGAACCCGGCTTGAATCTTGGTTGCCGCTTGCGCTTCCATGTTTTTCTCTTCCGCTTTACCGTTCGCAGCACTTTCCATACTCTGCCCAACCAACGGACTGAGTTGGCTCTGGATCCGTAAGTCTTCTTTGCGCGGAGTCTGCGCGCTGCGGGGCTCGTCGGAGAGAGTGACGTCGCCGGCGTCGGTAATTGGCGTCGGTGACGTCAGGACTTGAGGTTCTGTTGCATAAGGTCCAGTTGACAAGGCGAAGGTGAATAATTTTGGAACGGGATTGGGGACGGGTGTTGCAAACGAAATGGGTCATGGCGCAATGTCTTAAATGATTTTGTTTCTCGCCGATCTTATGAATAAAGGCATGTTATAATTAGTGCAGATCGTTTTAATACGAGGTGAGTACCAAGAGTAACTCTCTTCATCTAAAAAAGGTATAAGGGGAGAGACACCAATCAATAGAGCATAAAATTAGTGATTTTTTAACAAAAATACACTCAGGTAAACAAAAAACGTCATCATGAATAACTTTTTTATTTTCAGTTCGATTTTGATAGTTTCTTCACCAACTGGAAGAAAATTTATCCTAGATCAGTTCTCATTGAAAATATTCTCTAATAAGGTCCGAATTATACACATTATACGAGGGAAAACAAAGTTTTGTTTCTGTCATCTAAGTTTAAGACACCCTGTGGTGAAATACAGCTTTTGGATGACACTCAAAACCATCCTGTATGCATTCTTGGTTCATTCCCTATACACTGCCACTTTATTCATTTCGATGTCACGATTCGTTTCAAATGTATGAATCATTGAATAAAGCATTGCATTTTCTTTGCGTGATCTTTATTCTTCAATATGGAAACAAAAAATAAACGATAACATAAGCAGCGAATGGTTGAAAAGAAAACACTTGACCAATTTGTTAATACCGGAAGTTGCATCCTCTAGCTTGGACAATAGCTTCCATTCTCCGAGGCATTCCACGAATTAGCGTTCGAATATTCTCCTGGGGCATGTTATTCCTATCCTCTATGAGCGCAAAACGAAGTTCATTTTTATTCGTAGGTGGTCTTTTGCGACTTCTCAGACATCTGCCTAGATAGTCCCAGACATGCTCAATAGGATTTGCATCAGGGGAGCATGCTGGCCAATTTTATTTCTTCATCCCAACTTCAATTAGATATTCTGTAACACACCTGGCGGAATGTGGTCTCGCATTATCTTGCATGAGGAGGAACTTTATGACTCCAATGTGTGAATAAGGGACAACGTAGTCAGTTAAAATATCATTAATGTATTTTCGTGTTGTCAATGCTCCATCTTCAACAAAAACCAGCTCGGTATGACCTTCCGTTTCTCTGAATTTCTGGTCGATTCTTCGCATAGTAGAACGACAGATATTTAATCTTTTAGCAAAACATTGATAATTTCGTTCCTCTTCTAAAAGCGTTATATGGCTTTAGCACAGTTTTCTCAAACTGACGTTATGACAATAAAACAACTGTCAAATGATAAACAAAGTGAAAAAATTGTTTTCTTGGAAATCGTGATCATTGAATATGACGAATATGTAGAGAAAATGCAAAGATTCAATTACTCATAAATTTGAAACGAATTGTGATATCAAAATGAATGAAGGGGCAATGGATAGGGAATGAACCAAGCTTGCATACAGGATGGTTTTGAGTGTCATCCAAAAGCTGTATTTCACCACAGGGTGTCTTAAACTTAGATGATAGAAACATAACTTTGTTTTCCCTCGTATAATATATATATGATTCGTAGCTTATCAGTAAATATGTTTGATGAGAATCAATCTGGGATAAGTTTCCTTCCATTTGTTGAAAAAAACTATCAAAATCGGACTGAAAATGAAAAAGTTATTCAAGATCAAAATTTGTTAACATTTCAAGGTGGCCGTGTTTTATGCACCTGCGTGTACTAGTAGAAGCCATCACATGAAAGACAGTCCGTAGTTATATTCTGTTATATTTCGGACTGTCATTACTAATTACTGTCAGTGCCGGCTTAAGGTAATTTGCCGCCTGGTGCTATGACTGAGGGACCGCTCTTCAAACTGAAAAATATTCCTAACTTGAAGGATTTTGGATTTTTTTTATCATGAACATTCTTTCAACAAATCTTTAAACAAAATAACACAGAATGACATAAAAATACCTACCTACATAATGAAATACGGAGTTTCGTCGAACAAAATAAAAAGCTTACCTTAATAGAAGAAAATTCATGTACATCATCATCATTACATGAATTGCATCAAGTAGGACTCAATTAATAGATAATATTGCTAAATAGTCCAAATTTTCCTGGAAATTAAATTGATCAAGTAGGTCTTGACCCTTTTTATAGTGGAAAAGGACCGAGTAAATTTTTTCAAAAGGCAACATGGTAGCTCGTTGGAAAAGGAAAAAGAAAACTTTATTACGATTAATTTGATACCGCACAGTGCACACTACTGGGTTTCAATCAAACTTCCTTTAAAAAAATTTAAAAGATTACGTTATATCTTTCTTAAAAGCATCTTTCAATATTAAAATGATAGTTAAATGCATCTACCCGTGACAAACATGATAAACCAAAAGCAATAATTCAAAAACTAATAAAATATACCTAGCGAGGTAGAATAAGTTGTCGGCAAATACATTTTTTTCTATACATCCTAATGATTTTGTTTGTCAATGAACTTGAATTTTATTTTAGTCTCAAAATATGCTTCATTTCAAGAAAAGTCTAGTATAGTAATAGAAGTTTGTTTGAAACCAATTTTTTTTTTGTTATTTCTGTCAACTGGTTGCACCCCTACGCGCAACCCTCAGAAGTCTTCAAGAGACTTGTGGAAGCTAGAAAAGACGCGGCCCTTACTTTCTAACGTGTGATGCCATGCATGAAACCGATGACTATGCTGGGAATTGAACACACGACCCTATACGCTTGAGAGGCGAACGCTCTACCAGCACGACCACCACGACCTATTAGTGGGTGGTATCAAATCAATCGTAAAATGCCCTTTTCTTCTAGCCCAACGAGCCAACATGCTGCCATATGAAAAAAATTAGTAATACCTGTTTGAAAATTTAATTTTCCATAGCTTGTAAGTCGATCGAACCATAGCCCTCTCGATTGAAAAATAAATTAAAAAATAAAAAAAGTGTCAAGTGACACAGAATGTCATATGAAGACAAAATACTACTTAAATCGAAACCAACTGCACTGAAGATGAAACTACAATGTAGGTGCAGGTGTAGATTGTATAAATACAGAAGTTTCATGAGTTTCAATACATTCGATTTCAGATCCCTCGGTACAAATCATAAAAAATATTTTTGAATAAGGAATATGTTCTAGTTCATTCAAGAATGGAACCAATTTATAAAAATGGCAATCAAAATGTGATGAAATGTTATGGACCATTTAATTTTATTTTTAATTCTCGAGGCCAGATCTGAAAAATCAGTTAAATTTTATTTCACTGCACTGTTAAATTAAGGAAGATTGATTTTAATGCAAATTTCGAGAAATTCAACTGCAAATGATTGTGAGATTTCTTAGTTTGTATCCACTTACCCTTGAAGGGTTTCTTGAGTTATGAAATAATTTTATTTTATTAATAACTAGCTGGTTTCTAATAAAATTCATACTCTTCAAAATAATCCCTTTATTCAAGCAACCCTTCAACTGTCAATGCCATTTATCATTCCACAAGTCATGTCTATAGCTTATTGGATGATGATACCCCAGATCCTAGTATACAGTGCTCTCCATAAAGAATGTAGCATATGGAAAAATAAGTTCATTAATAAAGTATCAGAAAAAAATTTCTGGGTGATCGTTTGTTCATATCTGACAATCAAAATATCGAATTTGATCACTGAAATTTCTGAGATTTTTTCTTAAAATTTTGACTTTTTATCTCAAAATTCTGACTTTTTTTCTTAAAATAATTTTGAGAATAAATCTCAAAATTCTGAGAAAAAAAGTCAGAATTTTGAGAAAAAAAGTCGAAAATTTGAGAAAAAAAGTCGAAATTTTGAGAAAAAAAGTCAAAATTTTGAGAAAAAAATTCGAAATTTCCAGAAAAAAAAAACTCAGAATTTTAAGATAAAAAGTCAAAATTTTGGGGAAAAAAGTCAGAATTTTGAGAAAAAAAGTCGAAATTTTGAGAAAGAAAGTCAAAATTTTGAGAAAAAAAGTCGAAATTTCTAAAAAAAAACTCAGAATTTTAAGATAAAAAGTCAAAATTCTGAGAAAAAAGTCAGAATTTTGAGAAAAAAAGTCGAAATTTTGAGAAAAAATCTCAAAATTTTCAAATTTCAATAAAAAACTATACTGGTAGGATGGCGCCAATACGCCGTCGTAATTTTCGGATCTCTCGACAGATTTTTTTTTCTTTTGATTATCTTGACTGTAGCGGAACATTTTAACGACAATGATGAAACATTGCCAATTAATCAACACTAGATGACACTAAATTTAAAAAATAGATATTTGCTAGAAGCCTGAGTGTTATATTGGTTCGTATCTGACAGTTACATAAGACTTCCGCGACTATTGTGGTGACTTTATAAAATTCAGTCCCTCACATCTGTATTCTTTCAGAATCATTCAGTAAAAATTGTTGAAAATGAAGTGGTAAATATCCTTGACCGACAACATTTTGTGAAAATTCTAGTTGTCGGATACGACATAAAGAACAGATATACCAAGTCTCAACATTTAACTAATCATCTAATTTTTCAGATCTGGGCCTCTAGGATAATGACCAAAGAAAAGAATATATCTGTCAATATCACTATGTTCCACGGGCAATAATATTTGCTTTCAATTAATGAAAACACCAAAATAATTTGATATTTGGCACACGATGTAAAGTCAATGAACTTGTTCTGACGTATTTTCTCTAATATTCATATCCAGAGGCGTAGTTTTAGATATTTTTTTCTATATATCTGTAGTTTGATCAGATATCGTCAAAAAAATATTCAGATTATAATAATCGAAATAAAAGTTAATTTGAGGTAATAATAATAATAATAATAATAATAACTCGTCTTTATTCATCAGATACAGGAACAAATAAAAAAATATATATAATAACAAATAAATAAATATATAAAATGATAATATGAAATTACCTTAATACCTAATCTGCAAATATGAAAGGCGGAGTATCAGCAGAATGCTGTTTTACAACTCAACCCGAAAAGTACCTAAATAATGGTGGATCAGTGATCGTACATAAAAAAGAAAACAACAAAAATTTTAGTTTCAATAATAAATAAATAAATAAATATAGCATGAAAATATGACAATAGTGTTTGGAGCAGTGGTCAGGTGGCAGTGCTAGTTTCAGAAATGAAATGTTAAAGATCTACCTGGATTGAATGATAATCTTCATTCTCTTCTTGAAATTATTGAGAGTGTAAGATCTAAACTCCCTAGGAAGTGAATTATAATATTTACATACATTATATGAAAAGCAACGTTTGAAAATCGATGTATTATGTTTTGGAATGACTAAAGTAGACTTGTTGCGATTTGAAAATTGGTTGATATGTGAGAAAGTTTTCAATCTTTTGTGGAGATATTCCGGTAAACCAGTTTTCAGAACTTTGTGCTCTCGAGTTAGTAAATGCACATATCTCAATTGTTCTAAGCTCAACCAACCAGAAACACGCATCTTTGCGGATATGTGGTCATATTTCCTTACTCTAAATGAAAACCTCAAGCATGAGTTTTGAATTCGTTGCAAGCGATGGGAATCTGTTTTTACTAAAGCAGGGCCATAGATACTATCACAAAAAGATAATTTCGAGAAAATTAGGGACTCCCATAACGCTGTACGATGATTGGCATAAATAACTTGAATGTTTTGTGAATCGTAGATCTGAATCCAACCAAAGTCCGAGGTTTTTGCAAACATTCACGATCGGAAGAACATCTTTATCTATGTTGATATCCAACAGATTTATTGCAGACTCTCTAGCTTTCTTGGGTCCAAATAGCATCCCCTTCGATTTTCTTGTATTGAGTTTCAGATTGTGAGCACAAGATATATCAAACAAAGAGTTCAAGTCCTTATTTATGTCGTCTTGAGACTGTGGTAGATCAGAAGGAGTGAATGAAAGATATATTTGTGTATCGTCTGCATAGTGGTGGATTGTACAATTAGTTGTAAAATTATGAAAATCAGATATATACAGGGAGAATAGCAATGGGCCTAAAATTGATCCTTGTGGTACTCCAAAGGTTACGGATGATGCCTCCGATATCTTCCCATCTAAGATAACTCTTTGTGTTCGATTCTCCAGGTAATCATAAATTAGAGAGACTGCACTGTGGGAAAATCCAAAAGAACCGAGTTTTTTACATAATATGTCGTGGTCGTGTGTGTCAAAAGCCTTACTATAATCCAAAAGCACTAGACAGGTGAGTTTGCGTGAAAAATATCATCAGTTATTGCGAGGAGAGCTGTTGTAGTGCCGTGTTGAGAACGAAAGCCTGATTGAACGGGAGTGATGATTCGATGTTGCCCTACAAAGGCATTCATTTGGTCTTTCAGTACAATTTCTAGAGCTTTAGATAGTGAAGGTAAGATGCTTATTGGTCTGAGGTCTGAAAATTCAGAAGGTTTATTGCATTTAGCCAAAGGTATCACTAGAGCACGTTTCCAAATAGAAGGAAAAACACCAGTAGAGATAATTGAATTGAAAATGAACGTTATATGATTTTGCAGATGTTCTTCGACTAAGTTTAACATTTTAATGGAGATTTCATCGCTTCCGATATTTCTTGACCATTCCAACAGATACAGGAACAAATTTAAATTCGTTTTCCACACGAACGTCGTATCTCTCAAGTAAGGATAATTGGGGGTTAGTTTTCTCAGGATGGGCGATATTTGTAAGATGATGATTGATGCTGTCAACCTCCTTCAGCTCAATGAGAATTTCGGGACTAGATTTTTTTCGTAGTACTTCAAGGGATTACATCTGTTAAGGTTATGATCGAATCAGAAACATACTATTCTGAAAAACGAAGCATCACAACAGGTGTCCCCCAAGGTAGTTGTTAATGACATCGCTAATGTAAATCAACCAATTGGTACTGAATAGTTAGCTGCTAGCACATACTTCATATTCAGTTCGGCTTTATATGAAGCACTGTAAAGTCAGACTCAAAAAATGCAGTAGAAAATATGCAAAAGTACTGCTCTAGAAACGGCCTTATACCTCACAACATGAAAATAACTATTACCATTGATTTCTTCTTGGAAATGGATTGCAATATATTGGCCAAATACTAAATCGTTTGAACAGAAAAAATAGGTTTGAACACAAGTATTCTGGAATGACCATTGACTGAATCTGTCATGTAATTAAATCCTACATAAATCAGAAAGGAATTTCAATTCACATTCTCATCAATGAATCACAAAACTAGCGTAGTAACTGACATGCAAAATTAATAAAATATGGGGATGCTGAAAACCGATATTTTCTACCAAAACACAAAAATGCATGGAAGTTCAACTTTTAGTGCCAGCAATGGGGAGTGAAGTCTACTTACTATTATAATAAATACTTGACCTGGAGCTTGCAAAACACGAACAGCAACTGACGAAACACCACTATTCGTGGTGTTATCACTAGTATGGACTCCTGAATTCTGAACTGCTTGAGTATGGGAGTCAACGGTGTCAATTCCAATATTCTCTCCACCAGATGAAACGGATCTTCCAAGGCTGGACAAGCTAATTGGCACAACTATACCATCATGCATCTCTCCAGTATGCAATAGCCCAGCACTGGCATTAGAAAGAATCGATGATAAATCCGCGGTACTATCTAGAGACTTTTCCGAGGCTTCACTTTCTTGGAAATGCCCAATTTTTCCTTTCTCAGTATCATTTTTCAGAGATTCCGTAACGACTTTTGGTAGTGGAACAACTATTGTATCATGCCATTCTCCTGAATGTAGCAGCTTTACATTTTCAAAATCTGATGGTTGTGCCTTTTCAGCTGAAACAGATCCAATTTCTTGCATTGTATGTTGAACTACATGGTTTAAATTGAATTTTCAGACCCAGGCATTTTTTAAGGGGTCGTATGATCTAGCATGCAATGAAAGAGAAACTTCCAGATCTATGAATAAAAACAGAATTGACATGGCTATAATAATGTAAAAACTGATCCAAAAATTATGTCGAACGAATTCATAGTTCTCAAGTTGGAAGCAATTTAGCAGAACATTAAAATATTAGAAAATGTCCAACACCATCGACAAGATGTTTGAGCTCCTTTTACATTGAAGAAATCACTCAAAGTGAACGTGAAGATACCATGAGGTCCTAGGAATTGATAAAATTACTAGTGAAGTTTCAAAAACGATCACTGAAATAATAACTGAACCTCTAACAGTAAAATGTCGTGAAAAGAAACAGTTTTCGAGTTTTTGGACTTTGTTGCAAAGTTGATATTCTCTTTAACAATATGGAAAAAATTGGGAAAATGTGTGTCACGACTGATACAAGAGAAGTCATGTGACGCAAATCAAAAGAATTCCTTAGTTTTATGTAAAAAAAATTGAAATGTTGTGGAGGCAAAAAGAAACCATTTTTTTCAAATGCAAGGGGTTTGGTTATTTCCAAATTTGAAAAGAATACAAAATAGCTACCAAAAGCGGGTGAAAAGAACAGCGTGTCAGTAGAAAGAACATGTGAATAGGAACATGAAAAGTGACTTTAGTTATCTATTAGAAACTACTTGATAAATCATAATTTTTCATGCAATTACTTTAATTGAGCTATGTCAGAACAAATTTCCTAGCTTTCCTACTTGATGTTTTCTTATCTTAGCACATAAAATGTATATACATCGTGAGTTCAGCTAAAATAACGCGCACACAGTGTTTCTAATAGCGAATCAGTGAAACTCAGTGATTTTATATTGTGAAATAAGTCTGCAATATTTAAATCCCTCAGAAGTTTTAGCCTGTCGGATGAACTGGCGAAATTTAGGATTTTTTTTTTACAAATGCTTCACTTTTGTTTCTATTCACCCTCCAGTTTCTATTCACCCCACTTAACGGTACCTAATAAATTTCATTTTCTCAACAGGTGGTTGTCCAAAAACTTTCAAAATAGGCATCATTAAACCAATTCACAAAAGTGGAAAATCCTGTTCAGAAAATTATTGACCAATTTCATTAATATCCAGCTCATCCAAAATATTTAAAAAAATACTGAAGATTCGAATTGAAAACTATTCGAAAAAACATGACATTATATCAAATTTACAGTTTGGCTTTAAAAGAAAAGTATCCACTCAAGATGCTATTAGTTACCTTACAAATAATTTATGTAAATCACTAGACACAAAAACTCCAACAATTTGTATATTTCTCGATCTTGCAAAAGCCTTTGACACTAACAGTCATGAATTACTACTACATTAATTGGAGAAAATAGTACAAACTATTAGAAAGCTATTTATTTCTCTAACGGAATTTAAAATGTACACATTAATGAAAAATTGAGCAATCCAAGAATATTTGAATATGGTGTACCCCAGGGTACAGTATTAGGTCCACTCCTATTCAATATTTATCTTAACGACCTTTTAAATTTCGAAAGTAAAGGAAAAGTTCATTGTTCTGTAGATGACATCGTTATTATACATCAAAATAATTAAAAGTTGGTTTGATGATAATATATTAACAATAAATTTTGAAAAAACTAAATACCTTCCATTTACTCCATACAGAAATACATTACCAAATTCAGGACCTCTCAATATTGATGAAAACAAAATGTATGAAACTGAAGGTATCCAATATTTGGGTATAATGATTGATAGACATTCAATATGAGATTCACAAATTGACTGTAGAAATTGAGATATCTCTTGTCGAAATTCAAGTTAATAAAAAAAGTTTTGAATATCCATTATCTCGAAATATTATAAATATTATATTATTTACTTGTTCAGTCACAATTAAATTATGGAATTTTGGGATAGGGTGAAATTAATGAAAACTTTCTATAACATTTAGAAACTCTTTAGAAATGGTTTTTGAAAATACTTAATCCATAGAAAAATATACATTCTCATCTGATGACTTATTCAAGATAAGGATGAAAATGGACACCATACTTTTATTTTGTTATAATATTATTTTACATATACGAAGATGTATTGATATCTAGTTAGCCTAGGCCAGTTCCCTGCATAAACAAAATATTGCGTTACCATAGCAACGAATAATAACTTATTAGAAGAGTTACGCAATAAATTCAAAGAAAAAATATGTCCACCGAAATTGTGAAAATCGAAAAATTGGAGTATCGAGCCATCATCAAGTACCTGTATTTAAAAAGGTTCAGAGGTAAGCAGATTTACGAAGATATGCTTAATACCCTTGGTGACCAATGTCCTTCGTATGCGACCGTGACAAATTGGACTGCAAGCTTCAAAAGAGGTAAATTTTCCATTGAAGATGATGACCGATCGGGAAGGCCAGTTTCTGTGTCAGTCCCCGAAAATATCGATGAAATTCATGACATGATTTTAACAGACCGTCGAATTGGGTTAAAACGGATATCTGAAGCACTGAATATTTCATACGAACGCGTTCATCATATAGTTCACGTCAATTTGGACATGAGAAAAATTGCTGCAAAATGGATCCCCAAATGTTCGAATGTTGACCAAAAGCGTGCAAGGGTAGTAGCATCGCGTTCGATCTGTGCTCGATTTGAAGACGATGTAGACTTCTTAAACTGAATTGTTACTATGGATGAGACTTGGGTACATTTCTACGATCCAGAAACAAAGCAACAATCGATGGAATGGCGACACTCCGGTTCTCCAAGACCTAAGAAGTTTTATGTCCAACAATCTGCTGGAAAAGTTCTTGCTTCGGATTTTTGGGATTGCCATGGAGTAATCATGATTGATTTTTTGGATAAGGGAAGAACAATAACTGAAGGTTACTATTCGACATTACTGACCACTCTACGGGAATAAATTATAGAGAAAAGACGCGGAAAGCTATCCAAAGGTGTTTTGTTTTTGCAGGACAACGCCCCTGCACACAAATCTCATGTTGCCATGCAAAAAATTCGTGATTTAGGGTTTGAATAACTAGAACACCCTTCTTATTCACCAGATTTGGCTCCGGCCGATTATCATCTCTTTCCTCAACTGAAAAAAAGTTTAAAAGGTCGTAAATTTTCTACCAACGAGGAGGTAATAAAAGCTGTGGAGGTCTGGTTTGCAGAGCAAGGAAAACATTTTTTTTGAAAGGTCTAGAGGCGTTGCAGGTTCGCTGTAATAAATGTATCCAATTAAGAGGAGAATATGTTGAGTAATAAAATATTTTGAAATTTTGTTTGGTTCTATAGTAGGCTAAGAGTTTTTCAATATATCCTCGTAAACTCGGATCTGGTAAATTTAAATATGTTGCAATTTACTTCCCTAAATTACAAAATTTATCAATGCCAATGCAAAATAA